>JAWDJE010000005.1:193850000-195050000 GCA_035047345.1 Bradypodion ventrale
ATTCATTCTCCCTTCATTTAATCCTACTCTAAGTGCTGAACTCCAGCTTGCCTGGGTACTAACATGCACATGTATACACATTAAAATTCATTCTTCAGTGCTGAAATAATGACAATGTGAACTTCTGTGCCATTAACAATGAAGTCTGTCATATTTTTTCCTAATATTTTGGGACAGAGTCATAAAAGCCAATGTCTGCCTTGCCATACAGGCAGAGCTGGCCCTACCTAAGGCGAACAGAGTGGTCACTAAAGGCACCCACTCCCAGGGGGCACCACAGTGGTAAAGGATTTTTTTAAAAATATTATTATTATTATTATTATTATTATTATTATTATTATTATTATTATTATTATTATTATTATTATTATTATTATTTAGGGGGGGTTTCGATATTTTGATTGCGAGCGTATGGCATGTATGTTAGGGGTGACCAAGGGGAAACCATAGTTGGATCTCGCTCCATCCTGAAACTTGCCTCGGGCCAGCACTGCATACAGGTGGTAGTAACCAACTCCACGAGCAACAGATTACATTTTAACCTTGTAAAATATAAAATGCTGTATGCATTTCTTTCAAACATCAGTATTTCATTCTTAGTTGACCACTTTTCCTCCTGTAAGTATAATGATCCATTTCTAAACACAATTATTTTAGTCAAAAGTTTTTTTAAAAAAAATCTCTTGGCATTCCTAATATACCCAAACATTAAGCAGGGAGCTGCAAGATTTAAAGGGCAGACTTTTGAAGTATTTTATTCATTGAAGAAGCATTATTTATTAGAACAAAGGAAATGCAATTGTTAGAGAGCATGAATAATTGTACATTTTATAATGATGCCCAGCACCACTATATTGGCATTGCATCTGGCCACTTTACAAAATGTCCTGCCAGCTTTTGTGGAGGTAATCTTATTTTTTTAAAAAAAAATACAAGTACAGATTCCAATGTATCAGACATTTTTTATCCTGGATATCAGTATCAAACCTGTGGGGTGGGGCATAAATTGATAGTAAAAATTACTACTGCTGAAATTACAACATATTCCAGTATAACATTCCAACACACTGAGTTCATTCAGCTTTACAGTATAGACATCTAGCCTGGAGGGCAAACTGGTGCACTCTGCATGACATGTTTTGAAAGGATTGACACTAACTAGTTTCTTGCAATACCAGTAGAGGTAACAATTAAAGAGTATTTGATTTGCATCCACCTTCAAATTGCATCAAATTTTAGTGTATTTCTCAGACAATCTTATGTAACTGTGTGAATTATATCCTGTCTTACCTGTATCTAAATAATTGTCAGAAGATTGCATCTGTGTGTGAAGTGTTTCTCCAATAATATGTAGTAGTGCTTCATTTAGGTCACTTAGAAAGTCATAGTTCCTACTTCATTAGCCCCAGCTCCCCTGAAATCAGTTTGAACTGCTACAACTACATCTTAGGGTAGGGGTTCCCAACCATTTCAAGCCAGGGGCCAGGTCATGCTCTCTCAGTCAACTTTGAGGGCCAGATGGCCATTTTGCCCTGCCTGCATGATGAGGGTGGCCATTTTGTCCCAACAGCTTCAAATGCCCTTGGAGGGGTGGGGGCACATGAACTGGCACCGGGTGCCAGATCCAGCGCACAGGCCTTAGGTTGGGAACCCCTGTCTTATGGAAACATCAATAGAAGAGTACAACACCTAAAAATAGGCAAGAAGGCTTCACTTCAGAAAATTTTCATGACTTTATGCAGATAAAAAGGGAGATCTTGTTATCTGCTATAACTAGAAGTTTGCCTTATTGGAGCTGTGGTGGCTCAGTGGTTAAGAAGCTCGCCTTCTTAGCTGGAAAGCTGGCAAGTCAGCAGTTTGAGACCCAGGTACTGCATGATGGATTGAGCGCCCATCTCTGTCCTAGCTCTTACCAATCTAGCAGATCAAAAGCGAGAAATTGCAAGTAGAGAAATAGAGACCACTTGGGTGGGAAAAGATCTTGGAGACATGAAAGGAGTCTCACTCAGGTGTCCCCTGAGTGGAGTTTCTTCGGCAAAAATTCTTTCAACCCAGAATAATTTCTGACACAAAATTATTATTACCTTTACCTATTCACCAGATTCTTCTGAAACTGTATAAAATGGGTGGGGGGGGGGGGTAGGACAAGGACGTCAGCTTCTTCCTTTTACATCAAATCCACCAAAATCTAGATTTAATTCAGTGGCATATGTGAGTGGGTTGACAGCATAATGAAATGTGGGATTAGGGAGCAAATTTTGAATGAATTAAATTCTCAAATAATCTAAAGGATCTGTTTTAAAGGACAGATAGTTGGCATCCTGTACAAAACAAAGAATTCCAGACTAATCACATCCTGCTTTTAGCAAGTTTAAAACAACAAACTCACAAGTTTAATCCAAAAGTTAATATTTGTATTAGTGGCAATTACATAAAGGTATGTTATATCTCAGTGTTCTGTTAGAAGATGAAACATATGCAGAATAAATAATGTACAAGCAAAATATCAGTTTTATACCCACCCAAATATTAATCAAACTGCATTTATCAAAAGGAAGTGATATCAAGCCCAACTCATTATTTCCCCAGTATAAAAAGAACAAGGTAAACAATGAACTTTATATTCTTGCAGAACAAATCAGATGCCTATAATAATCCAACAAAGAATATAAATACTGTTTGAACATACTTTTGAAAAAGATTTACTTACTGGTTGACTAAATCTATTTTGACATTCTTTGGCAACATATCATCTGGCAAAGTTATTGCCATCCTTGGCAAAGTTCATGATTGATGGAACAACCAAAAAAGGTTATAGGGTATAGAATTCAGGGAACTTAAATTATAGAAACTGATGAAACCACTTTAGTCTAAATAGGAATTCTTCAAATTCATATCCTTCAAGTCTTATAGTTCAACAATCAATCTTTGTTATATCTGATGTACATTTCACATGGCATAGGGACTTTTGACTCAGTGGCATTTCCAAATTACAGTGCAATCATAACTCAAAACATGCCAGTTCCAGGGAGTTAAGCATAGGGAAAAGACTCTACTTCTGGCAGAAGTCCCCTTGTCCTGTCAGAATAGCCCTTGTTTTCAGTACAATTTCTACCAGCTGATAGAAGGGATCTGATGACAGAAGGATATTGTACAAGAAATGCTACACCAGCAAAAATTCATGGACAGAAAAGCTAAACAGTGGTGGAGAGTGGGCAGAAAGAGGGAGAGCCTGACTTGTACCAGATCCAAGTTGCCTCTAACCCAGAGATGGTCATAATAGTGCCATAAAATTAAGCCAACATGAGAACAGCATCAAAGAAATTCCAGCAACCTTAAACTAGGAGGCATTTGGATTTATCACAGTTTCTGTTGGCCTAGTATAGTGATGGTGAACCTTGGCACTCCAGCTGTCCTTGAACTTCAGTTCCCAGAAGCCCAGGTCCCATGCAGTAAACCCATTTGTGTAGATTCACATGGACTTGGGCTTCTGGGAAATGAAGTCCAAGAACAGCTGGAGTGCCAAGGTTCACCATTACTGGCCTAGTATCTTTTTAGTTGGTCCTTGACACATTTGGCCAAGTAAGTGGCATGGATAATTGTTCTTTGTTTTGTCTCCATCAGAACAGGTTTGAGAGTAACATCTATATTCAGGCAAGAAACTCACTGAATGATCTTGGGCTGATTACTCTCACTCCCTTTCTCTCTCTCTCTCAGTCTCATCTACCTCACATTGTTGTTGCAAGGGTAAATTTATAATCTTAGTACCATAGAACAATTGAATTGGAGGAGGTCTATGAGACTGTTGAGTCCAATCCCTTGGTCAATGCAGGAATCCAAATCAAAACAGGACTGTCAGGTGCTTGTCCAATTTCTTCTTAATGCCTCCAGCACTGGAGTGCTCACCAAGGTCATACCACTCTAACAGTTAAGATTTTTTTCCCCCTGATAGTCAGTTTATATCTGGCTTCCTGTAGTTTAAGCCCATTAGTACATGTCCTGCACTCTGGGATGATAAAACACAGATTCTGCCCCTCTATGACTTTCTTGAAAAGTGCTATCACATCCCCTCTCAATCTTCTTTTATCATGGACAGAAGATGAAAATATATATTATATCCTGGGCTCCTTAGAGAATGAAAGCACGGCGCCAAAATGGCCGCCGCGCTCTTTGCAGGGCCCCCCACCTGGACTCAGACATCCGGGTGAGTTAGGGGGTGTGGCCACCCCTCTATAAAAGGGGTGGTCACAAGGCAGCCGAGCTGCCATTTTAAAAATAGCGATGGAGAGGAGAAGTTTTCTCCGTCGCTGTTTGTTCGACTCTTCGGCTCTTTAGCCCTTGGTCCTTCCCGGCTGGGAAGGAAGGATTCGCACAGAGCCTTTGGCTTGCTGGCTGCTCTGTGCTTTTTCGTGCTAGGTTGATCCCTGGAAAGGGATCCTGCGCTTTCTACAGATATGCCTCCCAAACAGAAGGCCCCGGTGATGAAACCGCGGCCAAAGGGGAGGACTTTTGCGGGCCCTGTGCAGGGCGGGGGGCAGCCCTCAGGTCGGAGGACCAGGGCCACGCCCCCGCGGCAGGGCACTACCCCAGCTTTACCCACCGATACCGGTGGGGTGATGCAGGCTGGTGCTTGGCCCCCGGCTGGCCAGCCTCCGGCCGGCCCTTCAGGGGCTTCAGCCCTCGGCCAGCATTTGCCGGCCATGGGTCAGGACAGCGGGGGAGGGCCTGGTGCGGGTGCACAGCATGTTCCTCCTCCGGCCCCTCATGGGCCGGAGTTTTGGGCATGGCCCTATTCTGGCCCAGGCTCTCACTCTGGGGTTCCTGGTCAAATGCCTAGTGGGCCTTCCGGCCCACCTGGCCCGCTTTATACTGAGGGATCTGTGGCAGTGGATGCGTTACTAACACATTTAGCTGTGCTTGAGGCATCCTTGGGGATTGCACACAACCCCATGGGAGGGGGCCCTTCTATCTCTGCTGGGGGCCCTTCGTGTCCACCAGCTACCTCGACGGCTGCCACACTACAACAGGCGGCCAGCCGGGTTGAGCTGCTTGAGACGCTCCGGCCTGCGCCTGCCGGTGTCTCGCAGCTCCCTGTTCATCCAGAGCTACAGCCGGGGAGTGGTCAGGTGTGGCCCCAGAGCTCGATTCCGGTCGCGAGCTCCGACGCCCGCCGTGGGCCGGAACCCCCAGTGGGATCAGCCCACGGGGGTGCACCTAGTGAGTATCAGGTTCAAATTAATGCACCCACATCACAGTCCACTTCTAGTGGTGGGGTTCAGTGGCCATGGCCTCATCAAGTCGAGGCGAGTGGGCATCAGTTGCCAGCCTATCCCAGTGCCCCTTGACTCCATACTGGCACATCATTGGGGGTGGGGGTTTCTGCCCCCGGGGCAGTTCCGGGCATCGCAGGGGCTGTCCAGGTCCCGCTGCGTATGCCCCGTGTACCTAATGTGCCGGTGACGGCCTTGCCGACGGCTGGTTATTCCTTGCCCTTTGGTGATCATTTGTCCCAGGTCACGAGGGAAAAGATTTGGCAGGGGGAGTACGTGGATATATTCTCCCTATTGAACCATGAGCCCACTAAAGAGGAGAGAGAGGGACAGGACGACAGAGACAAAGAGCTGTCCCGCCGTCGTAAGCCACCACGCACCTGGGCCAACTGGTTGCCCGCATATCTTATTTATATGGCGGTGTACCTTAGGGCCCGGCCTGACCTGGCCATTCCTATGGTCCAATATTTGGACAATATTTACAGGGCGATGGTGGATTTTCCTGGCCCATCGTGGTTGGCTTACGATGAGGAATTTAGAATGAGGGTGCCCTTGCACCCGGAGATGAGATGGGATGAGCCCTGTCAGAAATTGTGGCTTTTGTACATGACCCCCACGCGTCCGGCGCCTGGGGATAGGTACCATTGTGGCCATGCTGTCCAGCGAGCTGCTCCAACACAGGCTCCCCGCCAGCCGGCGGGACAGGGGGTTCCAGCCCGCTTGCTGTGTTGGAGCTTCTCGGCTAATGGCGTGTGCAATAAGCGGCAGTGCCGATACAAACATGAGTGTCCCTCTTGCGCTGGCCCCCACGCCGCGTGCCCGCGGGCCGGTGGGTCACGGGGCAGAGGTAGAGGTGGACAGGGAGCGGGCAGAGCTTCTGCTGATGGAGCTAGTCAGACAAAAGGCCCCCTCCCCAGTTAATGTGTATATGTTGGAGCGCTGGCTCTCAACTTATCCAAGGAAAGAGGACGCGAGGTACCTCCTGGAGGGTTTCCAGTGGGGCTTCCGTATCCCATTCAAAGGAGTACGGGGACCCCAAGATGCCCCCAATTTACTGTCCCTGAAGGGTAGGGAGGAGGTGGCTGCCCTGAGCATTGCCAAAGAGGTAGAGGCTAAGAGGGTTGCAGGCCCTGTTTCTGTACCACCCTTCCCCAACCTGAAAGTCTCCCCTCTGGGGTTGGTACCCAAAAAGGCCCCGGGGGAATTTTGCTTAATCCACCATCTATCGTACCCGGCGGGTTATTCTGTCAATGACACTATTCCTGATGACCTTTGTTCGGTCAGGTATACGTCTTTTGACCAAGCCCTGCGGATGGTGCGCTCTTGTGGTCCTGGTGCCCTCCTGGCAAAATGTGACATTAAATCGGCATTCCGATTGTTGCCAGTGCACCCGGGGGACTTTGAGCTATTGGGTTTTAGATTCCAAGGGAAGTTTTAGGTAGATAAGGCCATGCCTTTTGGCTGCTCTATTTCCTGTTCAGCATTCGAACGTTTTAGCACTTTCCTTCAGTGGGCCTTTGTTCGCAGGTCCGGGTCTCGGTCTGTAGCCCATTACCTCGATGACTTTTTGTTCGGGGGTGAACAGGGCTTGGACACGTGCACGCGTCTCCTCACCACATTTCAGACGCTAATGCAGGAACTCGGTGTCCCTTTAGTGCCCGAAAAGACCGAGGGCCCATCAACTACACTCACATTTCTGGGTATTGAAATTGACACGGTCGCACAGGCATCCCGGTTACCCATCGGCAAGATCACCCGGATCTCCGCGATGGTTTTGGCCTTGCTGGCCAAACGTAAAGTGTCACTTCGTGAGCTTCAGGTACTACATGGCCATCTTAACTTTGCCTGCAGGGTGGTCACGCCTGGCAGAGCATTTGCTCGGCGCCTATGTGACGCCATGTCTGGCCTGTCAAGGCGCCATCATAGGGTCCGACTGACCAGGGGCATGAGGGCTGACCTTTTGGTTTGGCTCACATTCCTGCGGAAATTCAATGGGGTCTCCTTTTGGAGGTCCGACCTTTTAGTTTCCCCTAGGTTCCAAGTACAGTCGGATGCCTCCGGCTCCCTGGGATATGGGATTTACTTTGAGGGGAGGTGGGCTTATGGCCAATGGCCTCCAGCATGGCGGGGCACAGATCGCCTCCGCGATCTTACATTCCTTGAGTTCTTTCCAATCCTGGGAGCTTTGATGCTATGGGGCAAAGAGTGGGCCAACTCAGTAGTCCATTTTTGGTGCGACAATGCTGCGGTAGTGCACATTGTTAATGCTCAGACGTCCAAATCACCCAGGGTGATGGCCTTGGTTCGCCAGTTTGTGTTACGTAGCCTACGCCTGAATGTGCTTTTCAGGGCCAGACATGTACCAGGTATTAATAATGATATTGCTGATGCTTTATCCCACCTGCAGATCACCCGGTTCTGTGCCTTGGCTCCGGACGCAGAGGAATTCCCCTCGCAACTCCCGGCCGAGATTTGAACATTTGGCAAGGAGAGTTGAACCGGGCGATCGGCATGTCTTTGGCGCCCTGCACGCGTAAGGCGTATCATCATGCTTTCATTCAATTTATAAATTTTTGCGTGCAACTTCAGTTGCCCGAAGTGTGGCCCATTCCAGTGGGAAAAGTTTTACAATTTATGGTTTATCTACACAGCTAGGGCCTCGCTCCCCGCACTATAGCATCCAGGCTGTCAGCACTGGCATTTATGGCCAAGGAGAGGGGTTTTGCTGACAGCATGAACGATTTCCACATACGACATGTTTTGGAGGGGTGGACACGGGAATGTGGACGCCGCCTGGACACTCGCCACCCAATTTCTCCAGGGGTGCTTACCCACCTTGCACGAGGCTGGCATAACCTGTGTTTTGACAGGTATGAGGCAGCTCTTTTTCATGCGGCTACCACGGTGGCCTTCTTTGGAGCGCTCCGCATCAGTGAGTTGGTACTACTGTCTAAGGCGGATGCGACTCGTAGGGCACTGGAACTCGACGATGTCTATGTTTCTAATGAGTGGGCTCAGTTGAGGATACGGTCCTCAAAAGTTGATCAGCACGGCGTAGGCAGTGGAGTTAGACTGCTACGATGTTCCATTGCAGACATCTGTCCGGTTGGTGCCCTACAGGAGTTCTTGGCAGTGCGTGGCATGCACCCTGGCCCATTTTTCTGCCACCAGGATGGGTCTCCCCTTACTAAATTTCAATTTTGGAAGGTGACCGGTATGGCACTATCCAGTGTTGGCCTCCCTGGGGCTCGTTACGGCACCCATTTGTTTAGGATAGGTGCTGCTTCAACTGTGGCTGCATTCGGGTACTCTGAGGCTGATATACGCCGTATGGGAAGATGGGGATCTATGCGTTTTGCATTATATGTTCGCCCTCTTCAGGTATGAGTACCAGTTAAGTCACTGTTCTCTTTTTTCTCTTACAGACCCTGTGTGTCCCCGCACACCGGTGGCAGTATGGCTGGTGGGCCACAGTTACATGCACTGGGCAGCGCAGTATGCTGCGGCGACAGAGTGGGGACCCCAGCTTGGACTGCCTGCATCCGCATGCATACGTTGGTACGGTAAGCTTGGAATGAGATGGCGGGAACTGTTGCCATTCCTTTTTTCCATCAGGGATGCTGAACCGCCTGATGTCCTTGTACTGCACCTCGGGGGCAATGACCTCGCCCAGGTCACTGGCCTTTCTTTAAAATTCACGATTTGCAGTGACCTAGCTTATTTGCATTATGTGTGGCCGTCCACAAGGCTGCTATGGTCGGACATCATACTGCGTCATGCTTACAGGGGAGGTATTGACCTCCGTGCCCTTGACCGCGCTCGCCGCTCGGTGAACAGGGCTGTTGCCCGGTTCTTGACAGACAAGGGTTTGGGGATGGTCATCCGACACCCCACCATTAGTTTACAAAATTATGATCTTTATGCAGGGGATGGGGTCCACCTGTCGGCTAGAGGTATGAACCTCTTTTTGGAAGATTTGCAAGCAGGCCTGTTGACAGAGCTGACGGTCTGGGGGGCGGGGCGGTGAGTCTTCATTGAAGCCTCCCCGTGTGGCGGGTAGCACTGGTAAGGTAAATATTTATGACCCATAGGTATCCTGCAGGTTCGCAATTGACTGGCCAACACTTAGACAGGTACAGGTGTAATAACGTTGACCGGTCAACGACGAACCAGGCAAGGGGTGATGGCAGGAGCTTTTCAGCATGCATCACCCCGTGATTTGACGGATACACATCAGAGGGTGGGGTCAGTATAGTTTATTGACTACGGTCAACAATTTGTTTGTGTCATCAAACAAATTGATACAAATGGATACATTGTAGCCAATTGCCATTGGCAATTTTGGGAGGAACCTTACCAGTGATACTGCGGCCTGCTTGCCTTAAGAATTATAATTGGATGAATACCAATTAAAAGTTATAATTCGGACTAGGGCATTATTCCTTAAAAGTGGCCCAATGCCTTTATCCATATACCGGTGTTTGAGTCTTTCTTTGGGGGGTGCGCCTGCAAAGAGAGGTGTGCAATATAGTGTTGTTGTTGATGTTGTCATTATCATTGTTCAGTCACACAGTCAAGTCTGACCCTTTGCGACCCCATGGACCACCACATGCCAGGCTCCTCTGTCATTCTCCACAGCCCACAAAGATACGTGCATCTAGCCACCTCATCCTCTTGTGCCCCCTTCTCCTTTTGAACATAACATAAGAACATAAGAACAGCCTTGCTGGAACAGGCCACAGCCCATCCAGTCCAGCATTCTGTCTCACACAGTGGCTCACCATTTCCTTCAGGGTATTCCCAAGGAGATGCCTTCACCTGCTTAGGATTCCCTGGAAATGGCATTGAGAGATATCCTGCCTATCTCTCCAACCCTGAGGTTGTCCTTAAGTATCCATAATTATAGCCATTGATACCCTTGTCCTCCATGAACTTGTCTAATCCTTTCTTAAAGCTGTCAAGACTGACAGCTGTCACCACTTCTTCTGGCAGGGAGTTCCATAGACCAGTAATCCTCTGGGTGAAAAAGTACTTTCTCTTGTTTGAGAACTAGTACCCAAAAGTTTCATGGAGTGTCCCCTAGTTCTAGTGTTATGCGATAGGGAAAACAGTTTTTCCTTATCTACTTTGTCCACACCGTGCATGATTTTATAAACTTCAATCAGGCCACCTCTTAGACGCCGTCATTCAAGAGTGAAAAGGCCCAACCGTTGCAGCCTCAGATGGTAAGGAAGGTGTTCCAGTCCCCTAATCATTTTGGTTGCCCTCCTCTGCACTTTTTCCAACTCCATAATATCCTTCTGGAGGTATGGCGACCAGAACAGTACACAGTATTCCAGATGGGGCCTCACCATAGATTTATAAAGAGGCAAAATGACACTTGCTGACTTATTTTCTATACCCTTCCTAATGATCCCTAGCATTGAGTTTGCTTTTTTCACTGCTGAGGCACACTGGGTTGACACCTTCATTGAGCTGTCCACCAGGACACCAAGAACCCTTTCCTGGTTTGTTGCAGAGAGTTCAGAACCCATCAGTTTATAAATGTAATTGGGTTTTTTGCCCCAACATGCATCACTCTGCACTTACTAATGTTGAAGCTCATTTGCCACTGCCCACTCCCCCAGTGCCAAGAGATCCCTCTGGAGCTCCTCACAATCTCTCACAGTTTTCACTACCCTGTATAATTTAGTGTTGTCAGCAAATTTGGCTACCTTGCTATTTACTCCTACCTCTAGATCATTTATGAAGAGGTTGAAAAGCAGGGGTCCCAGTACTGAACCTTGGGGGACCCCACTCTTTACTTCCCTCCACTTGGAGAAGTGTCCATTTAGTGCTACCCTCTGTTTCCTGTCCCTTAGCCAGTTGCTGATCCAGGACAAGACCTGTCCTTTTATTCCATCACAGGTAAGTTTATTCAAGAGCCTTTGGTGTGGGACCTTGTCAAAAGCCTTCTGAAAGTCCAGATAAACAATGTCAACTGGATCCCCCTTAGCCACATGCTTGTTGACATTCTCAAAAAAATCCAACAGAATTTGCCTTTGATCTTTCTCAGCATCAGGGATTATCAAGTGAGTCTTCTCATTTGGTGACCAAAGTACTTCAGTATGTGTCCTTCCAATGAGCAGTCAGGATTGATTTCCTTCAAGACTGACATACACAATAGAGTGTAATTTTTTTTAATGTTGTTTCTTTTTTAAAAAATTAACACATAATACCACCAACCCTGCCTATAATCCCATTCTGGGACCACAAACATGCACAGTATATTATATATTCATGAAAGGAGGGGGCAAATTAAAAGTCTGTATATAAAGCACAAGGCATTATTTCAATCATTTTCATTTTATTAAAACTGATCAGAAGTTGCATATTTCAAATTGTACTCCATAATAAACTGATATAGATCCATAGCTAGTCCTGTTTTGAGGTGTACAACAATGATTGCCCAACTTTTGTAAAATTACATTCACATGAAGAGTAGCCCCACTCCCCACTCCCCATTTACTTTTAGTTCTTTTGTTTTTACACTGCATGAACAAGTCCTCCACATATGTTGTAGGTAGTAGCTGTGAAAGACAAGAAATAGTTCTGTATAAGGGCGCTTTCCATCTTCCTTTCCTCTGCTGAAAATATTCCATTGTTACCTAGGATTACTGAAAAGGAGTTTTACAAATGACATTTTTTCTCCCATTAAAACAATTTACCAATGGCTGAAAGTGTGATGGGGGAAATGAGGGGTTAAATAATCATTTGTGAAGCATGATTGTTTGTTGTGCCACAAATCATTACCACACAGTCCTGTGCAAAGCAGCCCAAGGAAACATCAGGTCAGATAACAAATTAAGGCAAAAGTCTATTGCCTTCTTTTAAAGTGTTATTCTTTCAGAAACACAAATCTTGTATATCAGAAAACAAAAACAAAACAAAAAAACAAAAACACTGCAGCACTTTTAAAGGCCAACTGCTATATTTTTCCTGTGAGCTTTCGTGGATCAAGTTTTCTGATATGCCTGAACCACAGACTAACATGGCTACTATGTCAAAAAATTCAACAAATCTTGTAGTCACCCACCCACAAGAGGTTTCTTTGCCAAAGATTGGTCAAGGGTAGTTTAAAATTAGCAGTCTTTTGCTGTTAAAGAGCACATTGCCTGTATTGCTCAGTTTGACCAGTAAGAGGTGTTAGAGCTGACATATTTCTTAGAAAGGTAAAGACAAATGTCTCCTGAAAGCAAATCTTATCCTACTCTGGGGGCGATAATCATTTCAGTTTACAACCAAAGAATCAGTGCTGTATGCATCTGTAGATGTTTCTGTGGTCATGTGGCAGACATGACTAGACTCCGGAGCACACAGAATGCTGTTAGCTTTCCCGCTGAAGCAGTACCTATTTATCTACTCACAATTTCTTGCTTTTGAACTGCTATGTTGACAGGAGCTGGGACAGATGACAGGAGCTCACACAATCATGCAGCACTCAAGTCACAAACTGATGACCTGTCAACCTTCCAGTCATCATGTTCAGCATCTTAACTACTAAGCCACTGCAGTCACCTGACATCTCTCTTACTTGTCTCTTATTCCTGTTTTTTTTTTTAAAGAATTGCAAGAAAAGTCTTTTGAAGGAGGCGCTGGACTCCACTCCATCCCGTCTTACCTTTCCCTGGTGTGTGTGTGTGTGTGTGTGTGTGTGTGTGTGTGTGTGTGTGTGTGTGTGTGTGTGTGTGTGTGTGTGTGTGTGTGTGTGTGTGTGTGTGTGTGTGTGTGTGTGTGTGTGTGAGCGGCAATCTGCATCCCAATAAACTACCCCTGGTGGAATACCACAGGTCTGGCCAGGTTATCCTACTATGGTAGTAGAGTAGACCATACTGCCAACGACTCAACGCCGAGTGTCAGACAGCATTTAATTAATCTAACAACCCTGAGGACTAACGGCCTTGGCAAAGTCCACAGGGAAGGGTGATGGTCCCCAATTAGATTAAATCCCACGTGAATCCATCTTGATGGAGGGCAGCAGCTTCATCAATATTGGCCTGGGGCTGAAGAGGACTTGGTGTGCCAAAAAGGCTCAGGACCAGAAAGTAACTTGAGGAACAAGGTCATATGGGTGTCATGCTGTGATGTGGAAGGCAGATGAAAGGCAACTGCATTATATTCTCAGGACAGTCTACATGGCTGATCGCCATGAGGCTCGCCAATATCCATAATCAGATGTGGAAGAAAAAGAAGAAGGTGACTACAGTTCCATCCCATCCAATGCCAAATAAATGGCCAGAAATTTATTGGCTACAGCTGAATAAACTTGATACCCACCACTGAGGAGGAGGGAGGAGGAGGAGGAAGAGGAAGAAGAGGGAGGATGAGGTGGTGGTGGAATTGCAGGTGGAATGATACAGGTGAGTTTAGGGGAGTGCGCAGCCCCAACCCTCTGTCCTGAGAGGGGAAAAGAGCAAGCAAAGGATTGCTTAGCCGTGCACAAAGCTGCCTCCCTCCTGAGGGGAAGAAGAGCTCCCAAGTGAGCTGGCTGGCCTCTCCCCCGCTTGGTACCAAACGCGAAAAGGCGGCGAGAGACTCACAGAAGGAAGGAAAAGTCCGGCCCCGCCGCGGCTCTCACCCACCGACCCCCCCAACCCTACACCCACCCACCACCCCCAACCCTTGCCGCCCCCTCTTCTTCAGTTCCCGGGCGGAACTCAAACCCCGCCCGTTCGCCGCCGCCCCTCCCCCCCACACACACACACACCCCACGGCTCTCTCAGGGTGACCGGGCGGCGAAGCAGCAGCAGCAGTGCCCGGGCTGACGTCAACAGGCGGCAGCAGGCGCGCGCGCACTCACTCACTAAATCCCGACACTCCACCACCAGCGCTTTAAAAACGGCCGCGCAAACTGCGCTGCTGCTGCTGAGCGAAAGAGGGCCGGGACCGGGAGGGACTACTGCCCACCACAGGGGCTTGCTTGACTGAGGCTCGGGACTGCGACTGCCCCAAGGGGAGGGAGGGAGGGAAGGGAGGCCACTTTTTTTTTCTTTCCCTCGCCTAAACGACGTCGCGAGGAAGGGCGGCAGCGTTTCTCACACCACACGGACCCATCGTCACCTCTCTCTCCCCCCCCCCACCCCCCACCGAATGTAGGCTATAGGCTGCGGGGGGAGAGAGAAAGCGCGCGCGGCTCCCTCCCTTCGCTTAAAAGGAAAGGACGGCGAGGCGAGCGCACGTTTCTCCTCACAGACTTGACTTTTTTTTTCTCGCCAGTCTCCTCACAACACACCCACACTTGCATAGATATAGATATATACACGCGCTCAGGTTCCGTGAGGTGGGGGGGGAATGTCCCCCCTCAACTAAGAGACTGACTTCGCCGTTTGAAAGCCCCCCCCCCCTCCTCGCTCCGCTTTCCCGCCTCTTTGGCACCACCATGGACACCTCCGTGGGCACTCCGGGGCTGTTGTTGCTACTACTACTACTCCTCCTCAGCTTGCTCGGGGGGCTCCTGGGCGCGCGCTCTCCGGCGGCTGCTGTGGGTGGCGGAGGAGGAGGGGGGGCGGCGCTGGTGGGGAAGCGCCACAGAAGCTGCCCGGCCGTCTGTGGCTGCGAAGCGGAGGGGCTCCTCCTGAGGGTGGACTGCTCGGACCGGGGACTCAGCGGCGTGCCCGCCAACCTCAGCCTCTTCACCTCTTACCTGTAAGTAGTGCCTTCAGTGCGTCGACTCCCAGGCGCTTTTCTCTGGGGGTGGGGGGTCCCCAGCTAGAGAATGGGAAGAATGGGGGTGCATGGAAGGCTGTAGGGCAGGGGTGCCCAAACTACAGCGGGGGGGGGACGAATCCGGCCCCGGATGCCAATTCATCCGTCCCACGAAGCCCTCGTCGCTCCCGGAAGCAGAAGTAAAACGTGCCCATACAGGTGCGTTTTACTTCCGCTTCCGGGAGTGATGGGGGCTTCGCGGGCTGGATGAATTGGCGTCCGGGGCCGGATCCAAACCCCCCCCCCCAGGCTGTAGTGACCAGCCACCTAATCCACATGACTGGCCCACGGCTTGAAAGGTTTGGGCACCCCTGCTGTCGGAAAGCCCTCAGAAACACATCGAAGCTGTTTTCCCTAGAAGCTGTTTTCCCTATCGCACAACACAAGAACGACGGGGCACTCATGAAACTTTTGGGTGCTCATTCTCAAACAAATAAGAGAAAGTACTTTTTTCACCCAGAGGATCACTGGTCTATGGAACTCCCTGCCAGAAGACGTGGTGACAGCTGTCAGCCTTGACAACTTTAAGAAAGGATAAGACAAGTTCATGGAGGACAAGGGGATCCATGGCTATAATTATAGATACCTAAGGACAACCTCCGGGTTGGAGAGATAAGCAGGATATCTCTCAATGCCATTTCCAGGGAATCCTAAGCAGGTGAAGGCATCTCCTTGGGAATACCCTGAAGAAAATGGTGAGCCACTGTGTGAGACAGAATGCTGGACTAGATGGGCTATGGCCTGTTCCAGCAAGGCTGTTCTTATGTTCTTATGAAGCTATCTATCATGGCGCTTGACTTTGGACGATGACTGGGAGGTGGAAGGTCAGCAGTTCTATTCCCTGGGTACTGCAGGGCAGAGCTCCCAACTTTGTCCCAGCTCCTGGCAACCTAGCAGTTCAAAAGTGAAAAGCTGCAAGTAGATAAATAGGGACCCACTTCCGTGGGAAACTAAAATAGCGCTCCGGTGTCTAGTCATGCCTGCCACATGACCGTGGGAACGTCTGCAGAAGCAGACAGTGCTGGCACTTCAGCTTTGAAACAGAGATGAGCACTGAACCCTAGAGTCAGATGCGACTGGCTTTCAAGCAACTGAAACCTTTACCTTTACTAAGCGTCCATCCAGTGATGGCACCCCTTGGCACGCCAGGTGTTCTTGAACTTCAATCCCCAGAAGCCCTGATCAGCAAGAGTGCTGACTTGTGCTTCTGGGAATTGAAGTCCGAGAACACCTGGCGTGCCAAGGTCCACCACTCCACACCCTTCAGTCTCATCGTCGTGCATGTGTGCTGTGCTGTCTGAGAAACAAGGCTATGCTTTGGTTCCTGTGTGAGCTGAGGTGGCCATAGGGCATTTATCTCCCCTGTGGTGGCTTAGTGGTAATAATAATATCGTGTCAGACATTACTCTGGGTTGAAATGATTTTTGGTGGAGAAACTCCACTTAGGGGACGCCCGAATTAGGCTCCTTTCATGTCCACAAGAGCTGGGGCAGAGATGGGTGCTCAATCTGTCCTGTCATGCAGTGCCCAGGTCTCGAATTGCCGACTTGCCAACCTTACAGTCTATTTGACTGTAAATGGGCTTGAGCACCAAACTCGAGATTCGGATATGACAGGCTTTGGAGCAAAGGTGCAGCACCTTTGCTCAAAAGCCTGTCATATCTGACTCTCGAGTCTGTATTTCACCTAAAGCGATGGAGTCTGTATTTCACCAAAAGCAGTGGTTTCCCAACCTTTTTTTGGCCATGTCCCACCTAAGCATCTCTAAAATCCTGGTGATCCTGATGATAAAATCCTCTCCCTCTCTCTCTCTCCCTCTCCCCCCCCTCTCTCACACACCTTATTATTCAAAAAGTGAACTCCTCTTAATGTGGAGGAAGCCTAAAAGGTCATTAACTTGGTCTAACTCATTCTCAAATTGCCGCCGCTACCCCCTTCCTTTTTAAAAATGAAATTGTCCCCCTGTGGATGTGTGCCCCATGTTGAGAATCACAAGCCCAAAGTAAGGGAAAAACCCAGGCCAATTTATCTACAGAGATTAGAAGAAGGCTGGCCATCAACCAAGCAATAGTCAGATATGAACAAAAACAACAAAACTAGGAAGTGATCTTTGAGCTATGTTTTTTTCTTCTTTTTCAAAAAGGTTATTGTTTGTGGAGATGATGGTGACTTTTCCCTTACATGTTCAACTGTTGCTTTTTAAATACACATGGGCTGTTTTGGAGGAATGTCAAGGAAAGTGCATTGTGGCGTTATCTGCTCTGTAGGAGCAGGAGAATTCTGTGTGAAGTCATGTATCCACCTGGCAAGAGATTATGTGGAATTATGATGCTGTTCTATACAAATTAAGGATCCCTGACATCCTTATATCTTTCCTTTCCTGATCCCACTGAAGGTGCAGAATAGAGTGTATTATCACTCATTATTGTCCAAATTTGAGGAGGGTGGCAGGAAAAAAAATCCACCTTCTTGAGACCACGGGTTGTTGGTGCAATGTGAGCCAAGTCATAGACTTGGTGACTCCAGAACCAGTTTGAAAAATGTGATAACTTACTGTGGAAATAAGGGGCAGAGGCATAATTATCCTGATGAGTTCCAGGCATTTCACAAAATTTTAAAGACACAATTGGGTGCTGTAACTACTGTGCTGAATTATGACGTGAAAATATTTTAAATTTATTAGAATTCAACATGATCCTTACCCAGGCTATAAAAAATGCAATTTCTCAACTTGTTATGTACAGTACTGTACTCAATGGAACACTTGAAGAACAGGATCTTTGAATCCTGGAATATATAAAGCCTGTATTGTTTAGTGACAACAAAATTTATGTTAGTTGAGGGAAAGACTGTGGAGTAGTTGGTCATACTATGAGGGTCATTATGGTTTGATGCTGTTAATTTTATATTACATCTGTATTCTTTTCTTTTGTGTAGCAACCATAACAATGCACAGTGTGCATTGTTCACTGTGAAATTTAACTGATTATGTTAGTACCTGGCATGTTATCAAAATACACTGGCCAAAATCCTGTAGTTTAGCAGAGTAAATTGCACTAGAGTAGGCCCATTGAATTTACTGAGTCAACTCCTCTATTAATATCATTGATTTATATGGGACTACTCTGCCACTTGCTATGCTTAAGTAAGTTAGAGTTAGAGTTGTCCCATTTGAATCAATGAAACCTATGGAGGAATTGATTCACCAAATCCCCATTGATTCAATAGGCCTACTCAAGTGTTTACTATGCTTAGCGAAGATTTGGGCCAATGAATGGACAATAAGACTGCCATAAATATAGCATTGCTGTATATCAGCACATGTAAAATTTTGTTCTGTTTCAATGTTCATCAAAAATTAATTTATCACTGTTGATTAATACACATGACAACAGTGGGCTTAGAAATCTTTGGTGTGGAAAAATAGGGTTGAATGGTCTTTTTATGTTACAAAATGTCTAAGTGGAAAACACTTTTTAACAGGATAGCTCAGTCAGGGGTTCTCCACCTTTTCAAGCCATCGGCTGGACCATGACCCCTCAGTCAGCTGAGCAGGCTGGACTGGTGGTTCCCCCTGCCATAAACACTGCTGTAAAATGCATCCACAGCTGTCATAAACACATTTACGAGAGTCTTGGGCACATTTACAACTGCATAAATGCATCCGCTTTCAGTAGTGGCAGCAGTGATGCGGGCCTCATGAAATGGTGCCATGGGCCAGGGCCGGCCCACAGGACATAGGTTGAGAACCCCTAGGATAGCCTGTAACCTGTAATTATCTTAAATGCTTTGTGATACATACATACACATAGAATTAATGCCTTGCCTAAGGGACTATATAGTATGTCAGTTTCAAAAAATCATACTTTAATCATCACAAAATAGAATTTAAGCCATTTACAGTCATCACTGTGGTGTTATCCCTTCCAAAAATGCAAAGTAGGTTACAAAAAATACTATATGATCCTGAGCAATTAGAAATTATGCAAGAGCATAAAGTTGATTAAGACCTGCTATATGTTGCCTTTGTATTTGTTTCCCAAGGCAAGGCTTTGAACCACAACATTTGATTTAATATTTAATCGATCTTTGTAATTAGAGATTTTTTTTTAAATAGTAAAATAGAGCAGATGTCCATCAAGCCTGGAAAATGCTCCATGAGCTCCATGGGAAAACATATGTCCCGAGTCCAGGATTAGATTATTCTGGACCTTCTACTCAATTCTGGAAAGAGAATAATAGCATGCAGTGGTAAATGTTTGATATGACAACCTGCATCTGTTCTTTATAATTTTCATTGCATGCTATAACTATAGATCAGGGGTTCTCAACCTTTTCCAGCCATGGGCTGGACCATACCCCCTCAGAAAGCTGAGCAGGCCAGACACGTGGTTTCCCCTGCTGTAAACGCTGCCGTAAAATGCATCTGAGGCTGTTGTAAATGTGCTTATGACAGCTGTGGGTGCATTTCTGGTGCATTTTCAGTGCTTCCTCTGCATCTGGCAGCAGCTGCAGGAGCGAGTGTGGTGCATTTTGGCTGTTTTCACTGCATCTGGTGGCAGTGGCCACATGAAATGGTGCAGCAGGCCTGGTCCAGCCCATGGGCCATAGGTTGTGAGCCCCTGCTATAGATGGTGGACAATTAGCAGGAATAGACAGGAATTGAAAATACTACCTTCCATTATGTCACTCTAAATTCAGGGGGTCTCCAGGTGATATATGAAGTACTGTACATGTTTTTAGAAAAGCAATGCCACCCCACAGGAGGACTTCCATTCCCAGAAGCCTAAGTCAAGTACATTGGTTGATCAGTGCTTTGGGGAATTGACTTCTAGGTATTGAAGCCCAAAAACCAAAGACTGGGAAACACAGCTAAGTGATCTTGCACTCTCCTTTGCAATGATATACTTTTAAACTATGCTATATTCATGATTATATCCATTAATTCTGGCAACCTCATCTTTGCCCTCTGTATGAAATGCTCTAATTGTGTAACTTGATTATTATTATTTTTCTTCTGAACCAACTGCCCTTTTGTGACCTAGACTTATACAGAATAAAATTTTACCTTTTTTAAAAAATATTTTTTTGTAATATCAGTGGGAGGACATCCATGCTAACAATTTCTTACTTTCTATACAAAAATGTGGAAATAAAAGAAGTAGATTGCATACTTCAACATCAGCGATGAGTCAGCTGGCAAAAATTTGTTACTACACTGAGATTGAGACAACAATCCTTTCCAAGCTTGAGTACATTGCAGGGTGTTGATATTTGAGTCCCCCTTAAAACCAAATGTATGAGAATTGGTCTTGAATACCAGGAAAGGATGCTACAACTCTGCAAATTTCAAAATCTTGGCCAAAATCCCAAAAGGCATAACTTTCATAAGAACATAAGAACAGCCTTGCTGGAACAGGCCACAGCCCATCCAGTCCAGCATTCTGTCTCACACAGTGGCTCACCATTTCCTTCAGGGTATTCCCAAGGAGATGCCTTCACCTGCTTAGGATTCCCTGGAAATGGCATTGAGAGATAACCTGCCTATCTCTCCAACCCGGAGGTTGTCCTTAAGTATCCATAATTATAGCCATTGATACCCTTGTCCTCCATGAACTTGTCTAATCCTTTCTTAAAGCTGTCAAGACTGACAGCTGTCACCACTTCTTCTGGAAGGGAGTTCCATAGACCAGTAATCCTCTGGGTGAAAAAGTATTTTCTCTTATTTGTTTGAGAACTAGTACCCAAAAGTTTCATCGAGTGTCCCCTAGTTCTAGTGCTATGCGATAGGGAAAACAGTTTTTCCTTATCTACTTTGTCCACACCATGCATGATTTTATAAACTTCAATCAGGTCACCTCTTAGACGTCGTCGTTCAAGAGTGAAGAGGCCCAACCGTTGCAGTCTCAGATGGTAAGGAAGGTGTTCCAGTCCCCTAATCATTCTGGTTGCCCTCCTCTGCACTTTTTCCAGCTCCATAATATCCTTCTGGAGATATGGCGTGCAGAACTGTACACAGTATTCCAGATGGGGCCTCACCATAGATTTATAAAGAGGCAAAATGACACTTGCTGACCTATTTTCTATACCCTTCCTAATGATCCCTAGCATTGAGTTTGCTTTTTTCACTGCTGAGGCACACTGGGTTGACACCTTCATTGAGTTGTCCACCAGGACACCAAGGTCCCTTTCCTGGTTTGTCGCAGAGAGTTCAGACCCCATCAGTTTATAAATGTAATTGGGGTTCTTTGCCCCAACATGCATCACTCTGCACTTACTAATGTTGAAGCTCATTTGCCACTGTTTTGCCCACTCCCCCAGTGTCAAGAGATCCCTCTGGAGCTCCTCACATTCTCTCACAGTTTTCACTACCCTGTATAATTTAGTGTCGTCAGTTATGATGCCTTAAATTAGGAGCTCTCTACAGACTTTACAGTCTTAGGACCCAAGATCATTACAGATGGAGATTGCAGCCATGAAATAAAAAGGTGACTTATTCTTGGGAGACAAGCTATGAGAAACCTGGGGAATATAGTTAAAAGTAGAGATATCACCTTGCAAACAAAAGTCCACATAGTCAAAGCAATGGTATTCCTGATAGTAATGTATAGTTGTGAGAGCTGGACCATAAAGAAAGCTGAGTGCAGAAGAATAGTTGCCTTTGAAATGTGGTGTTGGAGGAGAATTTTGAGAGTACCCTGGACAGCAAGGAGAACAAACAGGTCAATCTTAATAGAAATCAACCCTGACTGCTCCTTGGAAGGTCAAATATTGAAGATGAAGCTAAAGTACTTTGGACATCAAATTAGAAGAGAGGGTTCACTTGAGAAAGCCTTGATGCTGAGAAAGGTTGAGGGCAAAAAAAGAAGGAGGCAGCAGAGAATGAGATGGCTAGATGGTATTGTTGACGCAATGGGCACAGAACTGGGCAGGCTGAGGAGGGTAGTGGAGGATAGGGGTGCCTGGCATGCAATGGTCCATAGGGTTGCAAAGGGTCAGACTTGACTATGTGACTGAAAAACAACAACACAGACATTATCTGTTGTATGCAGAGCCACATGACCCAGCATGACAAGTGTAGCAATTTCTTAACTTGCTGCAATTCAATGCTAAAAGTATATCACTTTACATAACTATGCAATAAGACTTTGATTACTAGTTCATAGTCATCAAATATAATTGCATTAGTGAAACCTATGCATTCCATTGATAGAGATTATGACAAAACAGTGAGATAGAAGTTTATTGCTCTACTCTTCAAATAATATGATTGCTCTACTCTTCAAATGATATAATTTTTATGAGTGCTAATTTTTTGAAATAGAACTCATCTAGAAATATATTTACTTTATTGTCATGAAGTCAAAATTGCAGGAAATGAGGTGTGTTGTGTAATTGCCAACATTCTCTCTCTGTCTCTCTCTCTCTCAATTTTGACAATATATTAGAACTTTGTTACCTATTTCTGTAACAATATATTAGAACTTTGTTACCTATTTCTGTAACAATATATTAGAACTTTGTTACCTATTCAGTTTCATTTACTTCTGCATTCAAGACTAGCATTTTATTTTTTCAACAAGGATAAAAAACAAGTTTTATTGTTGGTACAGTACAGGTATATTTATATCCTTAATAGCCAAGCTTCCATATCATGAAGGATATGAGAGTTACAATACAACAACATCAGAAAGGCAGCCCTTTCCCTCTGTTTGGATAACTTTAGTGTGATTTATCAGCAAATTAATTTAATACACTAGCACTGATTGTTTATCTTTAGGCAACAGTATTACCATCATTAATGATGCATTAAAACAGACTGATCGGTAGACTGTGATGACTGGAAACAGGGAAATTGTATATGAACAATTGATTCTTGATTCTTAAAAGTAGGTTTCTAGCACTTTGCTATACACAGAATGAAAGTGCGGCGCCAAAATGGCCACCGCACTCTTTGCGGGGGCCCCCCACCCGGACTCAGACATCCGGGTGAGTTAGGGGGCGTGCCCACCCCTCTATAAAAGGGGTGGCCACGAGGCAGCCGAGCTGCCATTTTAAAAGAGCGACGGAGAGGAGAAGTTTTCCCTCCACCCCCTCCCTAGTGAACAGTGTGATATTTTGGTCGCTTCGGGGCCGGGTGGGAATTTTCGGTTGGAACCCACAATTGGCCCTTGGGTTCTGGCTTTTTTGCCCATCCCACACTGTTGCTGAGGTTTGATATAGGGGTTTTTCTTGTTCTTGACTTTGGTCACTTAGGCGGGTAGCACTGGTAAGGTAAAGATTTATGACCCATAGGTATCCGGCAGATTCGCAATTGACTGGCCAACACTTAGACAGGTACAGGTGTAATAACGTTGACCGGTCAACGACGAACCAGGCAAGGGGTGATGGCAGGAGCTTTTCAGCATGCATCACCCCGTGATTTGACGGATACACGTCAGAGGGTGGGGTCAGTAGATAGTTTATTGACTACGTCAACAATTTGTTTGTGTCAACAAACAAATTGATACAAATGGATACATTGTAGCCAATTGCCGATGGCAATTTTGGGAGGAACCTTACCAGTGTTACTGCGGCCTGCTTGCCTTAGAACATAAGAACATAAGAACAGCCTTGCTGGAACAGGCCACAGCCCATCCAGTCCAGCATTCTGTCTCACACAGTGGCTCACCATTTCCTTCAGGGTATTCCTTAAGCAGATGCCTGCTTAGGATTCCCTGGAAATGATATTGAGAGATATCCTGCCTATCTCTCCAAACCGGAGGTTGTCCTTAAGTATCCATAATTATAGCCATTGATACTCTTGTCCTCCATGAACTTGTCTAATCCTTTCTTAAAGCTGTTAAAACTGACAGCTGTCACCACTTCTTCTGGCAGGGAGTTCCATAGACCAGTAATCCTCTGGGTGAAAAAGTACTTTCTCTTATTTGTTTGAGAACTAGTACCCAAAAGTTTCATGGAGTGTCCCCTAGTTCTAGTGTTATGTGATAGGGAAAACAGTTTTTCCTTATCTACTTTGTCCACACCGTGCATGATTTTATAAACTTCAATCAGGTCACCTCTTAGACGTCGTCGTTCAAGAGTGAAGAGGCCCAACCGTTGCAGCCTCAGATGGTAAGGAAGGTGTTCCAGTCCCCTAATCATTCTGGTTGCCCTCCTCTGCACTTTTTCCAGCTCCATAATATCCTTCTGGAGGTATGGCGACCAGAACTGTACACAGTATTCCAGGTGGGGCCTCACCATAGATTTATAAAGAGGCAAAATGACACTTGCTGACTTATTTTCTATACCCTTCCTAATGATCCCTAGCATTGAGTTTGCTTTTTTCACTGCTGAGGCACACTGGGTTGACACCTTCATTGAGTTGTCCACCAGGACACCAAGGTCCCTTTTCTGGTTTGTCGCAGAGAGTTCAGACCCCATCAGTTTATAAATGTAATTGGGGTTTTTTGCCCCAACATGCATCACTCTGCACTTACTGATGTTGAAGCTCATTTGCCACTGTTTTGCCCACTCCCCCAGTGTCAAGAGATCCCTCTGGAGCTCTTCACAATCTCTCACAGTTTTCACTACCCTGTATAATTTAGTGTCGTCAGCAAATTTGGCTACCTTGCTTTTTACTCCTACCTCTAGATCATTTATGAAGAGGTTGAAAAGCAGGGGTCCCAGTACTGAACCTTGGGGGACCCCACTCTTTACTTCCCTCCACTTGGAGAAGTGTCCATTCAGTGCTACCCTCTGTTTCCTGTCCCTTAGCCAGGGACAGGAAACAGAATCCAATTATAATTCTGCCTTAAGAATTATAATTGGATGAGTACCAATTGAAAGTTATAATTCGGACTAGGGCATTATTCAATAAAAGTGGCCCAATGCCTTTATCCATATACCGGTGTCTGAGTCTTTCTTTGGGGGGTGCGCCTGCAAAGATGTTTCTGAAATATATTTATTTTCTTTTGAATTCAGGTGAAGTGTGTGTCACTGAAGGCAGTTATTTAATGCAGAATATCCATTATTATCTTTTGATTTAAAAGATGATTCGCCTAATACTATGTTGGCATAGCTCTAAACTATTTGCTGATCCTTACTTATGACTATAAGGCTTAAATAAAGTTGGGAAAATCCTGTCTTCTGGTTGTTCAGGAATCTGCAAATGTGATGCTAAGACCAGACAATGTTGAAATATTATATAAGATTAATGCTTGAAGATGTGGTCATACATGTATCAAAAGGAAAATAGTGCGTATTTGCTCATGTTCCAATAATAAGTTGGCAGTGGCTGACCCAAAACCATTTGTGCAGCCTTTTCAGAAATGGTCATGACTGTGGTACCTGCAGCAGATTGCCTGATTGCAGGTATTTCAAATAATATTTGAATATATATATATACTGGTGTACCTTTGTTCTGATTGCAGTGGTTACCGGGTGACAAATCATGATCAAGAACATTTACTGAAATTTTGATGAGCCCTATAGATTTTGGGACCATGTTACCTTCGGGAGTGCCTCTTCCTATAGAACAAATGATAAAACTGAGAGTGGGCACACTAACATAAGTTAGGAAAGCTGGCACTAGAAATTGTGCATTCTCAGTAGTGGTCCCCAGGCTCTGGAATGCATTGCCATCTGAAATCAGGACCACCCCCTCTTTATTGACTTCCCCCAAATCCCTGAAAATGTTTCTATGTCAACATGTTTTTTTCAGGATAAATTAATATCTAGTTAGCACTATTGATATGGAGCTGTCTGGCTTTTTATGCAATTAGCACCTGTAGATTACAGTATTTGTAATTTTGTTGTTAATTTTCAGATGGAGTTTTACTGTATTTGTTGGTTTACTCTGTTTTATTTTTATTGTCAACTGCCCAGAATAATGGTCTCACTAGGGTAGAATATAAATTAAACAAACAAACAAACAAACTTTAATTTCTGGCTACTTACAGTCATACACTACAGTCTGAACTAATTACTGTATAACTCCTATCCTATATCCAGTGTGTTGTACTGGATAGAGTGACAGACTAGGACTCTGAAGACCAGGGTTCAAATCTCCACTTGGTCATGGAGCCTCTCCTTAATGAAATCCCTGTTCAGGTTACTATAAGTTAGTTCCAATTTGATGGCACATAACTAACTAACTCAGATACTTAATTAATACAAGTATAGTGGTGACACGATGCTACTTTCCCAGACCATATTTGCAGTTACTTATCAGACATCTGAGAATGCTGCATCCTGGTACAGATTGTACCTCAAAGCCAACATCATGGTTTGCATTCTGAAGTGTGATTAACCAAAATCATGGTTAGCTATCATGGTGTTGGAAATGTATTTTGTTTATGGTTCTGTGTAGGGGCAGCTTGTGGACTAGGAGATGGAGAGTGCTTCATCCCCAATGTTTTGTGGGCTGGACCCCCATATTTTGATTATGAAACCACCCAAAACTGAGTGTCATGCTTCTGTGCTATGAAGAAAAGGGAAAACTAAGAATGTTTGAGCAGTCATGTGTATCATCCATCCACATATAAAATACAAGAGAGGAAAGTTTTTCACTAGTTAAAATATGAGGGGGAGGGATGAAGCATATTGAGGTGAGATCAAGAAGGATTTCGTTCCTCATAAGTGTGTACATGTAATTACAAAGAATGTTCAAATTATCATACAATTGTGCTTATCTCATGCATTAGCAAGGTCATGCTCAAGATCTTACAAGCTAGGCTTCAGAAGTATGTGGATCAAGAGCTTCCAGAAGTATGTGGATCAAGAGCTTCCACTGTCCATTATGTGGATCAAGAGCTTCCAGAAGTACAGGCTGGGTTCTGAAGATGCAGGGAAACTAGAGACCAAATTGTCAACATTCACTGGATCATGGAGAAAGCAAGAAAGTACCCAAAAAAGTCTACTTCTTTTTCATTGACTGCACCAAAGCCTTTGATTGGAAAGTAAAACTCAGTTTTATGTATCCAAGTAACCATAGAAGCAGCAGCTGCCAAGTTGTGGTGGTGGTGGTGGTGGTGGTCACCATAAAACTGTGAGCTACAATTGGATATTCCAGAGTATGCTTGATCATTAAGATTAGAAGTTGAACTGGTTCCATCAAGTTTCTGGTTTTTTATGTTCTCACACATTTTTAAATACCTGTCACCACTTCTTCTTCCTGCCAGAAGAATTGGTGACAGCTGTCAGTCTTGACAGCTTTAAGAAAGGATTAGACAAGTTCATGGAGGACAAGAGTATCAATGGCTATAATTATGGATACTTAAGGACAACCTCCGGGTTGGAGAGATAGGCAGGATATCTCTCAATGCCATTTCCAGGGAATCCTAAACAGGTGAAGGCATCTGCTTGGGAATACCCTGAAGGAAATGGTGAGCCACTGTGTGAGACAGAATGCTGGACTGGATGGGCTGTGGCCTGTTCCAGCAAGGCTGTTCTTATGTTCTTAAATGCACTTAGGATTGCACTGTTAGTTAAATAAGCATTAAAATGGGCTAATTGTTTAAAGATCTCTGGGTGTGTATTACACTATACGTTCTGAATGTTTGTAATATATTTTATTGGCATGCAAACTATTCACCTCATTCAGCCAAAATTTAAGTACTGTACTGTGTACTACAATTGTTACTCAGAATTTAATGATTTCTACAAATGATTACATTTTCCTTAATGAAATCAATGTGACTTAGAAGTGCTTTAGCTGGTCTCTGCTCTGTGTTTTCTATTATTCCCAAATGGGAACTCCACTTCATACATTTTTAAAAATCATTTTGTTTGCCATTATATACTATATCAAGAAGTGTGTTTAAAGTGTGATTGTTTTCTATCTACTTTATGATTAAATAGTACACATGGTATACTGTTGATTTAACATGGTTCCTGTTGATTTAATGGGAATTCCACATGCTGTCTGAGATAAAACTGTGAGCCTCTGTTTTTAGTGGCAAATTTGATGCCTTCTTATCACTGTGTTATAGTAAAACCTAAGAGCCAGGATCTGCAAGTCCTTTACACGTGGAACTTCCATCAGGTCCTGTCACAATCGTCCACTTACTATATGAAAATTTTCCCTCTCTTAATGAAAATGTAAAAAAAAAGGAGGTCTGTAAAAGGATATCCTTTTCCCCTTGAACTCCAAAGTATACTTCTGGCAGAATCGAAAATCCAGTTTTAATAATTTTCCATCTCTATTTTAGTTTGTGTCCATGAATTACAAAACATAATAAAACACAAAACTATATGCCAACTGTTGAAAAGAAGTTCTGTCTCTTACAGAATAGTTTGCTAAGTACTTGTCACCCATCTCTATTGATATATAGAAATGACTCTCTTTTGTGTTTCTAGCACATTTTAGGTTTCTCCAGCACCCTCTTAGATCCTTGCATGCTATTTAGCATATTGGGCAGCAAGGGATCTCAATGGTTTCGGTCTTATTCAGGGTCTTTAAATCTGTGATGAAAGTTTTTTGCCATGTATTTCAAGGGTGTCCACACTGTTGTTTGGCATTAGGAGGGGTCCAACTTATTGCCATTCTAGGGATCCTGTTTTTCTCCAAATGAAAAATATGGCCTGCCATTTGGAGTCTTCTTCATGGAACAATGTTATGTAATTTGCACGAGCCACTCCTTCAAAGCGCTTCCACATTGGTAATATGGTCAAAATATCTAATCTTTAAAATTCAGCTGAAGCACCTCCGCTGGAAGATGTCAAATCTCTTGTTGATACTTGCTGATGCCTTCCAAGACTCGCAGGCATAGATGGCTATTGGGATCACAATGAAGGCAAACAAATGGAGTTTAATTTTCTGTGATATAGATGGCAAGGACCAGATCTTATTAATTCTCCAGAAGACATCTGTTGCTTTTCCAAGGCAGCATTTGATGTCTACCTCTGTATCTCCATTTTGGGCAATCACATTGCCCAAGTAAGTAACCCTCTCCACTTTCTCTGGCTGCTGTGACCCAAGTATGATTCCCTATATCCTGGTCATGGAGGTCACATGCATGACCTTCGATTTCTTGGCATTTATCCTAAGGCCAGTACTCTCACTTGTGTATAAATGTTTGCCTCTGAGATTTCAGTCTGTGCATTTGATGAGTGAGTGGCAATCCCTTATAATTTATCTGTAATGAAACCTGTTAGTTTTAAAAACACTACTAGTCTCTTTGTTATTTTTGCTACAGTACACTCTCATGCTTACTGTTCTGACACCTATTGTATTATAACTTAATACAGTAAGTGCCATTTTAACAAGCCAGAAGGAATATCTAAAGCCTATAGCAGTGATGGCAAACCTTGGCACTCTAGGTGTTCTTGGACTTCAATTACCAGATGCATAAGTGAGCACTCCTACTGATCAGGGCTTCTGGGACTGAAGTCCAAAAACACCTGGAGTACCTAGGTTTGCCATTGTTGGCCTATAGCTTACATGGAGAGCCCCCCCCCCCCCCAGATGCCCATGAAAGGAATACTCCAAAATATCCTGTTCAGTGTCTGTCTGAACTTTTCTAAAATGAACATAGGTGTTGTTTTAAAAAATAATATCAGAAATGAAAAACAACACAGGGATCCCCTTTTCTGTTGTTCAGCTGAGCTATAGAACTAAAGGAAATACTGTAAATGAGACAGAGAGAGAGGCTTTAAATTTTCTCAGAGGATTATCTATTGCTTTGTTTGAGATGTTTAAAAGCTAGGTTGTTATATGGATCAGGCATGTCTGGATAGAATGCAAATATACAAACAAATGCAAACATATATTCTGGAAGGTAAGGGGATTTCCAATGGGGAAAAATTGGGATATGGGAATGGGGATGTTTTTACAGTATAGAGGGGAAATGAGGGGTTACCCTCCTTCCAGGTCTGTCAATGTATTTACACACTTTTTAAAAGTTTAAAATTAAATTCAGTAAATAAATCAAATATTCTTTAGTCTAATATTCAGATTCTGGATACCTTGGATGACAGATTTCCAAAAATCTTAAACAACATCTAATTTCTTATGAGAAAAAAGTAGAGATAAGTATAAAATGGCATAATTATAAATGTGCTAATTATGGATGTGCTAAAATCATGTTGTATTTCATTAAAATATAACCAAACTCATTGCCTTCCCTGTTGCTAAATCTCTGTGTTGTTTTCATTCTGGATCCTCTTGCTTTCAAGAGGCAAGGCTGAGAAGCACATGCCATTCTCATCTTCTGATGATCACTCCATGGACATGACAAGTAAGCTGACGGGAGGAAGAAAGAAAAATCTCTTTAAACTAAGAAAACACAAGGATCTGCCAGAGGGAACATACCATCAGTTTGGCTTAGTGTCTGGAGTGCAGAGGACAATTGGCCTGACAGGGGGAGCCCAACTCCAGCTGAGAACGCGTGCATGGAGGTGACCTTCCCAGTCAGCGTGTCAACTGAGATTACACTTTCCCCAAGTGTTCCCTTGTTAACTCAGCTTTTTCTGCAATTTGGGTTATCTTTAAAATGCTTATTATTAAAATTGCAACTCAAATTTTGAGGAACTCAGATTGGTTTCTATTTACACTCTCTGCAGCTCCCATCCATTCTCATTTACTACCATGATTTATACTAATTTCTACTCAAATCAAAGTGACTTTCACTCAAGAGAATACGTAGTGCATGATATTTCATTTTTGTAGATATTTCAAATGCTGAAAAGAGAGCTAATTAAACTTCTATGTTGGTTGTTACCTTACATCATCTTCATGTTGAGGTTCTGACATTACTTTCATTATTAGTAAATAGAATAAAATGTTCAGAGCATTTCATTATTATAAGTAAGAGAGATGTACTTACAGTATTGTTTATAAAACACAACTAATGGTGTGTACTGCAAGAGACAAATATGTAAATATAAATTAAATTATGGATATTTGTACATTTCTGAAATTACTGAGAGGCAAAGATTCCCCCCCATCCCTCATGTTAAATTTAATATTCATAGAGTCTTTAATGTTAAAATAGAAATAAAGTATATTGCTTTTAGATTAAACATTGAGAAAGAAAAATATTCATGCATTATAAGGAGGATTCTGAGCTGGCATTAAAACAGGTGACAGAAAGGTTCATCCGCCAATGGAACCAACTTGCATGCTTCTATCTCCGAGTGTGGTCACTAAGTTAAAGCAGCCACCGTCCATATTCTTTTAGCTGCAACACTAAGTGAGGAACTTCCATTAATGCAGCATATTTCTTGGACATTATATTCTCAATTTGTTTTCCCTTTCTTCCTAAAACATTAGTTAATAATAATGATGATGATGACGATGATGATGTTTCCGAAATTATTCTGGGTTGAAAGGATTTTTATGGGAGAAACACCACTCAGGGGACACCCTAATGAGGCTCCTTTCATGTCCCCAAGAGCTGGGACAGAGACGGGCGCTCAAACTGTCATGTAGTACCCTGGTCTCAAACTGCTGACTTGCCAGCTTTCCAGCTAACAAGGTGAGCATCATAACCACTGAGTCACCGCAGTCCTCCCCCGCCCCCAAACATTAGTTATACAGCTAGGACAGTGCAGGGGTGTATGTGCAGATGAATGCTTGCATTCCTATATGAATTTTGAGTGGTTCACTTTGAGCTGCTAGGATTTTATTTCTCCTTCTCTTTTGGTGCAGTGAATTTGATGCTAAAATTTTCAATAGTTGTCCTCAGCTTCTCTTCATATGTTCATTAGACTGGAAGTGAGAAAATAATTATCCCAGAAGTAATTATGGTGCTGCTGCATAACACCAAAAATCACAGATGTATGCTTTCTAGAGCTTACTTAACTTTTAAAAGATGTCTTTTAACTCCTCCCCCCCCCCCATGTCCCGTATCTTGCAAATTGGCTTGTGTTGTTTTGTGATTAGGCTTCATTTTAAGCCTGATTTTGCAGGCACAAAGCTCTGTGGAATCCAACCTCTGTGGAAATGACTGTAGTGCCATCATTTTAATGTAAAGCTGATGTCTTATCTAATTTGACAATCCATGTGAAATAGAGCTTTTTCCAGTTGTTCCTGGAGATGCCAGGGGTTGATCTTGGGAATATCTGTCCTCTGCATCTGGGTCACAGAGTCGCTATTGTAACAACATTGTAAAGAAGGTGTAATTTTTGTGTCCATATTTCAGCTACTTGCCATGTACAATTCTATTATTTTCTTTACAAGTAAAAAACTGCTGGAACAAAAAAATTGCAGGTTTTGTGCAAATTAGCAAATTCTGTGTCTAAATTTTCATCCTTTTATGGAGGTGGACAGGTTTATTTCCCATTTCATTAGAATCAGTGTAAATATTTTAAATGTCAAGATGGCAATAACACTCCAAATTTTCAAGTACAGTGGTACCTCATACAACGATTTGAATCCGTTTCATGGGGCTTGTTGTTGTATGAAACAATTGCTACATGATACATGCATCTTATAGTGATTTTCCCTATGGGATGCATCGTACAACAACAAAAAAATTTTTTTTGGCTAAGTGGTTTTCCCCATTGAAAAATTGTGGTATGATTTTTTCCATAGGGAATTTTGTTATGCAGGACACAATCCCCCCCAAAAAAACAACAACAACAACAACCCGAATTGTTATGATATTTCGTTACTATATGGGGAGATTGTTGTATGAGGTTCCACTGTAAATATGTTTCAAAATCTGAAAAATGGAGCATGTAACAGTTATAGAGTACAGTACTGTACAATATAAATAACTGCCTTTATTAGAGTACACCACAGTACACAGAAGGCATATGGGTATCTGGAAATTATATTGTCAGGCATTGCAAGGATATATGATATTAAACAGCTTGATAATTATATTGGACTCCAAATGTTTGTAAATTCTGCCTCTTTAGGCCATTTATTTTATGTGCTTTAGCTCTATGATCTTCAAAATCAAAGGAGACATGCAGAATAACAGAAGACTAATTCTGACATTTAAAATATCAAAACAAAGCCTTAACAAATTTCCTGTGAAATAAAAACTGTCACATTCAGATATCATTATTGCTGTCATATCTACTACAGTAGACAGTCTATGGACATTTTGCATCTGTGTCACAGGGAGTTCTTATTTGATGCAGACATTGTTAAGTACCAGATTCATTATTCCATTGTATGTTAGTTTATGAAGAAACTTTGTTATGAGTTGATACATGATTATATACAAAGAGCAAGCATCATCCTGTTTATGTTCTGATGTTTCCTTCTGTTATGCTCACACTTGGGAGAACCAAGATTCATAGGAATCCAATGAGTGACTTCTGATTAAACTAAATGCTAACAAATCACCAGGACCAGATGGCATCCATCCATGAGTTCTCAGGGAACTTAAAGATGAAATTGCTGATCTCCTAGCCAAAATATATAATATTTCCCTCAAATCAGGCTTTGTGCCTGATGACTGGAAGGTAGTGAATGTAACACCAATTTTCAAAAAAAAGGGGTGATCCAGGAAATTACCCACCGGTCAGTTTGACATGTGTCCCAGGTAAAGTGATGGAAACCATCCTAAAAGATAGAATTAATAGGCACAGAGAAGAGAAGGCATTGCTAAAGGAGAGCAAACATGGCTTTTGCAAGGGCAAATCATACCTCACTAATCTGTTAGAATTTTTTGAGAGTGTCAACAAGCATGTGGATAAGGGGGATCCAGTTGACATTGTTTATCTGGACTTTCAGAAAGCTTTTGACACGGTCCCACACCAAAGTCTCTTGAATAAACTTACCAGTCATGGAATAAAGGGACAGGTCTTGTCCTGGATCAGCAACTGGCTAAGGGACAGGAAACAGAGGGTAGCACTAAATGGACACTTCTCCAAGTGGAGGAAAATAAAGAGTGGGGTCCCCCAAGGTTCTGTACTGGGGGCCCTGCTTTTCAACCTCTTCATAAATGATCTAGAAGTAGGAGTAAATAGCAAGATAGCCAAATTTGCTGATGACGCTAAATTATACAGGGTAGTGAAAACTGTGAGAAATTGTGAGGAGCTCCAGAGGGATCTCTTGACACTGGGGGAGTGGGCAAAACAGTGGCAAATGAGCTTCAACACTAGTAAGTGCAGAGTGATGCACATTGGGGCAAAAAAACCCAATTACATTTATAAATGATGGGGTCTAAACTCTCTGTGACAAACCAGGAAAGGGAACTTGGTGTCCTAGTGGACAGCTCAATGAAGGTGTCAACCCAGTGTGCCTCTGCAGTGAAAAAAGCAAACTCAATGCTAGGGATCATTAGGAAGGGCATAGAAAATAAGTCAGCAAGTGTTTTTTTGCCTCTTTATAAATCTATGGTGAGGCCCCATCTGGAATACTGTGTACAGTTCTGGTCGCCATACCTCCAGAAGGATATTATGGAGTTGGAAAAAGTGCAGAGGGCAACCAGAATGATTAGGGGACTGGAACACCTTCCTTACCATCTGAGGCTGCAACGGTTGGGCCTCTTCACTCTTCAATGACAGCATTTAAGAGGTGACCTGATTGAAGTTTATAAAATCATGCACGGTATGGACAAAGTAGATAAGGAACAACTGTTTTCCCTATCACACAACACTAGAACTAGGGGGCACTCCATGAAACTTTTGGGTACTAGTTCTCAAATAAATAAGAGAAAGTACTTTTTCACCCAGAGGATCACTGATCTATGGAACTCCCTGCCAGAAGAATTGGTGACAGCTGTCAGTCTTGACAGCTTTAAGAAAGGATTAGACAAGTTCATGGAGGACAAGGGTATCAATGGCTATAATGGATACCTAAGGACAACCTCCGGGTTGGAGTGATAGGCAGGATATCTCTCAATGCCATTTTCAGGGAATCCTAAGCAGGGGAAGGCATCTGCTTGGGAATACCCTGAAGCAAATGGTTAGCCACTGTGTGAGACAGAATGCTGGACTGGATGGGCTGTGGCCTATTCCAGCAAGGCTGTTCTTATGATTTGAGTTAAATAAGAGATGCTTTTAAACTTTTCCACCATCTTCTTAGTAGCCAGACCTACACTGGACTAGAAATCCCTTCCTACATTCCTTGACCCCTTTATTATTTTCCTGAGCCAATCTGCCCTATATTGCCATTGCAATCAGTCTCTTAGTTAGACTACTTTTGACTTACTGGTCCATCCATCAGAACAATTGTAAAGTTAAAAGTGCTGTTGTTTATTCTTTCAATCTTCTCTCCTTCTTCTTGAATTGTGGAGCTGTTTCCCAGACAAAGTGCATCTAAAAACACTTTGTAGAGTGTTCTTCAAGATCCATCTTTTAAGATTGTCTTTGGACTTTGATAGACACTTGAAATAGAAGCTGTTTCTGCTTTTTTAATGTGGGTGGTTTGTAATGGTTTTAACTGTTTTATATTTTTATGTTTTATTGTATGTGTTTTTAGATTGTTGGTAAGCCGCCCTGAGTCGGGCTTGCCTGAGTGGGTGGCATAGAAGTCAAAAAATTAAATTAAATTAAATTAAATTAAAATAAAATAAGCTGTTTCTGCTAAAATTGTCCAGCAAGTTTCATATGTGATGCTTGTGAATGTTATGTGCTGCATCATATGAAAGATACAGTGTAGGAATACATTTAACAGATACAGTGATACCTCGCTTAAAGAGCATAATGCGTTCCATGGGATTGCTCTTTAAGTGAGTTTACTCTTTAAGCGAAACACTATTGTAAGTGACCAATTGTGACTTCTGGTGGGGGGGATTGCAAACCCCAATTTAGTTGTTAAGCGGGTTTTTTGTTGGCTTCAGTTGTTAAGCGAGGCAAACATTTAGAGAAAATTCTGCTCTTTAAGTGAGTTAGTCTCTAAGCAAGGCACTCTTTATGCAAGGTTTTACTGTACTGAAAACAGAACGTTTTCTTCATTAAAAGTAATCAAGAGGGGAAATTCAGATTGAGGCTGCCTTCATAAGTCTGTATGTTATCCACTACAGGTTGAATCCAATTCTGCCAAAAAAAAATTCACAAATATATATGCAGTTTGTTGTTTCCAATGAATGAATTAATGCTGTTTAGTACTCGCAACAAATCTCTGTACCCATTTCTTTAAAATCTGGAAGGCATGTGTTTATTGATTTCTGGTGGTAGTTAATGAGGCATGCAGATTTTGATTTTGGATTCAGATCCAATTCATATCATGCTAAGACAAATCAGACTGTTTTCTGAATCATGAAATAGGGAACTGAAACTAATGTTTTGATTGGTGCACATCCCTATTAAACTACATTATTTGTTTTATAGTTTAGGCAGCTCATCAGGCTGTCTTGAACGCCTTTTCGATTCATTAACCTTAAATCAACAACTAGAGATTCTTTCTGTCCTTCTCTAGCAGGATTAATGGATTTGGGCATGATTGGGACATCTAACAGTGAAAGCTCTTGCTGGGAAAGCTAGGAAGCTTGACTAATTCCCAGCGGTGCTGACTTCATAAACTTTTATTTAAAGCATTTGAGTCTGATGGGCTAAATTAATGGTAATGACTTCATGCTGATACTTTTAAATATGGTGTTCAGTGTAAAACCAGTACTTCTGATTATAAGCAACAAAGTTACAGATACGGGTATTTTGCAGGAAGCAAAACTCTGGTTTCCCATTATTTTGATTTTTAAAAAACAACAGTATATTCCAACTATTTGAGCAATTAAATCCTTGATAGATGATGCAAACAATGGCAAAGCGACAGGCAGCATAGTTCACGAATGTTTCTGTTTTGATAAAGAAAGCAAACCATAGTGCTGATGCATTTCTTGTAATGGGATGTGTTTCTTGAAATATGGTTGGAATATACTGTGTGTGTTTTTAAAGTTTTCATTAGCAAATTATTATTAAAATTTTGCACCAACCCAGACTGCTCCAGCATTAACTTTCAGGGAAGCTAGCAGGAAAGGAAAAAAGATGGAAAAATATATTCAGCCTGTCTGACAAGGCTATGTAAAAAATATGTGAGCAAAGGGTTTTAAGTGCAAGTTACTGGTGTGACAAACGACATTCTTGTCCCTTTATTAGATTTATTTTTCTTCTGAGAACTTCAGGGACTGTGGTGAATAGATTATGAAAGAAAGGCTGGCAGGGTTGTATTCTTTGATTCCTAATTAACACCTTCAGTCTCAAAGGGCAGCTAACTGAAATACCATAAAATGTTGCAGCTGCATTGTTATTCCGCTTGGTTGGTTTGTTAAAAGTTGGTTGGGCATTGGCAGCTGCAATAAAAGGAAAGCTCAATGGATGTTTTGTCTTGTGCCCGCTGAAGTGAAAAAAGGCAACCATTTTATTTTCAAATGGGCAACTGCATTGTGAGATTTAAATGGATCTAAATATAAGATCTACTGTTAAAGTATTGTAATTGACAATAAATAAAGGAGCACTACAAGCAACTTCAAGCTATTATGTTTGGGCACACAAAATTTTGGGAAAGCTTTCATTAGGAAACAAACTCTTTGCAGAACTTTATGAACCCAAAAGGTTGAGAATGAAGCGCAATAACAGGGCAAAGTGTTTAGAGTGGAATCAAAATTATAGTCCCTAAGTAGTGGGAAAAGCTACACTTTCAATATTACACTTTCCATTGAATTTTTTTTTTGTAATTTTTTTCTACTTCCATGATCTAATTTACCAAAAAATAAGAGTACTATGAATAGTAAAAGAATTTATTTTCCTTCAGAATAATAAATTAAGACAGTATTTTAATTCCAATGCCGAAAATTATACCTTTATCATAGTATTGAAATAAAGTAAACTGAACAGATAAGTTGTCCATGTATTCCAAGACTGCAGTTAAGGAAATGTGGAAATATAGCTACAGTATTTCCTTGAATGCTAGTTAAAGAGTTCTTCCTTCTTTTTGTGCACAATGAGTGTATTAAAAAATTTCAGTGAGTATGTGAGAACCATTGTTCCAGCCACAGCATTTGTTACAAATAGAGTCCAAAGTGGCCATGGGAAATACCTACCTATTTTGGAAATAAAAAGAGTAGAATAGAAAGTATAGAGATTTTATTGCTGCTTTGTAATTGGCCATGATCTGCCCAGATTTCTTAACTGAAGATAATAAACAAGTTTTCCTGCCGTCTGGATGAAAGTAGGGTAATGAGCAAGTCAAGTAATATTTTAATATTTTAAAGAACAGAATTGGAATGAGAGAGTAGAAAATGTAACAATGAGAGCAAAGGACAGCCTTAGCTCATCAGACAGTGTTGCACATTCAAAACAGGATAATAGCATAAAAAAGACCATGGTCGTGGCCAAATTTGCTATTTTGAAGTATAATGTATAATGTCAGGTTTTTATAAAACATTTTGTCATTATTAACTGTGGGATCCGCACACACAATTGGCATAACTGGCCCTGACAGAACCCCGGTAAAGGGTGATCACATCATTACCAGGGGTTCCTGAGGGGACAGAAATTGGGGGAGCGGAATATTAGATAGAGTTTAATTCATCAATAGCTGATCTGACAAACTGCTCGGACAATAGAGAGCTAATGACTAACGCGCTAGGCACGTAATAGGTGATCTTGCGCCTGCTGATTACCTTAAGCCCTAGAGCCAATACTAGCCACTTGTTTACCCCGGATAACATGGAACAATGTATTTCCCCTGACGTTAATTAAGTTAGTTAATTAACTTCCCTTGTAGACTTCCCCAATTAACTTGTGTAAACATTATGTGTGAAACCTGCAGTATCGCAATGCTTTTACACGCAGCCTAAACATGATAAATACTGATGATTGGTCTTCATTAAATCACTGGTCTTCGCTCCATCTTGCCTCGTGTCTCATTGCTTGACCAGTCTCCTCCGGGACCCAACAGCCGCTTTGCAGTTCTGATCCAGCTTGCGCAACCCGCTTCGCGACCCAGATCCAACATATGGTGACCCCAAGTCGTGATCTACTCGTGAGTAAGCGATCTTCACTGTCCGGTTCTACGCCAGAACCGTGTCCGAATCGTCCCGGAGGACAGCGCGGCAGCTCTGGTTGGAAAGCCATCTGATCTGAGTGACAGCTACGCTGCAAGGCATTCCAGAGAGGCAGAGCACGCTCCAAAGCTCTGAGGCAGCTTGCTCAGCTGAAACGCGTTCTGCTCAGGGTTGGCTGTAAAACCCTGACTTCGTCACAGAGGCCGCCGAGGGCCTGTGGCAGCAGTCCACATTCCGAGTTCCTTCCCAGAGGTTCGTCATGCCAGACCTGTTACCTAACCTCAGACGCGTCGCTTCGTCCCAAGGAGGAAAACTTCAAAGGACCGGCAGGTAATATGGGGACTTGTCCTCAGCGACAACGTCCGACCGCTAACCAGAGAACTCACTTAATGGAGTTCAAGGCCCTGGCCAGGGTATACCATACACGCATTCACAGCGCCCAGTTAGCAGATCTTTTGGTGTACTTGGGGGGAAATTGTCTGCTTTATCCAGAAACAGGCAAGCTTAACCTCCAACTTTGGGACAGGATAGGAGCCTGCATTCAGCAAGCACCTAGAGCTCCAGACAGCATAATCAGCACATGGAGCAAGTGTAGGAAGCTCTTAGCAGAGGTAGACCCAGTCCAGATAGAGACCCAGGAACCCCCAGTGCAATCAGAGCCATCAGCCCCAACGGCTCTCTATCCGTCATTTCAGCTCAAGCAGGGTAGTGTAGGGAGCTTTCCCTCAGTGACAGCTGCAGACGTCACTGAAGGAATGCATGGAATGAGAAACGCTGGCACTTCTCTGACAGTTAAAAGTTTCCAGACTACCAAGAGTTCCATCCAGTGCATGGTTGAGGAAGAAACCAGTAAGGGGGAGTTGCCAGCAGAAGAACTAGCTGAGCTTAGGCAGATATGCCCAGTTCACATAGAGGTAGATGCCCTCACGGGTCAGCAGTAAGTGATCCATTCGCCACTTCTATACAAGCTGCTTATGGCTATACGGAAAGCAACCACAGAGACAGGAGTTCAGAGTCGCTTCACCAGGGGCACACTTCAGCAAGTGTGTGAAACCATGATGCTCATTCCATACGACTGGAAAGCCGTCATGAGAATGATGCTCAACCCCAGCCAGTATTTGCTATGGGACAGCGAGTATCGTCTTGAAGCGCAGGCAAGGGCTGCCAGGATGGGTGGAGCAGTAATCCCTGACCAGCTATACGGTTCAGGTCCGTTCGAATCCGTTGATGCGCAGACCGCCTTGCCAATCGCCACCCTCCATTTGGCGGCTGAGACAGCCTTTAGGGCTTATCTCAAGGTCCCAGCAGCTGGCAAAGCAGCCAAAAATTACACAGCAGTCAAACAGGGTGCCCAGGAGTCCTACATGGACTTTATCAATAAATTGGAGGAAGCAGTCAGTAGACAGATTGACAATGAGCAAGCCCAACAGGAGCTCATGATGAAACTGGCGAAAGACAACGCCAACCTTGACTGCCGTAAAATCTTGCAGTCACTGGGCAATCGTCCCAATTTGACTCTCACGGACACGATTAGAGCTTGTGCCAGTGTTGGTACAGATTCCTACAAAATGGGTCTGTTAGCAGCGGCGGTACAAGGCGGTAGGAAACCCAAAGGCAAGACCAAAGGAGCATGTCACAATTGTGGCAAGATCGGTCATTTCGCTAGAGAGTGCCGATCCAACAAGGGCAGTGGCCAAAACGCCGGCCATCCCAAGGCTCCGACCACCCCATGTCCACGGTGCAATAAAGGCTTCCACTGGACCAGGAACTGCCCGAATTCAGGAAACCAGAATGCAGGCTTGTCTCTGGCCCCGGTCCAAACAGAGACCTCAATCGCTCTGGGAGAGCCAGAGCTGGATTAAATTCCGGTCACATTCCCTGCATTCCAGAGGCGCAGACCAGCCCTAGAGGCAGTGCGGGACTAGATTTGACTTGCCAGTCCGAAGTCACATGTGACTTGCCAGGCACAGTCTATCTGGTTGATTCCCAGTACATGGGACCCCTGCCTAAAGACTATATAGGTTTAGTTTTGCCCCGTAGTATCGCAGGAACGCGAGGAATTCTTGTAATTCCAGGAGTCATTGGCTCCAATTTTTCGGGTGTTCTCCAAGTTCACCTCTGGACACACTTACCCCAAACCATTCACAAGGGAGACACATTAGCGCAACTGATCACGGTTCCTTGTCACTCGCCAGCAGGTAGCCAGGAAAGGCTCAGGGACAGCTCAGAGTCCGGGTCAGAAGACCGCTCGAGCACAGAAGGGGCAGTACAAGGATACCAGGTCTTAGCGGCAGTGGAAACCAACATAGAGTGGAGACGGCGGCCAGTCATAAAGGTATTTTTAAATAAAAAACCTTTTGATGGGCTATTTGATACCGGAGCTGACGTCAGCGTGGTCAGCCGGCGTCAGTGGCCGTGTGAGTGGGCTCCAAGCCAGTCTCTGATGTGTGGGGGGTAGGTGGTGTTCAAGAAGCGTTTAGAAGTGAAGACTGGGTAGAAGTCACGATCCCCAAAGCTGACAGCACAGCGGTCATCCGGCCGCACATTCTGAACGTGCACGTCAACCTTTGGGGGCGAGACATTCTGAAGCAGTACCGTGCCACTCTTACCTTCGGGTAATGGCTCTACCGCTTAAATGGCTCACCAACACGCCAGTCTGGGTAGAACAATGGCCGGTAGTAGGGGAGAAATTAGTCGCCCTGAAACAGCTGGTAAAAGAACAGCTAGACGCAGGACATATAGAACAGTCCACCAGTCCTTGGAATTCGCCCATATTCGTTATCAAGAAAAAGTCAGGGAAGTGGCGACTCCTTCACAATCTCAGAGAGATCAATAAATGCATCCAGCCAATGGGTCCGCTTCAATGCGGCATCCCGAATCCGAACATGATCCCCGAGGGTTGGGAGATCTTGGTCGTAGACTTAAAAGACTGTTTTTATACCATTCCCTTAGATGCTAGGGATCGGGAAAGGTTCGCTTTTACAGTGCCAGTTGTGAACCACAGAGAGCCTACGCAACGTTACACGTGGAAATATTTGCCACAGGGGATGCTCAACTCGCCCACCCTGTGCCAAATTTATGTTCACAACGCACTGGAAAAGTTCCGAAACCTTCACCCCACAGTCTTAGTGTCTTATTTCATGGATGACATCCTGGTCGCAGCGCCACAACTCGGCAGCGAAATGTTTAAAAACCTCCAGGCCACTCTGGGGGGGAAAGGGTTACTCATTGCCCCGGAGAAAGTTCAGAGAACCGAGCCATTTTCATACTTGGGCCATCGGCTTCTCCGTTCTTTCGCAGCACCAGTTTTGCCACAGATCAACTTAAAAGATTCAGTCACCCTTGTAGAATTGCAACAGATTCTGGGGAATATTAATTGGACCAGACTGTATTTTAGGCTAGATACGGACCTTCTAAAGCCGCTCTTCTCACTGCTAACGCTAGGTAAGCAGCCGGCAGACCGGATACACATTCCTCGAGAGGCGCGCTTGACTCTCGAAAAGGTCAACCAAATTCTCAGCCAGAGATGGGTGGACATGATTAGTCAGGGGCCATATGCTCCTGTTCTAAACCTGTACATCGTCCGGACCGGATCCATGTTTACCAGAGCTCTAGGGGTAGACTCCGAGTGGGGGGTGAGTATCGTGGAATGGGTGTATTTACCACACACCTCTTCCCGAAACATCGTTCCTCCACAGGAACTGGTCTCCACGGTGATTTACCGAGGAAGGCTGAGAGCAAGGGATATCTCAGGGCACGATTTAGCAAAAATCGTGGTCCCATTCACAAAAGAGCAAATTCAGCAACTGATGCAGATTGGTGACTCGCTTTCAATTGCATTGGAAGGATTCACTGGATGTTTGGCATACCATTTGCCGAAAGACCCCAGACTCGTCTCGCTTCAAACGCAGATAGTCAGTTTGTGTGAATTAATGTCCCTGGTTCCACTTCAGGGGGCTAGGACAGTTTTCACTGATGGGGGTCATACATATGGTGTTCTTACATGGCAAGAGGGCCAGGCTTGGCGCACGCTTCTAACTCTTCTGCAGAAGTCCGCACAGCGGGCGGAATTGGCAACAGTGAACCTCGCTTTGCGCACCTTTGCCAAAAGAACGCTTGAACATAATCACTGACAGCCAGTATGTTAAGAATTTGCTTCACAGTCTACTGGGAGCATACATCACTTCCGCGATAGACAAGAACTTGTTAAGTCTTTTCCTCACAACTCAATTTCATTTGCGGAACCACACCGAAGCGCTCTATATCGCCCACATCAGAAGTCACCAGGATTTGCCTGGACCGATTTCTGCAGGCAATAGTAGAGCAGATGCGTCTGCAAAGGAAATTCAGCAACGGTCAGTCTTGGGAGTCTTCACGACTCCAATTCAGAGTCATGCATTCTTTCATCAGAATGCCAAAGCACTCACACGGCAGTTCAACCTGCCACTTTCCCAAGCCCAGGGCATAGTCCGTTCCTGTCCACATTGTGCAGGGGCAGTAGGGGGTCCTCGTGGGGGGTCAACCCATGAGGGACAGAGGCCAACCAGGTGTGGCAGATGGATGTCACACACGTCCCGCATTTTGGCAGATGGCAGTACATGCACGTTTGCATTGACACTTTTTCACAGTTCATTTGGGCTACAGCACAGAAGGGAGAAACGGCCTCCCATGTGGAACAGCATCTCCTTTCCTGCTTTGCGGCCATGGGCAAACCACGGCACAAGAAGACCAATAACAGTCCGGCTTATAGCTCCAGGCAACTGGCCACCTTTATGGCCACCTGGGACATTAAGCATACCTTTGGCATTTCGTACAATCCGCAAGGGCAAGCGATTGTGGAGCGGGTCAATCGGATGCTCAAGTCCTAAATTGACAAACAAATAGAAAGGTGGGAACTAGCCATCCCCAAAAATCAGGGTCAGGCACAGCATTGTCTGAACAAGGTATTGTTTACGTACAATCACCTTAATGTTTTTTCAGATTACACTCCGCAGGAGAAGCACTTCCGTCACACGGAGGCTCTCCCGCGGCCGATGGTTCGTTACCGAGTGCCACCGGATCCTTCTTGGAAGGGCCCGGCACCACTCATAAGATGGGGAAGAGGGTATGCTGCAATTATGTCTCCTACAGGCATTATCTGAATTCCAGCCCGGTGTGTCAAGCCTCACTTCAAGTCCAATGGCGTGGACCCAGGCACTCCCGGACCCAATACTGGAGATGGAGGAATTAACCCTGACAGGGAGAGCCAAGCGGAGGAGGCGACGACAGCAGATGACAGTGCCAAAGATCACCTGGGGGATGGCCAAGTCCCTGTGCCAGGAGGCGGCGGACGCCGTTCGGCGGGAGGACAAGGAGCCGAAGCCGGAGAACATCTTGATTGCAGCCTTTTTCCTGATTACTGCTAATTCCATGATGACCACCATCATCTTGATCCTTTCCCTGCTTGCGTGGGGAGGCGTTCAAGCAGCTTCACTGGAAGCCAACAACCTGATGCCAGGCGGAGATCTCTCTGCCCGGATGCATTACAACGTTTTGGGAAAGATTGGCGAATCTCGTCAATCAGTCCGATTTTTGCCTGAGGCAGACCACTGCTTCTGCCTCTATTCTGAGCACTTGTCTCATCCCAGTGTGTCACTCCCCAGATGCGCGCATCAGGAACGGTGACTGGTTGGTGAAGCGGATATTTGGTCCGTTTTACAAGAACTGCTTTTTCAATGTACGCGCACTGGGGGACTCAAGTCACGAAAGTCTTACCGGCTGATGCAGCCACTCTGTACACACCCCGAGTGGTGGTCAGCCCGAACTCAACTTGTGCTTGTATGACTGGCTGTTCCGCGGTCAAGGGGCCAGAGCGCTGTTGCCTCAACCCCGTGAACAGCACTTGGACTTGTAATAACCCAGAGACTATTAATTCAATGTATGCTCACATTACTTTGCCTTCAGGATGGTTTTTTACATGTAACCAGTATACTTGGAACTACATTCCTGCAAATGTATCTGATTCCCTTTGTTGTATCAGTCGTTTGACATTGTTGCTTTCCACAAAAGACATGGTCGCCCCAAGTATTAATGTACCTCCCCATGTACGGCACGCTCATGCCACCCAGTTAGACAGTTCATGTGGTAGCAACATCAGGATTCTGAGTAAAGCTGAGTATGTTTCATTAGTAGTCAGCTTGTTTGGCGTGCCAGACTTAGCCGTTGGCAACGCTCGGAGAATTGGTCAATTGGCTTGCGCTTTGGCAAAAGCCATTAACCACACCTCCTCGGCGATAGCGCTGCTTAATCAGGAGCAGACGGAGCTTCACCATGCCATACTGGATAATCGAGTAGCTATCGATTACCTCTTACTGTTACATCATTTGGGTTGCGAGTCTGTCCATGGCATGTGTTGTTTCAACCTCACGGACAACTCACACAAGGTACAGAGTCAACTCACAGACCTCCATACCTTGGTTAAAAATATCAAGGAAGATGCCACATGGGCGTGGTGGGATTCGTTGTAGTCCTGGTTCCCATGGGGTTGGCTACAAACGACACTCAAGGTGGTTGTGGGGGTGACAATACTGGGCACAGCTGTATGTTGTTTCATGCAATGTATCCCTCACTGATGTCAAGGTGTCCCCCATGGAGAGAACCCCGGAACATCCTCACTCCACGTCAGCTGATGCCGCTCCTACGTCGAGCCATCTGTCAGGTCCAGGTAATAAACTGGTGGTGATTTTAATAGGAACTAAATGAAATTGCCCAAAGCCAGGAAAAAAACCTCAAGATCTTTGCTTACAAAGATTTTAAGAGAATTTGAGGAATTGCTTTGATGAAGAAATTGACAAATAGATTGCTTTGGATTCTAGTGAAATTATATCATACACATATGTAGACAGTATCCACAACTTGGCAAAGCTAGGCAACCCTTTCTGACGTTCTGCTGCACTAATCCAATACTTCCTCCTCTCTCCCATGTATACCTTTAAACCTCATGCATACCTGTGAACCCATGAAATAGGTAAAGGTTTGCCTTGCTCGAAAGCCAGTCATATCCAACTCTAGGGTTCAGTGCTCATCTCTGTTTCATAACCGAAGAGCCAGTGCTGTCTGCTTCTGCAGATGTTTCCGTGGCCATGTGGCAGGTATGACTAGACACAGGAGCGCTGTTTACCTTCCCACTGCAGTGGTCCCTATTTATCTACTTGCAATTTCTTGCTTTCGAACTTCTAGGTTGGCAGGAGCTGGGACAAATGACAGGAGCTCATTCCATCCTGCAGTACTCTGGAATCGAATTGCTGACCTGCCGCCTTCCAGCCAGCATCTTAGCCACTTGAGCCACTGCCGTCCTGAGAACCCATGAAATACATGAAATACTGTACTCCAAAGTACACATGGTACACAAACAAATAGATAAATAGGGACCATTTCGGTGGGAAGGTAAACAGCATTCCATGCACTCAGGTGTTGAGACATGCCTGCCACATGTCCACAGAAACGTCTGCAAATGCAGTGCCCCAGTGAAGTCATTTAATATGATTTCCTAAAATAGTGGGGTAATTGTCACAGAACCAGCAATTTAAATACAAAAGATGTAAGTAAGCACAGTTATTCATTTGTTGCTTAAAGGTTTCCCTTGCTCGAAAGCCAGTCGTATCCGACTCTAGGGTGCAGTGCTCATCTCTGTTTCTAAGCCGAAGAGCCAGCGTTGTCTGCTTCTGCAGACGTTTCCGTGGTCATGTGGCAGGCATGACTAGACACCGGAGCGCACGGAACGCTGTTTTCTTCCCACCGAAGTGGTCCCTATTTATCTACTTGCAATTTCTTGCTTTCGAACTGCTAGGTTGGCAGGAGCTGGGACGAAGACGGGAGCTCATTTCCGTCCTGCAGTACTCGGGAATCGAACTGCTGACCTTCCGCTTCCCAGTCAGCGTCTTAGCAACTTGAGCCACTGCAGTCCTTTGCTTAGAGACCCAATATTTTTCTGGGTCCATTTAAATATAAGAATAAGTTCATTCTACACTGTTTTCCAACATCATTTTGAATGACTTCTTATAAATAACATTTCTATAAGTCCTAAACATTTGTAGCTGCTCTTTATCCTTAAATATTCACATAAGACAGTTGTGTGGCGATGTATTTATGTTAAGTGCCTCTTTTGAATTCACCTGCACACTGGTGCTGGATATTTGAAAATATTTGACTCATGTAACGGATGACAGGGAAGAGATACTTCTGGTTTTCTCTCCTTTTTTTGTTTAAGCTTCATTCCCCCCCTTGCATACTTTTTATAAAAAAGAAACAAGGCAAGGCAAAACTACTAGAACAAATTGGCAAATTTTTAAACACATGGAGTGCAAATCTAAAAGCTCACCTGGAAATGAATTTTTTAAAGGCAAAGTTTCACAATTGCCCTTTTTCTCTCAGCATCACTGCTGAATTAGAAGGAATGTACCTTTTTCATTTATAAAAACAGCAACATAATTTTGCAATTGTCAGTTTAAGCTTCCAGAATTCAGACTGATTATACATAATTAAACAACAGGCTATGACAAATAGATTTTAGTAATTCACTAGAGAATGTCTCTACCAACCCTTTTGTGGCAAATGTCTTGTTTGCAAGACAAATGTGGAATTGAATAAACAGCCCATGAATACCAGTGGTGAAATGGCTATGTACACAAGGTGAATGCTAAAGCTTTTCTTCTGAATGGACCTTTTAATCTAGGCATTATCTAAATTCTGAAAAAACCCTCTGTGGCTTTTACACAGAGATTAATGGGAAAAGCTGAGACACCGATCTGAGTTATTTAGGGGTGAGGGGGAGTTTTAAAGATGTATTGGTTGACAAGTGCCATTTAAGTTTTAAAGCCATCAATAACCTATTGAAAAAGATTTAAAGGGAAACCTTCCCTCTATAGAAAGACATTACTTTGAAAGAGCTCCTCCTTCACCACTGGCTTCCCTTGGCATTTGGAACCTTGAAACACATGGCCTTGGTGTTAAAGACCCCTTTAGAGACATTTGTATATAACTGATTGTATAAATCTGCTATTGTGCAGCCATGAGAACTGAATAGAACTGCTTTCGGAAACTTATCTAAGATCAGGGTCAGCCTTTCAATAGATTTTCTGCTAATAGTTTTTTAATGTGGGAGCTAGTGTTGGAAGAACAGCAGTTATCAAGAATTTGGTGGGTCTGAAATATCAATCACAACCATATTTGAGGACAAGCAGATTCTTCTTTCAGCTTTTCTTTAAAACAACCCACAACAAATTAAATTACAGTTTTATGAGTGGTGGAGAGATCCTGAGGAAAAAAATAAGAGGTAAATAAATACTGTACATGATTTTTAAAAACAGTTAGCTACTACAAGTTGTTTGGAGGGGGAAATTGTTAAGTAGGCTAATGAGTTTTGGTAATGTTGAATAATATTTTTCGATAAATTCTTCAAATCCTAATTCCAGTTATTGGGAAAGAACTTGAAGATGGGTGGATCCAATGAGCTACCCGGTGGTAAATGTTCTGCAGTTCAGCAGGAGGGGAGAAAATAATTCTGTCACACACATATATTCTACTCATTTTGAAGGTGTCTAGAAACAACTTTTTCCCACAGTGCCACCCTTTGCTAAACTCAAGGCCAAAGTATGTGGGCTCACATTAAAGGTAATAAACATTATTCATTTGAATATACAGTATGTTCCTTCAAAGCTGCTGTGTCTGCACAGTCAACTTGTAAATTAAGTCTATTTAAGTGTCTAGTCATGCCTGCCACATGACCATGAAACGTCTGCAGAAGCAGATAGCGCTGGCTCTTTGGCTTTGAAACAGAGATGAGCACTGAACCCTAGAGTCAGATACGACTGGCTTTCGAGAAAGGAAAACCTTTACCTTTAAGTCCAATCATCACATAAAAAATAATATGTTATTCCAATTCTAATGTTGTGGAATCTTACAGTAGCACAAATAAATATCATTTATCACATAAGGAAACCCTACTTCTAATTCCAAAGTTGCTATCTCAGCTAGTTCAGTCTTTCTGAGAAACAATTTTGTCTAACATTCTGACTACTAGAGCATAAGTGTAGTATTAGTGAGACCAAAGTTAACATCCTTTTTCAGGCATAAAGTTTACTGCATAATGGTTTTGGACCAGTCATTACTTCTTAGCTCAACATGCTTTACAAAGTTGTGTGGATAAAATAACATGCCGTGCAATTGTTAGTAGCACTAAGCCAGGGGTTCTCAACCTTTTCCAGCTGTGGGCCAGACCACATCCCCTCAGACAGTTCTCCCCACTGTAAACACTGCCATAAAATATGTCTATGGCTGTTGTAAATGCAATTTGGCTGTTTTCGCTGGTTCCACTGCTTCTGGTTGCGGTGGCGTGAGCGATGGCAGTGGGCCACATGAAATGGCGATGTGGGCCAGGTCCAGCCTGTGGGCCATAGGTTATGAACCCCTGCACTAAGCTGTAGAATGAAGGATATTTCTGTATAATTTATTCACACTCAGAAAAATCAGAAAACAAGGGGCACATTAAGAATTCTTCCTCCCCATATCTAAATGCTGCAATTCACTGTGTACTATCTGCTATGATCATGTGCATACATGGCAGCAAGTTTATGCAGGGAGGTAATCTGATAGTAAAGTTGTCTTTCTTTAGTCCCTGAGCAGGAGACACATCAGCAAATTCCATTCTGATCTGACTTCAGGCCTGGTTTCAGTGCTGAAAAAAGACTCGGTTGCTCTAATAAATGGTCTATCATGTGGGGAAGGCTAGAGGAGTACAATTTTGTAAATCCTCCAGTGCATTGACTACTAATTCATGAGTTAAGGAGATCTATGTTAGCCATAAGCTGTTAACCATAAGCATTTTCCAAGCTTCCTGACATTTTACTTAAACTACCAAGTTCGTTGAAATCCTCTCCCTAGTATCCTGCTGGTTGTTTCTCATGTGTTCAGTAATTATGAACTGGCAGTATGTTTTTCCCTTTTCATGCATGTCTTCAGGCTGCCTATTGCATCCAACAGAAGGCAGCAGAATAGTTCTTACTCAGGGTACAAGTATGAATGGTCTATGCAGCAAGGACTAGAAACCCACATAAAAGAATCCCAAGTTCTCTTGTGAACCTCCCAGGATCAATGCCACTACAGGTTGGTAGTGACTGCCCATTTCCAGCCACACTTTGGCCCTACTCTTTGTGGCCCTTCATTGGGGGAAGAATCATCCTCTGTAAACAAATGCAGAACATAGAAGCCTTAGACAGAAGAATAATTAGTCATTTTCCCTTACAACTATGTAGGGTAATTGTTCTTCATTTAAGTTTTACAACCCATTAGCCAAACACAATGAACGGCTGACAGATGAATTTGTTTTTGTTAAGTTGACTTGATAATTTATTGCTCTCCTCTTGGAATTTTTAGCTACCAAATGAGATAACATAACTTATACCTGAGTGGGAGAGACCAGCTTGTTCCAGAACCTAAGGAGCAGAGATGATCAAAGTTTCAGAAATCTGTCACCATAAATTATACGTCAGCTACTTGTGTGGTTCAGCAACAATCATGATTGCTTTCTACTGGTTCAGCACTGTTCCATTCTCTAAAAGGAGCTTTTCTCTTTATCGTCTTATTTTTCTGCACTCTGATTACTCACCTGTCATCTGTTGTACTGTAAGTGACCAACTTTCCCAAAAGAAGATGTGAGTGCTGTCATGCAGCAGCACAGTACAAGTTACAACCTATTTCAGGTGGCATGGTGGCAGGGAGATGAAAGCAGGAATTGTTATTCAAGTTGTGTTCCACAGCTTTCTTAAATCATCAGTGGGGAGAGGAGGACAGCAAATGGACTCTGTTTCAGGCACCAAAATATGTTAAGCCAGCACTATATCTCAAAGTTTTTGCATAAAAGGGTGTCAAAGAGGTGTTGTGTGGATAAAAGGATTTGGAGGAGAATGGATCAGATAAAAACGTAATGCATAAATATCTTATTTACTCTGTAGAAATCGACAAGAGAACTGCTGCAATGCAGTAGCAAAGATTGTGAGCTATAATCTAGGAAGTTCCTGATTTATACCTATCCTGCAGTATGAGCACATTATTTGGCTTAGGAAACCCATTTTAGAATACCAGTATATACATTTTATATATTTATCCCAGTCCGAAGCACTAAAATTTACAACCGACATAATTTCAAAAAAACACTAATCATCTAACAATGTATGCATATATAAACTACATATTTACAATCTACTTTGCCAGTAGTTTGAATAGCCCTGACATTAGCTTCAAACAAATTCTCAATATCACACAGTTCAGGCAAATTGCTGTAGATTAGCAGATGTTCAAAGTCTTGTCTCTCACCACATTCACATTGTTCACCATTGTCAATATAGTCCCACCTCTTTAGGTTTGTTCTGCATTGTGTCACTCAAGTTCTCAGCGTCAGCCTATTCAGAGTCTTTTATGTTACATATTGGAGATGGTAATCTGCTGCCAGCTTTTCCTTTGTATTACATAGCCGTTCCATATTTCAGTTCAACAAGCCTCAGCTGAAGATGGAATTGGTGCCATTGTTTTTAGGATGCTCTTCCTTGACTTCAACCTTAATGGTTTATGTTGAAGCCCAAACATTGAATGCCTTGGTTCTATTTCTTGCTCCCCACCCCCCCACCCCCTCAACTACTGCTGTTATGTGTCTTCTTACATCTGGAGGTGCTATACCCATGAATGAGAAGATTTTATTAACAGGCATCCTTGTAAACAGCCTGTAACTATGCAACCTGTTTCATAAATACCCACATTAATTTGACTAACATAGGCAGAGTTTCTCCAGACTGGGGCAGCATACTCTACAGCATAGAAACAACGGGCAAAGGCTGCACACCCTACATGGTATTTGTAAGTTTGCAGATGATATTGTTCCTGGCATATTCTGCTTAATATCCTGACAATGATGGTTATAAGTTAAGGACAGCCCAGTTTTACCCCCAGGTATTTTAGATTGTCACAGTGGTTAATTTGTGATCTCACCAAGTTATGTTAACTTCTTTCTTACCTCTCTATTTCATAAATGGAATGGACATACAGTATTTGTATTTTTTCTGGATTAGGTTTCAGGTGATTGTTGTCATGCATGCATTGGTTCACCCTCTCCTGAAAAAACCATCGCTCGACCCTACTGTTATTTCAAATTTTAGACCAATTTCCAACCTTCCCTTCATGGGGAAGGTGTTGGAGAAAGCAGTGGCACAGCAGCTCCAGGGGGCTCTGGATGATATGGATTATCTGGACCCATTTCAGTCAGGATTCAGGCCCGGTTATGGTACCGAGACTGCATTGGTCGCATTCTTGGATGATCTCTGGTGGGAGCGGGATGGAGGCAACCACTCTGTCCTTGCTCTTCTGGACCTCTCAGCGGCTTTCGATACCATCAACCACGGTATCCTTCTGGGCATGCTCCGAGGATTGGGGGCCTAGGGCACTGTGTTGTCCTGGTTCTCTTCATTTCTGACAGGCAGGTCTCAGTCGGTGTCTCTAGTGAGCGGGCTGTCCAGCCCTAGGTTGCTCCCATGTGGGGTGCCTCAGGGCTCAGTACTCTCACCTCTACTGTTCAATCTATACTTATAAAATGGTGCGTTAACTGTTGGAATGTGACAAAGGATGTTGCACCAGGCCCCACTAGCCCCGTCTGAGCCTCCGTGCACTCGCCCAAACTGGGTTCGCAGGTAACTGTTGGGTTAAAATTTTTGGCCAGGGGGCAGGAGCCCCCCAGACGCAAACAAAAAAGGGAACTTCAGTTCCCAACATTCCTTGTGCCACGCTGCACCAGAGCCAATCAGGCTGAGCGGTGCGCCAAAAGGAACGTTCGGAAACGTGCTGCGGCCAATCAAAAAAAGCCGCAGGAAAAACCGCTGCAGTAACCAAACACGTGCACGCAAAACTACAAGCCCCAGCGTCCTGCGGCCATTAGCGCACAGAATGCTGAGGCAACTGGCGTGCAAAAAATCCCCCCGCCACCGCTGCCCTTACTTTCCACGGGCCAGGGATCGAGCCTGGCCCATGAAAAAAAAGAACCCCCCCCCCACGCCTTTTCCTTTCCACGGGCCAGGCTTTGAGCCTGGCCCGTGAAAAAAAAAGACCACCACCCCCTTTTCTTTCAACAGGCCAGGGATCGAGCCAGGCCCACAAAAAAAAGAACACCCCCCCGCCCTTTTCTTTCCACGGGCCAGGGATCAAGCCTGGCCCACGAAAAAAAAGAACCCCCCCCAAAAAAAGTACACACAGAAACATTCAAAAACAGTCACAAAAACAGTCAAAGAGAAACACAAAAACATCCAAAAAGTAACCACAAAAACATCACAAAGACCCCCCCAAAACCCAACACAACCCCCCCCCCAACAAAAACAACAACAGAGAGCTTACCAGGAGACATCTTCACTCCATGACAACCGGAACTCAACTGAGAAAATAAAGAAAATACTTATCGGAAGCAACACCCAGAGGACAGAAGAGAAAAATTGTAGAGAGGAAGAAAAGCTCACCACCCTCACCCAGAGGCCACAAGAGAAAAAACATTCAAAAATATTGAAACTAATAAGATTAATTCCCAAATTAATCAAATAAGTTATCAAAACATTCAAAAATATTCACACTAATCTCAAAAAATACCAAAAAAAAACAGAAATCACTTTTCACTCAAAAAAACCAAAAAACCAAAACAAAAAATAAAAAATGCTTGAAAATAAAGATTTAAAAAACCAAAATTAAATTTTAAATTAAAAAATTAATTTACATTAAATAAATTAAAATAAAATAAAATTTGCATAAACATAAAACAAAAACCTTCCAAAACCAATTTAAAGAGCCCGGCACTGAGGAAGCCAGCACGCAAAAAATAAAAATAAAACACACACTGGGAGCGCAAGTCCGCCACAGGCGGATGCAGTGCCTCGAAGCCACAAAATCACAAAACCTTTCAACACCATTTAAAACAGCCCAGCACCAATGGTTCAAGAAAAAAACAACGAAACCCTTTACTATCCTACACAATTTTACAAAGCCCGGCACCGCCGGGCAAAATATGCTAGTATTTACATAAAAACACTCGGTGAGATCATTCATTCCCACGGGGTGAAGTATCATCAGTATGCAGATGATACCGAGCTGTACATCTTGGCTCCTGGGGACCCGAGTAATGCAGTCAAAGTCCTAACCAGGTGTCTGGAGGCTGTTCGGGTCTGGATGGGGGACAACAGGCTTCAGCTGAATCCTGGCAAGACTGAGTGGCTGTGGGTTCAGGGTCCTGTGTTATTGTGGGAGCTTCCATCTTTAGTTCTGGATGGGGCAATGTTGCCTCAGACAGACCCGGTGCATAACTTGGGGGTCCTCCTGGCTACTGCTTGAAGAGCAGGTGGCAGACGTGGCCATGAGGGCCTTTTCACAGCTTCGTGTTATCTACCAATTACGCCTGTTCCTGGACCGGGACTCCTTGCTCATGGTCACTCAGGCTCTGATCACCTCCAGATTGGATTATTGTAATGCACTCTACATTTGGCTTCAGCTGATCCAGAATGTGGCTGCTCGGGTGGTGATGGCGCAGGGGAGTTATGCCCGTGCCTCACCACTGCTTCAGGAGCTGCACTGGTTGTCGTTGTGCCTCCGGGTGCAATTTAAGGTGCTGGTTTTGATCTTTAAAGCCCTTCATGGCAGTGGGCCAGGTTACCTAAGAGACCGCATCGCCCCAACGTGTCATACCCATCCTACAAGGCTCACCTTGCAGGGACCAGGAGGAGGGACTTCTCTGTGTCAGCCCCGGCCCTTTGGAACCTCTTGCCACTTGAACTACGCCTGCAGACGGAGCTGCTCCCATTCAGGAAACAGCTGAAAACATGGCTACGCCAGTGGATATGGGGTATGGATGCATCAATTTCCCAGTCCCGCTGGTTTATTTAGCCTATGTTGGTTTTGTCCTGTTCGCTTTTTTACTTTGTTGGGAAGGTAGGGATTTTTTAGATGATTTTAAAATGGGATTTTTAATGGGATTTTTGAATTATTTTATTGTTGTTTTTTATTATGTTGTTGAGCTGCTTCGGGTCACTCTTAAGTGAGGGAAGTGGGATAGAAATATTTTAAATAAATAAATAGATAATAGACAGCTAGTTCTTCGAGAACAGATGCCAACTTAGTCTCTACTTCTTCAAACTCTGTTCCCTGAGCAGTTATTGCTGTGTCATCTGCATAAGTGGAGGCCCTATTTCTGGTGTAGATTGGCTGGCCATTGGTATGGATATTATATAACATAGGGGCCAATAGACTACCTTGGGAAGGCCATTTTTCTGAACTCTCCAGTGGCTCTTTTTGCCCTGCAGGGTGACAAAAAAACCATCTGTTTTGCAATATGCATTGGATGAGGTGTATCAGTCAATAGTCCTTAGTAGTTGTGTACACCTTCTTTATCAATTTCTAATGATTTACTGTATCATATACAACTGTGAGATCAATAAAAGCTACTCATGTAATCTGCCTATTTCATAACTACCCTCTATATGCTGGTTTAAATTAACTATTTGACAAGAGCATGACTTTTCTGGTCTGAAGCCTGATTATTCTGTAATGATAATTCCATCAACAGATCCATAAATTCTGTTCATTCTCCCCAGGACTTTGAAAAAATGGGAAAGGAGCAATATAGGTCAAATGTTCTTGGGATCAGTTGGTCCTTTTCCTGGCTTAGTTAAGATCACAACCTTTGTTGAATGACATATTTTTGGAACCAATACCCTATTCATCAAATTTAGGATCCAATTAATAGTTATGGGCACAAAATGTTTTATTTGTTCTTATCTCATGTCATCCAAGCCTGCAGCCTTATTGTTCTTCATCTGTTGGATAGAAGTTCTCAGTTCTTCACATGTGAAAGGTGTAGCAAGATGGCCTTTCTCGTCTTTATACCTTTGGGATTTTCTTTCTTTGGGTCTTGTAGTTTTCCCAGTTAATAACAGTTGTTGTGCAATTTGATCAGGAGAGAATTTATTTGATTCCATGGAGTTGGGCTGTTGGATCACCCTGGAGATTGGATCACCCTGGAGTAGCTTGGCAACTATTCTGTTTAATTTCCAAATCTCCTAAGAAGTCGCACCATTTCTCTATCCTTGATGTTGGTAAAGCTCGGAGAAGTTCTTCACCTATTTGTATTGTCTTCTCAGAGAAGGGATCAATTTATAAAAAATGTTCATGCTTCCTGAAAGGACCTTTGAGTCTTTATCCTATCCAAGTATATAAGATGTCCTACATTCCCTTTGAATGTAATTACAAGATATGATGCTCGCCAGTTCAACACAAACGCCATAATTTTCTGGTGTGGGTGGACTTTTTTCACTCCTTTAACTATATCTCAAGCAAAATTGCCCCATTGGATTCTCTTAAAGTTGAGTCTTCTTTTAAATGTACGGTAGCTATTTCTGATTTGACAGAAGCTTCTATAGTGCATAAGATACCTCAATGCTGTTTTCTCCGGAATGGTTCTGCAACATTCTTCTTGCCTTGGCAAGCAATATGATCACTGTCAAAAATATTATCTGGGTTACATACTCACTTTCATTGACCACTATTAAAAGATGGGGGCAACTTTGGATCATTTATTAATTTTCGGCCTATGCGTTCAGCCCAATATTTAAGTTTTCCTCCATTTATTTCTGTCTCTCTATATCGGCAAGATGTGCTATGGCAAATAAAATCACACAGGACCAGTTTAGTTGTTTGAGAATAGAAGTTACAAGTTTCTAAAATTTTGTATTCCTTTTTTGGTTACTTATAAACAGATGTGATTGTGCAAAATTGAACTTTAATTGTCAGAATTTCAATAACATCTACATTGGTCATTTATTCCATTTACCTTTGTTAATTGGTTATAGTTTCCTCAGTGCTCAATAAGAGCACCGAGAAAATTATATTTTTGGTAAGTCTGTAATTTTGTTTTTAAGTCTACTAGCAGAGGACCCAGAATTGCCTGGGGATACCCTACCTGGGCCAAGGTTCTCCATTCCTCCCGAGGCGTGCCTCAGGAGTGCAGAGAGCCATGCCGCAGTGGCCACCCTCCGACAGTAGTCACTGGGGTAGGGGCGGCAATAATGGCCGTAATTGCCACCATCTGTACTGGTGGCTAGGCCATGCGCCACCTGGAACACCAGGCAGACTTTGACGCATGCATGGAATTTCGTGCATGCGCCACAGCCTGGAACACCAGGCAAGGTTAGGTGCATACGTGGATTCTCGTGCATGCGCAGTCACCTCCCCATGTCATTTCTGCCAGCCGGGGGCATTGCAGCCCCTTTTTGGGGGCAAGGACCCTAAGGTGGGCTGCCGGTTATCCACGCTGGCCACCCCAGACGTTAAAGGTAGCCATGCACGCAGTTTCCAGCACAATCGGTGCAGGGGTGTCACTTTGTATGAGGGAGCCCTGTGATATCATGGAGCCCCAGACCTGGTCAGCTGGGAATTGGTTGAGCTGTGGTGATGACATCACAATCCAAGAGTCTTTGTGAGTTGGGCGGCTATATAAATATGAATATAAATAAAAATAAATAAAAATCCCCCTGGTTGGTTTTTTTCCTTGCTTTTTCTCCTGTCAGTGGGGGTGTCCCCTTTGTGGATTGATTTAGGGGCATTACTTGCCCCATGGGGCTTGACACCCCCATAGTGACCATCTCTTCAGCCCAAGGTACGTATGTACTGAGTTTCAGCGCGATCGGTGCAGGGGTGTGGATTTGTATAAGAATCATACAGCACCAGAACTTGGTTTTAGTTATATAGATATAAGTAATCATCTTTGTAATACTCAAGCTGTATTTCTCCCTCTTTTCATGTTTGTTGTGGAAAACAGAAAGTGGGTTCAGAGGTTCTAGAGACATAAGAAGCTAATGGTAGGGAAAATAACAGAACCCTGTTATATTTTAAATCAGGGGTCCCCAAACTTTTCATGCCGTGTACTGGTCACGCGGTTGAGTGGGCCATTCATGTGGTTCCTCACACCATAAAATGCATCTGTGGCTGTTGTAAAAGGCATTTATGACAGCCGTGAGTGCATTTACAGCAGCATCTGCGCATGCATGTGTGTGTTTTACTTCTGCTTCCCGAAGCGTTTGCATATGTGTGAGTGCATTATACTTCTGCTTCTGGAAGCAGCAGTGGTGTTGTGGGCTGGATGATTTGGCACCGTGGGCCATGGCCAGCCCATGGGCCACAATTTGGCCACCCCTGTTTTAAATGAATTCATTGGTATTATTATGAGTAAAGTTCAGAATGACTTTTTTTTTTAAAAAAAAACAGCAGATTTTTTTCCCCAAGAGGATGGGAAATACTAGTCTATTAGTCATAGTATAATAGATCTTAGTGTCATAGATCTCCTTACATGATGCTGAGTTGCAAAATTCAGATCACAGTCCATAACAGGTGCAACGTGTGTTGCAAAATAACAAATATATGAAAGAACAGATTTGTCTTGCTCACTCATAAATAGCATTGAAAATTCAACAATTTAGCATTAACCTGCAGATTTCAAAAAGAGAGCATCAACAGTTGTTTTAGTTCTTGGATGCCTTAGAAAAATATTGGGCATCTTACATCTAGAATATATAAACTGTATAATTAAAAATGCATAACATTAAAAAATTGAAAACAACAAAAATAATATATTACTAAAATCTCTCTTTAGCAAGTTATAAGTATAATCTCTGACTCAAATCCAATCTATACCTATAAAATGGTGCGTTAACCATTGGAATGTGGCAAAGGATGTTGCACCAGGCCCCACTAGCCCGTAATGGGCCTCCGTTCACTCGCCCGAACCCGGTTCGCAGGTAACTGTCGGGTTGAAATTTTTGGCTGGGGGGCAGGAGCCCCCCAGTCACAAACAAAAAAAGGGAACTTCAATTCCCAGCGGCAAAAGGAACGTTTGGAAACGCGCCACGGCCAATCAAAAAAAAGCTGCAGGAAAAAACCGCCACAGTAAGCAAACACGTGCAGGCAAAACTACAAGCCCCAGTGTCCTGCACACCATTAGCACGCCAAACGCTGAGGCAGCCTGCACGTGAAATTTTTTTTTAAAAGCCCGCTGCCCTTCTTCCCCATGGGCCAGCCAGCATGGCCCACGGGGAAAAAAAGAAAACCCCCGCCGCCGCCACTGCCCTTCTTCCCCACAGGCCAGCCAGCATGGCCCGCAGGGGAAAAAAGGGAATCCCCCGCTGCTGCTGCCTTTCTTCCCCACGGGCCAGCCAGCATGGCCCGTGGAGAAGAAAACAAAGAAAGCACCACCCCCGCCATTGCCCTTCCTTCCCACGGGCCAGCCAGCATGGCCAGTGGGGAAAAAAGCCACCCCCTCCGCCATTGCCCTTCCTTCCCACGGGCCAGCCAGGATGGCCCATGGGTAAGAAAGCCCCCCCCCCCGCCAATGCCCTTCCTTCCCACGGCTGGCGGGGAAAAAAAGCCACCCCCCTGAAAAAGTAAACACAAAACAAAAACACTCAAAAATCCAAAAATGAAACACAAAAACAGCCAAAAACAAACAAGAAAAAACACACAGAACCAACCCAACCCCCCCCAAAAAAAGCCAAGAGAGCTTACCAAAACACGTCTTCTATCCATGAGGACCGGAACTCAAATGAGAAAAAGAAAGCCCCCCCCCCCCCCGCCAATGCCCTTCCTTCCCACGGGCCAGCCAGCATGGCCCGCGGGGGAAAAAGCCACCCCCCTGAAAAAGTAAACACAAAACAAAAACACTCAAAAATCCAAAAATGAAACACAAAAACAGCCAAAAACAAACAAGAAAAAACACACAGAACCACCATCCCCTCAAAAAAAAGCCAAGAGAGCTTACCAAAACACGTCTTCTATCCATGAGGACCGGAACTCAAATGAGAAAATTAAAAAAAACTTACCGGAAGCGACACCCAGAGGACAGAAGAGAGCAATTGTAGAGAGGCAGAAAAGCTCACCACCCCCACCCAGAGGCCAAAAGAGAAAAAAACATTCAAAAATATTGAAACTAATAAGATTAATTCAAAGATTAATCAAATAAGTTATAAAAACATTCAAAAATAATCACACTAATCTCAAAAAATGCCAAAAATAACAGAAATCACTTTTCACTCAAAAAAACCAAAACAAAAAATAAAAATGCGTAAAAATAAAGATTTAAAAAACCAAAATTAAATTTTAACCTAAATAATATTAAATTAAATTAAAATAAAATAAAATAAAATTTGCATAAACAGAAAACAAAAACCTTCAAAAACCAATTTAAAGAGCCTGGCACTGAGGAAGCCGGCACGCAAAAAAAAAACCCAAAAAAAACCCCACTGGGAGCGCAAGTCCGCCACAAGCGGACGCAGCGCCTCAAAGCCAAAAAATCTCAAAACCTTACAACACCATTTAAAACAGCCCAGCACCATTGGTTCAAGAAAAAAATGAAACCCTTTACTATCCAACACAATTTTAAAAAGCCCAGCACCGCCGGGCAAAATATGCTAGTTGACAATATATATTTGCATAGGTAAAATGATATATGATATTGGTGTCAAATTTCTGCTAGTTAACAAGATGATGTTTGCATTACTAGTCACATGTCTTGTTGTATGTTGGGCATGCAACCAAGAGCATGACCAGAACCTTCTTCATTCACAGCAAATTATACCTGCAGCTTACAAAATTTCACTTATGCATGCATAAATCAGACAATCAGATTCTGTCAGGTCTTGGTAGAAGACATATCCTTTACCTAGTGCTGAAAGAGGACAATGCAGGAACTAAATGAGCATCCCTAAGGAGAGTGCTTCATATATGGAGGTCGATGGCTGAAACAGCTCCTCTATTGTTACAAGGTCCCAAGCCTGTTTGGATAATAGCCTTAAAGGATCCTCCTAGGGTAAAGAAAGGTTCATAATGGCAGAGGTTTTGTCAACTGTTCATATCCTAAATCATATGAAGGTGTGTAAATTAAAAGTACATTGGATCACACCCAGAAACACAACAACAGCCTGGATACATTTTATATGAACAGAACACACCTTCTGATCCACATGAACATCCCAGTTACTACAGTCTGTATAAGCTGCATTTTCTGAACTATCTTTAAAAGCAACCCCATATATAGTAATCTAATTTGGAGGTTACCAGAGCATAAAGTACTTTGGACACCAAAGAGAGGACTCACTCAAGAAGGACTTGATGCTGGGAAAGATCGGAGGCAAAAGGAGAAGGGGGCGGCAGAGGATGAGGTGGCTAGATGGCATTGTTGACACAGTGGGCGTACAGCTGTGGAGGATGGCAGAGGATAGGGGTGCCTGGCACACACTGGTCCATGGGGTCACAAAGGGTCGGACTCAACTATGCAACTGAACAACAACCACAAAAAGATCATAAATTATTAAAGTTAGGTTATCTCTGTCCAGATAGCAACATAGCTGAGCATGGTAAAAGGCACTTTGATTCATCGAGTCATAAAAGCCAAGTGGTGGTGATAGACCCAAATGGAAATCCTAAACTATTAAACTCTGCTTTCCAAAGGAGGATAGTCCAATCTAGAACATGCTGAACACAACTCATCTGGTCAAGACAACACACACCATCAGTACTTCAATTTAGAGTCTAGATTATTCCTCCATCTATTGGCTATCATGAAAGCCATTGTCCTGATGCCGATTCAGCACATCTACTGCTCCACTAGCTGAAGAAGAAAATTACTAACAGAGCTGTGTCATCAGCATACATATTATAATACACATCAGCATTCTGGATGACCTATTCCAGTGATGGTGAACCTTTTAGAGACCGAGTGTCCAGATTCACCTTTGCCACAGACTCACCAGGCTGCCGTCCACACCCCACCCTCACGCAGCTTGTGAGCCACCCATCTTACCCCAGACCGGGGCAGGAGGGATGGGCCCTATTGGGCTGCTGAGAAGAAGGATGGGGTGAACTCTGCGCTGGGGGAGGGTGGAAGCACTCCCATTGGGCTGCTGGGCAGAGGGGCAGGGGAACTCTGCCAGGGGGAGGGAAGAAGCGCTCCCGTTGGGCAGAGGGGCGGGGTAAACTCTGTGCTGGGGTGATGGTGCACATGCCCACAGCGAGTGCTCTGAGTGCCCCCTCTGTCACTCTGGACCATATGCAAACACATAGGCAAACACAGCAAGGGAATTTATTTCTAAAAGAAGAAGAAAAGTTGTCATATTTGGTGGAAAACACTAGCATATGCACAAAGTATCATCCCAGTTTAAAAAGAAAATGAAAATCCTCTATAAATGTTGTACTTTAAGTTGTGGCAGGTTTAGATTACCAGGAAGAACAGAAAAGTAAAGTGATAAAATAAGGTAAAGATGTCCCCATCTCTGAACATGCATAAGCTGTGCCAAAATCATTAAGTTCTTTATTTTAAAATGAAACTGTGATTTCCAGTGAAAGGTACACTGGTCCATAACATGCAAATGTATAAAAAGAGACCTGTTTATGACAGATGTTCCTTTTATGATTTTGAAACTAGGAAGTATTTACCTTTGGTTTGATCTTATATTTATATACCATTTGATAGTGTTTCCATAGATTTAGACTACCTTTGTCCTGCTTAGATCTTTCTGTTATTCCGGATACTGTAATAGTTTTATACAAAACATACTTTTTTTAAACTGTGAAGTATTTATTAAAATCCACTGCAGGCACAAGTAGAAAATACATTATCATCCAAAAAGGCTTTAATTTATTGTCTTCATTGTCTACAAATATATAATTAATTTGACTGATTGGATATCATTTACTATCGTTTTGTTCTTTTGCCAAAGAAAACCCTTTGTTCTTGTGCCAGCAGAAAGGGAGAGTAGCTGACTACTGAAAATAAATGGTATGATTAAATATTACAACAAAACTGAGAATAAGTAACTATGCTAGTCTTGTTCAATGAATCACCTTTTAGAGTGATTGCTAAAACAGCAGATTTCTAGATGAAAATGGAAAATTGTTAAGTAATATCACTCAAATAGATATAAACAGTAAAAATGTGGGGTTTTTTTGTTTTTAAAAGTAATAGTAAAAGCAATACAAGCCTCTAAAATGAATAGCCGATATTAAGAATTTAAAATGTATGCACTAGGAGCATTCATAGCATCTGCTTATCATACTGTTTTACAAAAATATGAATGATGTTCTACACTCCGCATGGTTTAATCCTCATCCATCAGGATTTTTTTTTAAATTGCACTATATGGTATTTTCTTGCATCTTAGAAATTCTAATGTCTTAAGAGTCAACTGAAGGATTGTAGCTAGTTTATTGTACATATTTTATATTCTCTAAGAATTCTAATATCTCCTCCAAATGGGGTCAACTTACTGACAATAAAAATATGTCATCTCTGCTGATGATATATCAATGAATACCATGAGAGGGGCAGTCCATGTTCCCCCACTGAGTTTATGGCTTTCCTCCACTTTACAGGGGGCCACACTATACATCATAAAGCACCATACCACCAGTCAATAGCCCTACCTTCCTGCCTCAGCAGATAGCTGTACCAACCTCAGCATCCTGCACACCATAGGATGAAGTGGGTGAGGAGGGAAAATGATTGGTGATGGTAGTGGTGGCAGGAGCAGGCTCCACATGCCACTGGAGAAGGCTGAAGCCCTGACACTTCCTAAGGTGTACAGTACAGAGATGTTATACTGATGCTGGGAAAGATTGATGGCAAAAGGAGAAGGGGCACCACAGGATGATGTGGCTAGATGGCATTGTCGATGCCACGGGCACAGATCTGTGTGGGCTAAGGAAGATGGTGGAGGACAGAGGAGCCTGGCGTACGATGGTCCGTGGGGTCACAAAGGGTTGGATTTGACTGTGCGACTGAACAACAAGAGAGAAGTAGCAGTATCACTGGAAGTATAGAATAAAGAAGAGGAAAGGAAGTGAACAGCATCACTAATATTGGTTGCAGAGGTGAGAACAACTAGTAAGGATGATACCTCTAGAGCAGTGTTCCCCAACCTTTGGTTTTTGGGCTTCAGTAGGGCTCAGTGGTTAAGAAGCTCGCCTTGTTAGCTGGAAAGCCAGAAGTTGGCAGTTCAAGACCCAGGTACTGAATGACAGATTGAGTGCCTGTCTGTCCAAACTCCTGCCAACCTAGCAGATTGAAAGCAAGAAATTGCAAGTAGATAAATAGGGATCACTTTGATGGGAAAAGATCTTGGGGACATGAAAGGAGCCTCATTTGGGCATCCCCTGAGTAGAGTTTCTCCAGCAAAAATCCATTCAACCCAGAATAATTTCTGACATGAAATTATTATTATTATTATTATTATTATTATTATTATTATTATTATTATTATTATTATTATTATTATTATTATTATTATTATTATTATTATTATTATTATTATTATTATTATTATTTGGACTTCAATTCCCAGATGCCTAAGTCAATTCCACAAAGCACTGATCAGCCAATATACTGACTTAGGCTTCTGGGAATTGAAGTCCCCATGTGGGGCATGGGCCCCACATTGGGAACCACTGCTCCAGAGGAAGCTGGGATAACTGTGCTTCCCAAAGAAGGCAGGACATAGAGAAAAGCATTAAAAAATTAGCTGCATCCTTGTGCAGATAGTCTTGAGAGGCATTGCAACATATGGCTCCTATTAGCAATCTGCAGTGCTGCTGCTGCTGTACCAACTTCTGCTGTCATTTATCTTGTGGTGGCAGAGGTGCAGAACTATTCCTGTTTTGTACAGAAGGCCTTCAGAATGGCCACTGCTTTTGCTTTCTACATTTCTTTTTCAAAGGCAGTCTGGAGAGCTGGCTATAGTGGCATCTCTTCACAACAGTAAGGAACACACACACACATACAATGTCCATCTACCCGAGGCAACTGATTCATTTGATCTCATGAGAGGGTAACTCCATCCATTAATAATAGTGACTGCCCCAGTGACAAAACCCTTGCTTGGGAAAGTAGCTGACTACTGAAAAGAAATGGCATGGAAATTGCTTGGGTTTTTATCACCTCTGTGTTTTTATATTTGTAAGGCCCCAAGTGCCGTCAAAGGGCATCAAAACCCGAAGCGCTGCCCACAATCTAACCAGCTGTCCTTTTGCTTGTACCTGCTTCCTACCCTGAGTGTCTCTGGCAGCTTCTCTCCTTTCCTCCTCTGTCCACTGGACTCCAGCCCTGCCCTGCCAGCTCCACTGGCCAAGGGGCAGGGGCCCGTGATGTCACAAAGGCCCAGACCTTTTCAGCCCTTGTGATTGGTTGACCAGCCAAGGAAACAATTGGGGGGGCATAAACTCCAAAATGAGTTCCAAAACCCACACAGTTCTGATCTCGCAAGCCCAAGATAGGCGTGTGCCAATTTTCAGCGTGATTGGTGCAGGGGTGTGGATTTGTATAAAGAACATACTTGATGACATCTTTGTTTTGTGTGTGTGTGTGTGTGCGCGCGCGCGCGTGCGCGCGTGCGTGCGTGCGTGTGCGCAACTCTAGGCAAATAAAATGGCCTCTCCTGAGAGCATGAGATTTAAGACTAATTTCCTCCTGGTATAGTCAGATGCTAGGAAGTTGTTGGTGACTTACGAATGTGTACAGTTAAATTATGTAACTCACTACAGTGAATTCTGCTAAGTAGCCAGGTAGTGGTTGTAGTGCAAGAGGTGCATCTGATTGTTTAACAGATGCGTGACTTGCAAAAAACCAATGACTTGTTAGAGAGTGGTGATTTCCTATACTGAGTTGTGTAATATAACTTGTACACTTGTAAATCATGAACGGGATTCTGGACAATATCTTTGGTTTTCCTGATGAAATGGAGAGGATCATGTTTTTTCCTAACTCCACTCACTGAGGGTGTTTTATAATAGTGGAGATGATCTATGTGATTTTATGGTTTTCATACGTTTTAATTTGTTCTTTCTGGTGGGTTTTTGGCAAATAATTATGTTGTTCTAGAATAGGGATAACAATGAGTTTTTTAAAATAGTTTACATGGGATACAGTATAAAACTAAGGCTGATTTGGCTTAAGAAAAGTTGTTGATTTTTTTTGTGCCAGGATCAACTGTGGCATCACTTCAGGAAGTGTGTTACATAGCAGGATCACATTGCATCCTTGTTTTGTGGTTCATTTCACATATTTAATGTGACCTGAGAATCTCAAAGAAAGCATATTAGAAGCAGAATGTATTGGTATACTGTTTGACTCAAAATTACAGGAATTTTGCTGAGTGAAAATAATAATATAATATTGCGAGAGACATAGTCTTAATTCTTCAGCTAGCCAGTGTGAAATATTGTATAATGTTGGGTAATTGATCTATCATGGCTACCAATTTTAGGAATGCAAGAAAACAATTTGATTATATCAATGTTTTCATTTTAAAAAAATTACATTGCTGTATTTGAGTAAGCAAAGAAAATTGTTTAATAAGAAGAAAAGATAGTGAAAAGTAATTCATTTCATTTAAAATACTAGATGTAAAACCTACTTTTTGAAATGACTTAAACACTTGTAAATTAATTTATCTGGCTTGATAGGCTAACTATTTGTTGTTTTTATTTTTAATATGACAACTTAAATGAACAAATGTAGATTTGATAGATACTGCAGTTATGCTCTGTTAAGATTCTCTTTTTCCACCCTTCTACAGTGACCTCAGTATGAACAACATCTCTTTGCTGCCTTCGAATTCTCTGCACAATCTTCGCTTCCTGGAAGAGCTGTATGTATCATTGTATCCATGACTGGCATAGTTGAAAACGAGACAAAATTTTGTGTTTGTCTCTTGTACTTAGACTGGAAAACAGTTAACATGGCACAGAAAAGCTGTGATTTTTGGCACATACGGAAACACTTAGAGGGGGGGGGGACCAAATGCTTGTGATTCTGGAAATGAACTTATCATGAGACTATAACTTTTCTAAGCAGAGACAGAGCCATACAAATTAATTTTAAGGGTTATTTAAATAGCTGGATTGTTATTTGGAAATAGTTAAGCAGCAGGATATTAAAAAGTTTGAATGCTGGCTCATATTCGTTAAAATAGCAAGTGAAATTATAATCAAAACCAAAACCTGCTGCCTTGTTTTGCCTGCGTCAAGGATACTTGCATTCACATTTTCATAGCACTGAGCCGCCTTGTTGTAATCACTTTTAATTGCTGTTTCCTTACTTCTTAGCTTTTAGGCATCCCTCAAGGCTAACTATGAAATGGAGAACCATGTATACCTTAGTTTGCTCTATTTGGTATTTTGTGTTTGGGGGTGGTGGTGGCTATACTGTAAAAGTTAGTTAATCAAACACAGGATCACAAGTGGAATATTCATTATAAATAAAAATGGCCAGCCAGAAGCAGACAACCTTCATTGCATACAGGAACTGAATATCATAAAATAACCAAGTAAAAACAAGGAATTTGGAAGAACTTTGAAATTCTCACACTTCACAAATAAGATGTGAGATACCACTGGTATTCTGGAAAAAGTTACTGAACAAACGGTTTAGGTTTTAATCTCATTCCTCTTTTACATCCTTTGTGTTGTTTAATGGCACAGTCTCTGATTACTGGTACTTCTAACTCTGGCAAGCCATTAGGACAAAAAGTCTAATTGTGTTTTAAATGCCCCAGTTAAAACTACTTGCATCTTTACCATGTGATAGGAGCTATTCCCTTTGATGGCAGAAGCAAGAGGAAATAGTCTAAATCTTCTTTCTAAGGTCTTCTTCAGTTTGAAACTATATACTGTACTGTACTTGTGATTACTCCCTTCTGCAGTGGCTACTGGCCCCAGGACTAACACGCTTTCTGTCTAGAAAAGGGCCTAGTGGTTCCCAATGTGCAGCCTACACCCCACAGAGGTGCTGTACTTCAATTCCCAGAAGCCTAAGTCAGTATATTGGCTGATCAGTGCTTTGGGGAATTGACTTAGGCTTCTGGGAATTGAAGTCCAAAAATCAAAGGTTGGGAAACACTAGCCTAGATTTTCACTGCCTTACACTGAGATGTATAATGCCTGCTTGTTTCAAGATGTCTAGGTGGAAATCTTGACTCTTAACTGCACATTTGGTGCTCAGAATACCAATGCATTGCACTGGTCTGCCATGTGTCGCCAGCTAGTCTCCTAATGCTATCTCTAAGAGAATAAATAGTATGACCTGTAAAACCTGCAGGCTCTTTTTGGCTTCTACAACTCCAAAGGAGAAAGTCAGTAATTCTGCTGAAGCTAGTTTTAGCTTTGTGGGTTTTTTTTTAAACCAACATATCTAGTTTCCTTTCTAAGACTTGAAAAATTGGTCATTTAAAACAAAAACAGAGTGGGCAAAGCTCCAAGACATTTTTAGTCCACTTTTGTTGCCCAGCAACATTACATCAGGATAACACAGAGATAAATTGTCTTTAGAACAGCTGTGATGTTTCCCCTTCTTTTTTCACTGGAATTACTTGGAAATGGGTTTCAGATATCAATCATTTTGCAGACAAAGTGCTTTTAAATTTTACTTTCACTGATTATATGTGCAGAAGAGCAAAACAAAACCTTGTATGCATTTTTGAAGGGAATATGATATGAACCTTTTTTTGCTTCCCAAATTGTATCTGTTTTATGATCATCAATAAATAAAAGCTTCCCAAGAATATAGGCTCATTCATTTATGATGTAACAAAATCAGCTACAAAGACACACTAGACATAAAGGATGCATTTAGAATTTTTAGAATGTTGGAAATCTAAAGACAGATCCTATCTGAAAGTGATAAGCCACATGAAAATAGATATCAAGGCGTGTCTGAGATAATAGGCTTACTTCACTGCTTTTAGAATATCTACTCATGAATAGTTTTTTTTTTATTGGATTGCATTCTTTCCCCAGTCCAATGAACTGCAAGTTCTACAGGACACCTTGGACTGGTGTATCGCATAATTTCAGACAGAACCATCTGATTAGAAGGGGAAAACCAACTAATCAGTGGCTTTATAGCTTGAAGATCCACTCACCTTTTCTCATCCAGCATCCTCCATCATCTTAGAGCACTGGTTCCCAACCTTTTTTTTAGCCATGTCCCATCCCCCAATTGAGAATCCTCAGGAAGAACAATCTTTCAAAGAGCCTGCTGTTGTCTTTCTACCACTGTGTGTTAACCTATGGTCTGTGTGTATGGTTTGGGAGTTGTACAGCTAAGGAAAGAACAATGCTGTCCAGGGTCATAAAGACTGCAGAAGGGATGATCGGACGTACTCTTCCCACTCTAGATCAAATCTATGCCGCCGGGTGTTATAAGAAAGCTGTAGAGATTGTGCAAGATAGTACACACCCCGGAAATGATCTCTTTTGGCTTCTGCCTTCTAGAAGAAAATATAGGGTCATAAAGACCAGGACCAGCCACTTGAGAAATAGTTTCTACCCAAAAGTGGTTCTGGCTTTGAATGTAGCGCAATGCAGTCTATGAGGGAGCTTCTGTATATAGTTTTTAGAGTTTTTACAGTCTTAGAGTTTTAGAGCTTTTTAGGGGTTAAGTGTGTATATGTGGGGTGGGAGTAGGCTGATAATTTTATATAGTTGTATTTTGTTTAGGTTTTGTTGGGTTGATAAGTGTTTTTTCCCCAATCTCATTCTGTGCAGGACAATGGCAATGCAAGCGCGGTGCCAAAATGGCCGCCGTGCTCTTTGTGGGGCCCCCACCCACCCGGACTCAGACATCCGGGTTAGCGTGGCCACCCTCTTTAAAAGGGGTGGCCACGAGGCAGCCTGGCTGCCATTTTAGAAGCGACGGAACGGAGAAGTTTTCTCCGTCGCTTCCTCCCCTGCTCGCCTCTTTTGGAGGCTCCTTTTGCTAAAAATTTTCAGGAGAGAGACATTTACGTGTCTCTCTCTTTTAAAATCCCTTGATCGGAGGTTTCCCTTCCTCCGATCAGCACCGGACTGCAGTGGCTCAGGTGGCTAAGATGCTGACTGGGAGGCAGAAGGTCAACAGTTCGATTCCTGAGTACTGCAGGAAGGAATACCCTTTACTCAGGCGGCCCCCTTGGTCATGCCTGGGGGGGCTCAGCCCACCCCCTCTACTTTTGGGGGGTGCCACCGGGCCGGGGGGCTCGGACGGCACCCCCGCAGGTGGGTGGTGGGGTCATTAGACACGCTGCCACCAATGAGCCCAGGCTGAGGGCTCGGGCGGTGGGCGGCACAGGCCTGCTCCACTGGGGTTCTTACCCCCGCTGCTTCTTTGCCCCCCTTGGGGCAAAAGGTGAACTACTATTCACGTGGAGGAAGCCTAAAAAGCCATTCACCTTTAATAACTCATTCTCAAATTGCCCCCCTTAAAAATCAAATTGCCCCCCTGTGGGGGGTGGGGTGTCCCACATTGGAATCTACGGGCTTAGAGTAAAGCCATAATTTGGCCAAGGTTTTTCATTCAAGACCTATTTACTTTCTTATTTACAGTCTTCCCTGGTTCTGCCACTACTTTGCAGATCTAAAGTCAGTGATACAAGAAAGAAAACAGAAGGTTCAACACATGTGGTGGTGTTGCATGCACTGATCCTTAAAAGGATACACAGCAGCATTAAAAAGATGCTAGTTCACATGTGTGCCAGTTTTTAAGCCATCCTGTTGCTCGGTTGTCATGAAATTAGAAATGTGGGCTAAAACTGCTCAGATCCTTTCATACTGTGCTGATATTTACTTTCTTCCAGTAGCAATTAACAATGTTTTGAGAAATGCCTCTCTAACATAATGAAGAGAGAATACTATACTGCTGCTATGTGTAGATTATTTGCAAACAAAAACAACATTAAAAATGGCTGGCGTAATAGCTGGTAGGTTTTTAAAACACATTGCCACATTCTGAACAAACACACACCCTTTTTGTAACTACGTAGCTAACAGTGCTAGCAAAACTAAGGGCGGGGGGACAGAAAAAGAGATATAAAAGCAACTGTAGTAGAACTTTATAGACTTACGGGTTTACTTCAGTATGATTTTTCATGGATCAAAATTAATTTCTTCATACACAAGAAATGAGGGGGATTTTGATCCCTGAAAGCTCAGAATGAAATAAATCTGGAACTTTAAAATACCACAATATATTGCCTATCTCTTTTCTTTTTCTCTTTTAATTTTGCTAACGCAGATGTTTCTTTGAAAATAGTTTCATTAAACTTTGATCATTTATATGTATTCTTTCTGTGACGACTCTACATCTCTACTGAAGCAAATAAAAGTGATGGAAATTGTATACAATCTAGTAGCTAATCTATACTGCAGAATTTTGAATTGCTGGTTTCTAATTCAGGACAGGCTGAACAGTTATGTACCATTATATTATATTATCAAAGCAAATATATTTGCCCATTTGGTGGTCAATGGACTGTATAGTCCCATGCTAGCTTGTACAGAATGTTAATAATAATGAAACAACAGTGGTTCTGGCCCTGGCTGTTGCCTTCAAGGTCTCTGTTTTGTACATCTAACATTCAAATTAATTCCACATAAAATGGCATTTATTTAACTTATTTTCCTTTTAACCCCGCAGCCGTCTGGCAGGAAATGGTTTGATACACATTCCCAAAGGAGCATTTGCTGGGCTTTTCAGTCTTAAAGTGCTGTAAGTAAACTGGATATTGTTTTGTTTCATACATTTATATAATTTGTCAAAAACTCCCACAGCTTAATATTAATACAACACCTTCCATTTAAATGAATTGTTCATTTTGATCACAGAATGCACAAGAAGCAAAGTTATTATCTTTTTGAAAATAAACACATTTGCGTCATTGTTTTGAAGATTCTCTAAACTTGAAATTATAAAGGGCGGCATACAAATCCAAATAAATAAATAAATACAATAAAAATGATTCAAAAAAGTTGACTCGTCAAGTTACTTCCTCACTGTACAGTACCTAATGCAAAATTTATTTCATGTGATTGATTCATTAACTTCCAACATGTTTCAATTTTCTAAGTTCAGAGACATTTAAAGGAATAATCAAAAGCAAAGAATTTATGAAAGGAGAGGAAAGGAGAAAATGAGTAGATTGATTGCCGTAAAGATGGTATAATTTAAAGGAAAGGAACACCTTATGTTCATACTGTAGATTTTATTTCCTGGAAGATTTGATCAATATAAAATAAACTAGAAGAGCCCTGGTGGTGCAGTGGTTAAACTGCAGTACTGCAGCCAAAATGTTGTGAATTTGATCGTAACATGGATCAAGATTGACTCAGCCTTCCATCCTTCCAAGGTCAGTAAAATGAGAACCCAACATGTTGGGGACAAAATGCTAATTAACTTGTGAACCACCCAGAGAGTGCACTAAGCACTAATGGGTGGTATATAAGTGTAATTGGCATTGCTTAACTGGAACTTTCCAGACATTTAGCCTCCAGCTTCCCCTTTCACTAATGGCATGCCCCCCTAACTTCATCTCAGTCCTGTTTTGTCCACCTTAGCGACAGGGGAAGTTCAATGCTAAAGCTCTGGAAAGTTCTGTAGAGTATAATCACACAGGCACAGAACCCAGTTATGGGAATTGTAGATGACCACTCAAAGAACCCCATTACAGGTGAATAACCTGTCCATTCCAATTCCAAGGAAGTCAGTAGTTACGTGTATGACCAACAACTGATGTGATAGATTATTGTCAGATTCCAGTTTCTGTGGTTTAGTGCCACTGAATGGGGTAAATGGATTTATGTGTACAAATGTGTACAAAATCATGTGTACATTTGGGAAAAAATATGTTGAACTAAAAAATGCAAATAAAATTTAGTCAATGAAGAAAATGGATGAAAACATAAAACAATATGAAAAATTGTACTTTGTGGATAAATTTCCTTATTGAAACGGGGGAAACCCAAGTCTTAGCAATCCAGTAAGGAACTGGGAGGTAATTTATGGTAATATATTAGGATCCAAAATTTTCTATGAAGAAGTTTTAAATCTATATGACTTCCATCTTCTTTTTTAGGAGAGACGTTATATCAGTAAAAAAGAATGCAAACGCAGATATACTAACATGTTGACTCATTCTCCTCCTGCTCCCCCAATGCAGAATGCTTCAAAACAATCTGCTAAGACAAGTGCCAACTGAAGCATTACAAAACCTTTGGTCTCTCCAGTCTCTGTAAGTATATGCACATAAATTGTAATTAATGTAAATACAAAAACACTTTGTAATATTGGTAGAATTATTTCAGATCTGATAAATAAAACATTCTACTTAAATGCACATTTAAATACTAACACTAATGCTATTTTGATTTCACAATTTCATTATTTTAGTTTTATGTTGTTCCCACACCCTATTATGTCACATTTTGAGGAAATGACTGAACACTGAAAAATAAATTCATGTGTGGCAGAGACTTATGAATTTCCATGCTTTATTTTAAAGTCACAAGTCCACGTAATTCAATAAACAAGTTAGGAACATATGACCAAACATATATTGAAGCAAAAAAATTCAAATAAAATGTGGGAGAGCTCTAAACTAATGGCAATTCTCTAGTTTTGCTGTTTTTAAGATGTTGCATCAACCATGAAGTCTTTAGTCCATGCACTCTCTCCTACACCCAGACTATCATTTGGAGAAAATGGACCTGAAGCCATAGAAATAGAAGATTCTTTATTACTCCAAAAGAGACTTTAAGCTTCAACAGGTTTTCTAGGCAATCTATCTCTCGATCTTTCATCCTTTGTTGCAAATACTTTTCCATAAGGCAGAGAAGAGGAGGAAGAAACCGAGGAGTTGTGTGATCTGTGTAAAGGCTTGGTGTTTGGTGACCGAATTAAAATAAAAAGAAAATGAGAGTGGTCAGTAAGAACTTTAAACAGCTGTGGAGCAGACAGCAGATAAGATGATAAATGCCTGCACAAAATAGTTGCTATCCTTTGAAAGAGGATTGTTAGCAAATGTGATCTCTTTGAAGAAAAGGAAAACAGGATTACTTTATTTCTTCCAAACCATTGTGCTAGTCTAGTAAGTTTAGAAAGATTCAGTTTCTTGTTTCATAGTACCTAGCAATTTTCTGTCCCTAAGGTAATTCTTTCCTTGCTTTTTGAATCACAATTCGGATTATTTGGAACTACTGCATAGAAAAACATGAAAGTTTTTAAAAGGAACTGAAAGTTTTGAAGCAGGTTAGATGCATTTTACAAAATACAAGCATTGTTGAACATAAACAAGGCTTAGAAGTTGGTTGATAAAGGGTTTTGATCTGAATATGAAGGAATCCTTTATCTTTTTTGTCAAAAAGTCCTTGAAAACAAGTTTGTTTAGATAGGCATTTCAAGGGTATCTCTCTCTTGGGTAATTAATTTGTCTTATTTTTTGGACTCAAATTTTCTATTTATCTATTATAGTTGTCACTGCTGGGAGAATTGTTCTTTCATTTTTTATTGGTGTGTATGTTACTTTGTATTTTCATGTTGGAAACCATCCAGAGTGAGGAACATGCATTATCCAGAGAGGCAATGTGCAGATGCATTAAATAAATAAATAAATGCATCCCGGGGGTTTTTCCCTCCTTTTGAAAATCCCCGGAATTTTAGATCTCTAATTGGACCATACGGAAGGCTGAGTGGAGAAGAATAGACACCTTCAAACTGTGGTGCTGGAGAAGACTCTTGAGCAGGGGTTTGCAACCTACAGCCCATAGGCCAGCCCTGGCCCGCAGCGGCAAATCATCTGGCATGTGGCAATGATCCCGGAAGTGGAAGCAGACATGTTTATGACAGCTGTAAATGCGGCCATGCCTGTGCAAATGCACCTGTGCCTGCACAAATACACCCACCACAGTTTATGGCAGCGTTTACAGCAAGGGGAACCATGTGTCCAGCCCACTCAGCTGTCTGAGGAGGTGTGGTTCTGCCTGTGGCATGAAAAAGGTGAGAACCCCAGGACTGCAATGAGATCAAATCAGTCAATCCTAAAGGAAATCAACCCTGACTGCTCCTTGGAAGGAAAAATACTGAGGCTGAAATTCAAGTACTTTAGCCACCAAATGGGAAGAGAGGACTCACTGGAGAAGGCCCTGATACTAGGAAAGATTGAAGGCAAAAGGAGAAGGGAGTGGCAGAAAATGAGATGGCTAGATGGCATCGTTGATGCAGTGGGTGCAGATCTGGGTGGAATATTGAGGATGGCAATTGACAGAGGAGCCTGGCATGCTGTGGTCCATGGGGTCGTGAAGGGTCAGGCACGACTGTGCAACTGAACAACAACATATTGAAATAAGGATAACCCCTCATTTTGTAAATGGATCTCAAACTTGCTTTTTTTCCATTATCTGGTGCATATTGTGTGAAGGTATTATGCATTTGGTAAGTGTTATACAAATACCACCAGAGGTGGAAAAGAGAGAGGGACAGCTAAGAAGGGAATCACAAGGAAACCTTGTGCCTCCATTTGGACAACCCAAGTCAGATTTTTGGTGTAGGGGAAAAGCAGCCCTTCATCAAGGCCACTCAACCACTATCTCCTTTTAAAATTTCATTTTATGGCTTCTCAGAACACTAAAATTATTATTTGTTCTGAAGTGAAAGTGTCTCATGGCTGTTATCCTAAAGGCTCTTTGAAAGAATATTAATAATGGGGGAGTAGGGTTGGGCCCTAAACAGGACCTGCAGTCTTTCTACATTACAGTGGAACCGTGTATAACTAACGCCTCGTGTAACAAAAAAATTCATACAACTAAGAGGATTTGTGCTAAGCGCTATACCCCGTATAATGGATTTTTCGTTATACAAAGCAATGCATCTCTGTGGGAAAAACCATACAATGAAAATCTCTATGGGATGCATCATACAACAAAAAAAATTGTTGTACATTTTTTTCCATAGAGATTATCATTGTATGATGCATCCCATAAGGATTTTTTGTTGTACAAGGCATGCTTCGTATAACAAAAACATCTGGGGAGAGCGAAGCAGAACTGGCCCAGAGACTAGATAAGGTCCTTACAGCCTTCGGATCCGCGGGGTTGAGGCTGCGGAGGGACAAATGTGTGTTTCTGGCCAGGGAGGTGGAGTTTCTGGGGTTCCGTATAACCTCTGAGGGGGTGAAACCCGCTGAATCCAAAGTCTCAGCCATTCAAAACGCTCCTCGCCCCACCGCGAAACCGGAGCTGCAGTCTTTCCTGGGGCTGCTGAATTTTTACCATTCCTTCCTGCCCAGGAAAGCGACGGTTGCAGAGCCCCTGCATGGGCTGCTGAAGAAGGATGCGGTTTGGCGGTGAGGGGAGAAGCAGGAGCGGGCTTTCAGGGAACTCAAGCAGCTCCTCTCCTCGGAGGCTATTCTAACCCATTTCGACCCAAAGAAGCCGGTAGTCTTGGTCTGTGACGCCTCACCAGTGGGGGTGGGGGCGGTCCTGTGCCACGTGTTAGAGGGGGGCGAGAAGCCCCAGTTGCATTCTACTTGAGATCATTGTCTAAGGCAGAACGAAATTACGCCCAAACAGATAGGGAGGCCCTTGCCATTGTGGCGGGTACAAAGAAGTTCCATGATTTTTTGTACGGTCGCCCATTCACCATTGTAACCGATCACAAGCCGCTGTTGGGTATCTTCACCTCAGACAAGCCCACTCCACAGATCCTCTCCCCCAGGATACTTAGGTGGGCAATTTTCCTAAATGCATACAAGGGTTCGTTAGAGTACCGCCCCGGGAAAGAGATAAGCCACGCGGACGCCCTCTCAAGGTCTCCTCTTCCCCACCTGGGGGACCCAAAGTGTGAGGTAGAGCAAGATAGCCGTCCTCCTCATAGAAGCCCTAGATGCACCCCCAATACTGCCCAAGGAAATTGCTGCCGCCACGGCCAAGGATAAAACTTTAGCCCTTGTGAGATCCTGGGTACAGAAGGGGTGGCCCACAGCTCCCCCTGCAGACGAGTTTGCTGCGTTTTTCAGGAAGAGGGTTGAGTTGTCCACAGAAAGGGGGTGTCTTTTGTGGGGGGAGAGGGTGGTGGTCCCACAAGCATTAAGAGCGAGGGTGCTACGGCTTTTACATGTCAGCCACCCAGGGATTGTGCGCTCTAAGGTGCTGGCCCGAAGCTACTTCTGGTGGCCCCAGCTAGACGCAGACATTGAACACATGGTGAACACCTGCGAAAGCTGCCAGAGCTCTCGACCTGAGGAGTCCCACCTCCCACACAGAGAATGGGACACAGCTAGGGGGCCGTGGTCCCGCCTCCACATAGACTTTGCAGGGCCATTCAGGGGTTCATTCTTTCTGCTGGTGGTGGATGCATACTCCAAGTGGTTAGAGGTAATTCCAATGCGCAACACCTCATCAGCTGCAACCATAAAACAACTGCGCAGGCTGATAAGCACCTTCGGAATACCTGACGTCATTATTAGTGACAATGCGAGTTCCTTCACGTCAGCCGAGTTCCAGGCGTTCTTAGAGTCCAACGCCATTCGGCACATTACCTCAGCCCCCTTTCACCCTGCAACAAATGGCCAGGCGGAACGTCTAGTGCGCACAATGAAAGAAGGGCTGCGGCGCATGGGTCCAGGGGATCTGGACCGGCAGCTCTGCCAGTTTCTGTTGGCATACCGGGTGACGCCATTGGCATCGGGATTCTCCCCCGCAGAACTCCTCATGAAAAGGAAGTTGCACTCATTATTAACTAGATTGGATCCCACTAGGGTCGAGGATAGAGGAAGAAACATTGAACACAGCCCCACCAAAAACTTCCAGATAGGAGAGCCTGTTCATTGCAGAAACTACGCTACCACAGGACCAACCTGGGTGCCAGGGGTAGTCATCAATCAAACAGGACCAGTCTCATACTGTGTCGAGACCAACACGGGTCTCCTCTGGAGAAGGCACGCTGAGCAACTTAGGCATCGAGTGCTTGGGGGGCCGGACAGAGGGGCTCAGCAGCAAAATTCAGCGTTAGGGTTCTCCTCCACCCGCTTATCCCAAGGGGGAGAAAACGAAGGGCAACAGTCCCAAACAAGGGGGGGAAGCATAGGCTCAAGCTCGTATCCTTTTCATACGCCAGTTTTACCCAGTCCTTTGAAAGAGAGGAACGAGTTTGCCCCTGTAGTTCTACCCAGTCCCTCGAAAGAGGGGAATGAGTTTGCCACTGTTGCCCCCGAATTAGATTTTGAGTTACAAAACCGGGGGGGGTTTCAGAGTGTTCCCCCACCCGTCCAAGCGAAGAGCGGGGTTTTTCTTTAGCCCCTAGTGGCCCCGGTTTTCCCACATCCACATCAGAAACCCTTCCTCCCCCTTCTCCTGCCCATTCCAAAGCTGCAAGCCCGCGGCAAGTCACTAACGAGTCATCCTCTCCAAGTGCAGGACAAGAGCCAGGAGGACACAGACGAGGGGGCACGGCCGAGTCAAGCATAACGGTCGCACGGCCAAAATGCACTTGCGGGAAACCAGTTTGGTTGAGGGACTTTGTCCCATCTTAGGGGGGAGGGATGTTGTGTATTGAATGTAATGTATTTGTAACCACACGATTGGGTTCATGTAACACGGTAACCTTCTGTATGAGGACGCGAGCTAGTGGCCACCGGGGGCAGTAGCGAGCGCCCAGCTCACATGGTACACATTACTCAAATACCCTCAGCTGCGCGGGAAAGATTCCCGCGCTCACCTCACTTGCACAAGAAAGGCGTGACCAAGGATGACGTCACTTGGACAGTGGCCAATGCCTGTCGAAGAGCCATATTCAATTGTATAACCACGGTATAAAAGGAGCTGTTTGTCCGCCATTACCACATGTTCGTACTGTACTCCATGCAATAAAGATGTGCTAGGCTAGCTTACAGCCGTTTCCATTGTCTTGATTCCCAAACACTAAAATTATGTTCTACATAATCAGTTGCACTTATTGCCAGAGCATGCAGAAAATCTTATTTTAAATGACACTAGATTACATTTGTTATGCTTCATGAATTTAGCTTTAAAAATCTGGATATTTTAAGTGAGTGCATGATGAATTTCATATTGTATGTGTTTTTTATGCTATCTATAGTAGAAAATAAATTGCCTTCTTTTAAGCATAATAGCTGCTTTTAAACTTTCTACATGTTAGCCATATATTTTAAATTACCGTATTTATTCGAGTATAACGCGCACTCGTGTATAACGCGCACCCCTAATTTTCCATGAAATATTGGTATAAAATTTTTTTTCACACGCCTCGTCTCCCGCGCCACCCAATCAGATCCCGCCAGCCGCGCGCCCCTGGGCCCGTGGGTGGGGCAGACGGTGCATCTCAGCAGTGCCTACCGTACTCGGCGCCGGCTCCTTGAGTCGCGCGGCCCGGGTAGGCGTGGAGCACGCCGCGGCCCTCTCCCGTAGGGTTCCCTTCTCGACCCGGCGGGTGCGTGCAGGTGAGCGGCGGCGGCAGCGGGACCTGGGCGCCTGGGAGGAGGGCCGCGGCGTGCTCCGCGCCTACCCGGCGCCGGCTCCTTGAGTCGCGCAGCCCGGGTAGGCGTGGAGCACGCCGCGGCCCTCTCCCGTAGGGTTCCCTTCTCGGCGGGTGCGTGCAGGTGAGCGGCGGCGGCAGCGGGACCTGGGCGCCTGGGAGGAGGGCCGCGGCGTGCTCCGCGCCTACCCGGCGCCGGCTCCTTGAGTCGCGCGGCCCGGGTAGGCGTGGAGCACGCCGCGGCCCTCTCCCGTAGGGTTCCCTTCTCGGCGGGTGCGTGCAGGTGAGCGGCGGCGGCAGCGGGACCTGGGCGCCTGGGAGGAGGGCCGCGGCGTGCTCCGCGCCTACCCGGCGCCGGCTCCTTGAGTCGCGCGGCCCGGGTAGGCGTGGAGCACGCCGCGGCCCTCTCCCGTAGGGTTCCCTTCTCGGCGGGTGCGTGCAGGTGAGCGGCGGGGGCAGCGGGACCTGGGCGCCTGGGAGGAGGGCCGCGGCGTGCTCCGCGCCTACCCGGCGCCAGCTCCTTGAGTCGCGCGGCCCGGGTAGGCGTGGAGCACGCCGCGGCCCTCTCCCGTAGGGTTCCCTTCTCGGCGGGTGCGTGCAGGTGAGCGGCGGCGGCAGCGGGACCTGGGCGCCTGGGAGGAGGGCCGCGGCGTGCTCCGCGCCTACCCGGCGCCGGCTCCTTGAGTCGCGCGGCCCGGGTAGGCGTGGAGCACGCCGCGGCCCTCTCCCGTAGGGTTCCCTTCTCGGCGGGTGCGTGCAGGTGAGCGGCGGCGGCAGCGGGACCTGGGCGCCTGGGAGGAGGGCCGCGGCGTGCTCCGCGCCTACCCGGCGCCGGCTCCTTGAGTCGCGCGGCCCGGGTAGGCGTGGAGCACGCCGCGGCCCTCTCCCGTAGGGTTCCCTTCTCGACCCGGCGGGTGCGTGCAGGTGAGCGGCAGCGGGACCTGGGCGCCTGCCCAGGTCCCGCTGCCGCCGCCGCTCACCTGCACGCACCCGCCGGGTCGAGAAAGGAACCCTCCGGGGAGGGCCGCGGCGTGCTCCGCGCCTACCCGGCGCCGGCTTCTTGAGTCGCGCGGCCCAGTCCTCGTGTATAACGCGCACCCAAACTTTGAGCCTTTTTTTGGGTATAAAATTTTGCGCGTTATACACGAATAAATACGGTATAAATAAGGTATTGTTTATGAGCTAATGGATTTAGCTTTGAAAGTGCCAAAACTTTGATCAGCACGACTAGATCAACTGATTGAAAAATTAAATTTTCAGTTCATGTTTTGTAAGTCAGCATGCATTGTTTACATTATAACAGGAAGCACAATCACTAATGAAATGTTTTATTATCTGCAAGTAGGAAAATGGTTCTTAAGAATAAAAGAAAAGATTAGATAACAGAGAAACATTTGTGGCGGTAGATTTTTTTAGAATACTTTGTGAACCCTTTAACTGATTCTGCAATGCATATAGTCTGCAATACATGGCATGGTTGCCTTTTAGTTTGGTAAGTTACAGATTAACTTTTACTGGATTTGAGTCAGACATCTGTACTCCCGTATTGATGTGTAATGCATTTATTTCATATGCCTACCTATAGGTACTTTAACAATTAAAATTTAACAGTTTATACAAGGACTTTTAGCATATTTAGGAGCCACAATTGCTCCCAAATGTGTTTATCTACACTAGGGGTCCTCAACCTATGGTCCATGGGCTGGATCCGGCCCACGGCACCATTCTATCAGCACACACCCACACCCTCACCCTCGCTTCTGCCGCCTTCGCCGCCTCAGTCCTTTCCTCCTCCACTTTGCTTGGTGTGTCCCTAATGGTGCTCCATAGCAGGGGGGATGTTGTAAGAAGGCTTGCAACATCTGCCCTGCTATGGAGCACCATTAGGGACATGCCAAGCCAAGCAAAGGGGACAAGGAAGCATCTTTCCTGGGAGCCACTCTGGATGAGCATGGGCATTGACAGCCAGGACCCCCTCCTTCACCCACGCCAGGCCGGTAAGCAGGGAAGCGGTGTGAGGGGGAACGTTTTTGGCTCAGGGTGGTTCCATCAGTGGTGGCGGTGGTGTGTGTGTGGGAATGTTTTGCGCTTGGAGTGGTCCCTCCGGTGGGGGTGGTGAGGGTTAGGGAGTGTGGGGGCTTGGGTTGGTGTCACCACTGGCGGGGGGATGGTGGATGGCTTGGAGTGATTGTTGGTGGCGGCGGCAGCAGTGGTGGTGTGGATAGAGTGGTAGGTGGCTTGGGGGTGGTCCTGCTGCCAACAGTGGAGGGGGAGTGGTGAGGGCTCAGGTTGGGACCACCCTGAGCCCCCACTACTCCCACCACACACACTGGTGGTGGCAGCAGCAGCACCTATCTGGCCCACCAACAGTCTGAGGGGACGTGATCTGGCCCACACTTTTTAAAAGGTTGATGACTCCTGATCTACACCCTTGGGCTAAATCTAATGCAAACTGTACTTACAGTACTGTACTTAAGACACATTGAAATCAGGTCAGTTGTATCTGGCAAATTCTATCAATTTCAATTTGTCCACCTGTATTAGGATTAATACTGGATTTAGCTTTTTGGATTCTTTTGAATATGAGGAATTTTCAAGAAAGGGTTCAGTCCATTCATATACTTTCTTTGAGAGTAAGTGTAATTGAATATAATGGGACCTTACCTCTGAGTGAATAATACATAGGATTATGTTGCATGCCTTACTGAAAGCACTGAAACTTAATCATGGGAGGAAGGGTACACTTATAAGGCTCAGAGCAGCCTGGCTCAGGTGGCCACCTCCTTGCCATCAAGCAGGGGAAATTGAAACTAAATTATAGGTCATGCTTGAGGATATTCATGAAAGCTTAATTCCCTATATTTATGAATTTGTTCTCCAGATACTATGAAATTTTATGACATCAATCAGCAGCAGTATTTTTAGAAAGCCACATTAGATCAGTGGCTTACTTGTCCAGCTCTTTATGTAGAATGGAGACTATGTGATTTTTGAATTACAGTACATAGTCATCTGAAAAGTACAGTCACACAAACACCCTCACTCATCTAAGTACATTAGGGAGATCATTTACAGGTATGCTCTGCTCCACTGAGGACAGTCTCTTTGAAGAGCTGCCCAAATCTGCATGTTCTGTTGTGTTCTTTTTTTAGAAACAGCTTTCTTCCTTTTGGTATTATGTAAGTGGCATAGGCAGGACAAAACAGCAGCTGATAGGAAGAATAAAGACCCATAATAATTGTGGATGTTGATCCCAAAGATAGTGAGAGCCAGTGAAAATGTTAAGATTTATAAACACAAAATACATGTTAATGTATCTTTAGTATGTACATTCCTACCCCATACCACCAGGTCTGGCTGTAAATAAAAATAATGACATTGTTTACTCTGGATGGAACTATAGTAAGTGAGTGAGAAAGGATTAGTAATATTATTTTATACAAGTGTTTGAAAAAATGATGCTTGGGTCTTGAATCCAGGACCAATGTTTTGCATCTGGAGCAGTGGTGGGCATCAGCCAGGGGAAAGCCCTGCGTTGCACCTGAATTAGAACTACTTTATTTCAAAACTTTATTTCTCACCAGTTTGCCAGAACTGGTAGCAGAAATTCTGGCTGGCCCCACCCATCCAAGTTTTGAAATAAAGTAGTTCTAATTCAGGTGCAACACAGGGCTTTCCCCTGGCCACGACCACCATACCTCGCCTACAGAGGAGGTAGTAAAAAAAATTGGAACCCATTACTGATCCGGAGTAAAGTTTTGAATTCTGAGAGATTATGCTTGCATTGTGTGCACATCATCGTCGGCTGCTACTCGCATCCTAGTATACATTTTTTGTCCTGGAAATAATTTTCACAAGAAGAATGACAAACAGGAAAAATGCTACTGGCATGAATTTGTTTAAGGTGGATCCCAGCTTGCCATGAAGTGACCCACACACTGTAATCATGGAGCCATCTCCTGTAGCCCGTATGAAATTAGACATGCAGGATTTAACACCGGGACTGCAATGGACTGCTGCAGCCTTGAGGATATTAACAAGGTGCTCCTTCACAGCCAGTCCATCTGGCATGGCCTCTTCCACCTCCATGACCACTTGGGAATCAGAATAGTGAAGTGGTTCCTTCTCCACTCATTTTGCCGTTGGGCCCAATATTATGATTTCCAGTGGCATTTCCTATCATCCCACCTAAAGGGGCTCATCCGCCCATAGCCATTGGCCCCTTTAGGGAGTCAGGTTATTTACCGCTGCCCAACACTCAGGGTTGAGTCGCTGGCTGTAAGGTCTACTCCATTACCGTAGCGGGATGTCCAGCCAGACATGATGTGTACACATAAGAGAAGAGATTTCTAGCAATATTTTGCAATGCACCGTGGAATAGACTGGAAAACATCCACACATCTACTCAGCTATGCATGTAATTATTTCTCAGTTTGGGTCTCTTTCAAACAATTCACTTAGCTTTTGGCAGCTGTGAATGTGTGACTATCCCTGCACAGCAGTCTACAAAAATCAGATTTCCTTTCACTAGCAAACTGCTGCCACTAGCAAACTGCAGACATCAACATTTGGCATTCTGCGGCAGGTACCAAGAGCCCACAAGTACTGACACTGGCTCATTTTGGCAGAAACTGATGCTACAGCTGAAAGCATTTTAGTGTTGAAGGGGTGTGATTCAGGAAGAATGTATACTTAAACATTTTCAGCAATGCAGATATCCAATATCGATTTGTCGTTGCTTATCTATTTAAGCTAAAATAAACCAAACTCCAAAATGTTCTATCCTTTGTCTTCTGTTTCCATCTCTGGCCGAACAGCTTTACCTTAAGTTACTCATCCCATCAGTTTCGGGGTCTACCTAATGGTCTTTTGTGGCCCCTTAGTATCCAGTCTGTTAACCGACAAGTCCATCTTTTATCCTATAGGCAAGTGATATGGTGTACCCATCTTCTTTTTGCCACATCACGCAGTCTGGTTCTTCGGCGTAATTCCCTTTTTTTGGGGTCAGTTGCATAGTCGATTCCAACCCTTTGCAACCCTATGGACAATTGTCCTCCAGGCACCTCTGTCCTCCACCATCCTCCTCAGCCCGCCCAGCTCTGTGCCCATTGCATCTACAATACCATCCAGCCATCTCATCTTTGGACGCTCCCTTCTTCTTTTGCCCTCCACCTTTCCCAGCATCAAGGCCTTCTCAAGTGAATCCCCCCTTCTCATTTGATGTCCAAAGTACTTAAGCTTCATCTTCACTATTTGACCTTCCAATGAGCAGTCAGGGTTGATTTCTTCTAAGATTGACCTATTTGTCCAGGGGACTCTCAAATCTCTCCTCCAACACTACATCTCAAAGGAATCTATTCTTCTGCGCTCAGCCTTCCTAATAGTCCAGCTCTTGCACCCATACATTACCACCGGGAATACCATTGCTTTGACTATGCGATTTTTTTTTAAGGTGATGTCTCTACTTTTCCCTTTGTTCCCCAGATTTCTCATATCTTGCCTCCCAAGAATCAGTCTCCTTTTTATTTCATGACTGCAATCCCCGTTGCAGCTCTCTTTCCTCCTAGGAAAGTAAAATCTGTCACTGCTTCTACTTGTTCCCCATCTATTTTCCAGGCTCTGATAGGGCCTGTTGCCATTATTTTGGTTTTCTTGATATTGAGTCTCAAGCCAGCTTTTGCACTCTCCTTTTTCAGCCCAATCAATAATTCCTTATTGCTGACCTTATCCCTGATTGTTACTCTGCACATCCGTCTTTCCATTGCTCTTTGGGTTACCGCCAGTTTTTCTTCCTCTGATTTTGTTATCGCCCACATTTCGGATGCATGCAACATATTGCAGATATTCCTTCTCCTAATGAAAGTTTCCTAATGGTGCATGGCTGATCTCAGCTGGCAGAGCAAGGGCCTCTGCTTCTACTTTTAGTCTGTCTGCTTGGTCCCATGACTCATTGTTCAGTTATTATCACAGAATAGAAGACTACTGCTGAGTAGAGCACTACATTTCTTTTAACATTCTTGATCAGTACTGTACATAATGAGAAAAAAATTAAATATTGGGAAATGTAAACCGTAAAATTACTTGCAGCTGCGCACTACAAATTATTGTGCTATACACTATTACTGTCACCTACTGCCACTAAGTGAGACTTTGCTGGGGGAGCCCTGAACCTCAATCAAGATCTGGGACATATTATACAAATTGTGTGTGTATGTGCGCGTGCTATACATTATTATGAGTATAAAGTGAATTTTCATATTTCAGAAAAGTTTCATGAGTACAAAGGATGTCTGATGTCTAAAATACTGACTGGTATTAAACAACAACCTTGGAGTTAGATGTAAGAACTGTAAGATCTAGGCCACATATAAGCCAGGATGTTAACCCTGTAGTAGCGGAAAAATGTAACTTGATTAAAGACCCCGTCCCCCTCCCTTTAATCAGTGCAACTGTCAAGCTAGCGCAACTCTTACGTCCTTGGCTTAGACAGAAACATCACACAGAAAAGGAATATTTTCTTTTAAAGTTTGTACTTGATGCACAAAATATGTTCTTACTTTTGCAAAAAGGAGAGACTCAGTGTGACTGTTTCAAAACATTTCCATCTTCTCCTGTTTGTTGACAGACTTTGTGATCTATTTAGGAAGCTTTGTCCCTATTGGCTTGCCATGTCAGTTATGATATGATACTGAAAATTTAATTGTAAAAGGGCTTTGACACTGAACTTTTTAAATTTGTTCCTACTGACCTTGTCTCAGTTATTTCCCAGTCTGGCATGAAGCCACAGAAATTGTTATTTGTTCTCATGGAGTAGGTAGAAAGATTGTGGACAAGGAGATAAAATGGATCTGACATTTTATCTTACTGGAAATAAAGAAGCGGCTTCAAATAGAGATTAGCATGTTTACTACAAAGCCCCATTTCTCTCAAATCAAATAGGTGTGGCATTTGCAGATTACTTATAGTCTACTTGCATTGAATTTAAAATAACAGTAATTGAAAAGCATAAATTCATTAAAAACATTTACAGTAGAACCTCATACAACAATCGCCCCATATAGCAATGAAATCATATAAACAATTAGGTTTTTTGGGGGGAATGGTGTCCTGCATAACAATTTTCCCTATGGAAAACTCGTACAACAATTTTTCAATGGGAAAAACCACTTAGCAAAAAAAATTGTTGTACAGTGCATCCCATAGGGGAAATCTCTATACGATGCATGCATCATATAGCAATTGTTTTCTACAATGAGCCCTGTGGAACGGATTAAAATCGTTGTATGAGGTACCACTTGTATGTGGTTATTTTTCAAACAAAGTCCTCCCTTATCGTAAATTAATGTACATACAATACGATGTAGTTAGGCTGCAGTAGAAACAGCTTTTTGAATCACTGTCTCAAGAATGTAATAACAGCATTTTATCTCTTCCACCTAGTACTACTTTTGCTTGCTATTAGTGAAAAAATAGCTATTTTGCCCGGCCTTGCCAGGCAGGTATGGATTCTGTGTTGGTGGTGGAGTGGCTTTGAGGGGGTGGCTTATTTGAGAATAGGTAATACAAAGGCGGCAGCCAGTGATCTGTCAGGTGAGGTGCTGTCCCTGATGGATCGCTGGCTGCCGCCTTTGCATTTCCCCCTCAAATGTTTCGAAGGTTGACACAAAACAGCTGAGGGGGAAATGCAAATGCAGCAGCCAGCGATCCATCAGGGAGATCGCCACCCCTTGCAGATCGCTGGCTGCCACCTTTGTATTACCCCCTCCGCTGTTTCATGTCAGCTCTTGAAACAGCGGTGGGAGTAATACAAAGATGGCAGCTAGCAATCCGCCAGGGAGAGTGCCTCTCCTGATGGATCGCTGGCTGCCGCCTTTGCATTTCCCCCTCAACTGTTTTGAAGGTTGACACGAAACAGCTCAGGGGAAAATGCAAAGGCACTAGCCAGCGTTCCATCAGGGGAGGAGCTCTCCCTGGAGGATTGCTGGCTGCCACCTGTGAATTTTTCCCTCCGCTGTTTCATGGGTTGGCTCGAAACAGCAGAGGGGAAATGACGAGGGCGAGAGCTGTCAGGCATGGCTGAGGGCGGGAGGGGCGGCAGGGCAGAGGCAGCGTCTATGGCACTGCCTCACCCGGCCGTGTCCTCAGGTGGTGTGGCTGAGGGCAGGAGGGGCAGCAGGACAGAGGCAGCGCCTATGGTGCTGCCTTGCCTGGCCGTGTCCTCAGGCAGACCGTTTCCTCAGCCCGGGCTCTGTCTGCCTTGGTAAGGCAGGGCCCTGGGATGAGGTGTTTTGGGCATGCATCAGCCGTTGGTTTTTTTACACGCACGCCAGCTGTCTCACCTCCTCCACGCTTGCGTCCTCCCGCCTGATTGGCTGAGGGGTGCCACAGCGCAGAGGATGCTGGGAAGTGTAGTTTTTTGTTGTTTGAGGTTGTGGGGCATTGGCCCCACTCTCGGCTTCTGGACCATTGTGGGGTTGATGTTTGGGAATTAAGATAAGTGTGGCCAGCTCATTACGGGATTGGCTGGGCGTGTGCAGACACACATTCCGGACACGCACGGCCACATCTCATTCTTATAGGTAAAGATTTAATTTATGGAAGAGTCTTGTGAAACTTGAAACTGAGCTTCTTAACACGCACACTAAATACATTTCATTCCTGTTTGATTTATCTAATTGCTAAATATTCCTTTTTGGCAACTAATCTAAGGAACAGTAAATGCTTCAGTTTTAAAAATATTCAGTTGCCACTAATATCATGCAAAATAATGTTGCTAAATAATTTTGCTTAGAAAAAAATCTGATAGAATTTGGTTGTAAAAAGAAATAGAGCAATGAGCAGCAAACTTAACAAAATGCAGAAAAATGCCATTCTTAAAAACGATTCATTTATGTTTCCCTTAGACGTCTGGATGCTAACCACATCAGCGTTATATGTCCCAACTGTTTCACCGGCTTGGTTTCACTCAGACACTTGTGGCTTGATGACAATTCTTTGACAGAAATCCCAGTACAGGCTTTTGGAAGTTTGACGGCACTTCAGGCAATGACTTTGGCTTTGAACAAAATACACCACATTCCTGACTATGCTTTTGGAAATCTCTCCAGTTTAGTAGTTCTGTAAGTTTTTCTTAAGTTTCATTTCAAAAACACAACGTCATAGTTAACTTACATGTTAAAAACCTGTGGGTTGTTGGAATGTTGGGGTGATTTACGTAATATAGTTAGTAAAGAGAATGTACTTTTAGCAGGTAGGAGTAGCAAAAACTTGAAGTAATTGATGAATCCAAATATTAATTAACAATGCCAGCTGAAGGCTAGAATTTAGTTGAGATTGAGGCTTTACATGTTCATGCTTTCTTTTATCCTTGTGGCCTATTTTAAAAACATAGCATGGTTCTTCTTGACCTTATAAAATCTCTTTTAGTAAATAAATACTTTAAGACACAATGATTTTGGGTCCTGTTACTGGATTACTTCAACTACAATCTGCTACAAACTTTGTAAAAATCCTCTTCCATTTTATGTAGAATCATAAGGTGGAATAGTCCAAAATATGAACTGTAGGTGACTTATGAATAACACAGGGGGGGGTGTCTTCCAAGATGTTGCAAGTCAAGGGATTAGGATGAAACTTTCTTAACTGGGCCAACCCTGACGGATCTGGTCAATGCTGAATGTCTGTATACACTACCATTACATTTGCCTAGATAGCTGCACACATATGCAGTCGGTTAATCCAAAATCAATAGTGTTGTGGCAGATTTACTACTCTGTGGACTATGCCCTACCTCATCAGATGCATAAAGAACTATTCTGACACTAATTGTTATGTAAGATATACAAATAGTGGGAAGCAGCCTGCAAGTAGTGACAAGAATGTCTATCTCTTAGCAGTCAAAAGAAATAGGATTAGTTCCAAGATTTAGATCATGCATGTACTACTAATATTTTTCAAGATGATGAATAGTAAAGGTAAAGGCAGCCCTTGCTCGAAAGCCAGTCGTATCCAACTCTAGGGTTCAGTACTCTTCTCTGTTTATAGTCAAAGAGCCAGTGCTATCTGCATTTGCAAACATTTATGTGGACATGTGGCAGGCATGACTAGACACCGGAGTGCATGAAACACTGTTTACCTTCCCACCAAAGTGGTACCTATTTATCTACTTGCACTTTCTTGCTAGGTTGGCAGGAACTGGGACAGATATAGGATCTCGTTCCATCATGCAGTACTCGGGTCTCAAACTGCTGACCTGCTGATCTTCCAGTCATCAAGTTCAGCATCTTAACCACTCGAGCCACCGCAGTCCCAGATGATGAATAGTAAAGGATTATATTCTATTGGGCCATATGCACCCAAATACATTGTCTGCTTTTGACATTCTCTTTGTGTCAATGAAGGGACGGTTTCCACTTTATTATCCTATAGTTACCTTTTTGAAAATGGCATGTGCTCTATTCTTTCCTGTCTTAATACTTTACAATTTACCCTTTATGATGACTAACTTAGGATATTATATAAACTTCAGGTCAAAGAGAAATCTGGCACCATCTTCAGTAGGGATAAAACTGAGCTAGTAGTCGATAAAAAATGTACATGTAATTGTAGCTTTTGGCTATGATGTTTTGGGGAGAAATTGCATGAATATGGGAGGATGACCGATTTTCCATCTATGTTGTGGTGGGTGTAGTTTGCTGGGTTTAAGTAGTTTCCACATTTTTTCCCCTGCAACTTTCACACAACTATTTATAGAATTCTTGGTTTAGTTTTTAAAAAAAACACAGGTCAGAACATACACATATTATTATCATTATGGGAAATCAAAGTTCAAACCTGTGACCTTCCATCTGTGGGCAAAAAGAAACCATAAAGTTTGTGCTCTGGACATACCTGGCAAGTTTTAGATTTGAAAATAAGAGGGCGTGGCCAAATATAGCCATGTGACTTGCTGGGCTCTAGTCATGCCTGCCACATGGCCATGAAAATGTCTGCAAACACAGACAGCACTGGCTCTTTGGCTGTAAATGGAGATGAGCACTGCACCCTAGAGTTGGATATGACTGCAGATTTTACTTTCTTAGGATCAAAGATTGCTGCAGATGGTGATTGCAGCCATGAAATAAAAAGGCGACTGATGCTTGGGAAACAAGCTATGAGAAACCTGGGGAACATAGTTAAAAGTAGAGACATCACCATGCAAACAAAAAATTGCATAGTCAAAGCAATGGTATTCCCAGTGGTAATGTATGGGTGTAAGAGCTGGACCATTCGGAAAGCTGAGTGCCAAAAAATAGATGCCTTTGAAATGTGGTGTTAGAAATAGGTCGATCCTAGAAGAAATCAACCATGACTGCTCATTAAAGGTCAAATAGTAAAAATGATGCTAAAGTACTTTGGACATCAAATGAGAAGAGAGGATTCACTTGAGAAAGCCTTGATGCTGAGAAAGGTGGAGGACAAAAGAAAGGGGCGGCCAAAAATAAGATGGCTAAATGGTATTGTAGATGCAATGGGCACAAAGCTGTGTGGGCCAAAGAACCCTTTCCCCATCTTCTTTGGGGACTTTTGTTTTCTTTCTTGTTTTCTCATTTTTAATTAATTTTTTCCCTGGGAAGCAAAGTGCAGAATAGTAAACCAGCCCCCTAGGGTTATCAACTGCTTGTAAGCAGCTTGGCTTTAATGAACTAGCCCTGCACATGGCTAGATACACACACACACCATTAGGGTGGAGGAGCAAGGGATTAATTCCCCCAAATTAACCAATCTATTTGTTCCTCACTGCAACCAATTGAGGCACTAAAACCTGAGAATGTCGGATCCAGCTTAAGGAAGGGAATTAGTAAAATAAAAAGCAACCTCTGTAGTTTCCAAGCCTCCCAGCAGCTGAGGAGTTAATCTCCCTCCAGATGGTTTGTTAGAAGGTGGGATGCCTGTTGGGCAGGGCGGGGAAACCTTCAGTAGCATCTTTTCCTACTGTAAAAGGAACCCAGCCAGGCAACTGCAAGCAAAATAAACCTCAGCACTCTCTCTCTCTCTCTCTCTCTCTCTCTCTCTCTCTCACTCATATAGTGATCAAACAACATCCCCCCCTCCCAAGTTAACTCTAGAACAGAAACGAAAGCCTCCAGGAGGCAGGGCAGAAACAGCTCAATAAACCAGAGTGAGGGAGAAGTCTCTGCCCCAGACCAAGAGCTGATTTGCCCTTGCATATATGAAATATCGCTCACCTAGAGTAGATTCCCATCCCATGGTGGCTCCGACCAGCAGCAGCAAAACCGAAGCCTCTATGACCATGTGGCAGGGAAATGAAAGAGAAGGCGCCCCCACCACCTTCTCTCTTCCCTTCCACAAGCGAAAAGCCACAGCGGCCTCTGGTTGTAGGAAAAATATAATGCAGCTTCGCCTGTGAGGGCTCCAGTCAGGATTTTTTTTTAAAAAAAATAAGGGAAATTAATAAAACGGGAGGAGTGGGAAGAGGGGTAAAAATAAGGGGCTTTCCTGGGGAAAATGGGATACTTGACAGGTATGGCTCTGGATAGCTTAAGGTTAAGTAACAAAACCCAAAATCCACAGGATTGGGACCAATTATTAGGGCCAATGGTTCTTCTACGATAGTATGTACAACTTGAGACCATTCTAGCTAATTAAAAACAATTTTTAAAAGAATGGACAAAGAAGAAGCATGAAAGCTGCCTAGATACTCAATCTGCAGTTCAACAAAATACCAAGGCAAATAGGTTGATAGGTCCCTGGTAGATGTAATGCTGATAAATCACTTGTAGTTGTGCTTGTTGAAATTGAGAGGAAATGCATGGTCATCACTGAAAACACATGGGTGCTTGTAGTTCACACAGTAGGCAAGCTTTAGTACCTAATTTAGCAGTGGTCAACTGTTTTACAGATGAGCATAGCATTGATTTGCTTGTGTTACTCACTCCCTATATTTCGGATATACTTTATTTATTTTGAACTGTTTATTTCTGTCTTCAACTTTATTCGTTGATACTGTATGTGCTAAAGTGCAAGTGTGGCCTGCCTCACTGTGATAAGCACGAGAATGCACTTAGTGCTTATCCAGATGGATTCAAACACTTTCACTGAGTGACTGCTGGTTCTCACCCTCTGTGAGTTCCATTGCTGAGGATTCGCAAAAGAGTTTGAGCTGGGGCTGGTGGGGCCTGTAGTTCCTGAATCCACTGAGAAGTCCAATATACCGGTACCCGAGTTCCACAAATAAGGCCAACCTGCTGGCAATCAGTATGTGCTGCTTCTGCTTATCATCCTAGTTTACAAAAGCAAAACAAAAAACAGCATAGTGCTCTTCCCCATCCATTCAATATATTATAATGTCTAGGACAGGGGTTCCCAAACTTTTTACGCCATGGGCCTGACCAGGCCCCCCGGACAGCTGAGTGGGCCTAACGACACCCTCCAGAAGTGGAAGCGGGTGCATTTACAACAGCCATAAATGTGCCCACTTCTGCATTTACGACAGCCGTGGGCACGTTTGAGCATGCATGGGTGCATTTTATAGCTGACATAAATGCATCTGCTTCCACTCCTGGGAGTAGCGAGGGTGGCTGCAGGCCACATGAAATTGTGCCACGGGCCATAGGTTGGGAACCCCTGGTCTAGGATAAACAAACAATTAAAAATTATTTCAGTGGCAAATCCAACAGATTTTTATCCCAGGTGTTTCTGGCTACAAAAAATAGATTAAAATAAAATATGTGTACTGTAAATGTCTAATGCGTGAGACTCAGGGATATTCTTTACAACTCTTAAATGAAAGTATCATAGAGCTAGTTTTATCAGAGAGTAAACAAAATGACAAAAAAGCATTGTGGCACTTTAAAGACTAACTGCTGTATTTTCATGTTAGCTATCATGGATCAAGTCCACTTCATCAGACACACAAGTGAGACTTCATGGCATCAGTTTATACACATCAGGTACAGAGGTACAGAATGGTTAGCATAAAAGATAAGTATACAAGTCAATGTAGGGGTTTTTTGTTTGTTTTTTACAACTGGTTGTAAGAGAGCTAGTTTTTATAGATGTGGTTCTGTATGAATTTTTCCACAAGCAAGAGTTCTTCTGTGTCTAGGGCAAAGGTGAAACTGCCGAAATGAAGGCACCTTTTAAGATTGGCTATGCCACTTTGCAGCTATGTTGCTTAGATTTGTAATTCTATTCTAAAGATTTAAAATATTTCATGCTTCTAAATAAATCTTAGTTTGGGAAAGAAGAACAAGAATAGAAGTAATTACCATTTTTGCTGGTGTATAAGACCCACTCCCTTCCCTTAAAATACACTGGAAAAATGGAGTGCATCTTGTACTGTATATAGTGGCCAATAGTTGGCTATTTTGGTAATAATGGGGTGCGTCTTATACTCCAATGTGTCTTATACAAAGGCAAATATGGTATGTATGAATGGTAGAGAGTGAAATTAAACATGAGAACTAAAATACAGAGGCACTCTTCATACCAAAAAATTACTAACTAAGTAGTTCTGAAACAAAGACCAGTAGGAAGAAAGGGGTAGGTAGAAAATAGTCCTTCTACCTACATTTTTGTGAAAATGCAGCTTGCACATAATCATGTCAAATTTTTCATCTTAAGTCTACTGTGTGCGGTATGTTTTTCTAACTTGAATTGCTCACATTTTACTACAGACATCTCCATAACAATAGACTCTACTCCCTGGGAAAGAAGTGCTTTGATGGTCTCCACAGCCTAGAAACTTTGTAAGTTGACCTCTTTCTTATTCATTATGCTTTGTTTCCTTTGTTTTCACTAATTCTACAAAACTAAAACAAAAGAAATTTCTATGCAAGTATTTGGCCTTATAGTAAACTCAATGTTTAAACGCTCTTTCCCTAGATTGACATTTGAAGAGAATTCCCATTTATCAATGGAAGATGGTTCCAAATTCTCAAATTATTGTCCCTTTGACAATTCTTTGCCCAGACTAAAATGTTCAGATTTGCTGTAAATGATTTTAAAATACATATTATTTAACCTACAACAGTAGGTTAGTTTTTAGTTTTTAAAAAGTATAATTAAAATAAGCCCTTTCTTTTCCTAATGTATAATTTAGGATTTAGGAAGTTGATATGAAGTATAAGATTGGCCTGAGCGGTAACAGAATCTAAGATTACTTCTAGTACAGATTAATTAAGCTAAGTGTAAGGTAAAGGTAAAGGTTTCCCTTGCTCGAAAGCCAGTCATATCCGGCTCTAGGGTTCAGTGCTCATCTCTGTTTCAAAGCTGAACAGCCAGTGCTATCTGCTTCTGCAGATGTTTCCGTGGTCATGTGGCAGGCATGACTAGACACCGGAGTGCACAGAACGTTGTTTACCTTCCTACCAGAGTAGTCCCTATTTATCTACTTGCAATTTCTTGCTTTTGAACTGCTGGGTTAGCTAAGTGTAGATGTAAAAAAATAAAGAACAAATAATAGCAAGATACCTTCTGTAAAGTTCTATAAATGTGCAGGTTGTTAAAAATTATGCAGATTAAAATATTTTATGGGCTCCTGTCTGAAACCAGTGGTGCTCCACCCCTCCTGAGGTCACATCTTTCCTGGAATATAAATTAGATTTATAAATGTAATGCAGATAAATGTGTCCTTGCAAATTCAAACACAAATAATTGTATTAATAGTATCTGATCTACATATTATGATTTTCTTTCTTAATTCAGAGATTTAAATTACAACAATCTGGATGAATTTCCTATCTCTGTCAGGGCACTCAGAAACCTGAAGGAATTGTAAGTACTGTACTGGATTAAGGATTCCTGAAAAATCCTTGTTCCCAGTATTTGGGTATTCTGTTGCAATATCTCTGGCTGTAATCATATCCTACATATTTTGTAGAACAAATTTACTGCCCAGGAAGTACTGTCACTTTTCAGGTCCTTCTTTATGGAACGAATTGCCAGTGGAAATTAGATCTGCTTCTACACTTACGTTTCTTTTCCAACAAGCATTTTCCTCATAAGCAAACTGATTATATATTTACAGAATTCTCTTTAATGAATTTAATTACTGATTGATTTTATTTTTTTATTTTTTATTTGTGAGTTAGATTTATATTGTAGCTGTGAATAAGAGAATGACAGTTATTAAGTATTGCAAAAATTTTAATTTAGTTGGATGCCATCTAAGTATTTTATTATTGTTATATTATTCTACTTTAGATTGTCTTGACTGGTGTCATTGATTTTGTGTCTTTCTTCCTTTACTGTTGTGAGCCATTCAGAGTGGTGCTTGGATGAATGAATGAATGAATGAATGAATGAGCAAGAGTGCAAACTTGGGGAAATAGTTTATGGACTGTAACATCCAGAATCTCAGGCACCATGGCCAAGAAATTGTCCAAATTCTATCATCAACATCATTATTGTAGTCAGCAGCAGCACAGTGAATCCAAACAAGAGTTTCTGGTCAACATAGGCATAATTAAGAATGACCATTTGTCTTGATCCTGAGTACCAATACACAGAGGAAAGGACAGTAAACAAAAAAAAATTCAATTAAGTCCCTAACTGCCTCATCCAGGGGACAAATTTTGAGTAAAGAAAATATGAACATGAGACATTTAAGACCAAATTAAAGCAAAGCAAAGCAATCACACTTATATACCGCCCCATAGAGGTTAGTGCACTCTCTGGGCAGTTACCCCATTGCTTTCAGATGAAGGCATTGCTATATTTATATTCTACTTTTGCATTATTCCAAGACTCCAAAATAGGAATTATATAAGTAATAACTTCTACTTCTTCTTCTTCTTCTTCCGGTGCCATATCAGTTTCAAATATTGACTATCATCATGGTGAAAGTCTTCCTGTTAACTTCTTGGAACAGTTCTTCCAAGGACATTGCACACCAGTCTCTTAGGTTCTTCAGTCATGAAGTCCATCTACATCCATGGCCTCTCTTCTCAGGATCTTTCCCTGCAGAGCGAGTTGGAGTATTGTATACTTTATGTTGTTCCTCGTGATATCATGAGGAAGTAATAACTACGTTTTTAAAATCATATTTCCATAGAGCATCACAGGACTGCTGCAATGGTAAAATTGATGTTTATAAATGCAGCAAATACATAAATAAGTCCAAAAACTGCATTCTCTGCAATATACATTCTAAAAATTGAAACTTGAAAATGCCTGTACCATGTTGTTTTAATAATAATAGGTATGTGCTAGCTAGTCTATTTTGACTTACGGCCACCCTTTCTGGGGTTTTCTAGATATGGAGTACTCAAGAGGGAATTTATTATTTCCACCTTCTGAAAGTGGTCTGGAGCTAAGTAACTTGCACAGGGCTATATAGGCAGACCTCTTCTCCAATAAGGGATAGTTGGGGGAGGGGGACTCAAACTCCCTGACTTATGTGCTTTTATTCCCTGAATCAGTGAGCTATGTGTACCTGTTATGACAGCAGGTTGGTCTCAGTGGAGATTAAGTTTATTTTTATTTCTTATTCATGCAGAAATAAATAAATGAGCTGCCTTTTGGCCTCAAGGCAGAAATAACTGATTTGCTGCTTCTGGGTATGGAAGTAGATAAATTAAACATTTCAGTGTAATATTTCAATGTTATTCAGCCAAACCACACTATAAACTGTATAATTCCAGTGAGTTGTCTGCACTTTTATTTTTGAAATATTATCTATCATTTGGAGCTGCATCACTCAGCCTATAGCGATAATGGAAAATATTTTGCTATTTTTGTTGGACATTTTAAAAAAAGAATTTACTTTTTTGTGGTTTTATATAAATTCTTGATTATCCATTTTATAAAGTACAGTAACTTTAAAAACTGCCCTGAAAACAGAACAGCAACATCCCAAACTCTGGGAAATAATAACAAAATGGAAGAGTGAATAAAGTAAGATGAACCCACCCCATTTCTTTGGACAAACTGTTCAGAACAATCAAAGAGTTATAAACAAATAATAGTCCTATTTCAGATTATCTAAAGCCATTTCAAGTCACCTTCACATATATACTGTATAGGGCAGGAAAACAACTTGCAGGGAAGGTGGATGTGGTCCTAAATGAAACAGCAAGATTGTTCACCAGATGCCTAAAACTAACCTTGATACAAAAAGTGCATTACTTAGGTGGCTTCCTTCTATCAAAATTTTGCCGAGAAAGTGATGCTCAGAAATAATGGGTCAAAGCAATATCCTCAGAAACACACCTGCTATTTGATCACCAACCACCAAAGCAGAGACTGAAATCAAGGCATAGCTTCCTCACAACGTCTGCCCCTCCAAACCACCTGCCCCCACAGACCACCTTAGAACTATGGAAGGCGAGCAATGAGCTACCAGATAACTGGGCAGAACCACATGACTCTCTACTGCCTGGCCAAGAACCACCATGGCCTGTGTGGAAAGCTTTAAACAGACTGCATGCAGAGGTAGGAAGACCAAGGGCTAATCTGAGAAAGTGGGGTTTCCCTGTTGATGGCAGTTTGTGTGAATGCGGAAAAGTACAAACTATCTCCCATATGATAGCATGCACACAATGCCCCTTAACGTGCCCTGAGGAGGACCTTATTTTGGCAAGAAGAAATGCTGTTGGTGTGGCCTAATATTGGGCAGATGTCATTAGCCCTTTTTAATTCTATTTTGTTTTTAGATGTGTTAATTTTAGCTTTGTATGGTGGTGCATCTGACATGAAACAAGAAAGAAAAGAGGAAAATATCTTTGTTTAATTTTATTCATTATCCTTATTGGCAGAAAGAGAGACTGTCAAAAAGGGCATTCGAGAAGAAAAGAAAAACACAGTTGTAATCTCTCAACTGCATCCTGGTTTGTGGCTAAAAGCTTGACTGAATTGAAAGGTCTTTTTCTGTGGAGGAACAGAACAGAACAGCAAGGAGGGGGCTCGTCCAGTTTCCCTTAGAAGGAAGTTTTGCAGCCTAGGAACAGCCACTAAAAAGGCCATCTATCTTTTTCTCATCAAACATTATCTGTTCAGCTGTTGTTGTTGTTCAGTCGCACAGTCGACTCCGACCCTTTGCGACCCCATGGACCACTTTCCTCCAGGCGCCTCTGTCCTCCACCATCCCCCTCAGCCCTCCCAGCTCTGTGCCCATTGTGTCTACAATACCATCTAGCCATCTCATCCTTGGCCTCCCCCTTCTTCTTTTGCCCTCCACCTTTCCCAACATCAATGCCTTCTCAAGTGAATCCTTCCTTCTCATTTGATGTCCAAAGTATTTTAGCTTCATCTTTACTATTTGACCTTCCAATGAGCAGTCAGGGTTAATTTCTTCTAAGATTGACCTATTTGTTCTCCTCGCTGTCCAGGGGACTCTCAAAACCCTCCTCCAACACCACATTTCAAAGGCATCTATTCTTCTGCGTTCAGCCTTCCTAATTGTCCAGCTCTCACATCCATACATTACTACTGGGAAAACCATTGCTTTGACTATTCTAATTTTTGTTTGCAATGTGATGTCTCTGCTTTTCACTATGTTCCCCAGGTTTCTCATCGCTTGTCTCCCAAGAATCAGTCGCCTTTTTATTTTATGGCTACAATCCCCATCTGCAGTGATCTTTGATCCTAAGAAAGTAAAATCTGTCACTGCTTCTACTTCTTCCCCGTCTGTTTTCCAGGAACTGATTGGGCCTGTTGCCATTATCTTGGTTTTCTTGATATTGAGTCTCAAGCCAGCTTTTGCACTCTCCTCCTTCAGCCCAATCAAGAGATTCTTTAGGTCTTCCTCACTTTCTGCCATTAGGGTGGTATCGTCTGCATATCTCAGATTATTGATGTTTCTCCCAGCGATTTTAATTCCATATTGTGATTCCTCCATCCCTGCACTGCGCATTATGTGCTCTGTGTATAGGTTGAATAAGCATGGTGACAAAATGCAGCCTTGTCTTACTCCTTTTCCTATTCCAAACCACTCTGTTATTCCATGTTCTGTCCTAACTGTTGCTTCTTGGTTCATGTACAGATTTCTCAGGAGGCATATGAGGTGCTCTGGTATTCCCATCTCTTTAATTACTTGCCACATCTTGTTGTGGTCCACACAGTCAAATGCCTTAGTGTAGTCAATAAAACAAAAGTAAACTTGTTTCTGTAGAGACATTAAACCCAGGAGCGGCTCATATACAGAAATGCAGTTCTTCAAATTGCCTGAACATAAGCTTTGCAGTGCTTTATAGGTCATAATTAGCACTTTTAGCTGAGCCCAGTTGATGTAACAGGGAGATACTGTATATGCTCCCTATAAGCATTCCTGGTCAGCAATCTAGCAGCAGCATTTTGGACCAACTGAAATTTCTAAACACTCTTCAAGGCAGTCCCACAGATTGTATTATAATATTTCAAGAAGGATGTAATTAAGACATGGGTCAGAGCAGCCAGCTCAAACATTTCAAGGGGTGAGTCCAGGTGGTACACCAGCTTTAACAATGCAGACCCCCATCGTTCCACTGCTGAAGCCTGCTATTACAGAACTGATTGCATGAGTAAAACCCAAACTGAATATGAGTAACCAGGAGGAGCATGATCTGATTCAAAATAGACTATATCCCTGTTTCCTGATTTGTTTTTCTGCTGGAATACATATTTTAAAAAAATATTTAAAGTGGTAGCCGTGTTAGTCTGTGCAAGCATATCTGAGAGTAAACAAAAGAGAACAGGGAAAAAAGACAAAAATTTTGTGGCACCTTAAAGACTAACTCCTGTATAAGACATAAGAGGCCTCACTCTTATGTCTGATGAAGTGGACTTGGTCCACAAAAAATCTCACATTTAAATACAGGAGTTAGTCTTTAAGATGCCACAAAACCTTTTGTCTTTTTTGCTGTTCTGTTTTATTTACTCTCAGATACAGTATATCTCTTTTTTAATCTGGCTAGAAGTAATTAAATTAATTTTCTTTCTTCAATTATTGATTTCAATTTTAATTTATTCCCCACCCTACTCAGCAATGCCGACTCAGGGTGGCATTACAACATATTAAGGGCACAATATACAATAAAATTCAATAAGCAATCCATATATCCATACAGCAAGACAATATAAATACAATATAACAATATAATACGTAAATAATCAATACTCAATAATAAACATAAGATTAATCACAATATAAAATATTAAATTAAAGCTACAATAGCAAAACAATAACCAATACAACAGGAATTCGGAGTCCAGGTCACGCTCCCCGAAAATTCCAGAACTCAACGCCGCAAACGGGATCAACGGTCAATGTCCTTGCGACCAAAGTGTCCCCAGAAGGCACAATGGCATCCCTTCCAAGGTCCTCTGAGTGAGCACCTGCCTCCCATTCTCGGGCTGAGTAGCGAGGGCCTCGGGAAGAGGCAATGCGGCGGCGGTGCCAGGTCGGTCTGTAATAAGGCTCCCCTAATACAAGACTCTATTTTGGGGGAGCGGGCCGACCTGGCATGCATCACTGAGACCTGGCTGAGACCTAAGGATGGGGTGCCTCTATCAGAGATGTGTCCGGCCGGGTTCGGTGTTTGGCACCAGCCTAGGGGTGTGGATAAGGGCGGTGGTGTTGCCATTATAGCCAGGGAGTCATTGGGAGTCGCCAGGGCCACCGCTCCACAAATTTCGGGTTGTGAGGCCCTGCTCCTGCGGTTGAGCCCTAACGGTCAGTTGGGGGTCCTACTCCTGTACCTGCCTCCTTACAGGGTAAGGGACTCCCTGCCTGGGCTCCTTGAAGCCATCTCGGCGTTGGCTTTGGAGTTCCCTAGACTGATGGTTTTGGGGGACTTCAATTTGCCTTCGCTGGGGTCTGGTTCCGAGGTGGCACAGGAGTTCATAGCTTCCATGGCAGCTATGGACCTGGCTCAGGTAATTCAGGGCCTGACCAGGGGCAGTGGCCACACGCTAGATTTAGTCTTTTTGTCGGGGCGGTGGCAGAGTGATCTGAGTTTACAGAAGCTAGACATAACACCTGTGCCATGGTCAGATCACTATCTGGTGGCTCTAGACTTTCTGGGGGCGACACTTCATCGTAAGGAGGCAGGGTCGATTAAAGTGGCCCGCCCCCAGCAACTGATGGATCCGGATGGATTCCAGAGGGAACTAGGGGAATTTCCTCTGGATTGGCGACACGATTCACCTGAGGCACTTGTTGACCTGTGGTACGGGTCAACGACATCTGCCTTGGATGTAATCGCTCCACTACGGCCTCTCAGAGCCCGTGGAGCTAGGTCATCCCCGTGGTTCACTGAAGAACTACGGGAGCTCAAACGGGCAAAGAGACGCCTTGACCACCGCTGGGTGAAGACCCAGAGCGATTCCGATTGGACACTAGCTAGAGCCGCTATTAGGGCCTACCTAGTGGCGATGGGGGTGGTGAGGAGGCAGTACTTCACCTCCCTTATTGCCTCCACTGATAATCGCCCAGCCACCCTGTTTCGGGTGACCAGGTCCCTCCTGGGTAGGGCGGGGCCTGTGCCTGGTTGGCAGGGATCGGCTGAGGACTTTGCTGACCATCTGGTGGAGAAAATCGATCGGATTCACTTGGGGTTCAAACTTGGCGTGGACGGGGAGGGTCTGGGGGGAGCCAGTGCGCAGTCTTGCGGTGTTACCTGGGATCGGTTTGATCCAGTTGCCCCGGATGAAGTGGACAGGCTCCTTGCGGCGGTCCGTGCCACTAATTGTCCATTGGATCCCTGTCCCGCCTGGCTGGTAAAAGCCTCTAAGACGGTGACAGGTGGCTGGGTCGGGGCTATAATTAACACGTCTTTTCGAGAGGGGATGTTTCCTGCACTGCTGAAACATGCTCTTGTGTGCCCCCTCCTGAAGAAGCCTTCCCTCGATACAGCAATCCTAACCAACTACAGACCTGTCTCCAACCTTCCTTTTTTGGGGAAGGTTCTGGAGAAGGCAGTGGCACGTCAGCTGCAGGGGGTACTGGATGAAGCGGAATATCTGGACCCATTCCAGTCAGGATTCAGACCTGGATATGGTACTGAGACTGCATTGGTCGCGCTGATGGATGATCTCTGGCGAGAGCGGGATGGCGGTCATCTGTCCGTCCTTGCTCTTCTTGACCTCTCAGCAGCCTTCGATACCGTTGACCATGGTATCCTTCTGGAACGGCTCCGAGGATTGGGGATCCAGGGCACGGTGTGGTCCTGGTTTTCCTCATTTCGGAGGGGCCAGACCCAGTCGGTGTGGTTGGAGAGTGAGAGGTCGAGTCCTAGGCCCCTAAAATATGGGGTGCCTCAGGGCTCGGTACTCTCTCCTCTCCTATTTAACATCTACATGAAGCCGCTGGGTGAGATCATCCGTTCCCATGGGGTGCAGTACCACCAGTACGCGGATGACACACAGTTGTACATCTCGGCCCGTGGGGACCCCAGTGATGCAGTCAAAGTCCTTTCCAGCTGTCTGGAGGGTGTTGGGGTCTGGATGGGGGCAAATGGGCTACAGCTGAATCCTAGCAAGACTGAGTGGCTATGGATAGGGGGTCCTGCGTTATCCCGGGAGCTACCATCTTTGGTTTTGGATGGGGCTGTTTTGCCCCAGACCAACCCGGTGCGCAACTTGGGGGTCCTCCTGGATTCGCGGCTGCTGCTAGAAGAACAGGTGGCAGCTGTGGCCAGAAGGGCCTTCACCCAACTTTGGGTGATTCGCCAGTTGTGCCCGCTCCTGGACTGGGACTCTTTGCACATGGTCACTCACGCTCTGGTGACCTCCAGACTAGACTACTGTAATGTGCTCTACATGGGGCTGCCCTTGATGACCATTCGGAGGCTGCAGCTGGTCCAGAATGCCGCGGCCTGGGTGGTGATGGGGTGTGGACGTTATGCCCATGCCTCACCACTGCTTTGGGGGCTGCACTGGTTACCAGTTTGTCTCCGGGTGCAATTCAAGGTGCTGGTTTTGACCTTTAAAGCCCTACATGGTAGTGGGCCAGGGTATCTTAGAGACCGCATCGCCCTAAGGACGTCTGTCCATCCAACCAGAGCGGACCGGAGGGGCTCTCTAATTGTGCCATCAGCCAGGGGGGCTCACCTCTCTGGCACAAGGAGGAGGGCCTTCTCCGTGTCCGCACCAGCCCTTTGGAACCTCCTGCCTGTGAAACTGTGTCTCCAGACGGAGTTGTTGCCCTTTAGGAAGGAACTAAAGACCTGGCTGGCGGGCCAAGTTTGGGGTGCGGGTGGGGATGTGGGTACTGTTGGGTGGTTGCTATAGAGAAGTGTGCCTTCCCCCAAGGTCCCTTCAGTTCTTGCACACCTTTTAGGGGTGATTTTTTTTTAACTTTTAACTTTTTTATCATGTGTCTTTTATGTATTTACTGTCCATTATGTAAACCGCTCTGAGTTGGGTTGTACCTGAGTGGGTGGTATATAAGCGTGAAAATAAATAAATAAATAAATAAATAAATAAATAAATAAGAGCCAACGCGGTGGCAGTGGTGGGGCTTTGGCGGCATCTCCTTTTGAGCCCTCTCGACAGGCAGGGCTCGGAGAGTGGGGAGACGCACCTGCCTCTCATTCCCGGGCCGAGTAGCGAGGGCCCCGGGAAGAGGCAACGCGGTGGCGGTGGTGGGGCTTTGGCGGCATCTCCTTTTGAGCCCTCTCGACAGGCAGGGCTCGGAGGGCAGGGAGACGCACCTGCCTCTCATTCCCGGGCCGAGTAGCGAGGGCCCTGGGAATAGGCAACATGGCAGTGGTGGCGGGGCTTCGGCGGCATCTCCTTTTGAGCCCTCTCGACAGGCAGGGCTTGGAGGACGGGGAGACACACCTGCCTCTCATTCCTGGGCCGAGTAGCGAGGGCCCTGGGAAGAGGCAATGTGGTGGTGGCGGCGGGGCTTCAGCGGTGTCTCCTTTTGAGCCTTCTTGACAGGCAGGGCTCGGAGGGCAGGGAGATGCACCTGCATCTCATTCCCGGGCCGAGTAACGAGGGCCCCGGGAAGATGCAACGCGGTGGCAGTGGCGGGGCTTCGGCGGCGTCTCCTTTTGAGCCCTCTCGACAGGCAGGGCTCGGAGGGTGGGGAGACGCACCTGCCTCTCATTTCCGGGCCGAGTAGCGAGGGCCCCGGGAAGAGGCAATGTGGCAGCGATTGATGTTAGTCAGTGAGTTTGAATCAAGGCTGTTTCCATGAGGATTGCCAATATTCAGAATCAGATATGCCACAAGAAGAAGAAGAGTCAGTGCTCGAACATCACCATGCATGTTTTGGAGCTGCATCGTAAATAGAAGTCTATGTAGCAAATATATCTGTTGAATCACATTATTTTGCAGTGCTAGTGAAATAGCTCCTATGTTGCAAAATGCCATACTCACCCTTGACCTCCCAGAAAACTTTATTTTTGTCCTTGACTCCAGGATATGACAACTATAGGAATTTCTGAGGTTTTTCTGAGTTTAAATATCTAGAATGTTCAGCGTTGAGTTCTATCATTGTTCTGTCTTACTATCTAGAGTTGAGGGCAAGACTAATAATTACTTATAATTAGTTTCTTTTTATTGATGCAAAGACAACTGATTTATGTTATGATTGTAATTTAGGGAATATGTCCTACCTTATGTAACGTAACCATTCTTTTAAAGCTATTTCTGTAGTGGATTATTTATTTAGTTTTGCTTTTTATCTCAGCTCACCACCTGCTATAATTCTGTTTTGTTTAAAAGGAAGAATTTTTTTAAAGAAATAATTTTAAAATAAATATTTTGGTTAATTTTGAATAATGAAAAAGGAAATAGTTCTTTATGATTTTAACTTCAACATTAACTGTTTGGGACTTCAGCTATAACTAATTTCTTTGACCTAAAGGCACAATTATCTTAGGTAGTTAGTTTTCTCATCAAGTTATACTATGTTCACTAATAGCATCTGGGTTTGTTAGGCTTAAATGTTGGTTTAAATCTCTGTGTGTTATTTTGTACTGACTGACAGTCGAATAAAGATATATGTGTGTGTATCTGGTAATATTCTCATCGGTGAACCATCCAATGTTTCAGTTTAAATCTGCGAGGCTTTATTCATACCTGATTTACCAAAGGAACATTTCCCACACAAATCATTACTGCTTCTGCTGAATACTATGTTGCTATTTTTCTTTTTAACAATATAATATTCATCATGTGAATAAAATGCCGCCGTTAATTTAGAGAGAAGTTGTTTCTCCCTCAAATGTCAGTAGTTACATTGCTGAGCTTGTTCATTTTTAAACTATTTCCACAGAGACAGCTAAAATATACAGGATGCTGTAGATATATATTCACATTCATTAGCATCCTAATCTAAAACACACTGGACATTTCACTGATTTTAATTGACATTTTGTCCAATAAGAGGCTTTGAAGAATGGTACAAGACCACGTACATGGGGTCTGAACTCTCACTGAACTCAGTGGAACCTGCTTTAAAATGAACATGCATGGAATTAGGTCACAAGCCTCATTAACAAGAATAACTTGCATCAGGAGAAGCTATGCATAAAAAAAAATGCCCTATCACAGACTTAACCAATACAATATTATAAGACATTTCATGTCACTGATAATTAAGGCACTGTTGAGCAATGGGAAAGTGTATTTATGCATTTTTAGGAGTTTAAAAGGTTTGAGAGAATTGGTCACTTTTACTACCAAATTATGAAAATATCTCATCTGTGCAGCTGTACAAAGTTTTACTTAATTACTCATTCCTATACTTACTGTCATAACATATAAAGATTTCTATTCATTTGCCAGAACTCTACACAACTAAATATTTTTAAAACAAAATTTTGGTTTCTACATCTTGCTAATACGCATGTCATATTTTCTATTGTTTGCTTTCTAGGGGATTTCACAGCAATAACATCAGATCAATACCTGAAAAGGCATTTATGGGCAATCCATCACTTATAGCCATGTAAGTATTAGCAGTTTACCTTACACAGAATTTTTGTAATTAATTTCTTTATCCTGCTGCCAGTCATAAGGCCTGCATTGCATAGGTAGGATAGTGCTTCTCAAACATCCTCCTCCTTTACACCTGATTTATGGTTGAACTTCAATGACCCTAGCTAAAAATCCAGTCCTAAAATAGAGATTTAATTTCAGACAGTTTCACTGGCTCACACAAAATTATTGTAATTCAAAGATCTGCCTCTTGCCTTAGGCCAGGGGTTCTCAACCTTTTTAAGCCATGGGCCAGACCATGCCCTTTCAGACAGCTGAGCAGGCCAGACTGGTGGTTCCCCTTCCACAGACGCTGTCATAAAATATGTCTGCAGCTATCATAAATGCTTCCACTTCCAGTGGCGGCAGTGGCAGCAATGTGGGCCACATGAAATGGTGCTGTGTGCTGGGTCTGACCCATGGGCCATAAATTGAGAACCCCTGCCTTAGGCTAAATACATAAATTATTGAGTCATAGATTTCTGAATTGCAACCAGCAACATATTTTTAAAAATGGAGCCACCACTAATTTTCCAACTATATACCAAATATACTCAAGTATAAGTCGGGGTTTTTAGCCGCCAAAATGAGGTCCAAAAATAGGACTCAACTTATACTCAGGTCAATGTAAACAATCAAAATCATACCCACACAAATGTCTAAATAAATTAATTTTACTGTATTTTCATGTACTGTATTTTCATGTACTGAAAATCACTAGCAGCTGCTGCATTTTCCACCCCCGACTTATACTCGGGTCAATCTATTTTCCTAATTTTAGAAGTCCAAATTAGGTACCTCGTCTTATATTTGGGACATTATGTAGTCTAGTATATATGGTAAATGTTGCTGTGATTCTCCATAGGTGTGATGCCAACACACTTTCCAGTCATACACAATTTCAATATGAAATCTCCATCTTGGGACTAAGTTTAGAAGATGTCACAGTCATACAATCCACAATCAATTTATTTTGGGACTTTGTTACTTCTCCTCACACGCTTCTCTTTTTTAATACCACTTAACTGATGAACAATTCTGGTGAACTCAAAATACTGCATAGTTTTGTGGAATAAAACTTGGTCCAATAAAGACACTGCCTAAACTCTGGTTTATATCATAAGCCCAATGATAACTCTGTCTGTTCCACTACCACCCCCTCCAGTAGAGAAAGTGCTGTTGCTGCATTTCTCAGAAGAGGCACACATTAAAGTCAGTGGACATATTGCCCCTGAAAATAATGGTAACAGCCATTGTTTACCAAGATGGAATGAATGGAAAGTTACACTTGGGTAACACTATGAAAAAGATTTCAATCATTGTCTGCCTTTAGATTTTTGTTTTGTTTTGTTTTCATAGGTTAGCGTAACTATATTTTTGTATTTTTAAAAGTAGATATTGAGTGTAAAAAACAACCCTTTTTTTTCCACAGCCATTTTTATGATAATCCCATTCAAACTGTAGGGAAATCAGCTTTTCGTCACTTACCTGAACTAAGAACCTTGTAAGTATTGACATCTTTAAAAGCACTTGATCTCCAAACAACTCCTTTCTTCAGAAATAGATAAGGAAGGGGGATACCAACTAATTGTTTTGTGTTTGTAACTTCAGGACATTGCATGGTGCTTCACAGATAACAGAGTTTCCTGATCTGACTGGGACAACAAGTCTGGAAAGCTTGTAAGTATCAGATAAATAGGTCATGTTACCTTTGAAAGCAGATGGAATTAATTATTGTAGATGCTAAATTTCTTTAAATCAGCTGTGCTTCCACTGACCACTTATATCTTAATTAATTCAAACTTTGAAGATTTGATCTAACCTGATTCCTCTGGCACTGTGACCTGATTCATATACTTACTGTGGCAAAAATCTTTTTGTTCAATAGTCAAGATAGAGATGGACACCCCATCTCTATATCATGCACATCATTGTCAAACATTCAGTTTTTAGGAAAGACATGGCTAAAGACATGGCTGGCCCAGCAGGTGTGGGGAGCAGATAGAGGAACAGCCACCCCAGTTGGCTGATATGAACATGCTACTAACCATCCCGGCTTTTAGTCTATCCGTTTAGTTTATTTGTTATGAAGATTTTAATAATGTGTTTATGTAAGGTTTTTAATGATACAGTAATACTCCGGATTACGACAAAACTTGGTTCCACAAGTCGTGTCGTTATCTGGTTTTTGTTCTTATCCAGTCCATATATTGGATATCGTCAGCTGCAGGCTTTGGCTTGCAGCACCGCCTGGAGAGGTCAAGGGCATCGGAAACAGCGCGGATTGGGTCCCCTAAGCCTCCCAGAGGGGGCAGGGGTGGCGAAGAGCACAAAATGGGCAAAAAAACTCTGTCGTGATGGAATTTTTTGCGCCCATTTTGGGTTCTCTGCCACCCCTGTCACCCCTAGGAGGCTCAAGGGACCCAATCCGTGCTGTTTCCAATGCCCCCTGACCTTGCCAGGTGGTGCTGCAAGCCAAAATACCGTGGGGAAACTCCTTCATCAGCTGCAGGCTTTGGCTTGCAGCACTGCCCAGGGAGGTTGGAGGATGTTGGAAACAGTGCAGATCAGCTCTCCTGACCCTTCCAGAGGTGGCAGCCCACCCCCACAAAAAGAACAACGTGCTCTCCTACCTTGTCACGCTGTTTGGGGCTAAAAAATTGCCATCTTCGGGTGCATTTTTCTGACTCTCCACCTCCCCTGCTTCCTGTGGGGTGGGGGGGTGGGAGGACCTTTCCCATGCTATTCCTGCCCTCCTATGGGGTCCCAATTTTTTCAGCTGTTATATGGCCCAGGGACCTCCTAGGAAGGCGGGAATAGAGCAGAAAAGGTCCTCCCACCCTCCCAGAGGCTGCAAAGATGGCAATTTTTCTGCCCCAAACAACGTGACAAGGTAGGAGTTCAAACAAGATGCATCGGATAACAACACAACGATGCTATCCAGTGCAAATCTTTTCTAAAAATTTGTTGTCGTTATCTGGATTTGTCGTTATCTGGTGCTGTCGTTATCCGGAGTTCCACTGTATGTTGGATCTTTTTATGCAAGGCTGTGTGCAATGGAATTGTGAGCCGCCCAGAGTCATTTGATGATTGGACGGCCATACAAATCTAAATAATAAATAAATTTGTCCATTGAAGTTGACATAGGAGGCCAACCAATGTAAACTTCCATCAAAACTCACTGCCCCTGCCTCCAAACTTTCAATACTTGTTCAGAGGAAGAACAGTGGACTTTTCCTTGGCATGGGCTGCTTTTGTCACTCAATCATGTTAGTGTAGGATCTGGGGAAAAGGCAGGCTCTGGACACATTTACATGGAGAGGATGAGCAGCCCAATAGAGGTGTTAACTGGACCTACTGGCACTGAATATGAATTTATCCTAGTACAGTACTGTACTTCAGTTTAATATGTTTGTGCATTAAACCATGAGCTGACACACATTGACTATGTGTAATTTCTTCATTTATCAGGACTCTTACAGGAGCTCAGATTACATCTCTTCCTGATACTATCTGTGATCAACTCCCCAGTCTTCAAGTACTGTAAGTGTAAAGATGAGTTTAAAATAAAATAGAGGAATGTAAAGTATGCATAAAATAATTGTGTAAATTCATTATATAGACATTTAAATTTAAAGGTACATAAATAGGCGCATAACAAAAAAGCTAGCAAAGAGGTTGTGATGTAGTTATCACATGAGACTGATGTACTGCTGGTACTTCAGCCAGTGTGACAAAGTAGTTAGAGAATTGGAGTAGGCAGCAAACTGAAAAAGATGCTGTACGCCAACAAAAATCAAAGAAATGCAGACCACATATCAGCTTTTCTCACTCAAAATATACACATTGGCTGAAATCTTGTTTCTTGGTGTAATAAGTCACTCTAGGGTAGGTCCATTGAATCAGTGGAAATTTGATGGTTTAACATGGCTGAAGCCATGTCTTCAGCCATGTCTTTCCTAAAAAACATTTGATGGTTTAATTATTAATAATTAATATTTATTGGGGGAGAGAAGGCTGTGTCTTTGTCTAAGTACTTCAATTTTATATTATGTTTGTTGTTATGTGACGTCAAGCCAGTTCTGATGCAAAGTGACCCTACAAAAGTCGCTAAGACGCTGACTGGGAAGCGGAAGGTCAGCAGTTCGATTCCCGAGTACTGCAGGACAGAAATGAGCTCCCGTCTTCATCCCAACTCCTGCCAACCTAGCAGTTCGAAAGCAAGAAATTGCAAGTAGATAAATAGGGACCACTTCGGTGGGAAGGTAACAGCGTTCCGTGCGCTCCGGTGTCTAGTCATGCCTGCCACATGACCATGGAAATGTCTGCAGAAGCAGACAGCTCTGGCTCTTCGGCTTAGAAACAGAGATGAGCACTGCACCCTAGAGTCGGATACGACTGGCTTTCGAGCAAGGGAAACCTTTACCTTTACCTAAAAGTTTCTACCATTAACTGCTCAGGTCCCACAAACTAAAGCTTATGGCTTCCATTACTGAGTCAACACATGTCATGTTTGGTCTTCTTTTTCTACTGCCTCCCATTTAATTACCATTGTTGTCCTTTCCAATGGGTCTTATCCTATCTTCTAATTATATCTCATAAGTGATACCTTTATTTTTCCAAATTTCAACTTTCTTTCTATGCCATTTTGATTTAGCTTACAATTGTATTGCCTAGATGTGTAGGAGACCTATTTTTGTATAATGATTAACCAGTACATTGTTGTAGCTTGCAAGAATGCTTCAGTGTTATTTTAATCAGTATCAAAAGTAATCATTCTGTCCGTTTCTTTGTGAGTAGGCCAACTTTGTTTTCCTTTAACAATTACATCATGATGAATGTATCTGGCATTAGTTTGCTTAGGCAGCATTTTAATAGCGCTATTAATGATATATGATCAAAGTGCCAAAGTTGCCCTTCCAAACATTTCAGAGAAAGTACTGTACTAACTTTATCCTAGTAATATGCACTTATATCCCTTCCCACAAAGAACAGATTCTCTCCCTCTCTCTGATAATTTTCTTTAAAGAAGAGAATGCAAGCGCGGCGCCAAAATGGCCGCCGCGCTCTTTGCGGCCCCCCCCCACAGGACAGAGAATCCGGGTAGTTAGGGGCGTGGCCAACTCCCTTATAAAAGGGGTGGCCACGAGGCAGCCGAGCTGCCATTTTACCTCAGCGACGGAGCGGAGAAGTCTTTTCCCCTGTGTCTCCGTCACTCCTTACCTTACCGGGAAGCCTTTTGGTAGCGGTTCTTCCTTTTCGGCTTCCCTTTGCTTTAGTAGAGATGCCTTCGAAGAAGAAGGCAGCTTCGAGTGCGGCTCGCGCTGTTAGGAGGCGCAACCCAGGTCGGAGGACCGCGGTGCTGCCTCCTCAGCAGCCGCCCTCGCAGGCCCCGGCCGGGGCTGGCGGAATGGGGTCTATTGCCCCTTGGCCCGGAGTGGGCGAACAGAATGCGGGCGCGGAAGGGGTTCCGGCCCGCGGCCCGCGAGCGGTGGACACCGCTCCTGCACCTGCCCACCCTGTTGGGCCTGCTGCTCTCGGGTCGCAGCCTCCCCCTGGGCCCTCTAGCCTTGGGGGTTGGTCCGGCCCCCTGCCTTGGCAGGTTTCTCCACCGACCCTGCCGGGCTTCGGTGCTGGCCAATGGCCATATTCGGGTCCTGGGGTACAGGGACCTGTACCCACGCCTGGACCGGGCGGGACGGCCGGCCCTTGGCCCCAGGTCGACGTGGCAGCCTTACTGGCCCGTATTGCTGCCCTGGAAGCGTCGTTGGCTCGGGCCAGTCAGGCGGGAGCCCCCTTTGGGGTCCCTTTTGCGGCGCTGTCGGCAGGAGGACAACAGCCGACAGGGAGGGTTGAGCTGCTGCAGGCGCGTGGCGCGGTTTCGGCCACTGCCTCGCAGCTCCCCAGTCAGCAGCCAGGTGCGGGTCAGGCCCCGGTGATGAGCTCTACGTCGGTCGTGAGCTCCGACGCCCCCAGTGGGCCGGAACCCCCGGTGGGGGCGGCCCGCGGGGGTGCAGCATGTGAGTATACGGTGCAAGCGAGTACACCCTCACACATTCCCGATATGGGGGGGCTTTTCAATGGCCTTGGCCTCGCGCGGGTGGCGCGGGGACCACGCTGTCGGCACCCCACCCGGCGACGACGACTGCCACCCTGGGCACTGGGGTGGGTACTTGTTCTTACACTGCGGGGAATGTTCTGGGGGTGGCTGGGCTAGCTCAGGCCCCTTTTCCTATGGCTGCGGTGCCTTTTTCGGCTTTGCCGACGGCGGGGTATTCCTTGCCACTGGGTGATCACTTGGCACAGACTACCAGAGAAAAGATATGGCGGGGGGAGTACGTAGATATCTTCTCACTCCTGAACAGAGAGCCCACCAAGGAAGAAAGGGAGGGACAGGATGAGAAGGACAAGGAGCAGGCACGTCGCCGTAAGCCGCCACGTACCTGGGCCAACTGGCTCCCTGCTTATTTAATATATATGGCGGTGTACTTGAGGGCGCGGCCGGATTTGGCTATTCCCATGGTCCAATATTTGGACAACATATATAGGGCGATGGTTGATTTCCCGGGTCCCTCGTGGTTAGCCTATGACGAGGAATTCCGTATGAGGATTCCCCTTCACCCCGAGATGAGATGGGATGAGCCGTGCCAGAGGCTTTGGCTTTTGTACATGACGCCCACACGCCCCGCCCCGGGAGACAGATACCATTGTGGACATGCGGTTCAGCGAGCAGCTCCAGCGCAGGTTACCCGCCAAGCGGCGGGGCAGGGGGTTCCAGCCCGCCTGCTGTGCTGGACTTTCTCGTCCAATGGTTCCTGTAATAGGAAGAATTGCAAGTACAGGCATGAGTGTCCCACATGTGCGGGCCCCCACGCAGCCTCCGCCTGTCCCAGGCCTGGAGGGACAAGGGGCAGAGGGAGGGGCGGACAGTGGGCTGGCAAGACTGCCACGGATGGAGCTGGTTCTCCAAAAGGCCCCCTCCCCAATTAATGTGGACATGCTGGAGCGTTGGCTCGCATCGTACCCGAAGGGGGAGGATAGGGAGTATCTCCTTCAGGGTTTTAAGCAGGGATTCCGTATCCCTTTTATGGGTGATAGGTCCCCTCAGGATGCCCCTAACCTTTTATCCCTCAGAGGGAGGGAGGACGTGGCTGCGGCCAGCATTAAAAAAGAGTTAGATGCGGGCAGGGTCGCTGGACCTTTCCCTGCACCCCCGTTTCTCAATCTTAAAGTGTCGCCACTCGGCTTGGTCCCCAAAAAGTCACTAGGCGAGTTTCGCCTTATTCATCATTTGTCCTACCCAGCCGGCCGGTCGGTCAATGATGCTATCCCTGATGACCTTTGTTCAGTCAGGTATACATCGTTTGACCATGCGCTGCGCATGGTGCGCTCGTGTGGCCCGGGTGCCCTGCTGGCCAAGTGCGACATCAAGTCGGCTTTTCGCCTTTTGCCAGTGCATCCGGGCGACTTTGAGTTGCTGGGTTTCAAATTTAAGGGGGAATATTATTTTGATAAGGCCATGCCTTTTGGCTGTTCCATATCATGCTCGGCCTTCGGGCGTTTTAGTACTTTCCTAGAGTGGGCTTTCGTCCGCAGGTCAGGGTCTCGGTCTGTAGCCCATTACCTGGATGACTTTTTATTCGGGGGTGAACGGGGCTGGGACACGTGCACACGTCTCCTCAACACATTTCAGACGCTAATGGAGGAACTCGGTGTCCCTTTAGCGCCTGAAAAGACCGAGGGCCCATCTACCAAGCTAGTATTCCTGGGGGTGGAGATTGACACAGTAGCGCAGGCTTCTAGGTTACCGGGCGATAAGGTGTCCAGGATAGTGGCCCTTATCTCGGATTTGCTGGCCAAACGCAAGGCATCACTGAGGGAACTGCAGGTGCTACATGGTCACCTCAATTTCGCTTGCAGGGTGGTCGCACCAGGCAGAGCTTTTGCCCGGCGCTTATGCGACGCCATGGCAGGGTTATCCAGGCCCCATCATAGAGTCAGGCTTACCCGGGGTATCAGGGCAGACATGTTTGTCTGGTTTCAATTCCTGAGGGAGTTCAATGGGGTCTCATTTTGGAGGTCTGACCTCCTGGCATCCCCCAATTTTCAGATCCAGTCTGATGCCTCAGGATCCCTGGGTTATGGGATGTACTTCAATGGGAAGTGGGCCTATGGTGGGTGGCCACCGGCCTGGACAGGCACGGGTCGCTTGCGGGATCTCACATACCTGGAATTTTTCCCTATTCTGGGGGCTTTGATGCTATGGGGCGAGCAGTGGGCTAATTCGGTTGTGCATTTCTGGTGTGACAATGCTGCTGTTGTCCACATTGTCAATGCACAGACTTCCAAATCGCCCAGGGTCATGGAACTAGTGCGCCATTTTGTGTTGCGCTGCCTGCGCCTCAATGTCTTGTTCAGGGCCAGGCATGTTCCAGGGATTAATAATGATATTGCTGACGCTTTGTCCCGCCTGCAGATCTCCCGGTTCCGCGCCTTGGCCCCGGATGCGGAGGAATTTCCCTCGCCACTCCCGGACGAGATGTGGACTATTGGCAAGGAGAGGTGAACCGGGCGATTGGCCTGTCACTAGCGCCACGCACGCGTAAGGCGTATCAACAAGCATTCAATTCTTACAGAGCATTTTCTGCTCAATTTCACCTGCCAGAGACCTGGCCTATCCCGGTGGACCATGTTCTGCGGTTCATGGTTCACCTGCATGCACAGGGCCTCGCACCTCGCACCATAGCATCCAAGCTCTCGGCGTTGGCTTTTATGGCCAAAGTGGGAGGTCATGTGGACAGCACCTCTGACTTCCGTGTGAGACATGTTTTGGAGGGGTGGGTGCGCGAGCGCGGGCGTTGCCCGGACGACCGGCACCCTATTTCCCCAGGGGTTCTTACCCAGTTGGCCCGGGGCTGGCCAGGCCTCTGTTTTGATCATTATGAGGCAGCCCTCTTCCATGCAGCCACAACGGTGGCATTTTTTTGGAGCGCTCCGCATCAGCGAACTTGTGATGCTGTCTAAGGCGGATGCAAGTTGTAGGGCACTGGAACTCGAAGATGTCTATGTTGCCAAAGACTGGGCCCAGTTGAGGATACGCTCCTCTAAAACAGATCAGCATGGCGTAGGCAGTGGTGTAAGACTGCTACGGTGTTCTTTGGCAGACATCTGTCCGGTTGGTGCCCTACAGGAGTACCTGGCACTGCGTGGCATGCACCACGGCCCGTTTTTCTGTCACCAAGATGGGTCTCCCCTTACTAAATTTCAGTTTTGGAAGGTGACAGGCAGAGCCCTCACCAGGGTGGGCCTACCAGGTGCCCGTTATGGCATACATTCATTCCGTATTGGTGCAGCCTCTACAGCAGCTGCTTTTGGGTACTCTGGGGCTGACATACGTAGCATGGGGAGGTGGGGCTCGCAATGTTTTCAGTTTTATGTGCGCCCACTCCCGCCATGAGTACCAATCCAGTCACCTTACCGCCTTTTTCTCGATTTTCTTACAGACCCTGGGTGTCGTATTACACCGGTGACAGTATGGCTGGTGGGCCACAGCTATGTGCACAGGGCAGCGCGTTACGCTGCGGCGACAGAGTGGGGACCCCGACTGGGACTGGGTGAACACGCCAGTCTCACATGGCATGGTAAGCCTGGGATGTTATGGTGGGAGCTGCGGCCTTTCCTTTTTTCTGGCCTGGGTGCTGACCCGCCTGACATTCTCATCATCCACCTGGGGGGCAATGATTTGGGCCAGGTCACCGGCTTATCGCTCAAGCATGCGATTTGCGAGGACCTCGCCTACTTGCATTATGTCTGGCCTGCCACAACCCTGGTTTGGTCGGACATTGTCCCGCGACATTCTTATAGAGGGGGCGTTAACCTCCTGGCCCTTGACCGCGCTAGGCGCATGGTCAATAGGGCGGTGGCGCGGTTTCTTGCCGACAGGGCTTGGGGACGGGTCAGTCATCACCCCGCTATTAGCCTACAAAATTATGACTTGTACGCAGGGGATGGGGTCCATCTGTCGCGAGGAGGTATGGACCTCCTGTTGGGTGATTGGCGAGCAGGCCTGTTGACCGAGCTGACGGTCTGGGGGGGGGGGGCGTCAGGCCTTCTTTGAAGCCCCTCCGTGTGGCGGGTAGCACTGGTAAGGTAAACAGTATGACCCACAGGTATCCGGCAGGTTCGCAATTGACTGGACAACACTAGACAGGAATAAATTAGTTAAACGTTGTCCGGTCAACGATGAACCAGGCGACGGGGTGATGACGATAGCTAACCAGCATGCATCACCCCGTGATTTCACGGATACGCGTCAGAGGGTGGGGTCATGAGTTAGATATTGACTACGGTCAACAATTTGTTTGTTGTCAACAAACAAATTGATACAAATTGATACATTGTAGCCAACTGCCGTTGGCAATTTTGGGGTGGTACCTTACCAGTGTTACGTCGGCCTACTTGCCTTAAGAATTATGATTGGTCGTTTTACCAATACAAATTTATAATTCGGACTAGGGCATTGAATCAATAAATGTGGCCCGATGCTGTTATCCACTTTCAATGTTGTCTGTGTCCGTTATTGGGGGGGTGCGCCTGCAAAGGATTCATGTAAAAAGTAACCATTCAGAAATGTAAGCTTCAATGTAAATAATATGTTTCAAGCGGGGAGGGGGAATCCTATTAATTGATTTTGCTTTCACAATGCTCTGATGTGTGTGAGCAGTTGGACTGCTCCCAGGCTCATGCAGGGAGATGTTACAGTTAGTATATTTCCTTGCAGAAGTTCCTATATGTGTTTTTCAATAATCTTGTATAGATATTCCCATTATAAAATTTGCAATGGAGGAGAAGACTGTCCCTGTGCCTGTTGGGCCTGCCTCCCATCTTCTTGTCCTTATGTGGGGGAGGGAAGTCTTCACGTAGCCTGCTCTCTCACAAAATGGTGAACCCCCTGGTATCAGGGCTATCTCCAGCCGAGCTTTTAACGCGTAGGAGACCAATCTCTCTGTTCAACCAGTTGGATCCTTCCAGGGTGGAGGATAGGGTTGTTAATGTGGAAATTCCTCACAAAAAGGTATTCTCAGCTGGAGATCCGGTGAACTGTAGGATCTATGTGGCCACAGGGCCAGCATGGGTTCCAAGGGTTGTGGTGAAACTACCAGGTCAAAACAGGTACTGGTTTGCTATGGCGGCGCCACGCCACGCCGACCAGCTCAGACATAGGGTTACAGCGTTTCAAGAGGTACAAGGTGATACAACTCAGGGCAATTCCACATTAGGGTCCTCCCCCACCTACTTATCCTAAGGGGGAGATGAGGAAGGCGGCTCAGCAATCAGCTGTAGTCCCCAGCTTTCTAATTCGAGCCAGCCACAATTTCTTTGGAGACCGTCAGCAAGCCTAGACCGTGGAACAGTGTCTTTTGAGTTACAGGATCGGGGGGAGTTTCCCGAGTGTTTCCCCACTCATCCAAGCAAAAAGCGGGCTTTACTTTCTCTCCAGAGGCCCCCCATCCGCCTGTGTTCGAGTCTACCTCTACTCCCACACAGAAGAGGCAAGTTTTTGTTGAGTCGCCCCCTACTCAAACTTCTCAAAGGAGGGACTTTTCATTGAGTTTTCCCCTCTCTAATTCAAGCTTTAATTTCGAGCGATCCCCTGCTCCTGCTTCATCTGAACGGGGTTATGATTTGGTTTTTCCATCCCTGGTTCCAATTCAGAGTCGGGACAGTGCTCCTAAAATGCTAATGGCTTTAACAGAAACTCCAGTGCCGGGTATCATTTAATGGAACCAAGTCTCCCTAGGTCTACCAAACCCAGTCAGGGGTCAGTCCAGCCCAAAAGAGTCTGTGGGCCTCCACAATGGTTAAGGGACTTCGTCCCATCCTGGGGGGTGGGGGGGAGGGATGTTGTGTATGTAACTTAAATAGTGCTTTAAACAGTTTGTAATTATTATTGCAGGATCAGGGTGATCCTCCATTTTGTCTTCTTCATGGTACTAAGTTATTGCGGGACTTGCATTCCCGCCCTTTCTAACGAGACGCACGAAGTCTCCTCAGTCTCCAGTCACCCCACAATCACCCCACTTCTCTCCCAACCAATCCTGTTGCTTCCTGCAGGAATGTATCCATTGTATAGTGTATATAAAGCACTGCTGCGCCATTGCTGTTCATGTTCGGTTTGCTTACAATAAAGTTGTGTTTGGCCCTGTTATACTGGCTGTTTCTCTTCAATTCCCGAACATCAAAGGATCTTTTTTATTTTTCAATGCATCCCTATGGATATTTCAGTTTACAATTTTTGGGGGCTACAACAAAGGCTGTTAGAATGGACTTCCATTGTAACCTGGGGTTTTACTCTACTGGCAACTTAGATTGGCAGCACACATGCAGGATCTCGGGCAGTGGCCTTGCTCAACGTTTGCCCTGCCCTAGCTAGAATAACAAACATGTTCAGCTGGTTCATGTATAGCAAGTAACATACTGTATATTACATGCAAAGAGCTGTTCAGTGAACATCAACATATTTTTTAAAAATACTTGCACTGTACTGATGCACATAATTTGTTTTATTAAAAAGGGGGCTGCGGTGGCTCAGTAGTTCAGAAGCTCGCCTTGTTAGCTGGAAGGCTGACAAGTTGGCAGTTTGAGACCTAGGTACTGCATGATGGTTTGAGTGTCCATCTCTGTCCTAACTCTTGAGGACATGAAAGGAGTATCATTTGAGTGTTCCCTGAGCAGAGTTTCTTCCGCAAAAATCCTTTCAACCCACAATAATTTCTGACATGAAATTATTATCATCATTAAAAAGCAAGTTGGTGTCTAGCCAGGTTATCCTGCTATGGTTATAGAGTAGACCATGCTGCCAGTGACCCAATGCCTGACAACCTTGAAGACTAACAGCTTGGGTGCCGAAGTCCACAGTGAAGGATGATAGTCCCCAAGTGGGTTAAATCCCACTTGAATCCATCCAGGGCAGCAGCTTCATTAATACTGGCCTGGGACCAATGAGGACTTTGTGTGCCAAAAGGGCTCAGGACCAGAAAGTGACTCACAGAACTGGATCAGTGGTACAGGTGTGATGCTGCGATGCGGAAGGCAGATGAAAGGCCACTGCATTATATGCTCAGGACAGTCTTCATGGTTGATCACCATGAGTATTGCCAATATTCGAATTTGAATACAGCAGAACAAGAAGAAAATGCAAGTTGAAGTGTTTCATCATAAATGGTAAAATGGTCCACAGCAGAAAAATGGCTGCTGGATGTGACAGAACTGGAAAATTAGAAATCCTGACTCAGTACTGTCTTCTTGGTGTCTCTAAAATGTACATTTCCAGAGAAAGTTACTGGGCTTCTTCCAATTAATTTTCCAGTAACACGTGAGGAGTAGCAGCATGATCTTCTAGAACCCAGGGTACCATCCTTTCATTGCTCAGTCGTGGATGCATCCAGTCTACCTGCCTGAAAGTAAATTTATAAACTTTGCATACGTTTGAGTTAATTTCAAAGGTTTGGCAGAGTCATAAAACATTAACATAGGTAAAAGAGAGAGCAAGAGAAAAGAGGGAGAAATTCCTGTGTCCAGTCTCATTTCTTTCTTTACAGAGGCAAAGGTCCTATTAAGGCTGATGGGAGCTTTCCCTGCCCAAAGAAATACAGGATGCACATCTATTTCCCCCTTTTCTTCTCCCTTTCTTCTTTTTACAATTTTTGCAAATTACCATGGCTTGTTTCTGATTAACTATATTATACCATAAATGAGTCCAGATGTTCCAGTTATTCTGTAATTTGTTGAGTTTTGGCTGAAATCATTTGAAAGGCTTTTTTTTTCCTTACAGTGATTGACTTTCAAAGTTTGTTCTAGTTCCTCAAACCATTTTTCTTCGCTAAAGATATTGTAGTTCTAAAGGTCAGAAGCAAAATTATTTAATTTGAAGTGTAGTCTGGGAAGCTAATTAAATTTCACTGTGATTGCAGCTAAAAAGATCCCTCTAGATAAAATGTTTAAACCAACTACCAAGTGGATTGTTTTAAACAATTAAAGGAGGAGTTTTGTTTTGGAGGAAAATACTACCAATTGTATCTTTTTCCTGAATTTATGTACAATTTAACAGAACCATATACTATTTTTTTCCTGCATTTGTGTTTCAGAGATCTATCATACAATCGACTAGAAGATTTGCCTCATTTCACCACCTGCAAAAAACTACAGAAAATGTAAGGTTTCAAAAAAAAAACTTTGATCTAGGGAGCACATCTTTAAACACAGGACCCTGACTTTTTGTTTGGCTTCATTAAAAATGCAAAGTTTGGATTAAAAGTGAACCATTTTATCTCATCCCATAATATACTTCTTCTCCTCCTCCCCCTTATTTTCTCTATACAGTAATACCTCATACAAAGTCCGCTTTGTACAACATCGAATTCATACAACATCGCCTAATTCCTTGAAAAAAGTTGCCTCATAAAAAGTCGCTGCGACTTTGTATGAGGCATTGAGGTTTTCCCCAGGTTGCATTGTGCCTGGGCAGTATAAAAGGCAGGACGCATGGGTGCATTGTTCTTGTGGGTTTTGCATGAGGCGAAGAGTGGGGAGGTGGATGGGGGAGGCATTTTTTTGGTGGGGTGGGCAATTGTTTGGTGTTTGTTGCTGTGGTTTTTAGAAACAGATTGCATGCTCCATAATTTTTTCTTATGTTGGTCTTTTTGGGGGGCACTGTTTGGTGGGTGTTGTGTATGCAAGGACACTGTTGCTTTAAGTAAATGAATGTAACCAGCCCCATATCACAATGTATCACAGCTGCTAAAAGAACGCGAGCGGACCGCCCATTGAGGGCGGATGCGAGCGTTCATACTCACATGGCTCAATCCCCAAATCACGGACAGCCGCGGGAACTTCTCCGCATGAAGAACTACAGAAGAGGGGGGCGTGCCTCTAGTCGACGCCCCCAACGGTGGCAGCCAATGAGCCACCGTGCAACCAGATTCAAATGTGTTTCGTTACTGTATATAATGTGATGTACCTCCGCCATTACCACATGTTCACCCTGACCATCAAAGAATAAACCTGTGTTAGTCCTTATTGCGACTCGTTCTTTGTCTTCCGTGCAAGACACTAAATTGGCGACGAAGGTGGGATATGGCGAATCCCAGAGTCAAGACGTACCAGTTCGACGTCAGCGAGCCTGAGCAGTGGGAGCTCTACGAGTGCCAGTTTCGGCACGCAATGGAAGCAGCCGGCGTCGACGACGACGCGTTGATACGCTCCCACTTCCTGGCCCAGGTGGGACCGGCCACGCTGCGCATCCTAATGAACTTGGTGGCGCCAAAGAAGGTTGAAGCCGTGCCGATCGACCAACTCCTGGAGCTGCTGAGGGCACACTTCCAGCCCCCAGTCTCGATTTTTCCGGCCCGGGTCGCATTCCATCGGCGGGACCAGCGCCCAGGCGAGTCCGTGTCCGACTACGCAGCGGCCCTCAGGCTGGCGGCTGTGCACTGCAAGTGGGACGATCTGAACCAGGCCCTGCGAGACCGCCTGCTGTGCGGCCTGCGGGACGAGGAGCTACAACGGAAGCTCATGACCCGCGACGAGCACCTCTCGTTCAATGAGGTGTTGCGAGAGGCGCAGGCGGCTGAGGCGGCCAGGAGCGGGGTCAAGGTGTTCAAGGCCCGTGGCACAACGTCCGAGCGGGCCAAGTCCCCTGTCCAAGCGGCCCGGCGGACTCCGGCGAAGGCAGCCTGGCGGGCACCGAGGTCGCCCGCCGGCACTCCAGAAACCTCCGACGACTCCTCCGCAACGGCAGATTCCTACACCAGCGACGACGACGGCGTCCAGAAGGTACGGAAGCGTGGGGAGCGGCGGCAACACCGAGAGCGGCAAGACCGCCGCTGCGACGGCTGTGGCGCGGCCCACGACCGCACGAGGTGTCCTTTCCGCAAGGCCGAGTGCCACAACTGCGGTCGAAAGGGACACATCGCCCGAGTATGCAGGCGCGGGCGAACCGAGGACAAAGGCGGCTCCAGTCATCCCCAGCACCACCAGCGGAAGGCGGCCGGTTCCAGGAAGGTTTCCACCGTCCACGGCGAGGACGGCGTGCGCCGCGTGGCCCTGGAGCACCGGCGATTCTACGTGGAGGTACAGTTGCAGGGGCGCCCCATAAAAATGGAGATAGACTCAGGGTCGTCCTACTCTATACTGTCCCAGAGGGAGTACATGCGCATTCCCCCAGAGGCTCGGCCCAAGCTGCGGGCCATGCGGTCCTATTTGCGGGACGTTCAGGGAAATGGGATCCCGGTGTTGGGGGTGGGGAAGTTCAAGGTGAAGTTCAAGAATTTCTCCGAAAGACTGCCCCTAGTGGTCCTCAAGGGGGGGAAGTGTTGCCTCCTAGGAACGCAGTGGTTTGCTCCCCTGGGAATAGAACTGTCCGGCATCCACGCCACTGAGACTGACCCAATGCAGGACGTTTGCAATGCACACCCGGACGTGTTCAAAAAGGGGCTCGGTACGTACAGGGGGCCCCCAGTTTCATTCGAGTTGGACCCAGAAATCCGGCCCATCCGCCTTAAGCCAAGGAGGGTGCCTTTCGCACTCAAGGACAAAATCGAGGCGGAACTGGACAAATTGGTGGGGCAAGGGATTTTGGTTCCAGTTGATTCGGCCGAGTGGGAGACGCCGATTGTAACGGCCCTTAAATCAAACGGGGAGGTCAGGATTTGTGCAGACTATAAATGTACGATTAATAAGGCCATTCGGCCAAATGCATACCCGGTACCCGTGGTCAGCCACCTGCTGGCCACACTTCATGGGGGGAGGTGTTTTGCCAAGTTAGACCTGGCCCAAGCCTACCAGCAACTCTCAGTCACCCCAGCCGCTGCCGCTGCGCAGACCATCGTGACGCACAAGGGGGCATTTAAGGTAACGCGCCTTCAGTTCGGCGTGAACTCGGCCCCCGGGATCTTTCAGTCCCTCGTGGAACGCCTTTTAAAGGGGCTTCCAGGAGTTCTACCATACTTCGACGATGTGCTGATAACAGCGGGGAGCGAGGTAGAACTAGCGAAAAGACTAGATGGGGTTCTCTCAGTTTTCGAGAAAGCGGGGCTTCGCCTAAGGAAGGACAAGTGTGTGTTTTTTGCGAGGGAGGTTGAGTTCCTAGGTTTCAAAGTAACCCCAGAAGGGATCAGACCCTCAGAGTCCAAGGTTGCGGCCGTACAGAACGCCCCTCGCCCCACCGCAAAGCCGGAGCTGCAGTCGTTCCTGGGGCTCCTTAACTTTTATCATTCATTCCTGCCGAGGAAAGCATCGGTTGCGGAGCCACTGCACGCCTTACTAAAAAAGGACGCGGTTTGGCGGTGGGGGGACAAACAAGAGAAAGCTTTCCGAGAACTGAAATCACTCCTCTCCTCAGACGCGGTCCTAACACATTTTGGCCCAAGTTAGCTCATGGGTGAGGAAAGGGTGGCCCACTACTCCCCCAGAGGAACCGTTCAAGCCGTTCTGTAGGCGCAGGGTAGAGCTTTCCCTGGAAAGGGGCTGTCTACTCTGGGGCCAGCGGGTGGTCATCCCAGAAAAGTTAAGGGCAAGGGTGCTGAAGCTACTGCACACCAGCCACCCAGGGATCGTGCGGTCCAAGGCCCTAGCGAGAAGCTTCTTTTGGTGGCCACAGATAGACGCGGACATAGAGCGCCTAGTGGGCACGTGCGAGAGCTGCCAGAGCTTCCGGCCCGAGGAGCCCCGGCTACCCCATAGAGAGTGGGACACGGCCCGCGGACCGTGGTCCCGTATCCATGTCGACTTCGCGGGGCCCTTCCGTGGGGCAACGTTCCTACTGGTTGTCGACTCCTACTCCAAGTGGTTGGAGGTAATCCCCGTGAGCAGCACTTCCTCCGCGACAACGATAAAGCAGTTGCGTAAACTCTTTGCGTGTTTCGGCCTGCCAGACGTCCTCGTGAGCGACAACGCAAGTTGCTTCACGTCGGTAGAGTTCCAAACCTTCATGGAGAGGAACGCAATCAGGCACATCACGGCTGCCCCATTCCACCCCGCCACAAACGGTCAGGTAGAGCGCCAAGTGCGCACTACGAAAGACGCACTGCGGCACATGGGCCCCGGCGACCTGAACCTACACCTGTGCCAGTTCCTAATCAGCTACAGGACCACCCCCTTAGCTTCAGGATTCTCCCCAGCCGAGCTGCTTATGAAGAGACGCCCGGCAACGCTGTTTGACCGGATGGATCCGTCCAGGGTGGAGGATGAGGGGAGAAATATAAATTTAGGGGGGGGGAACTCCAAGAACTTTGCCACAGGGGACCCGGTTTACTGTAGGAACTACGCGGCCTCCGGGCCGGCGTGGGTACCGGGGTCGGTCATCGAGCAGACAGGACCAGTGTCCTACAGGGTAGAGACTAGCTCAGGGCTGCTGTGGAGACGGCACGCCGACCAGCTCCGAAGAAGGGTCACCAGTGAGGGGAAATCAGCGTTAGGGTCCTCCCCCACCCGCATTACCCAAGGGGGAGACACGGAGGCGCACGAGGGCGAAATTAAAGAGAGGAATCAGTTTGTCCCCGACTATGACCAGGAGCACGAGTTTGACTATGATTTGTCGTACCAGGGGGAGTTAGCGGAGTGGTCCCCCACCCGTCCTAGCGAGAAGAGGGGTTTCAGTTCAGCCCCTGGTACCTCCAGTCCCCGCAACGCGGGCATGCTAGAGTACACCATAGTCCCGGCCCCCAAGAGACAAGCGCCGCAAAGACAGGCAGCCAGCGGAATCTCGCCAGCCGTAAGTCCCCAGACCCCCGAACAGGCAGCGGGAGACAGCGGGTCCACGAGGGTCTCATCGTCAGTCCCGAAGTTCGTGCTAGGGGGGTCCCCGGGGCCTGCAGGCGGTAGACAAGGGTTCACTTCCCAACTGTTCATTCCATTCCCGTCCCCACAGGCAAGGTCACCGCAACCTCATCACAGAACCACTAACGAGTCCCCACCTTACATTGCAGGACAAGACCGCGCGGGACCAGGAGCCACGGGCTCCCCTGTGTTAGGGCAAGCTGACACGCGCCCCAGGCGCACGTGCGGGAAGCCACAATGGTTAAGGGACTTCGTCCCATCCTAGGGGGGAGGGATGTTGTGTATGCAAGGACACTGTTGCTTTAAGTAAATGAATGTAACCAGCCCCATATCACAATGTATCACAGCTGCTAAAAGAACGCGAGCGGACCGCCCATTGAGGGCGGATGCGAGCGTTCATACTCACATGGCTCAATCCCCAAATCACGGACAGCCGCGGGAACTTCTCCGCATGAAGAACTACAGAAGAGGGGGGCGTGCCTCTAGTCGACGCCCCCAACGGTGGCAGCCAATGAGCCACCGTGCAACCAGATTCAAATGTGTTTCGTTACTGTATATAATGTGATGTACCTCCGCCATTACCACATGTTCACCCTGACCATCAAAGAATAAACCTGTGTTAGTCCTTATTGCGACTCGTTCTTTGTCTTCCGTGCAAGACACTAAAGTGGGGTAGGCAATTGTTTGGTGTTTGCTGCTGTTTGGATGCTTAACACTGTGCTGCATGATGGGACATGTTGGCATCCATTTTGTCCTTGCTTCCATCCAGTAATTGTTTACAGTAGCTTGTACAAAATGGATGATTGGCCGCATGGCTGCAGATTAACACCATGCCGCATGATGAGACATGTTAACTTTTAAACCTGCACTTCATAAAGTTTTCAAAAGTTAAAAACTTGTTGTATGGTTTGTCCCCTAAAATCAGGGTTGTTTGACATGTTTTTGTAATGTATTTAGCCTTTAGACAATGATTTCTTAAAGTTCTGTCAGTTTCCTGTCTGTTTCCTTGACTTTGCCCTGAAGTCTGTGCTGTTACAGTAGAGTGTATCTCTATGGAAACAATGTTGTACGAGGCATCGCGGCAAGGATTTGGATGTTGTATGAGGCATCGCGGCTAGGATTTCGCATGCCTCATACAACATCCAAATCTTTATAAAGTCCAAACTTGTGGAACCAAGTTTGGACATTGTATGAGGTATCACTGTACAATAATTATCTCCTCTGGAAAGCAGACAAAATAATGAAGAGCCTATTAATAACTAACTGTTGGTGGCAGAAAGGATTGGTGCTTCTCAGTTTCTGAATATAGCAGTAGGTTTTTAACACAGAAGAAAACCTTGAGAACTTAATCTCAAAATATACAAGTCTGAGATTCCTTTCACTATTTGTGTGTATGTACACATGCATGCACATGCACATCACATGTGTGCAGGTGCATGCATCCATGCATGTTGCCAAGTCAATTCTGATTGATAGTGGCCATTTTAAGGTTTCCTATTAAACGTCTGCAGAAGCAGACAGCGCTGGCTCTTCAGCTTTGAAACAGAGACGAGCACAGAACCCTAGAGTCGGATACAACTGGCTTTTCGAGCAAGGAAAACCTTGTACCTAGTACAGTACTCAGAAGTTGTTTACTAGTCTCTTCTTCTGGGGGCTTCCTGGGGCTCTACAACTTGCCCAAGGCCACACACCCTGTCTGTTCTGAGATACACACTAGAGAATTGAACTCCCAACCTGATGCCTAATTCACTGAGCTATCTAGCTAGCTCCTTCTGTAATCAAAGCAAAGCAACCACACTTATATACTCCCCCATAGCGCTTAGTGCACTCTCTGGGTAGTTCACAAATTAATTAGCATTTAACCCCCAACATGTAGGGTACTCATTTCACTGGCCTCAGAAGGATGGAAGGCTGAGTCAACCTTGATCCCTGGTCAGGATCGAACTCATAAACTTTTGGTTGCAGGACAGCGGTTTAACCACTGCACTACCAGGGCAGAGATTCTGTATGTGAGAGAAGGTTGGAAATTATTATTATTTTTTAGGATATCACTTGGCTCAGAAAGAATGCTAATCAGTGACAAAAATCCAAAGAATCCATGAAGCCAGTTCTGCAAATTAGAGGAAGATTTCAACCCATATCTCATGAACTCAACTCCTACTGGACATCCTTGTGTCATTAAGCAAGTTGCTTATGAATCCAATGGAATTTTTTCAACCTGGGAGTCTAGCATTTGGACAAAAAATGAACTAGGATTTAGAGCCTGAATATTTTTTCAAATTCTCCAAATGTTTTTATTTATTATGTGTGCTTGTGTGTGTTTTTAATCACAGTGACTTGCATCACAATGAAATACATGAAATCCGAATGGGCACATTTCAGCAGCTGGTTGCCCTCCGTTCTCTGTGAGTATAGCCATAAAAGAACTATTTACCTTGGTATTGAGAACTGTGGAAGCCGACACTCCTTTATTCTGCTTGCTCCTACATACTTTGGTTTCCACTTTTCCCTTTGATCATTCGGCTTGCTGGGTTAGATTTGCCAAAGCAAAACAAACATTTTGACGTTGAGAATTTCCAGCAATGAATTTGCACAGCCATGAACTAAAAAAAAAAACACTAACCCAACCACCTCATCACTCCCTTAAAGCAGCTTCCACTTTTAAAATTCTCTAAAGAAATAGGAAGTCTGAATTAGTCATAAATGACCGTTTCCCTAGTACACTTCAGTGGAAAACCTAAATGTCTTCTGTACAGATGAGAGTTTTAACCAAGGAGAGACTTTGTAAATTGCAAAGATAGCCAGCCTTGCTGAATGTAAGACCAGTCAAGCTTGAACAGAAAGAGCTCAGACCATTCCTATACAGCGGTACCTTGGATAAAGTCCGATTTGGATAAAGTCGCGGTTTTCATGCACACGTGATGCATTGCATAAAGTCCAAAACAACTAAAAATGGACGTTATCCAATGCATTGCCCATTTGATTTGGATAGTCCAAAATCGGATAAAGTCCAAACGTTTGAAATGGAGTTTGGACTTTATCTGAAGTTTTACTGTATTGTATTGTGTTTGAGTCAATAAAGCCTTCATCCAGATAACTTACAATATGTTTCAAAGAGAATGTAAAGGGGGGGGGGGAATATATATGGGGGGGAAATTTGCAAAAAGGTGACAGGTAGAAAAGATGATATGTCAAAGAAAAGATCTACTTCATATGCTGGGGCGTCTTCATTATAAGAGTTTGTTTCTCCTTTACCGTCTTATGATTATGAGGAGACTTCAGAAACCACAGTTTCTTGTGCCATTTCAGCTCACAATTCTCAGTTGAAATGCTGCCTACAAACTAGGAAAGCATATCACAGTTTAGTTCTAATTTACAAGCCAAAACATTAGCAGTACCTATGCTCAGTCTCCTAGTTCAGACATCAAGATGGTCTGACAGATGTGAAAGTCTCCTCTTAAAATGAGTCTGCAAGAAGAGGAAGAAAGGAGAGGTAAGATCACTCAAAGTCATCCCCCTCACACAATTCAACAAACTGTTTTCTTTGGGGCAGCAGTGTTATGCGAATGTTGTTCTCCAGGCTTACCAGCTGTCTGTTAGATGGAAGCAGAGTGTGCATCCAGGTTTATCAGCTAAAACAATAGCTGGAGGGATCTTACTTGACTGTAATGATTTTGAAACTTCACTTTTGGGTCTTAAACCAAAGCATATGAAGTCAAAGTATGAGAAGTTATTCCATACATCTAATTATTATTTTAAAACTTAAAGATTCAAAATTAATCTCTATGCAAAATATTACTAAGCAGACATAATTTTCTCCTTTCTGTAGGGATTTAGGTTGGAATAAAATATCGATCATCCATGCCAATGCATTCTCTTCCTTACTGTCACTAAATAAACTGTAAGTGTATGCTTATTTTCTTTCTTTAATGCTCAGTGGAATTTTGCTAGGATCACTGAAATATCCATTGGCAAATGAGAGCATGCAGTAATGAGAGCATGCATTACACAGAACACTAGAGAAATCAGAGATAGCTCCAGTGTTTATCTCTCCCATGGCTTCTGGCATCAGTAGATGTTTCTGTGTATGCTTGTGTATAGCAGCAATTATAGAAACTAGGAGACTTAATACAGTACCTGATGTGAGTTCTTCACACTATTCAATTAATTTAAGGGGGGAAATATTAATGTCAACAGTTTTGATGTGCTTAGTCTGTTTTAACCCTAGTTCAGTTTATGAAGCCTTTTAAATCAACGTCTGAATTATTTTACGCATATATTTTGTTAATCTGAATAATACAGTTTCCGCAAATAGATTGGAGGAATGGTACTTTTCTATTCTCTCAATGTTATTGTTTATTAATTTATTTGACTATTATAATTTATTTTTTGAATTGTATCCTGTGTTTCTCTCGGAACTCACCTCTGAAGAAGTCTTCTGCTCATAGAAGAGCAATTTTACACTTTACACTAAAGTGATAAAAATGAAAATGAATACAGAGATGTTCTCTTGTGCAACAGTTTGCATACTCTCTTGCACAAGGAGAGCACAAGATGTTCTGATTGTCACACCAGAAGCTTTTTACTCCCTTCGCACTTGCAAAGTAACTTCCTTTGTTTCATGACGAAACATAAACATGAGCTTTTATTGCAAGTAAAATTGATCAATCATGAAAGTCTTCTAGAATCATGTATCTGGAATGGTAATAGATTTCCAGCTTCTCATGAAAGGAGACGTAATCCAAGCAATTCACCATCACCGTCAGCTCTACTTGTATCCAAGAATACAGTTTTCCTGGAAATCATTTTCACAGTTTAAGAATGACAAACAGGAGAAGTGCCACTGGTGTAAGTTTGTTCAAGGTGGATCCCAGCTTGCCGTGAAATTATCCAAGTAATTATTCAAATAATTATCACTTGAGTAAAGGGACCTTAAGACATCAAAGAGTTATTCAAAATAAAAACCAAGGGGAGTATTTTACCATATTCTTGCAACTTGGTGGATTGTGCTATCATGTTGACTGACAAACTAACCCAGGAGTTCTCAACCTTTTAAAGCTGGGGGCTGGGTCATGCTCCCTCAGACAACTTTGGGGGCCAGATAACCATTTTGCCCTTCCTTCACCACATGGCACTTCCTGGTGTGGTGGAGGCAGTGGGAGGCCACATGAAATGGTGCTGTGGGCCACATGTGGCCTGTGGGCCGCAGGTTGAGTATCCCTGCTCTAACCACTTATCCAAAGAAAAAGCTCTGTTTTAACTGAATCCAAGTAATCTGAATCCAATAGAAAAATGGTGCATCTTTTGTCTGTTAACTAGTGTTTCCATTTGTTTAAATATTTATGCCAATAACAGATATATTTGGGTTAAAAAGAAATCCCATCCTTTTAGAACTGTATACTGATTTTCTCTGTTATTTTGCAGAGATCTGTCATCCAACCTTTTGTCCTCTTTTCCTGTAAGTGGCCTATATGGTTTAACTCATCTAAAATTAACAGGAAATCATGCACTGCAAAGTTTGATATTATCTGAAGACTTTCCAGAACTCAAGTGAGTACCTCATTAAAACTAATCAGGCACACTTGTGTTCATGTGTAGTAGAAGGAGTGTCACTGTATAATGTGTGTTGCTTCCTATTCAAAGTCTTTGAACCACAGCATTGAAATGAAGACATAACATGGTAAAACTTATGGCCTTATAGCCTTTTTTTTAATCTCAAGAAAATGTGGTTGATTTTGAGCACTCTGAACATATCTGCTTTTCAGCAGTACACTTAAAAATACTCATCTGCTTTTTGAAAATTACTTTGTATAATTTTTGTTTTAGAGTGCTTCCCTCTGCTTTGATTTGCTTTTTTACCTACCACTGTTAGGTTTTTTTTTTAATGGAGGATATAATCCATGCAGAGTAGGAAATGGAAATAGATAATACAGTACAGTACAGTACAGGCCATTTTAGGAGTGAAGTTAAATATTTTGTCATGGTCACTAAATGTTAAAATGCTGTAACTAAACTATTGGGGTAGGGAGGGTTGCTGATTTTGTGCTTTTTTGAGAGTTTGCATTAGCACATGGGAGCATAGGATTAAAGTTTGCTAGAGAGGTATCCATATAGCCATCTGGGGTCTTAATTTATTTTAGGTTCATGGGCAGGGGATTACTAAAATGTAAACCAGAACTGGGGTTGCCAGTTGGTAGTGCACATGCAATACTAGAAGTCACAGCTGTGATGAATTCTCACTATTTTAAGGAAGAATATAAACATACTCTTTAAGCAATCCTTTTAAATTATTTTGATGTTTATTGGGTGTTTGATTACTTGATTATTTTGGTATTTTAACAATTGCACTGTCTAATTTGTTTTAAGGCTGGAAGGCCGGCAAGTTGGCAGTTTGAGATCCAGGTACTGCATGTTGGATTGAGCGCCCGTCTCTGTCCCAGCTCTTAGGGACATGAAAGGAGCCTCATTTGGGCATCCCCTGAGCGGAGTTTCTCTCGCAAAAATCCTTTCAACCCAGAACAATTTCTGACACGAAATTATTATTTTTATTTATTTATTTCTCTTCATTAATTAAACTGCCACCTCATCCTGCCATTAGAGTTAGTGCATAAGCATAATTAAAAGCAAACAGATTTCAGTTTGCTTTTAATTATGCTTATGTTGTTGTTCAGTCGCACAGTCGATTCCGACCCTTTGCGACCCCATGGACCATTTTCCTCCAGGCGCCTCTGTCCTCTACCATCCCCCTCAGCCCTCCCAGCTCTGTGCCCATTGTGTCTACAATGCCATCTAGCCATCTCATCCTTGGCCTTCCCCTTCTTCTTTTGCCCTCCACCTTTCCCAACATCAATGCCTTCTCAAGTGAATCCTCCCTTCTCATTTGATGTCCAAAGTACTTTAGCTTCATCTTTACTATTTGACCTTCCAATGAGCAGTCAGGGTTAATTTCTTCTAAGATTGACCTATTTGTTCTCCTCGCTGTCCAGGGGACTCTCAAAACCCTCCTCCAACACCACATTTCAAAGGCATCTATTCTTCTGCGTTCAGCCTTCCTAATTGTCCAGCTCTCACATCCATACATTACTACTGGGAAAACCATTGCTTTGACTATTCTAATTTTTGTTTGCAATGTGATGTCTCTGCTTTTCACTATGTTCCCCAGGTTTCTCATTGCTTGTCTCCCAAGAATCAGTCGCCTTTTTATTTCATGGCTACAATCCCCATCTGCAGTGATCTTTGATCCTAAGAAAGTAAAATCTGTCACTGCTTATACACTAATTCTAATGGCAGGATGAGGTGGCAGTTTAATTAATGAAGAGAAATAAATAATAATAATAATAATTTCATGTCAGAAATTGTTCTGGGTTGAAAGGATTTTTGCGAGAGAAACTCCGCTCAGGGGACGCCCAAATGAGGCTCCTTTCATGTCAATCCATCATGCAGTACCTGGATCTCAAACTGCCAACTTGCTGGCCTTCCAGCTAACAAGGTGAGCTTCTTAACCACTGAACCACCGCAGCCACAGATAAATAAATGAATAAATGTTATTTAACACATTTGGTTCTAGCATAAATTAGATCTGCCACACCAAAAAATGTACCAATAATCACATCTGGTTTGATCCTCAGAGGCTGAATTAGTTATTTTTAGATGGGCTCTACCACAAATCTTTGAGGCCTACTTTTTAACATTTTATGTAGAATCGGGGCCGCTGGACGGCCGTGAGGTCCCGGAGGAGACTGATCAAGTAACGATACGAGGCAGTATGGAGCGAGATCAGATCAGTGGTTTATTGAGGGAAAAGCATCATCATATATAGATCAGAAGGCAAAACGGGATAGAATCGTCATCTGACAGAAAATCACATCACCCATTTACTCGGGTTAATGGGAAATCTCTCTTGGGGAAGTTAATTAACTCGGGCAAACACTGACAGGGGAAAACCATTGTTCGAGGCTTACACCAGAGTAAGTATGGCCTCTATTTACACTAGAGCTTGGGCTGATCTGTGAGTCAGTAATTGCCTAATACGTAACGGAGGTTAGTGATCTGCTTCTCTCAGCAGAATCGCCAGTCAGGTCAGATGTGGGTGAATCAACCCTCTGATTATTAATCCACCCCCCACCCCCCGTTTTCCATACTGGCAAGGGCCATTGGCCAGGAGTTTGCTCGACTGGTTTAACCTCTGCCAAGGTTCTATGCCAATTGGGCATGCGGAATCCGCATCTCCCCTTTTTCTGTTATTTAGGGACCTGACAGGTGACCCTGCGCAGGAGGGGCATCAGCTGGTGTACAGGAACGACACTTCGGGGTTCCCCCCACGGGGGACATCTCAATAATAGTGAGGGAATACATTGCACGAAACAGCATCCTGCTATGCCTAGTATTATCACTCCCACAATTACTTGAAGCGTCGTCTGGAGCCACCCCCACGGAAGCCATGACCACAAGGAACTCCACCAATCCCATGCGGAGCCCTGCTTGATGTTCTTAACTAGGGTGTGGAGGTCCGTGAGCTGGCTCTGTACCTTGCGTGTGTTGTCTGTGAGATTAAAGCAACACATGCCATGAACAGATTCGCAACCCAAATGATGTAGCAACAGAAGGTAGTCTATAGCTGCTCGATTGTCAAGAATGGCATGGCGAAGCTCTGCCTGCTCCTGGTTGAGCAGCGCTATCGCTGAGGAGGTATGGTTAATGGCTTTTGCTAATCCGCAAGCCAACTGACCAATTCTCCGAGCGTTGCCGACGGCTAAGCCTGGCACGCCAAGTATGCTGACTGCCAACGAGACGTATTCAGCTGGACTGAGAACCCTAATGCTGCTATCACATGAGCTGTCTAACTGGGTGGCACGAGTGTGTCGTATGGGTGAGGAAACATTTGTGCTTGGAACAATCATATCCTTAGTGGGGAGTAACAGTGTCAAGCAACTAATGCAACATGTAGAATCTGATACATTTGCGGGAATGTAGTTCCAATTGTACTGATTACATGTAAAGAACCATCCTGAAGGTAGGGTAACATGCGCATACATTGAACCAAGTGTCTCTGGTTTATCACAAGTCCAGTTGCCGCGGCCAGTGTCGAGGCAGCGGCGCTGAGTTCGGCCGACTGCAGAGCAGCCGACCATCCGAGCACAAGTAGAGTTCGGACTGACCGCCACTCGAGGAGTGTGGAGAGTGGCTGCGTCAGCCGGCAAAGTCATAGTCAGCTGCATTCCCCAGCGAGCGTATGCTGTGAAGCTCGCAGGGAGATGCGGACTGAAAATCCGCCTCAACAGCCAGTCGCCATCCCTGGTGCGCGCGTCCAGAGTGTGGCACACAGGGATGAGGCAGGTGCTCAAAACTGAGGCAGAACCCGCGTCCTGCTTCAGGCAAAAATCGGACTGGTTGACGAGACCCGCCAACCTTTCCCATAGGTTGTAGTGCATCCGGGCAGAAAGATCTCCGCCTGGCACCAAATCGTTGGCCTTTAGTGAGGCTGCCTGGACGCCTCCCCCCGCAAGTAGGGAGAGGGCCAGGATGATGGTGACTGCCACGGAGTTGGCATTAATCTGGGCAAAGACTGCAGCTACGAAGTTCTCCGGTGTCGGTTCCCTCTCCTCGCGTTGGAGGGCGTCTTGGGCCTCACTGCAAAGGGTCTTGACCATCCCCCAGGTGATCCTCGGCGCTGTCGTCCGCAGTCGCCGCTTCTCCCGCCGGGTCCCTTCGGTCAGGGTGAGGTCCTCCATCCCCGGGATTGGACTCAGGTCGGCCTGGGTCCACGCCATGTGGTTCCAAGTGAGGCTTAACACACCGAGCTGGAATCCAGATGACACCTGTAGGAGACATAACTGCAGCATACCCTCTTCCCCAGGTTACGAGTGGCGCCGGGCCCCTCCAGGAAAGGTCCGGTGGCACCCGGTAACGGACCATCGGTCGCTTCCGAACGGCGGAAGTGTTTCTCCTGCGGCGTGCAATCCGAAAAAACATTAAGGTGATTGTATGTGAACAATACCTTATTCAGACAATGCTGTGCCTGACCCTGTGACTTGGGGAGGGCTGGTGGCTCCCCCCCTTTCTGTTTGTTTGTCAATGTAGGACTTGAGCGTCCAATTGACTCGTTCCACAATCGCCTGCCCCTGCGGATTGTAAGGAACGCCAAAAGTATGCTTAATGTCCCAGGTGGCCATGAAGTTAGCCAACTGCCTAGAGCTGTAGGACGGGGCGTTATCGGTTTTCACGTGCCGCGGTTTGCCCATTGCCGTGAAGCAGGAAAGGAGGTGCTGCTCCACGTGGGAAGCTGTCTCCCCTTTCTGCGCTGTCGCCCAAACGAATTGTGAAAAAGTATCAATGCAAACGTGCATGTACTGCCATCTGCCGAACTGCGGAACATGCGTGACATCCATTTGCCACACCTGGTTAGCCTCTGTCCCTCGTGGGTTCACCCCCCACGAGGGCTCCCCCGGTGCCCCTGCACAATGCTGGCAAGAGCAAACTATGCCTTGGGCTTGAGAAAGTGGCAGATTGAACTGTCTGGCGAGCGCTTTGGCATTCTGATGAAAGAATGCATGACTCTGAATTGGAGTAGTGAAAACACCCAACACTGAACGTTGCTGAATTTCCTTTGCAGCCGCAGCCGCTCTGCTATTGCCCGCGGAAATCGGACCCGGTAGGTCTTGGTGACTTCGGATGTGGGCAATATAGAGCGCTTCCGTGCGGTTTCGCAAATGAAATTGAGCAGTGAGGAACAAACTCAGCAAATTTTTGTCTATCGCGGGAGTGATGTATGCTCCCGGTAGACTGTGAAGCAAATTCCTAACATACTGACTGTCAGTAATGATGTTTAGGCACTCTTTGGCGAAGGTGCGCAAGGCAAGGTTCACGCTGCCAACTCTGCCCACTGCGCAGACTTCTGTGGAAGAGTTAGCAGCGTGCGCCAAGCCTGGCCCTCCTGCCAAGTCAAGACACCATATGTGCGACCCCCATCCGTAAAAACTGTCCTGGCCCCCCGAAGTGGAACCAGCGAGAGCAATTCAAACAAGCTGACTGTCTGCGTTTGAAGCGAGACAAGTCTGGGGTCTTTTGGCAAGTGGTATGCCAAGCATCCGGTGAATCCTTCCTAGGCAATTGGAAGCGAGTCACCAAGCTGCATCAACTGCTGAACCTGCTCTTTGGTGAACGGGACCACGATCTTTGCTAAGTCGTGCCCTGAAATGTCCCTGGCTCTCAGCCTTCCACGGTAAACCACCGCGGGGACCAACTCTTGGGGAGGAACGATGTTTCGGGAAGAGGTGTTCGGCAAGTACACCCATTCCACGATACTCGCCCCTTTCTCGGAGTCCACTCCTAGGGCTCCGGTGAACATGGATCCTGCCCGAACGATGTACAAGTTCAGGATCGGGGCATATGGCCCCTGAGCAATCCTGTCCACCCACCTTTGGCTGAGAATTTGGTTGACTTTCTCGAGAGCTAAGCGTGCCTCTCGAGGAATTTGTATCCGGTCTGCCGGCTGCTTGCCTAGCGTGAGCAGCGAGAAGAGCGGTTTCAAAAGATCCGTATCCAATCGGAAATACGGTCTGGCCCAATTAATGTTTCCTAAAACCTGCTGCAATTCTACCAGGGTGACTGAGTCCTTTAAGTTGATCTGGGGCAAAACGGGTGCTGCGAAGGAGCGGAGAAGCTGATGACCCAAGTATGAGAAGGGCTTGGTTCTCTGCACTTTCTCTGGGGCAATGAGTAACCCTTTCTCCCCCAGGCTGGCCTGGAGATCTTTAAACATTTCGCTGCCGAGTTGCGGCACTGCGACCAAGATATCATCCATGAAATGGCATACTAAGGCTGTGGGATGAAGGTTTCGAAACTTTGCCAGTGCGTTGTGAACATAAATTTGGCACAGGGTGGGCAAATTGAGCATGCCCTGTGGCAAAAATTTCCACGCATAACGCTGCGTGGGCTCACTGTGGTTCACAACCGGCACCGTAAAGGCGAACCTTTCCCTGTCCCTGGGGTCTAATGGAATGGTGTAAAAGCAATCCTTGAGATCTACAACTAGGATCTCCCACCCCTCGGGAATCATATTTGGATTTGGGATGCCGCACTGAAGCGGACCCATTGGCTGTATACATTTGTTGATCTCTCTGAGATCGTGGAGGAGTCGCCACTTCCCCGACTTCTTCTTAATGACAAAAATAGGCGAATTCTAAGGACTAGTGGACTGCTCTATATGTCCTGCGTCTAGCTGTTCTTTGACCAGTTGCTTTAGGGCGACTAATTTCTCTCCCACTACCGGCCATTGTTCCACCCAGACCGGCGTATTGGTGAGCCATTTAAGTGGCAACGCCATTACCCGAAGGTAAGAGTAGCACCGTACTGCTGTAAAATGTCTCGCCCCCAAAGGTTGATGTGCACGTCCAGAATGTACGGCCGAATGACCGCTGTGCCGTCAGCCTTTGGGATCGTGACTTCCACCCACTCCCGGCTCCTAAACGCTTCCTGGATGCCGCCTACCCCCCACACATCGGAGACCGGCTCAATGGCCCACTCCCGTGGCCACTGGCTTCGGCTGACCACGCTGACATCAGCTCCGGTATCTAACAACCCTGAAAATGATCTTTTATTCAAAAATACCTCAATAACTGGTCGCTGTTTCCACTCTATGTTGGTCTCCACTGTCGCTAAGACTTGGTATCCTTGCACTGCCTCACTTGCGCTCGAGCGGTCTTCTGACCCGGACTCTGAGCTGTCCCTGAGCCTTCCCTGGCTATCTGCTGGCGAGTGACAAGGAACCATAATCAGTTGCGCTAATGTGTCTCCTTTGTGAATGGTCTGGGGTAGGTGTGTCCAAAGCTGAACTTGGAGAATGCCTGAAAAATTGGAGTCAATGACTCCTGGAATTACAAGAATTCCGCGTGCTCCTGCTACACTGCGAGGCAAAACTAAACCTATAAAGCCCTTGGGCAGGGGTCCCATGTACTGGGAGCCCACCAGATAGACTGTGCCTGGCAGGTCGCATGTGACGTCCGCCTGGGAAGTTAATTCTAGCCCTGTACTACTCTTGGGGCTGGCCTGTGCCTTCGCAATGCTCGGAATGTGATCGGAATCTAATCTAGCTCTGACTTGCCCAGAGCAAGGGAAGCCTCTGTTTGGACCGGGGCCAGAGACGTGCCCGCGTTCCGGTTTCCCGAATTCGGACAGTATCTGGACCAATGGTAGCCTTTCTTACACCTCGGACACGGGGTGGTTGGAGCCTTGGAACGGCCGGAATTTTGTCCACCTCCCTTGGATCGGCACTCCCTAGCGAACTGACCGATCTTGCCACAATTGTGACATGCCCCTTGGTTTCTGCTCTTGGGTTTCCTACCCCCTTGCACCGCTGCTGCCAACAGACCCATTTTGTAGGATTCTGTGCCAACATCGGCGCAAGCTCTAATCATGTCCGTGAGAGTCAAGTCGGGACGATTACCCAGTGACTGCAAGATTTTACGGCAGTCTAAATTGGTATTGTCCTTGGCCAATTTCATCATGAGCTCTTGTTGGGCTTGCTCATTATCGATCTGCCTACTGATCGCTTCCTCTAAGCGATTGATAAAGTCCATGTAGGACTCCTGGGCTCCCTGTTTGACTGCGGTGTAATTTTTGGCCGCTTTGCCAGTTGCTGGAACCTTGAGAAAAGCCCTGAAGGCAGCCTCGGCTGACATTTGAAGAGTGGCTAGTGGCAAGTTGGTCTGCGCATCAATGGATTCGAAGGCACCTGAACCATATAACTGGTCAGGAAGTACTGCGCCTCCCATCCTGGCAGCCCTTGTCTGAGCCTCGAGGCGATACTCGCTGTCCCATAGCAAATACTGGCTGGGGTTGAGCATCATCCGCATGACGGCTTTCCAGTCGTGCGGGATGAACATGGTATTCTCACACACTTGCTGAAGCGTGCCCCTAGTGAAGCGACTCTGGAGTCCTGTCTCTGAAATGGCCTTCCGTATAGCCATGAGGAGCTTATACGGGACTGGGGAATGAACAACCTGCTGTTGCCCTGTGAGGGCATCCATTTCCAAGCGAATTGGACAAATCTGACTAAGCTCAGCTAGCTCTTCTGCTGGCAAATCCCCCTTCTTGATCTCTTCCTCAACTGTGCGCTGAAGGGCACTCTTAGTTTGGGAACTTGTAGCTGTCAGAGAAGCGCCTGCGCTTCCCATTCCATGCATTCCATCGGTGACATCTGCAGCTGTCACCGAGGGAAAGCTCCCTACACTACTCTGCTTAAACTGTAATGACGGATAGAGCGCCGTGGGCGCCGATGGCTCTACTGGTGCTGGGGGTTCTTTGGCCTCTACCCGGACTGGATCTACCTCCGCTAAGAGCTTCCTACATTTACTCCATGTGCAAATTATGCCCTCTGGAGCTTTCGGGGGCTGCTGAATGCAGTCTCCTATCTGATCCCAGAGCTGAAGGGTTAGCGTACCTACTTCTGGGTAAAGCAGGCAGTGTTCCCTTAAGTACACCAAAAGTCTCGCTAGCTCTCCACTGTGAAAGCGTGTCTGATATACCCTGGCCAGGATTTTGAATTCTTCCTCATGAATTCTTTGGCTAGCGGACGGACGTTGCCGCTGAGGACAAGTCCCCATATTACCTGCGGGGTCCTTTGAAGTTTCCTCCTCGGGACGGGTCGACGCGTCTGTAGTCCAGGCAATAGGTTTTGCGTGACGAGTGTCTGGGTAGAGCTCGGAGCGTGGCCTGCTGCCACGGGCCCTCGGTGGCCTCTGCGCTGTCAGGGGTTCACAGCTGACCCTGAGCAGAACACGTTTTTCCGTTACTGCAAGCCTGCCGCGAAAGTCGGGAGCAAGCTGTAGGATGCCTCTTCTGTAATGCCCCACCGCTTGGGCCGTCTTCCCGATTGGCTGGCTTACCGACCGGGCTGCCGCGCTGTCCTCCGGGCTGAATGGACGCGGTTCTAGCGCAGAACCGGACCGTGTGATCGCTTACTCTCGGGTAAGATCACGTCGGGGTCACCAGATGTAGAATCGGGGCCGCTGGACGGCCGTGAGGTCCCGGAGGAGACTGATCAAGTAACGATACGAGGCAGTATGGAGCGAGATCAGATCAGTGGTTTATTGAGGGAAAAGCATCATCATATATAGATCAGAAGGCAAAACGGGATAGAATCATCATCTGACAGAAAATCACATCACCCATTTACTCGGGTTAATGGGAAATCTCTCTTGGGGAAGTTAATTAACTCGGGCAAACACTGACAGGGGAAAACCATTGTTCGAGGCTTACACCAGAGTAAGTATGGCCTCTGTTTACACTAGAGCTTGGGCTGATCTGTGAGTCAGTAATTGCCTAATACGTAACGGAGGTTAGTGATCTGCTTCTCTCAGCAGAATCGCCGGTCAGGTCAGATGTGGGTGAATCAACCCTCTGATTATTAATCCACCCCCCCACCCCCATTTTCCATACTGGCAAGGGCCAGTGGCCAGGAGTTTGCTCGACTGGTTTAACCTCTGCCAAGGTTCTATGCCAATTGGGCATGCGGAATCCGCAATTTTAGTCATGCAATTCCTGCATCCCAGTTTTCTTTGGTCTCCCCCACCACCACCACCACCACCACCCCCATCAACCAGTTGGGTCACTTCACATATTCAGTCTTCTTGTCCTGTTTTTCAGGTTGTCTGTAACCAATGAAATTTTAGCCCCACAGCTGTATTTTTGCAAACATTCTGATGACAACCCCCCCCCCCTTTTTGTTCATGGTAGGGCTTTTTGGGATGCATTGATTGAGTGATTGATTGATTTTAAAATGTTTATGTGTCTTCTGCTTTTAAAAACATAACAAATCTCAAAACAGTATATAATGTTATAGTATTGAAGACCAAGCTATAACAAACTCAGGAAATAAAACAATGAAATGTCTCTTTAAGATTACTAGGATTGACTGGTTAAGTTTTTGGCCATGAAAATGTCTGGATAGACAAATAAGGAGTGGTACAGTACAGCTTGAAATCACAGGGTTGAAATCCCATAAACTTCAGATTATCAGGGACTATGAGATCCTTCAGACGTCCTTCACTTGGCTTCAGTTCTCACAGGAGCTGGGTGAGAAATGGATGTTCCCAGGAACTGTATTTTGTTGCAATCTAATCTTGCTAGAATGCAAAGTGTATCAGAGTGGTTTGGTCTTAGACTTGCAAGTAAGAGCTGTCGGCTTTACAATAGACTTGTACCTATTTGAAGCAAAACCTGCTAGAATTTGTTGAAAAGGATCCGTTTATCCCCATTTTCATACTGGCTTTGAGGTTTTTCATAATGAAGACTAAACTTCCAAATTTATTGTTGCAAATAAGTTTTTAGTAGAGCAGAGACAATGTACATTTGGAGCCAGATTGATTTTGGAGAGATTCTTCCATATAGTAACTTTACAATGAAAAAGGTTGTGCTGTGCCCCAAGACCAAATGAATTTTGAACACTGAAGGCATTCAAAGAGAAAATGCCCAATCTGCATTGATTTTGATTCCTGCATTGAGCAGTGGGTTAGACGCAATAGCTTCATAAACCTCTTCCAACTCCATTATTCAATGAATCTATATACTGTATTGTACTAGACTGGAATACATCTAGTAAGGCCTTGATAACGCAGGGATATCTACATAGAAGAAGGTAGCCCCTCAGATAACTTGGTCCTAAATTGCTTGAGCCCTTTCAAACCAAGCATAACACCAGAGTGGCTTGATAGTCAACTGGCAGTTAGTACAGAAGCAGAAACTGATACAAGCAGATTGCTGAAAATACAATGTTCTGAATTGTACATGTGACATTTTTAAGGATATAATTTTCCTTTTTAAAAAAAATTAATCTATCAGAGCCTTCGCTTTTTGATTGTTTCAGTTTAATACTTATTACTTTTTATATTGACTCTGCAGAGTGGCTGGTATGATAGGTGTAATTTTATCCTTTGTTACATTAAAGGGTCATAGAAATGCCTTATGCGTACCAGTGCTGTGCATTTGGAGCTTGTGACAGCTACTACAAAATCCAAAACCAACGGAACAAAGCAGAGAACAGCAGCACAGATGAATTTCAAAGAAAAGATGGTGGCATTTTACACTCATATGGTAAATTGAATTCGAATGAAATCAGAAATCAAAATAGGATACTTGCTATTCATGGGGAATTTAGTTGCCAGAAACCAAGCAAATGTTCTCCTTTTTAATTATGCTGTTTTAATAAGAACATGACAGCACCATTAAATGTTAATTAAGATACCTGCTCCATGCTAGTACAGCAAAGATTTTCATACTTTCTCCCTGTTAGGTAGCTCCCCCTTGGGAGAAGAATGTAGTTGTGATTACTGCGTTGTGGGTAGCAGGACACACTAGTTGAATTCCCTATCTCTGCCTATTTTCTCTGCAGAGATATCTGTATGGATCAACAGAATATGATTAAGTGGGTTAGACATGCATAGATTGACCAATAATGCAGGGGTTTCCATGTGCTGTTTTCAGTAGAAAGAGAGTAAGTATATGCAAGAGGATTTTGGGTTGCCATAATATAACAGATTGAATGTCATGATATTCTCCTCTACAGATGAACTTGACTTTGAGGATTTCCTTCTTGACTTTGATGAAGATCTGAAAGCTCATCATTCAGTACATTGCTCTCCCTCTCCAGGTATTGATCTAGATATACTAGCATACCTCTTCTTTCACTCTTAATACTCCTATGGAAAAGAGGAATTGAAAGAGGGCTAGTGCTAAACAGGATACATGGCTATAAATGAGTAACAACATCTGCTTTTATATACAAAATGTTTAGAAATATTATGGTTCATGAATTGGTGAACTGAGCTTTATATGAATCTGCTTTACTTCTCTTTTCATTGCAGGACCCTTCAAGCCTTGTGATTACCTTTTTGGCAGTTGGCTAATCAGAGCTGGAGTTTGGACCATCGTGTTTCTGACCCTTACTTGCAATGCACTAGTGGCTGCCACAGTCTTCCGATTCCCACAGTTCATCTCCTCTATAAAGCTGCTAATTGGATTAATCGCCATTGTAAATACTCTCATGGGCATGTCCAGCAGCATGCTTGCTAGTGTTGACGCAATGACTTTTGGGGTCTTCGCTCAGTATGGTACATGGTGGGAAAGTGGAATAGGTTGTCACATCATTGGACTTCTCTCAGTCTTTGCTTCAGAAGCTTCAATTTTCTTGCTCACTTTAGCAACTCTTGAACGCTGGTTCTCTATGAAACATACCACAAAGTATGAGACAAAATCCACCTTTGTTAGCATAAGAATTGGCATTCTCTTTTGCTTTGCTTTGGCTTTAATCATGGCAATAATACCACTATTAGGTGGAAGTGACTATGGAGTTTCTCCCTTGTGCATACCGTTACCATTTGGGAAACCAACTGCTGTAGGGTACATGGTAGCATTAGTCTTACTGAACTCTCTTTGTTTTCTTGTTATGACGATAGCCTATACAAAACTCTACTGCAGTCTGGATAAGGAAGAAGTGGATAATACTTTGGAGTGTTCCATGGTCAAACATATAGCCTTACTGCTCTTTACTAACTGTATTCTTTATTGCCCTGTGGCCATCTTGTCATTTTCTTCTTTGTTAAACCTTACTTTGATTAACCCAGAGGTAATTAAACCAATACTTCTAGTGATTGTACCCCTGCCTTCATGTCTGAACCCACTTCTCTATATATTTTTTAATCCTCATTTCAAGGAGGACTTGGCAAGTCTTCAAAAGCAGACATTTGTATGGAAAGAATCGAAGCATGACAGTTTTGTCTCTGTTAATTCAGACGATGCAGAAAAACAGTCATGTGATTCAACACAAGCTCTAGTAACTTTCACAAGCCCCAGATTGTCATATGAGATTTCCCCCAGCAATTCACTCGTGCCGTCATCTTATCGAATGAATGAAAATTGTAACCTTACTTCAGTAACATTTGTTCCATGTCATTAGCTTCATCTCAAAGATATCTGTAGTGTTTACAACAATTTTGATTTCAGATTAAGTGAATGTCTATCCATTTCCTCTACAAAAGGAGGAAAAGAATGGATTTACTCCTTTTACTTGCATCGATATATCTGACAGCTTTGGCTGAAATGCCAATAGATACTGTCTCCATCTGCTTTCAAATACATATTTATGCATTAACACTTAAATCAATTTTCATTTAGACTCATTGAAAAAGTCCTAAAGCAATTACAATTCCAGCTTTGGCTCTGGTGCTATCCAACAGACTGAGAAATAGATACATAAATAAAATAAGAAAATGAGTGAGTTCCCAAAAAAGGTAATAAAACAGTGCCCTTCCTGGGTCTTTTTGTTATAGAATTAGTGGATTGTCCACTCATCTTATTTTTAATAGGTTAAAACTATTAAGAATTGCTATCTTGTCACATGAAAGCCATTGAATTCCTTTGGTCTTACTTCTGGGTAGACAGGTACTCGATTGCACTACATGTATCTAAATGGTTGAAGGAGGGAGAGAATTGTTCTCAGCTCTTTGCTCAACTTGTTAGCATCTGAAGTACTGTATACACTTACATTGGAAAGACAGCTAATGTTATCATGGTTTGAAAGAGCTACACAGAATCATGTGGACATGGAAAGTTATGTTATGTTTTTTTTTTGTTCTGTAATGAATTAATTTGTTGAGCATAGTTTGGAAATAGTGAACAAATGCAGAAACCAGACGGAAAAATTCAGCAGCAAGGTTATCATATTCCTTCATTTCCATGGAATTGGAAACAATGCAGCTTATAGTTGCAAAAGCTGTTTTTAAAACCACTTTAGATTAAACAAGAGATGATCTGACCATTGCACAATACTTATTACCATGTTTATATACCTTTATTTTTACTGTGGCTCCATTACAGAGTGCTGCTTATTGTCAGTGAAAATGCTCCTCTCAATATATTTCCTTTTTGATGTGAGTCTGAAAAGTGAAAGAAAAAGCCTCACAAAAGATTCTTGTTTATTAAAAATTGGATAAACCTCAAAATGCTGTAGAACAGGCTACTATGCATAATGTTTTTTGACGTTCAAAAGCTCTGATGCAGATATTCTAACTTTAAAATATTAAAATTCATTTCAGAACAACTTTTGAAAAATACAATTTGTAAATATAGAACTGTATTTATTATATTGAAATCATACTAAAAGATGGGACTAAGCCAGGGGTGCGCAAACTATGGCCCATGGGCCAGATCTGGACCACACCACCCTCCATACTTGTCAAGTTTCGGGAAATTTCTGTAAAACCCCTGTATTTTACACTCTTTCCCACCATCATCTCGTATTAGTTAGACTGCATTTAGACTGGAGTTAGATTGGAGGCCAGCACAGGATAAGCATAGCTGTCCCAATTTCCTGTTTTGGCCGGGAAATTTCCCTTATTTGACAGACATTTCCCAAAACTTGGCAGGTATGCCACCCTCATTACTTCCACTTCCGGGAGTAATGAGGGTGGCGCGGGCTGGATGAATTGGCATTGGGGGCTGGATCCAGCCTGCAGGCCATAGTTTGGCCACCCCAGTTTAAGCAGAGAAAATAGCAGCTTAAAATCTATCTCATCTTGTTGCAAAACAGATTGGAAGGCACATTTTAATTCCACTTCTGGTGGTAGGAACCATGTGACCGGCCCACTGAACCATGTGACCAGCCCATGGCCCAAAAGGTTTGGGCACCCCTGGACTAAGCCATATATAGGTTCATTCTGATATATTTGCAGCTAGATTTCTATTTTCTGCTCATGTATTTGACCAAATTCACTATCTGTAATATAAATATGTGTAAATGGAAAACAGTGATTGTAAATAGGTTTGTGCTTTCTTTTCTACTGCTGTTTCATATATACGTAATTTGTAATAAAATCTGCACTTAAACAGAAAACATTCACCAGTGTCTTAAACTGAAAACTGTCAGTCAGCAAGACTGTTATGGGATCAGGGGTAAAGCAACTGGGGCTGTACACCAAAGCCCAAAATTCAACTGGCAATGAAATCTGCCTCCTGATCGTCAAGAATACTAACTGGCAGCACCTCATGGCATTATCCGTATCCTTTTCCCCACCCTTCTAAAGTATAACCATTATTTTTTTATTTCAAGGTAAAGGTCGCCCTTGCTTGAAAGCCAGTCATATCCGACTCTAGGGTTCAGTGCTCATCTCTGTTTATAGCCAAAGAACCAGCGCTGTTTGCATCTGCAGACGTTTCCATGGACATATGGCAGGCATGACTAGACACCGGAGTGCATGGAACACTGTTTACCTCCCCCCCCCCCCCGCCCCAAAGTGGTACCTTTTTATCTACTTGCAATGTCTTGCTTTTGAACTGCTAGGTTGGCAGGAGCTGGAACAGAAGCGGGAGCTCACTTCATCGTGCAGTACTCAGGTCTTGAACTGCTGACCTTCCAGTCATCAAGTTCAGCATCATAACCACTAAGCCACCGCAGGCCCTTTTTTATTTCATATTCTCCTTTTTCTTGGGAAGCAAAATACATGGGAGATGATGCTGATTGCATGAAACATCTTGTAATCTTGTAACTGGTTCTGCAGCATCTTTAAAGATTCAACCTAGGGTGGTGATGGGGTGCGGTCGCTATGCCCGTGCCTCAACACTGCTTCGGGAGTTGCACTAGATCCCGGTTTACCTCCGGGTGCAATTCAAGGTGCTGGTTTTGACCTTTAAAGCCCTACATGGCATTGGTCCAGGGTACTTAAGAGACCGCATCACCCCAAGGTGTCCAGCCCATCCTACAAAGGCAGACAGGAGGGGCTCAGTGGTGGTCCCATCCGTGAAATAAGTTCATCTTAGTGGGGCCAAGAAGAGAGCCTTCTCCGTGTCTGCCCCAGCCCTGTGGAACCTCTTACCACCAGAATTGCGTCTCCAGGCAGATCTTCTCCCCTTCAGAAAAATGTTGAAGACCTGGCTATGCCAGCGGGTTTGGGGCATGTGTGACTCTTCTGTACAAGCCCGCTGGCTTATTTAGCCTGTTGAGGGGTCCTGCTTATCTCTGTTTTCTTTGTTCTTTCTGCTTTTCTTTCTTTTTCTTTTTTTTTTTTTGCTATTTTATGCTTGGTGGGGGGAGGGGGAGGGCATATCTGTTACCCCGTAATCCTGCGCCGATTGACGTCATTTCCCGACCCGTGCTGCCAAACCCCTGTAATTTGGCAGTGGGGGAAAGGAAGTACTGCGCAGCCCTTCCATGCAAGTCACCTTCTATGCATGTGTAGAAGGGTTTTACACTCATGTAGAACCCTTCCATGCATGCGTGGAAGCCTACGCCGCTTGCGTAGGGGGCTGCACAAGCAACGTAGCCTTCCACGCATGTGTGGAAGGCGACCTGTGCGGAACCACTTTGCGCAGGTCCTGTTTTTTCTGGAGCCGCGGGTTGACAGGTATGGGTGAGGGTGTTTTTTAATTATAAATTGATTAGTTTCATGTGTTTTTAATGCTGCTTTTAGTGGGTTGGGGGGTTAGGTATTTGTAGCGGTTGTTGTTTTCTCTGCTATTGTACTGTACTTTTTATGTATGTTGTTAACCGCCCTGAGTGATGTTCATCATCAGGAGGGTGGGATATAAATTCATAAATAAATAAATAAATAAATAAATAAATAAATAATAAAATTTGATTTGAATTTATTTTACAGGTAAGAGATGCATTCTCTTACAGTGTTTGATAACCATTTCCCTAAATTTAGCCGATTTGCTTTACTTTTGTTGTTGTTGTGTTAAGACAGGGAGGGGCAACCTGTAGTGTCCAAATATGGCAGCTTCTTCACTGCACCTATCAAAGCCTACAACCATCACTGATGGTGTCAAGATTCTACCAGGCACAGAGAGCCCTTATAAAACATTCAAAAACACTACCCTATTTATTCTGGAGTGAATGAATCAAGGAGGGTCAATGTGATGTAAGGTAAAGGTCACTCTTGCTTGAAAGCCACTTGTATCCGACTCTAGAGTTCAGTGCTCATCTCTATTTATAGCCAAAGAGCCAGCGCTGTCTACATTTGCAGACATTTCTGTGGACGTGGCAGGCATGCCTCATCACCAGAGTGCATGGAATGCTATTGACCTTCCCACCGAAGTGGCCCCTATTTATCTACTTGGAATTTCTTGCTTTCAAACTTCTACGTTGGCAGGAGTAAGAGAAAAACTTCCTGTTCCGGCCAAGTAGTGCTTTCAGGTAATACAGAATTCCACTGGGCTGAGCACTTAAAACTTTACCATCAACCCTGCCATTCGCCCACAAAATAACCAGACACCTGGTAACTGGGCAAGGCAAGGACTGGATTTAAGTAGCACAAACCTCTTTGGCTAAACATGCAGACATGTACATGGAAAAATGATGTAGCTATCTGGCTGCAGAACCAGAGGTTATGAGTTTGATTCTCCACTGTGGCTCCTGGAAGAGAGCCAACCTTTGTAGCCTTGGGCAAAATGCACAGCCTCAGGGTTGTGGTGGTGGTGGTGGTGATAGCAGTGTGCAGTAGGCTAGTGTTCAGTTAATGGCTGTTAAACAGGAGCAAACTAATCCAGAAAGCTGTAATTAGATAAATAAGAGAAAACCTGCATTTTATTGCACCAGAAAATCTATTCATGTATAGTGTAGAACAGGGGCGCCCAAACTATGACCCGTGGGCCCAATTAGGCCTGTGCATTTAATTTAATTTAATTTTCGCGCTTATATACCGCCCACTCAGGTGCAACCCAACTCAGGGCGGTTTACATGGCGGACAATAAATACAATATAATAATACAATGACACATAATAATACAGTTCAATTACATCAAGAGAAATTCAGGGGGGGGGGACACAATATCAATACATCACATAATACATAAGTACAAAGCATCAGAAATAATATTAACAAAATCCCCAAGGGATGAAGCATAGCTTCCAAAGTCCCCGCCGAGAACAAGGCACAGCTGCGCCAGTGCTCCCATCTCCCCTGACCGACTTGGCCCGGGGAGGGGAGAGAGCCGCAGGTGGCTCCCATCCTGGGCCGATGGCGGGGGCCCAGGAGAGCTTCGGCGCGGAGTCCCGGCTGCAGCTCGGCATCCTTTTATCCCTCCGGTCAAGGCAGGGCCGGAGGGAGGCGTAGCTGGTGTCCGCAGGTGGCTCCCATCCTGGGCCGATGGCGGGGGCCCAGGAGAGTTTTGGCGTGGCGTCCCGGCTGCGGCATGGCGTCTTCTTATCCCTCCGGTCACGGCAGGGCCGGAGGGAGGCGGGGCCGGTGTCCGCAGGTGGCTCCCATCCTGGGTCGATGGCGGGGGCCCAGGAGAGCTTCGGCGCGGCATCCTGGCTGCGGCATGGCATCCTCTTATCCTTCCGGTCACGGCAGGGCCGGAGGGAGGCGGGGCCGGTGTCCGCAGGTGGCTCCCATCCTGGGCCGATGCCGGGGGCCCAGGAGAGCTTCGGCGTGGCATCCCGGCTGCGGCTCGGCGTCCTCTTATCCCTCCGGTCAAGGCAGGGCCGGAGGGAGGCGGGGCCAGTGTCCGCAGGTGGCTCCCATCCTGGGCCGATGGCGGGGGCCCAGGAGAGCTTCGGCATATCATTAATGTGGCCTGCGGTGAGTACTCAGGCTCACTGCGGACAGTCCCTCCACCCACACCCACACCCTGACGGTGGCGATCACACTTTGTCCCCACTGCTCGGAGCAGCCTCTGGCTTGGTACCATCCCCTCTGCAGCCTTGCCAAAGCCGATCGCTGCATTGGGGAAATTTTCGGAGCCTCCTCCATTTCAAAATCCGCTACGCTGGAAGGGTAAGCTTGGCATGCTGCACTGACGTCAGCCTTGGTGCACCAATGGGCTCTCCCAGCGTTACAGATTTTGAAATGGAGGAGGCTCCGAAAATTTCCCCAATGCAGCGATCAGCTTTGGCAAAGGCTGCAGAGGGGATAGTCCCGAGCCAGTGGCTGTTTGGAGAAGCCAGACAAAGCACAATCTCCGCCACCACTGACGTCAAAACTGTCAGCAGCAGGAGCAGCCCGCCTCCGGCCCCCGCAGCTGCATGTCAGGGGTGGGACCAACCCAGCAAAAAAAAAGTTTGGCCGCCACTGGTTTACAAGAAAGAGCCCTTACACACCTCCCCGGAAGGATGGGTTGTGTGCTCAGAAGGATATTTATAGCCATCAAACTGGAACCCCCACCCCATTATCCTTCATTACTTCTGATGAAAAAAAGAATAACAAATACTCATACCTGTACTTCCAAAGAGGAGGGGGAGGTAAAACTTGAGTAGCAATCGGTTTATCAACAAATGCTTACATGGAGCCAAACTTTATACAACAGATAACACATCAATAGAGCTGAAGTCAAGTTACCTGACTGAGAAATCAGATTTACAGAAGAATGTGTTTATGGCCTGAAGACTAGTCAAAATGTAATAAACATTCTTCTTTGCCTTTGGAAGAAGGGGTTAATTACAAGCACCCAATTATATGTAGCTAGGTGTTTCCAAGCCATGGACAGATACAAATGCAATCTCCATTAACTGTTTTAGCCAGCCAGACATGGCAAGTGGTAGAAAATGGCAGGCCAAAAACTACTGTGGATATCAAAGGGAGGGGAAAACTAAAACAATTTTTTAAAACTGTTTCTTTGACTTGAATTAAAGCTAGATGACTCATTTTGGAGTGCCCTATCTTCTGAAAAGCATAGAGGGAAGGGATGTTAGCTCAAAAGACAATTAAATACAGATTATCTGCAGATCCAGCTCAAGATACTTGGTTTCTCAAAATGGAAGGAAAATGGCATTTGATCACCATGCAAATCAAGATACCACATCCCCAAAGCCAGCCAAGGTATTTTGTTACATAGGGTGTAAAGAATCCTACATGCAGTTCTCAGCATCCCAGGCAATCAAAATACTGTATAACAATAAAGCAAATGACTCACAATCTGCTGTTCTTCTTTGTGTATCTTTCCCAGAACAGGGCTTGGAAGTCTTGCTTTGTCAATTATATCTCCTTGGATCCTTTGTCCAGCACAAAGGACGCTACTCTACTCACGCTAGGCAAGATGTTTGGGTGATATGAACATGACTGCAAAGTGATCTTCCAATATAACACCATTGATATTTTCACCATTATTTCATTTTAAATGACAGTGCTAAAGAGATAATGCCTCTAAAAACTAAAAAGGTTTAATGCAACTTGACAGAGAAATCAGGATAGTAATTAAACAACAATAGTCAAAAATGGGACTCCTTTTCACATGCAACCAACCCTTTGTTCTTAATTGACTGGATAAACTCCAACAAAAACCGACCAGCTCTTGGAAGATGTCCCTGGACAAGGAATATAAACATGAGTTGTATATGTCTGTTTGGATTTTATAGTCTTCAACTTGTTACCAGAAAAATGGCTACTGGATACAGTTACAACTTCGGTTCGAGTCACTGGTGGAGCCCTTCTCCCAAGAACGAGGAAGCATTTAATATAGGCAAAAATTAAAATTGGTTTATTGAAAAGGGGTTTAAGCGTCACTGGCCTGGTGCCGGGAAAAGCCCTAGTCTCAACCTTTTTGCCTATTAAAGTCCCTTAAGTGAGCAGCTCTTTTTGGTTCCGATGTCTTGCGTGCAAATGTGCTGAGAGCGCTCCTGACATTTTCTATCAGGAGATTTTTATACCCTCCACCCAAGGGGGCTCAACTAGTTCTACTGCTAGCTAACAAGTTTACAAAACAAGAGATTTACAATGGTGAACAAAAACCCGGCACCAGACTCTTTTGTTACATTAAAAGGTCAATCATACGGAGACAAAACAGGTCAATTACATAGAACAAAAGGTGATGGGTAGAGCAATTGCCCTGGAAATGACAGAGTTCATAGTTTAGCAAATGCAGGTTGTGACATCATTCAGGTGACATCCAATGGGCGCCAGGATTGTAATTTGGCACAAATCAAAAAGTCCAGATTTGAATCCAGGTTGAGAATTGACCAATAACGAAGATGGGCATCCTTCAGACTCCCCTGAGGAGGAGCATTGCTTGAGGCTCTTGGCAAAATTCCATTCCCACCCAGCAACTAATCTATCCTGAGTCAGCCCAAGCACTATCTACAATTGAATACAGGAGGGGTCCCAAAAACAATGAGCATACCAGGTGCAAGAGTAAACAAAACAATACAACAAGTAAACAGAGGAATCAAGGTGGCTTGGGGCAAAATGTGAAGTGATGGCTTCCTGTGGCATTGAGCCTTCCTGGATGCTTGCAGGAGGTAGGCTGAGGTGCAAGAAAAGATCCTGATTTGAGATACAAACAGAGCATGTTAAAATCAAACTTAAAATATTTTAGAGTCTTTTTTTGGGGGGACATAATCTATACAAAGCAAAGGAAATATGCTATCTTGAATAGAACAGTTCCAGGTATTCGAAAACATTTTTATTAAGTTATCTAACATCCCAGGTATAACTGCCAATGAAATAATATTTATTAGGAGTGAAAGGGGCCAAGTCTGTTGTGTCAACCCTTGCAGTATATACCTTCAAGCGTGTGTGAATGGGTGCATGGTCAGAGTGGTGCTTGTGTACACATAAGCCTAATCAATACTAAACATGTGTGGCAGAATAAAGTGAGTGAAAAATAAGTTTATTTGAGAGGAATAAAATGGAATAACTTTAATAAAAGGGGATATAAAGATAGAAATAAAAGACTGGGGGGTGCATTTTCTGAAAATGGGGTTACAAACTGATTCTTGAGAGGTCTATGAATAACGTTGCTGTTTATGTCTTGGAATGAGTCCAGTGGATATTCCCTGTTTCTGTATCAAGGTTATTATGCATAGCAATAATTAACAGGATGTCCTCTTGCTGCTCATTCCCAATATCCTCCATCAGTATTGTCTGATATATCTATGGTATCCCCAGCTGGAGAGAAAAAAAGCCTTGTTTCAATGACCCATTGTACTCACAACTTCATATCTGGATGTCTTGAACAGGAAAACGGAACTGTCAGTTTAGTCTGGATAGGTCCCAAAAGCTACTGAAGTCTGGACTGGAGCTCAGAAAATCTACTTTCCGGGGGTAAAATACCCAGAATTTTCAACCAGCGTACAAGATCTATTCAATTTTACTGTGCTCATACTTTAGCACAGGGGTGCCCAAACTTTTCAGCCCATGGGCCGGTCACATGGCTCCTCCCACCAGAAGTAGAAGGAAAACATGTCTTGCAATCTGTTTTGCAACAGGATGAGACAGATTTTTAGACTGCCATTTTCACTGCTTAAACCAGGAGTGCTCAAACTATGGCCTGCAGGTCGGATCTGGCTTCTGACACCAATTCATCTGGTCACGCCACCCTTGCCACTCCTGGAAGCAGAAGTAAAATGCACCTGTATGGGCAAGGAGTGGCAAGGGTGGTATGGGCCAGATGAATTGGTGTCAGAGGCCAGATCCAGCCCACAGGCCATAATTTGGGCACCCTTGCTTTAGCGTCTACACTGGCAATCCAGTTTGTTTCTATATCCAATTCAAAGGGTTGACCTATTGTATACTGTAGGATTGGGGCCGTGAAGCTGGTCAAAGGAACGACACGAGGCAAGATGGAGCGAAGACCAGTGATTTATTGAGGGAAAATCATCAGTATATATTATGTTCAAGGCTGCGCATGGTAGAATGGTCATCTGACAGAAAATCACATCACCCATTTACCCGGGTTAATTGAGAACCTCTCTTGGGGAAGTTAATTAACTAAGGCAAACATTGACAGAGGGAAACCATTGTCTGAGGCTTACGCCAGAGTAGATATGGCTTCTATTTGCACCAAGGATTAGGCTCTTCTGCGAGTCAGTAATTGCCTAATAGGTAACGGAGGTTAGTGATCTGCTTCTCTCAGCAGGATCGCTGGTCAGGTCAGATTGTGGGTGAATCAACCCTTATTATTAATCCACCCCCCTTAATTTCTGTGCCCGCAGAGCCCACGGGCCAGGAGCGTTCTCGACTGAAGTGGCCTCTGCGAGGGCCGTTCCATGCCAACTGGGCATGGGGAATCCACAGTATACCATTTGATAGGGACGGGACACTTGGAGATGGGCTTCCGATTATGATTCCTGATTTGGTAGACCTTGTGGAAGGAGGTAACCCTTCAGGTAACTTGTCTCAACCTTTTCCGATCTCTAGAGCCATGGTTCTCAACGTGGGACACATGCCTCACAGGGGGGCAATTCAAGAATGAGTTATTAATGGTGAATGGCCTTTTTAGGCTTCCTCCACAGGAATAGTTCACTTTTTGAATAATAAGAATTATATGGTTTTTAGAGATGCTTCAGTGGGGTATTGCCTTAAAAAGTTTGGGAACCACTGCTCTAGAGGGTACAGTCCAGGACTTGAAATATTGCCTCCTCCCACAAATCAGGGATCATAATCAGAAGCTCTTTTCCCAGTGACCTTTAAAATTGTGAATGTTCAATAGCAGCACATTTTGCATTTATTGTACTTTTAGGGATACAGTGTACTATTCTGCTGCTGAAATCTGAAGCTGGAAATGTTTAAACTGAGTTTGTAAACCTGGAATGTTTTTAACAGTTTGATGACTTACTAGTTTGCAATTTATTTCAACACTTTATAAGCTGCACAGACTATTACAAGCATGTATAAATGCTGCAAATGCATTAAACAAAGTCTCACTTGAGGCTACCACTGCAGTCAAGGGTTGCCAGCTGCCTGGAACATGATGGAAAAAGCTAATTGTTCACACACACACACACACACACACACACACACACACACACACACACACACACACATGACCACGGAAACGTCTGCAGAAGCATACAGCGCTGGCTCTTCGGCTTTGAAACAGAGATGAGCACTGAACCCTAGAGTCAGATATGACTGGCTTTCGTGCAAGGGAAACCTTTACCTTACCTTGGAAACATTCTCAAAAAAATTGTTTTCTCTTAAGCAGTAATTGGGATTCATGACTTGATAGCATTAGTCACTTCTTTGGTCTGGTAGCTTGTCTTCCCTTTTAAAAAAAGCATAATTTCAAATAATATATCAGGCTGCAACCAAGTATTCCTATTTTCAATTTAAAATGGCTTTTCTATCTGCCCAGAGGAATGGCTATTTCATATGCTATGACATAATTAAGTTATATATTATTGCCAGCTTGCTGTTGGAATACGTAAGCAATAAAAGACTTTTGCTGGTCCAAGAAGTAGCTTTTCATATCACCCATACTTTGCACATTATATCGCCATACCTTGTGGTTGGTCATTAAAAAGTAAACACAGGCTTTCATTTGCAAGTGTGATGGCTTTCAGACATGAGCCAAAACCATGCCTTTGGAGCACCAACATGATCTCAGCTTCAGAGGACATACAGGTGAAACTCGGAAAATTAGAATATTGTGCAAATGTTCATTCAGTCCAGTAATGCAACTTAAAAGGTGAAACAAATATACGAGATAGACTCATTACATGCAAAGCGAGATAGTTCAAGCCTTACTTTGTTATGATATTAATGCTTATGGCTTACAGTTTATGAAAACCCCAACCCCCCAATCTCATGTACCCCATAATTATCGCATAATCTCATGTACGCTGTATGCCATGATCATCACAATTATAATGAATTAAGGCATGACATCTCTCGCTTTGCATGTAGTGAGTCTATCTCGTATATTTGTTTCACCTTTTAAGTGAAATGGATGAACATTTGCACAATATTCTAATTTTCCGAGTTTCACCTGTATACTATCTGTAACATACCTGAAGTTAAGTGAACATGGCTCAAAGAAACAAAGAGAAACAGAAGAGCTTGCAAATTTCACTTTTTTAAAACTCTTTGCTGACTGGAGTTTCCGGGGGGGGGGGTGTCTGTTTGGACTACATGCTGGCCAGGTTTGGGGTCCCAAAAGTAACTTTTTCAAGCTCTGTGCTCTTATTTAGTCAAATGATATAGAAGAGCATAGCTGAAGAGGTTGCAACAACTACAGTCATTCTACAAAACGGACTGCCATTTGTGGAGAGACGCTTCAGTAGCTGGGGAAACTTTCAGGGCAGCTAAGATACCACCAATGTTGTATGATTTTGAAATCTGCCAAGACTGTAGGCAGCTTCCTCTTAAAAACTACACAGCTGGATTCTTGCTGATGTCTTGGAAGCCAGTGATGTGAAAGAGTTTGTCGAAGGGCGCACTTTTATATCCGTTCCCTCTGGCAGTTCTAATCTTCAAATTGGAAAGTAGTAAATGTTAAATTTTTCAATTATATTCCTCGTCAGCCCTTCCTCTCTCTAGTACCGCAGGCAATCATCACACAAAAGTATTGCAAGAAAGAGGGGTCTATCTTAAAACAGAGCTTTGCATTTTGCAGAAAAAGAACAGCCCAGTTTTCTGTTGTGATGATTGCCTGCTGTAAGTTTCCTATTGTTCTGGAGTGGGGGCTTTGTGCAAATGTGGGAAGGTGCTAACTTTATTCATTATTCTTCTCTTGTCCGGGGCTGTTCCCACATTGACAGGTGCAACCATGAAATCTTTTATGAGACACTCCCTTTAACGGAAAAAATAAAATAAATCTCAGTAGTCTGTGCCAAAAGTTTCACAAGGTTTGATTTCAGTTGCAACACACCTCTTTGTTGTTAACCGAGATTACTTCCAGCCGCAGAAATTTATATGCAAACATACAAGGAAAGGCGGCTATCAATGCTATTAAAAAAACACCTCCTTAGGCAAGAAAACACCGCCATTGTTCTCGACAAGTTGCCCCCATCAGTTATTCACCTGTCAAACAAACTAGCCACATTATCTTGAAATGAACATCGTTTTGACATTGAGACACAGTTTTTGAAAAAGTAGCACTTCCTGGTTTCTGGAGAATATGATTTCCTCCTCCTCTTTCTCCTTTGACCTTCAGGTGTCGAGGGAGATAAAAGGTTCTTGTTCTGACACCGGAGTTGTTTGGTGTTCTTGTACTATAGCTCTGATGTTCTCTCTCCACCTATCTCTGGCAAGGTGGGAATTTCTCCAAGAGGGAATATATTCAAGGACAATAGGCAATCTCATGCTTCAGAGAATGAATTCAGAATGCTCTTCTTCAAATCATGATTAATCATCAGTTTGGATGCCCCCATTAATATGTTATTCCATTTTTCATGTAAAAGGTTTATGAATAGCTGGTATATTTTGTGGTGTTGAAAAATTAAGGGACAAAAATCTAGATAAAGTTGCATGTTTGCATTCCAAGACCCAATAGGATGCTTAAGAGCTGCTAAAATGTTGTCTTTCTTGTGTTCCCTTCTGAATCTGACAATGATATCACCAGGCCATTTCCCCTTATTGAGAGACTGGAATTTGAGCACTGAAATAAAATCCTCCTTTAAAATATTATTATTATTATTATTATTATTATTATTATTATTATTATTATTATTATTATTATTATTATTATTATTATTATTATTATTATTATTATTATTATTATTATTATTATTATTATTATTAAAATGAAGTTAAAATGAAGGTCCTCTGTTTCCCTCCCGGTGCAATTAAGACCGCGACCGGGCTGGAAACAGCGAGGATTTGACTTATGTTGAGTACAGTTCACAACCCTGGCACATTTACTAGCATTACTAACAGCTACAATAGGAGTATAGAGAGACAGGGCATCAAGGGGCAGCCTTTTGGTTGCCTTTCCCCAAAGGGGGCATATTTGTTTTTGACCTTGTCATTAAAGTAGGCCATATCGTAACCCAACACTGATCTACTGACGTTTTGGGGAGTGTAGCAAATGGGAATGAGATAGGTGCTTAACAGGTGATAGGAGTCAACGCTTTGCTTAAGGCAAAACTCAGTTTGATTAGAAATGCGGGCAAGCTTATACCACAGGTTATACTCAAAGCGTTGGGACAGCTCATCTGGGACGGCAAGCGCCCCTGGAAAGAGAAGCATGTAGCAACAAAGAATCATTATAGAATTAGCATTTAGACAAGCTATGATAGCAACAACAAAGTTCTCAGGAGTCTTTTCCACCCGGATTTCGTCCAGCGCAGACTGGGCTTCATCCGACAATGCTTTCACCTGGCCCCAGGTTATCTGCGGGTTTTGCCCCCTTCACCTTCCCCCTCGGTTCCGTCTCCTCTCCGGGAGCTCGTGCAGGTGAAGGTTAAAGTTTGGAATGGGGTTGTTGAGACCCTGATGCCATGCCATGTTTCCACAGTCGAACAAACTGGGCAGGGACCCAAAGAGGACCTTCTGGCGTAGACATGGCGGTGTAGCCCCTTCCCCAGGTTATGAGGGGAACAGGCCCTTTCCACTCTGGGTCCGGCAGGCGTCTGTACTGGACCTGGGGGGCAGGCAGAACCTCAAGCTGGCGGTAGTGACGCTGAGCCCTGGATAAAAATTGAGAATTAAATTGAGACAAGTTAAGTTGGTTTAGAGTAAACAGTACACTAGCAAGCCACTCCTCCTTTTCCGGAAGTGAGAGGGGGACAGTCCCCCCTTTCCTTTTTTGGCGATCCAGTGCATCCTTCAGTGTTCTATTGGCCCGTTCGACCACGGACTGTCCCTGAGAATTATAAGGGATGCCGAATGTGTGGACAATCTGCCAGCGGATACAAAACTCTACTAGGGCAGAAGAACAATAGGCGGGGCCGTTATCGGTCTTCAAACGGTCAGTTTTTCCCATGACCGCGAAGCAGCGGACAAGGTGATTGCAAACGTGTTTGACCTTTTCTCCCTTCTGCGGCATGACCCAGATATAGCCAGAGTAGGTGTCAACACAAACATGTAAATATTTCCATGGTGCAAAAGGCGCAACATGGGTAACATCCATCTGCCAAAGCTGGTTAGCACCCAGACCGCGAGGATTTACTCCTGCAGCAGGATTCTGGGGCTGTTGTGAACATTGTGGACACTGCTGAATTATGGCCCTTGCATCCGCAAGGGGAATGTTAAACTCTTTAGCAAGAGCTTTGGCATTCTGATGATGCAAAGCATGGCTTTCAATGGGAGAACAATACATGGCACGTAATGCGCCATCTGCACGGTCATTCCCTTTGGTCAAGGGGACGAGGAATGGCTGATGACTACGAATGTGTGCAATGAAAAAGGGTACTGTTCTCCGCTGGAGCAGCATTTGTAGAGACAGGAACAGTGACAGCAAGTTGCTATCTACTGAAGGTGACACATAACTTCCCACAATGTTGGACACGACATTGGTGACATACAGGCTATCAGAGATCAAGTTAACAGGCTGATCCTGAAACAAACTAAAGGCAAGGACAACCGCCGCAAGCTCTGCGCGCTGTGGCGAGCGCTACGGCAGCGTAAATTGACTTTTCCATGTCCCCTGCTCCTGCCAGGCAACCACCCCACGGCTCGGGCTACCATCAGTGAAGACAGTGAGAGCCGGCAAAAGGGACGTGGGAGAGAGGAGGTGGAAAAGCTTCAAAGGTATATGCTGAGCAACCTGGAGCCGAGGATCCTTAGGAGAGTGGTACACTACCTGGCCTGTAAAATCTGCCATAGCAAGTTGCAGCTCGGTAGAAGAGCGCAGTCCCGCTTCCCAAACTGCGAGGGGAACGGGAACCACAATCTCCATGGGATCCAGGGCAAACAGGGCGAGACAGCGGCAGCGGCCTTTAGAGACGACCTGCGCCAGCATGCTCAAAAAGGGTGTAATGGTATTTTTTGTGGTGTGTGAAAGATACAACCATTCTAAAATACGAATTTTCCCATCTGAAGGCTCCTGATGTATGACAGCATATAATTGTTTCACATCTCCCAGGCAAAGGAGCTTGGGGGGGGGGGCAATTTGGCTCAGCCCTATCAACCCAGACCTTGGCCATGGCAGAGTTAACCATGGAAAGGACCTCCCGTTGTGGGGCGGTAAGGGTGATCAGATCTCCTGGATTCTTCCCTGCTCTAAGAGCGTCAAAGAGGGGGCTGAGCGCAGCGGTGGTAAGCTTAAAATAAGGGCGGAGCCAATTGACAGCTCCAAGTATCTGCTGCAGGGTGACATAACTGACAGTAGGTGGAATTTCAATCCGCGGCAATGCTGGCATAGAATACGCAGCCATCATGCGGTGCCCAAGATAGGAGAAAGGTTCGGCTAACTGAACCTTTTCCTGGGCGATTATTAGGCCATAAAGGCTCAGGGTCTCCTGAAGGCGAGGGAGCCACCCCTCTGGGAGGGAGGTCCCGGCCACCAAGATGTCATCCATGTAATGATATATAACCAAATTAGGGTAAGCCTTTCTGTACAGCATGAGAGCTGCATTTACATAAAACTGACACATGGTGGGGCTATTGAGCATTCCCATTGGCAATACCTTCCAATGGTACCGGACTGTGGGCTGGGAGTTATTCAACACCGGGACCGTGAAAGCAAAATACTTCCGGTCCTTTTCCTGAAGGGGAATGGTATAAAAACAATCCTTGAGGTCAATGACAGCCATCTCATAATCATGGGGTATCAAATTTGGGTTCGGGGTTCCACACTGGAGCGAGCCCATCGGCTCGATTATCTTATTAATCTCCCGCAGGTCATGGAGCAACCACCACTTCCCAGATTTCTTTTTGATGACAAATACCGGGGTATTGAACGGACTACTAGTCGGTTCAATGTGACCCGCGTCCAGTTGTTCCTGGACGAGCTGCTTAAGCGCAGTCAACCTCTCTTGCGGAAGTGGCCATTGTTCCACCCACACGGCTTGATCGGTCTTCCACGAGAGTGGAAGAGCACAATGTTGATGGCTATTCATGAGTTATGAGGGTGGTGCCAACTTGCGCCAGCAAATCCCTCCCCCACAAGTTGAGATCAATTTGTAAAATACAGGGCTTGATGCGAGCGATCTCAGGCCCGCCAGGTTGGAGACTGACAGATAACCACTGAGCACTTTTCCGGGAGGCCTGGCTACCACCGATGCCCCAAACTGAGGGAGCGGTTTCGGTTGGCCACAAGGGATCCCAGTGCCCAGCGGCTATCACAGAAATATCCGCCCCCGTATCCAACAATCCTTCCAACTTACCGTTTACCCAATACTTACGGGTCGGCTTCTGTTGTCCTATCTGCTCTCGAAGGGCGGCAACCTGTGGATGATAGGTGTCTCCATCGGCGCCGGCACGGGTGGAACCAAACCCCCCTCTGCGAAGGGCGGGCTCCGCTCCCCCTGGGGTCTCATAAGAAACAATTGTGCCCAGGAGTCCCCCTTGCGCAGTTGCAATGGGAGGTGATTCCAAAATTGTACATAAATGATGCCTGTGTAGTCTGCGTCTATCACGCCAGGAACTATCATGATGCCATGTTTGGCCGCTGGTGAACGTGGCAGTACCAAACCAACGGTCCCTTTTGGCAAGGGGCCAGCAAGGTCGGCAGGCATCAGGATAAGCTCCCCAGGCAACACAGTTGTCATGTCCTGTGTGTTAACGAGATCAAGACCAGCGCTGCCAGCAGTAGCAGCCTTGCACTGATCAACCCGTGTCCCCTTTATTTTCCTGGGGCCCGGGGAGGGCCCGGTATCTAGTTTCCCTGTGGTGAGGGGTTGACTCTGCACTGGCTAGCCCAATGGTAGCCTTTGCCACACCGGGGGCACTTCTTGCTGGGGCGCCTGACATCCTTTCCACCTCCCTTATGCGCTCCCCCTCCGGGGCGTGACAGTCTTTCTTGAAGTGGCCCGGTTTCTGACAGTTGAAACAATTGCCAGTGGGCTTGTTTCCGGCACGAAGCGCTCCAGCCAGAAGGGCCATTGCATGTGTTTGAGTGCCCACCTCCATACAGGCTTGAATCATGTCAGCTAAACTATACTCAGGGCGGTGAATGACATTTTGCAAAATCTTCTTGCAATCGGCATTGGCCTGCTCAAAAGCCAGCCGTTTCAGGAGTTCTCCCTGGGCATCAGGGTTGTCTATCTGTCTTTGTATGGCTTCCTTCAATCTATCAATGAACTGTGAGTAGGGTTCAGCGGGCTGTTGCCGTGTGGAAGTAAAGGAGCGTGTGGGTTTCCCAGAGACGGGGACCCTTTTAAAGGCTCTCATGACGCACATGAACATGCGGTGGAACGACTCCCGAGGGAGTTGCATCTGCTGTTGGAGCGTAGCAAATGCACCTGCTCCATAGATCTGCTCAGGGGTGTTTTGTGGCGTACCAGCCGCCACTGCAGCCGCTCGGAATTCACTATCCCAAACAACATACTGTGAAGCAGTCAAAATCATTCGAAACAAATCCTTCCAGTCTTGGGGCAGCATCGTGTACCCATTCCCAATTTCCTCAAGGAACCCTTGCACAAAATTTGTTCGGACACCAGACTCTCTAACAGCTTTATTAAGTTCCCTAATTACTGTATATGACAGAGCTTGCCAATGGATACGTTCCTCTGGATTCCCATCTGCCCCCACCCCCATCTCAACCGTAATGGGAAAAGCAGAAGGACTCTCTCCTTGCCACTCTTCCGCCTCCTCCAGGGACAAAACCCCATCGCTCTTGGCTCGATGTATAGCAGAGCAAACATTTCCCATCACACCGCCAGGGTAGGCAGGCGGCGCCTGGAGAACCAGGCTCGGGATGGGTGGCACCAATGGTGCCGTAGGTGGTAAAATAGCGGACAGCACTTTTGGATAAGGAGGTGGTGGGTCCTCGGGTGGATGAGTCAGAGGATTGGTCAGGGATGCCTCTGCTGGTACTAATTTCCTGACTGCCTCGTTAATTCTTTGCCAAATCAATAAATGATGAACCGCTGCCCTCGGTTCTTCCAATAAAATTGTTCCAATTCTTTGCCAATCATCCCGTTTGAGTGATCCAATTTCTGGGTACCAAGGACATTGGCATTCGACTTCCTTAATGAAGTCTTCTAGACTATTAAGCGTGATGTCTGGACATCCGCTCTCCTTGATGATTTTCTGCAATTCCTTTGCATGGGTCTTTTGCCCTAAAGAAAGTTCCCCCCCATACTCACAATCGGGAGCTCAAAAGCTGAGAGAGGTGCACCAGGGGGCTATTCCAGCCGGTGAGTCGGGGAGTTGGGATCCAGCAATCGCGTCGCGGGTCACCAGATGATGTGTTTTGGGATCAAGGAGACAGCGGAGGCTTAATTCATGAAGAGGCATAGGGCAAGATAGCCCGGACGGAGTTTATTAGGAATAACAGGACAAAGACATTCCAGAGAAGAGTATGCAATATATCCTTATTGGTGACCTGCGATAGCATAAGGTTACATAATTGGCTAAATATCAGCATGCCTGCCTCGTGCTCACCTTGCTGATTGGTTAAACAGCTGCGTGTTGGTTAAGTGACTGCGTGCCATCCCTGGGTATAGTAGGGAGGGCTAGAAGGCCTTGAGTAATGGTCAGAAGCCCAAGCTGGGGGCCCAGGCCTCTAAGTTACGGCATAAACAGATGAGGCAGGAGAACGATCACCCATGATTTATGACCATGGTTTGCCATTAGCCACAGCGATCGTGCTGTGAACACCCTCACAAATAATAATAATAATAATAATAATAATAATAATAATAATAATAATAATAATAATAATAATAATAATAATAATAATAATAATAATAATAATAATAATAATAATAATAATAATAATAATAATAATAATAATAATTGATTTCTACCCCACCCTCCGAGTGCAACACACCACTCAGGGCGGCAAAAACGAAAAAAAATATACAATACAAGAGAGATAAAACCATTACCAATAAGAAAACATTGCATAAAAACTCCAGCTAAAAGCAGAACTAAAAAGCAGGCTAAACAAGCCAATGGGCTTGAAAAGTGGAGCCTAATGTGCCCCACACCCGTTGGCAGGGCCAGGTTTTCAGCATCTTCTTGAAGGGGAGTAGCTCTGACTGGAGACGCTATTGTGATGGAAGGAGGTTCCAGAGGGCTGGGGCAGACACGGAGAAGGCTCTCCTTCTGGTCTCCGTAAGAGAGGCATCTTTTACTGATGGGACAACCAATGCGCCCCTCCTGTCTGCGCTCGTAGGATGGGCTAAAACCTTGGGGCGATGCGGTCTCTTCAAGGCACAGTTCAGTAAATTGGAAGGTTAATCTATTCAGTTCCAGATTCTGGACCATTAAGTCCTCTCACTCTCAAAGTGGGGGCATCTTCCTCTTCCATAAAATCAACCTGAGCACATCTGCCACAGCTTTGACTGCTGGTACTGAATCTCCAATTCCAAGACTTGACGAGCAGCATTTGCTAGCAGTTTCTGCAGAGAATTAATAGCGACAGCCCATTCTTGCCAAAGTTGGCCTCTCATACCTCATACCCTGAATCCAAGTTGCGGTGAGGCCCTTTCACGGATGTCTTCCTGGACCTGCTAAGAGAGGCCCTCACTGTTTCTCCCAAAAAATGAATCTAAACTTTGATGCCTGTGGATTCCTGAGTCATGTCTTTAGAAATAGCTTCCTGCTAAGAGTCAATCATTCTCCTTTATAACTTAATTATAAGGTTTTGGTGTTAAGACTTAGGAGATTGGGGAAACACCGGCCCTTTTCTTGGTGTTGTCATAGTGACCCCGTGCCCGATACCTTTTGTTGCGATTTGGCAATATACTTCTTGTCTGACGTGTTTCTTGGTAGGTAGCAGCTAAATCCTCGCATGGCAAATCCTTTGGAGAATAGTATCACATCATCCCATTGAGTTTAGTGAGGGTTGGGACAAATTCAATCCACAGTCAGAAGCCAGAGGTCTATTAGCCTCACACAGTATTTATTTAGACAAGCACTTGAAATAGTGTGGCAAATTGAGTTTGTAGAGAAAGCTCTTTCACATTTGAATCAGACATCTTATGGCTCAGTGGTTAAGAAGCTCGCCTTGTTAGCTGGAAGGCCGGCAAGTTGGCAGTTCAAGACTTGGGTACTGCATGATGGTTTGAGTGCCTGTCTCAGTCCCAGCTCCAGCCAACCTAGCAGTTCGAAAGCAAGAGATTGCAAGTAGATAAATAGGGATCACTTCAGTGGGAAAAGATCTTGGGGACATGAAAGGAGCCTCATTCAGGCATCCCCTGAGCGGAGTTTCTCCAGTAAAAATCCTTTCAATCCAGAATAATTTCTGACATGAAATTATTATCGGATGTCTTCTTTCAGGAATAAAAGTAAAGGTAAAGGTTTCCCTTGCTCAAAAGCCAGTCGTATCTGACTCTAGAGTTCAGTATTCATGTTTCAAAGCCGAAGAGCCAGCGCTGTGTGCTTCTGCAGACGTTACTGTGGTCATGTGGTAGGCATGACTAGACACCGGACCGCACGGAACGCTGTTAACTTCCCACCGAAGTGGTTCCTATTTATCTACTTGCAATTTCTTGCTTTTGAACTGCTAGGTTGGCAGGAGCTGGGACAAAGACAGGAATACTGCAGTACTCGGGAATCGAACTGCTGACCTTCTGCCTCCCAGTCAGCGTCTTAGCCACTTGAGCCACTGCAGGAATATAGCTTTTTCTTCAGTGGCTGAGTCTCTTTCATATTTTGCCTCAGAAATTCAATTTTTAGGCAAAGTAAACTATTTCTAGTAGAAGAGAATGCATGTCGATCAGAGACAGAACTCCTAAGACAATGAAATAAAAAGGATCTGCACCCTTGCACACTAGGCAAACCTTGGGATTTGTACTTGGACATTACTTGGCTTTCTAAAATGTGTTAATTGGTTTTAATTCATTTAAATTTAATTCATTGACACCTGTAATGTTCTCAGAAACCAAGTAAGCTCTCATAAATGGAAAATCTATGTGACAGTGTTATAGACCTGTTAACTGCAGTGAGGTTGACTTCTTCAGAGGAGTCTAGGGAAATACTAGGGCAGCAGGTATGCCAAGGAGTCTGAGCAGCTACAGCTTCAGTCTTGTGTCCCCTCAATGTTCAAGGAGACTTACAGAAAAGAGAAAATTCAATTTGTCAGGCTTCTTAGCATACCAGTATGCAAAGTGGAATTAACATTTAAAAAATGAGAGATGCCTATTTTCTTTAAACTGGAAGGCTACGTCTTTTTTTCCTTTTGTGAGCTGAAATGATTTAGTTGCTCAATGGTAAATCAATACTCAGAATAAACCCCAAATGAATCAATTGGTACTGGTCTAGTTTTTAACTGGGTTCAAACTAGCACTTTTAGAGTGTAGACAGACACCAATCCAGATACACAGATAGACAACTTGGACGCTAAATTTAAAGTTGGTGTAGATATGCCTGTTCAACAGCTGTGCACACAATGCCAAACTAATCTTCAAAATCTTAAGGTTTACTGGACACCACTTTTGTTGTTCAGTCGCAATCGATTCGAACCTTTCGCGACCCCATGGACCACTGCACACCAGGTACCTCCACACTAGGAGACTCATTAATAACTTGCTTAACTGGCATTATAAAATGAAAGATGAATTCCTGATGTATATGGTGTGGAAGTCCCCCCACCTTGTATTTTTGTTTTTTAGGAGTGTGTTTACCTTATCAGTGTTGCATAATTATTCCATCTTGTCGGTACTAGGCATTACTCAATTATACCCCCCAATCGGGGTGGGGTAGGTGAGTGGCTCTCAGACAGGGTTGGGAATTAGCTTTTAGCCCTTTTTCTGACCAAGACACACTGACACTGCAGCACTGGAAGCAGTACTGATCTCCATCTGTATACCGACAGACCACATGCTCTTGTTGTTTCAGCACACCTTTTGCTGCAGATTCACCATAGTTGGGTTTGGTAATATCTTACTCTCTGTAGTTTACCTACAACACAACAAATAACGTGGAAAAGATATTTGTGTTTCATAGCACATATCAACAAAGGAAGAAAATATTCTTGGTGAAATACCAGTTATAAGAATCTGGCAAGAATGACTACAATGTTGTGAGCAAATCCTGATGACCTTGTTTTGAGAACAGATGACTGCTGTGCATGAATGGCTTCTTTAGAAGTGAGAAATACATGTTAATGTCTCTGTTGCTGGTACCCACCATGTTCATACTGGGTTTTCTTAGTTATTATTGACAACCGGTTCATTTGGACAGAACATGAAGATTCTCTTAATTCATTTTCTTCTCCACTTTATATGTTGACCTCTTTTGAATAAGGATTTTGTACCACATATTAAGTACATGTGATTTTATGCAAATTACTTCTGTAACCTCACATTCCCTATTGTTGTGTGGACGTAAAGATGCCCTAACCAATCAAGGCCAGAAAAGCTAAGTCTGGAATTCACCTGGAGGACTGTCTCTTAATTTGTGTTTAAACTAATAGGGATAGAGAATACCATGACATCTAATGCGGGGGGGGGGGGGGGGGGGACCTGAGAAATTACCTTGCAGCAGGAGTAATATATGAATGCATGTGCAATTTTAAATACTGTTTGGTTGTCTCAGCAATAAGATTAAACAATTAAACAAAATAAGAGGACAAAAACCCAACCGCAATATTCACACCATATTAAAGACCACAAAGACAGAATTTTTTTGAGAAACTTGTATTTAAAATATCTTTATATAGACAATTGCAATACTACAGAGTAGTATTTTAATACAAATCAGTTCAATATTATTAACTGTTAAACTTTTATTATAAATTAAAATTTCTTTACAAAAAATTGCACATAATAAATTGACCACTCCTTAGTTCTGATGCACTGACATTTGCAAGAATAACTTTAATGTTCAAGTCTAAGTCTCTGCCACAAGTCCAGAATGCAGAAAGGGCATGAAAACCACCCTCAGAGCGTTCAAATGCCAAAAAGCATACTTGTGGCCATGGCAGTTACTTTTTTTCTTAAGAGCGGCTGCTTTTGTTTTAAAGCCTGCAATAAAAACAAATTTCAAAAAGAAAAGGATGGGGGGGGGGGGGGGGGGAGAAGCAAACCGCTTAATTTTTTAATGTAAACACAGCCCACGCTCTTAATCCCAAACTCAGATCTCTCAGGCATCAGTGTGAGCGTCATGTGAAATCAGGAACAGTACAAAAGAAAAGAAAAGGAAATATGGAAAATAAAGATTAATTTAAAAAGAATTAACACATTTTAAGTCTTGTCATTGGGATGAACTATACTTACGTACATGATGTTGTTATGAGAGTCTGGCAGGGCCCAGAAGCAGGCCATACAGGGAATTCATTTATCCAAGGAGGCAGCCGTGTTAATTGTTTCCAGGTTCAAGGAGAGCAAATGAGAGAGGCTTGATAGGCTCAGCACTGCTCATCTGCTTAGCACAGGCGTAAAGCCAGAGATCAGCCTTGAGAATCATTCAAATGATTTTGGCATTTAATAGGATTTAGCACTGACTGCACCCAGTGTTCAATGATTTGTGCTTTCTGTTCTGTAAGTGTTTAAATTTAAAAGCTCATCTAGGCTGATTCCAACCTCTTGGCACTTGGAAACTAGTTTTCTCAGGTTATCAGTTTTACCTCCTCCTGAGGCTTCAAACAGGAGCTGCTGTAAGAAATGGGGAAGCAGACATAAGATTTAGCCAGAGCTTGAATATCACCACATCAACGGACATGGGATATACAGAAAATTGAAATGAAACCTTAAACTGAAACATAAGGAAAAAACATTACATCTTTCCAAAGGGTTGCACAAAGAGGTAACTTCTGAAAGGCTCTCTGATATAAGTGATGGACCTGTAAAGGAGAGAAATGAAGCAACTCAATACTGACTTTTTGGACCATATACATGCCCTTCTTCATTCCATCTCTCTCTAACACTGATTATGTGCAGACACGTTACGCAACCTCTCAGGAACTACTGTCAGATTAAGAACATGGACATTTTAAACGTTTTAGCACTGGTTTTATGGTATGGAATGTCTTGACTGATTTTTTAACCAATGTGAGCCGCCTTGAGTCACTGAGGCGAGAAAGGCAGCCTACAAGTCCAAAAATAAATAAGAAACTTTCAATCTTTTGAAACTGTGCATACTTTAAGATTAAAGTCAACACAAAAATCTGATCATGTCTTCAATGCTGAGACTAAACTGAGTACATTATTCTATTACACCATTAATCCTACATATACACATTTTTACAATCCGTAAAGTGTCATGCTGATCAATTATTTTCCAAGGATTACCGAGTCATTTGAATGAGAACTTTTTTTCTCTATGCAATTTTAAACTACTCGTGCTGTTTTTTATAAAAATTATCAACTGTGTAGTTATATTGCATTCCTTTCCCCATTTATGTGGAAATACAACACAATGAATTAAAACAGGCCTCCTTCCAATCAGACACAGATAGAGAATTGTACTGTAAATGATATATACCCAAAGAAAGATTAATTGGGGGGGGGAGGAGGGGGAATGAAGTGAAATTGTAAGCAGGCTTTGCACTATCATAGCACAGAAAGGTTCTGGAGTTTCACTACGGCAACATTTGTCTGATGCCATAGCTAAACTAAATCTGCCCATCAATCCTGCCCCTGGCCAAAAAAAAAAAAGAACTGTGTGCCGTTAAAAAAGTGATATAACTCAGTTTCCATTCCTCTGTTACCCCAGGTGACTGTGGGTGCTGTGAGATAATAATTAATTTTGTGTCAGAAATTATTCTGGGTTGAGAGGGGTTTTGTTGGAGAAACTCTGCTCAGGGGATGCCCAAATGAGGCTCCTTTCATGTCCCCAAGATCATCTCCACACAAAAGTAAGTCAGGAATTCTGGCTTCATTAACCACTTGTGTTTCACTTGTTTCTTCAGATGCATTAGGTAAGTAAACAAGAACAACTTTCCATAACATCAAATCCAGTATATCCCAAGGAGACTTGGGTTACAAATCGTGGCTTGTCTGGGAGCACTACGCTATAATCCCAGATTTGCAGCACACATGGCTATCCCCTTCCTAGTTTGTTAGTTACTTCTATGAACAGCACTGCTTGTTATTAAACCAGGATGCTTCGCTTACTGGTAATACAGATAGTGGCACAATTTTAAGTAATCTGAAAGAAAGGCAAAAGACCGTCCTGTAAAGCAAAGCAAACACAATTATATACCACCCCATAGTGCCTAGTGCACTCTCTGGGCGGTTCACAAGTTAATTAACATTTTGCCCCCAACATGCTGGGTACTCATTTTACCAAGATCGGAAGGATGGAAGGCTGAGTCAACCTTAATCCCGGATCAGGATCGAGCTCACAACATTTTGGTACCAGGACAGCAGTTTAACCACTGCACCACCAGGGCTCCTGTACAAAGCAACTTAGTTACAATATTTTAGACACTATTCTTAATAGTTTTTCCTTTTTAAAATATCCAAATATATGGACCACAGACAGGAAACATGTGACTATCCGGATGTTAACGCATCGCAACTCCTATGGTGCCTATTGACTATGCTAGCCGGAGAAGAGTTACAGCCATGCAGTAGGAGGCCTCTGCATTGAACTTATGAAACACGGTAAGTTAAGAATCTTGCCAATTTGTTATTTTACTCGCTTTCCTTACGTACCTCTCTCTGTCCTTTTAGAAAGCACTCAGCAGCAATGGCTCTGAGGGAAAGAAATAAAAATGACTTATTTTTTGCAGAACGATCGAATATATTTATGGGAAGAACACTTAGTATGGGATGGAACTATAAAAGTCCTGGAAAGTAACAAACTAACTCCCAATGATGGTACTCTATAGTGAAGAGACAAAGGAAAATATCCATTTCATAAACAATCTTACATGAGCAAGACATTTCAGTTGTTCCCTTTATGTACAAATACTGCAGACAATGATCAGTTCATCATCACTGGGTATTGCTATTATGATATATAAAGGGGGAGGGGTAGAAAGGAGGAGGAAACAGAAGTCAATTCAAAAGACGAAACACTCTAGTGTAGCAACAAAAAAATAATACATCAAAACATTTTCCTTACTTGTACACACAAGACATACTTACTTCCAAAATATTTTGGTTTGGTGAAGCAACAGTCCTCATTTTACGACATTAGTGCCAGGTATATTTCTAAATCAAAGCTGAAAGACTGCAATAATGAAAAACCTGTCTAGCATAAAACCAATTTGAAGGCTATTTCAGATTTATTTTTACAAAGCAGACCTTACTCTTTTAAAAAATATCATCTATGATAACACGGGTATGACTGTTGAATTACATTTTCCAGATGGCCAGGCATGTTGGGATATTATATGTAAACATCTTGGCTTGCAGTTTCAGAATCTGAACATTGCTCTCCTCCCAATATTGTTGAAGCAACCTGCAACAACAAACGAGTACAGGAACATTTGCAAAAACTGTTGAATATAAGTGTTAATGAGTAGAAAACAATTTTAAACGTTCCAAAAGGAAAACAAAAAGGGTTTATGTACAAGTATTAGGCTAAATAACAACCATGTTACCACCTGGCCAAGAACAACCATGGCCTGTGCAGAATGCTTTAAATAGACTGCGTGCCAGAGTAGGAAGATCAAGGACTAATCTGAGAAAGTGAGTTTTCCCTGTAAATGACAGGCTGTGTGAAGGTAGAGAAGTACAAACTATCTCCCATATGATACAATGCACATGATACCCCTCAATGTGCACTGAGGACCTTATGTTAGCAAGAGGAAATGCTGTTGATGTGGCGCAATATTGGGCGGATGTCATCTAGTCCTTTTAATTCTATTTTGTTTTAGGTGTGTTTTAATCTCAAATATATGGCTGTTGTCTAAACAAATCTAGTTCCTTTACTGGTTTTATTGTAGTTAGGACAGTAGAGGGAAAAGAGTTTTAAAATCATAATCTTCAGGTACAGAAACCATTTCACCACAGTAGTTCGTTAAAACCTTCAATAAAAGATGACTGGTGTTACATAGTACTTTAATAGCCAAACCATATTAAGGCACTGCTATTTGCTCCACTGACTCTGCAAATCTGTAGCATCAACAAGTTGTTTTAGGAAACACTTTATTTTGCTTAATTCTTAAAATTTATTATGGAACAAGATTAAACTGTAGAATGAAATGTGCAACATAGCAAACTCATGGTCTCAAAGTCTGAGGAATTAAAAAAGTATTCATAATAAAAGCTTCAAATTGTTGGCATATAATTAGAGATCCTTAGTTTTTGGTTCATACTAAACAGCAGCACTTGTTACACCTATCGCATGAAAACACTGCAACCACTACTACACACAGCATTTCTGTATGAATGCAACATTCATACAACTTCATGTGTTACTGAACATTTTCTGATGGAAAAAATGCCACAAACACCCAAAAATAGAAATGTACCCTATCGAAAGCATTTATCTAATGAATGTTATAAAGTTGCAGTATACTTTTCAAAACCATTTAACATATTCTCTCAAAATATATTATGTGTAGATTAAGCAAATTATATAAATTAGAAATCACATGAATGTAACTGGCTAAAAGAGCAAAGATTTTGACTAAAATTTGTTCAGGTATGTATGCACACAATCATTTAACAACCTTTTTTAAAGGTAATTCAGCTTTAGTCACTTATAGATTTATTTAAAGGTATGAGCAAATGTGCTTGACATAATAACTAGGGATTTTCAATTATTGTTAGTTGTAAAAAACTACTATGTTACTATTCTGTAAGGCTGGCCAATTATTATGTGCGTGTGTACCTGATGTGTGTATAAATTGATGTCATGAGGCCTCACTCTTATGTCTGATGAAGTGGACTTGGTCCATGAAAGCTCATATTTAAATACAGGAGTTGGTCTTTAAGGTGCCACAACATTTTTGACTTTTTTTTTTGCTGTTATACTTTGTTTATTCTCTAACATCTAAAGAAAAATCCACAGAGGTACAATATGTATTTTATATTGATATGCTTTCTTTCAGAAGTAAAATACACCTTCTGTATTTGTTCCCGTTAAATTTTCTCTACAATGGCTCAGCAAATTTTGAGGGGGGGGGGGATCTATTTCTAAACTTTCCAACAAACTGAAAACAAACACCTGTTTACACATCTTCTCTCTCTGCTCTGAACTATTTATTTCAACATTATATTTTACCATATTTCTGCTCTGCCATCTAACTCAGAGGATGCCAGGGGGGGGGGGGGGGGACAAGAGAGAGAGAAAAACAGCATCACATAAAAGATGAGAGCAAAAAGGAAGAAGACACTTTGAAGTCCTTCCACCAGTATGTTCTTACCTAAACGCAAGTCCAGGATTACTGGGCATAGTAGAGCAAAATCGTTCCAAGGCTTTGGAATGCAGAGATTTCGGAATACAACTCAAGTAAAAGGAAATTACCTGTGAAGTTATAATTTTTATGCAGTTAGTTAATTCCAATATGTACTCATTTGAATTTCAGTCACATAGCAAGCAGTGCTGCAAAGAGACACATCTGGACAGCTCTTCTAACTACATTTTTGAAATATTATCCACCATTCAAACTGAGTCTCTGGCATTGTTAAAAATTAGTAGATTTTTAAGTGTTTCTTTTTCTTCTTTCAAAGTATTTGGTGCATATTGACTTAAGAGACAGATCTGACTGAATTTTTTAATTTACCAAAGTGGAGAAGCAGCCACTATGCATTTAATTGTCTCAATAATAATCTGAATGACAGCTAGTACAGCCCATACCTGTCAACCTTCCCAATTTGGCCGGGATTACCCCGTAAATTGACGTTGAGTGACGTCATAACCCGGCCCCCGCTGCCAAAACCCCATAATTTGGCAGCGGGGAAAATGCTTTCCGCGCATGCGCGGAAGGGTTTTACCCCTTCCGCGCATGCGTAGAAGCGCTACGTCGCTTGCGTACGGGCTGCGCAAGCGGCGTAGTGCTTCCGCGCATGCGTGGAAGGGGTAAAACCTTTCCACGCATGTGTGGAACGCGACCTGCACCAAGCAATGTGTGCAGGTCCCGTTGTTCCGGAGCCATGGGTTGACAGGTATGGTACAGCCCAATCACCCGAGTTTATGGTTTCCCCCCACCATTCAATCCAACATAAGATTCTGAACACAAGGACCTCATGACCTTAGCAATTTTATTATACTCCTCTTTCCACAACTGTTCTTCATAATATCTTGCCTGGAGGGTTTTGGAGATGTAAAAGTTTATCCCTAACTTTATACATACTTTACTGGTATAGATATTGGTGTCTAGCCTGGTGGCTGATTTTTAAATACATGTACCTTGTTATGAAATTCATAGTTGGTCCAGTAGTCAGCAATGCTAAATGGAATAGGATATCGGGTTGGAACTGTAACAAGACACCTGTTTACAAGATCTGTGAAAAGCTTGAATTCTTGAATTTGATTATTGGATCTGACAACTTTGCCATTCATGAAAACAAGGTACCTGTAAAACAGAAGCGCAACCTAGATGTTAACCAGTCTGAATACATTGTTTACTCCAGTAAAATAATGTACTGTCATTTAAACTTACTCCATCCAAATTTGCCGAACTATTTCCTCCTGCATAACTGCTCCCAGAGCTGCTTCATGAGCCTCTATTGCTTCCCCAGAACTCCCATGAAGAGACTGGTATAAACTATAAGAAATAAGCCACAGTATTAAATTGGTAAAAGCTAGTTTATACCTCTTCTCAAACAAGTGGTGAACAAGATTCACATTATGTACATAAAATTGTAAGTGGTACAAAATGTGCCCTTGTCACACAAAATGGTAAACTCTCTTTGGCAAAAGCCTAAATCAGGTCTTTTCTTCATGCACTTTCCCCTAAGTCTGGCTTCTTGTTAGGCAAGAACCAGAAATCATGAGTTTAAACAAACTCTGATTAGTTTCTAACCAACCCTAAACATCCCTTTGTTAACTGTCATGGGGTTGGTTTCAGCTGGTGGGCAACCTACGGCCCACAGGCCAGACATGGCCCATGGCATCCAGCCCGTGCTGCCACCGGAAGTAGACGTGTTTTACGGCAGCGTTTACAGTGGGAGGAACCACCAGTCCAGCCCACTCAACTGTCTGAGGGAGCGTGGCCTGGCCCGCAACTTTAAAAAGGTTGGCAACCCCTGAGCTACATAATCAACTAGGATTAACGAAAAGCAGAACAATAGCAAGTTCATTTTCCAGCCTAATAAAATGGGAGGTATGCTGAGCCTACCTAGCTGAGGCTACGCTGAACTTAAGAAAAGAACAGTAGCCATACTAAAACTAAATACATATTTGCTATGAGTAAATACAGCTTATGGGGAAAATTTTGCTGTCCACAATACTCTACCCAATATGGAGATGCCTAAACTAGCAAACTATTCACGAAACTGTGTGGTACCTTTTCTACTACTGTCAGTACTTGAAAAATGTTTAATAAAATCCCAGCCTTCAGAAGACCAAGAGGCAAACTTAACGGCTAAAAAGGAACAACAGGCTAAATATATAATTTAGACAAGAAGACTGAAGTGGAGAACTGGCCGTGTCTGTTCATAACCAAACTAAATCTGTAGAACAAAATCCTAAGAACAAGGCCAAGTGGCTAGGAATTTCGAAGAAGCTTGTCAGTGCAATGATTTCTAAATTATACTCTACTGTAAGTAAAGGTAAAGTACCTCTTCATAAATCAATCTAAGCCTTGACATGAATATTATGTAATACTGAAACATTCCCAGGCTCTGGAAAAACTCACCAGTATACTTGCCACAAGTAAGGAATCTGCTGGTTCAAAAGCTCTTCTGTAAAACTTCCCTTGTACAATGGTGGTGTGAATTCAATTGACATTGGAAAATTCAAAAAGTATCTAGAACAAAGAGTCCTTTTTCAGTGTGAAAATATTCACTACACAGAAACAATCTCTATCTCCTTTAGGGTAACAAGAATGAACAATCTGAGCAAACTGGGCATGCCTACTCAACTGTGTAAAACCATTAAGTAACAGATCCCAAAAAGAAACCTTGCACAAGGTATCTTTCATACTATCCTCTTTTTTTTACTTCAATGGATCTCTGCATTGGACCTCAGAGTTACCTATAGTTACTCCTATGGTAGAAATTGGCCTCACAACATCCTAAATAGGTAGTTGTGGCTTCTGTCTATTTTGCAAGCTTTGAATACCACAGAAAGTGCATCTCAAAGCTTGAAGCAGCATTACTTAATCATATATGCCTACATTACATGGCCATCTCAATAATATAAAGTAAATATATGTTTATGAATTATTATTTTAAAAGTAGATTAAGAAATAATGCCCCCATTGTGATCTGTAGAGGGCTTTTCAAAATGGCAGAAGAAATAAAGTAACATAGTTCTGCCAGAAGCTGAACAAGTGCCTGTGGAACAATGAATATAGTAAAAACAATTGCAAGTGACTCCAGAGGGTAAGAGTCCCAGTCCCCTAAGCCCCAGCCAGCGTGGGCAAGGGCCATGAATGAAAAGAGTTGTAGCCCAATATCTGGTTCCTCTCCCCTTGCGTAATAAAGCTTAAATACTTGTACAATTAACCTGCAAGAATTGAATCAGAGAACTGAATTTGAAAATTGCGCATGGATGAGAACTGGGTTTCTGCAAAGTTTACCTGTCAGTGCAAGCTCTGCGCTAGCAGAATAACATGACTAAACAAAACTCAAACCACTTTGCCTTTAAATCCTTTGACCACTTGTTGTGTCACCCACGTTATCCACCTCTATTAAATATCTCAAAAGAATGAGCTGCCTTTCATTGTTGTAAATTCTGAAGATATAACCATTACTGTATTATGAGCATGTGTACAAACATCGATAAAGATATATGGAAGCATTTCTACAGTGGAAAACTTATATTAACACAAGCAGAATTCTATGTTCACTGTACCATGACACCATGGAATGCATAGGTGAGTTGGCAGACTTACCGTAAGAGCTCCACAGGACTAATCCCTTGAGGTACTGAATCAAAAAATGCTGCAACAAAGGCTTGCAACAGTGGAGGAATACTATCTGATCTATTCTGTTATAAAAGAATAAACGTAACATTAAATAAATCCAGCTCAATTCAAAATTATGAGATATTTTAAATTCTCATTGAAATCAGGGCAATTCAACAGATTTTCACACAGAGATACAGAATAGGAAAACTTTAATCAATGCATGAAAGAAACAAAACAAACAAAGGAAATGTGAACTGCAATACTTCTGGTATTTGCCATGTAATTGTGAATGCTCATTTTAATTAGTTCACCCTTTTTATACTTTACTTGGGACAGTTGAAAAATATATATGAATTTACATGGACTTCTGTAGATTCTTTGCAGTGTTATCCTGTGAATCAAAATGTTCTGATCCACGTTCCAGATTTGTAGCTTCACACACAGTATAAATATGGAAAGAACACATATTCAACTCCTAATCCAATTATTTTTGCCAAATCCCTCTATTGTAACTATGAATGAGTTTGCCATTTGATAGTGGACAAACTCTTGAAGACTAGGGAAAATCTGGAGATCCAAAACAAATGCTAGTCCTAAAAATATGGTGCATGAAATAAGCCTGACATAATGGGTTACAAAATATTTGAAGCAAATTGCTGATGCTTTACCTGCATAATGAAGAATTTGCACATACAGTAGAAAACCTGTGCATTTTGTGGGTTCTTCTCAAATGCTGTAAGCCATACGTCACAAGCTCTTTCAATCTGACCTGTTCTGAGGAATAAATCAACCAGAGTTTCCAAAAGCTGACAGTCAAGAGGGTTTAATTTCAGGAGCGATTTGCAAAGCTCAATAGCAGCTTCCCACCTTGAACAGAAAAGAAAAATTCCTTGAACAATTTCACAGATAAAATGGACTACTTTAAGACAGACAAGCTCAGAAAAGCTTTAAAGCTATTTATGAACTATTTCATTATTTAAATACTATCTCTGACTATTCCTTATTTCAATTTAAAGGTCTTCATTTCTGCCATAACAATTAAATGCATCAAGTCAACTCTGACTTATGGTAACTCTTTTCAGGGTTATTTAGATAGAGAATACATTAGAGGTTTACTACACAGGAGGTACAGTAGGAAATTGAACTCTTAACCTCTGGCTCCACAGCCAAAACCATTGAGCTATCCAGCCAGCCATATTCTGTCATGTTCTTGTTAATAACAATATTTTTTTAAATAAAATTCTACCTCTTAGGATAGTATAAATGATAATTTATATTTTCATTATTACATTAACACATGACAAAACCCTAACCTTTGTAACATCAACCAAAACCTTACCGTTCCAACAGCTTCTGCAAAACTATCATGTTTCGGTATAATGGAAGACAGTGAGCTATACTTTCATCTGCTGAAGTATCTCCATTGGTACATGACTGAATGGCATCTAAAAGAGACAACCAAGGAAGCCAGAGTAAAGGTTTACAAACCCAAACTCCAATGTAAAATAAGTCTACAGTATATGGTAGCTATCCCTGAAGAGTTTAGCCTTGGAGAGTGTGCTTTAAAAGGGTTAGCTATGAGCAAATTTCATAACCTATAAAAAGCATAAATAAATTGATAATCTATCAAACTATTAAGAAAGAACATTTCACCATGTGCAATCTTCAAAGAAGTAAAATAAAAAATGTGAGTTACGACCATTTCATTTCTTAATTTAGTTTGCCTATTACTAAACTAATACAATTCACCTAGCTAAAAATCAAGTGTTTATTATAAAATATCAAGTGGTTAAAAATAAAAAGTAAAACTCATGTCAGTTCTACAAGAAGCAGAGAGAGGTGAGCAATACAAGAGGGCAAATGTCTAATATCCTCACAAAAGCCAAGAGTTAAGCAAGATCTGCCTTGCACTTTTTATAAATTTCCATCTCTCAAAACACTGAATATTAGTACTTTAACTAGAACAATTGCATGTTGTAGGAAAGAGTTACACTTAACCAAAAAGTCCTTATATTTTCCCCAAAACCTGGTGCTCTGAATACTTTGGCCAGAGTCCTACTCTCTTGTGCGACCACAGAAAAGTGCCTATGCAAGCACTTCATTAATAATAGTTCTGCTGCCATTACCTAGCAAAACTCTTCAATACAATTAATCCAAAAACCAAAATCCTACTATTTAACACAGTAATATAATCTAAAGCAACCAACTGAATCAATGGGAGTTCGGTGAATCAACTTCCATGTTCCATTGATTCAGTGCTTATTCTAACTGCAACTTATCTCAGAAAAGTAACTCACAATTAGAGTAGGCCTATTTGAATCAATGAATGTTATCAAAGAGTTTTCACTAAATACTCACAGATTCAACAGACCTATTCTGGTGTGATTTACTATACCAGGCAATAGGATTTTGGGCACTGCCTAAAATATTTGCTAGGTTTAAAAGGAATACTGAAAGACTTTAGCAAATATTGTTGACAAAACATGTAATAATTTATCAGCAAATTAAATATAATCACATGTATATTTGAATTACAGGCCCAAATTTTTAAGTTATCTTAAGTGGAAAGGCAATTGCAAAGTAGATTTTTCCAAAATACTGTATTTAGTGATTTCCCTCTTCCTCCCACAACATGAACTGTTTTAAGAATCAATGGCCATATGGATCTTAGCTTCCAATTATGGTCTATTACAGCCTATGTTCCATGTAGCTAAAATACCACCATCAGTGTATGTTGTATCGATGAAATAAACAGCTCCAAATTTTTAAAACAAAAACAAAACAGTGTATGCAGCCATCAACATTTTGGAATGGCAAAGGAAAGGAGTCAAAATGCAATCTTTCCCACTCACTAAATGGAACTCAGGCTCAGTTAAAAGTGAACTCAAGAACAAAGCCTGTTCAGACTCTTGACGGCCTACATCATTTAACTACCTTACACTGGAATGCTATGCATCACTACTAAGTAAGTCTCACTTTCAGTAGGACTTACTTGCTAGTGAATCAGTGAACACTTTTCCGATTTGCTAGTGAGTGCCCTATATCAGCCACCCCAAACGATGGCCCACGGGCCAGATCCGGCCCCCGATGCCAACTCATCAGGCCCATGCACCCCTTGTCACTCCCGGAAGCGTAAGTAAAACGTGCCCATCCAGGCGCATTTTACTTCTGCTTCCGGGTGTGACGAGGGGCAGGCGGGCTGAATTGGCACCAGGGGCCAGATCCGGCCTGCAGGCCATAGTTTGGGCCCCCTTGATTTAAGCAGAGAAAATGGCAGGTTAAAATCTATCTCATCCTGTTGCAAAACACAGATTGCAAGGTGCGTTTTAATTCTGCTTCCAGTGGGAGGAAGCATGTGACTGGCCCACTGAACCACATGACCGGCCCACGGCCTGAAAAGTTTGGGCACCCCTGCCCTATATGATTCTCTTGTAACCATAGAGGTAAAGGTCTCCCTTGCTCGAAAGCCAGTTGTGTCCAACTCTAGGGAGTGGTGCGCATCTCCATTTACAGCCAAAGGTCCAGCACTGTCTGCATCTGCAGACGTTTCTGTGGTCATGTGGCAGGCATGACGATGCAATTTAGCTCCTCCTATATACCCTAGCTACATTTTTCAAAGTCAGAGGAAGCCACTAAATATTCCATGGATTTTTACTAGTAGAATTACCTTCAAACACAGCTAACAATATATCAGGATCAGACTTCACATCTTCCGCTGTTTTCCAGTGTATTAAAAATGGTTCCTTCTTCATTATTTTTGAAGGGTTGCTATTGGCAGGATCATAGAACTTGACTGGGAGGATACCAAATTCAACCAGGTGTATGTAAGATAGCCAAGCTAAGCAGCGGTCACTTACAGTAAGATGCTGTACTATAACCTTGTCACTTGCTGACTTCAGAGCATTCTGGGAAACAGAAAGCATATGACGTTTGCACTTGAAAACTTAAGGTCAATGCTACAGTATTACAATTTATAATAAAAGACATTCTAGAAATACAAGAACAACTTCATAATCACACAGAACAGATTATCTGTTTTTGTAATCTACTATGAGCCTGTAATCTACTGAAGAACACTCCAAAAGCAGCCAAGGAATACATCTCAAAAATAGTTATTAAACTATGAAGACTATAAATATCCATCCTTTTTCTTTTAAAAAACCCCCAAAACCCCCAACTTTTCAGAATGTTATATCACAGCCTGATAATTTTTTCCCTCACCATATCACATTTTTATATTCAATCTTTTTCTGGGAAGAGTATGAATGGAATAAATGCGGCATGACTTTGTGTTACTAAATTTATATCCCAATGTACCTTGAAGCAGAAACATATCTTGACCCATTTAACAGAAGAGATGGTTTGCCACACCCCGTACAGCCCTTTTACCTTCACAAACATGAGGAAGATTAGCCTGAGACTGACTGACATGGGGGGGGGGGTCCACATGGTGAGAAACAAGGGGGGCAGGGAGACACTTTGTCAATCCTACCAAGTAAAGTCTAACCCGGGGTGGGCAGATTCCCAATTTGTCAGATCTACTTTATCATTTACTAAAACCATCTAATTCTATTAATCAGAATCCAATGCAAATATACATGTAAAAATTAAAATATTTTTGGGCACTGGAGTTTTGTTTGAGTGCCAGAATTAAAAAAACAACAGCAACAGTCCTTCCCCACTCCTTGTTGCAAAAGCTGTTTTTATTACTGCAACACAATTTATAACATGAGGAGAGTCATTTTGTTGTTGTAGTTATTGAATATCTGGGAATCAGAAAACCTTAACCATCCAGAATATGCTATCTCCCTTTGCCCAACTCCATTTCAACTCACTCCCAAGTTCTCTGTGACAGCCAATGATTCAAATAGCAAGTACTGTAGAAGACACCGTCTCTTTATGAAGTAGCTTTGCATATTTCCCAGCAGAAAAAAAGTGGCAAACAGGTACTGATTCAATCCAGCAACTTATTTTGTAGCCAAGTGCAATCAATACTGCCAATCAAGAAACTTCATCTGATCTCCGAACTAAGCATCCATTATCATATCTTTTGAAATAAAAAGGTTATGCTGACAAATCAACACTGTAGTTAAAAGATCTTTAGAAACACATACCTTACCTTTTATCTAGGAATAACGGCGCTCTAAGTTATCAAGATACATCACAACAATTCTAAAATTCACAAAAATATCAGAATGAAAACACAACTGTCATTAACATGGTATTGAACATATATGACAGTACCTGAAATAATGCAACTGCATTTTGATACTTTCCACTAAAGAGGCTTATGTGAATTCTGTATAGCAACATTTCCAGCAACTGAAAGGACCGAAGATCTGAATTTTCTTCACATTCTGGAGTTTCTGTTAGAAACTGTAACATCCTCCCACACACATAATCCTTTCCATCAAAGGAGTTTTCCAGGTTTAGAAACTAGATGATAGTTAAATGGGGGGGGGGGGGGGGGAACAGCACATAAACTTTTTTGCTTTTGAAAAAGCCACATCAGAGAGAGAAACACTTAATATGAAATAGTGGCCACAATGATAATTAAAAAAAGAAAACAAGGTGAACATCTCATACAAAACCACGGACATATCTCAAAAGGCACACTAGAAATTTATTCGAAATATACTGGAGCAGATAAAATCTAAGCTCTTCTGAGAATGTACAAAGTACTGCAGCTGTACCTTCAAAAAAATGCCATGAACTAAACAACATATTTCCGATGTACTTTAGGGTTTTACCTCTTTTTTAGGGGTAATTCCACTGTTGTTTCTGAAGTACAAGTATGTGTGCACAGAAATATTCTAGATTTTGGTTTTTAACTGGCTGCTTATATTGTAGCATCAGACACCATTCTAGATGCCTGTCACATTTTAAGGGCACAAGACAAGGCAAAGAGATAAAAAAAAGTCTGGCAGTTTTATTTTGGTACATTCCCCAAGGGTCTATCTTCTCTAAGTAGCAAGGGATGGAGGTGGGAACATATGTTGGACTAGAAAAACTAAGTTTGAAGACCTCAAGTAAATATATAACTTTCACAAGCCAGAATTCTGGAACAGCCCTTGGCATCCAATTATGGTCTATTACTTGCATTTCATAACAAGCCAGGATTCTGGGAGAACCCTAGTTGCCACTTGTCAGCTTTCTTGGAGCTCTGTGGCAACTTCCACACAGGAAGCGTTTCAGCAAGAACTGACCCCTGAATGCCATCTAACCTCCAAGGACTAGGCCTTGTCCAGAAGAGCAAAATACAGATTGTCTGCAGGCATGGTTCTGTGGGCTGGACGAAGGAATTCTATGAGAAACAGAAAACTACAACCCAAAACAAAAGCAAGAAATCAAAACAAAATTCAAAAACCTGTAATGGCACATCCCTAATAGTGACTGTGTACACATTTCCAAAGTCATACTTACAGTCCACCAGATCTTGTAGGTAGGAGCATAAGCCACTGCTGTTTCACACATTTCCTGCACCTCTTCCTTTGTTCCTCTTTTTGAAAATAGCTTGAGGTAATGACACCAGATTTCAGAATTTTCTTTGTTATTTTCGAGGGCTCGGGCCAGAACATTTAAAGCAGAATCCAAACTTTCCGAGGATGATCTTCAATAAGCAAATATTGTATATTCATTTTCATATTCTCGGTTCAATGGTACAAAGTTTAAGACAGACACGATTCACCTTCAAAAATCACCTACCGACCCACACATCTCTTCCTATTTTTTAAAAAATATATAAATTGAATTATCCTGAAATAAGTAGAGGAATCTGCTGAACTCAGAAAGTACTGTAATTATATGGCACTTGCAGATAATGTGCTACAACTAGGGTTTGCTGCCAATATTTTCAGAACACCTGCTAGCTCCTTATTTTACAAGCCTTCTTGTATAAAATTGTTTCTGAACTGTAATCTTTGTTAAGACAGATATTTTGGTTTTACAGTAAAAAAAGGACTTCCCTTTGTCACCTTAGAAATCCAATGAACTGTATCTTTCAACTTATTTAACAGATGAAGCCTGTTAGTACATCCTTTCTGACTTAAAAGTATCATATCATTTTATTTCTCTTATTCTGGACTGTGCACAGTAAAAGATCTAATCTTTATTTACCAATTGACTTTAAACAATAACCCACTTGTAGTTTGGCCAAAGAAACAAAAGCTCCATTTATGGACTAGATTTCAGCAGCACAAGTGAGAAGACTTAGACAAAAAGTCTAATTCATTTGTTTGCATAGGAAGAATTACCTACCCTTCATTTTGATTCAGGTATTTATACGCCAATTTGAGCCAAAGCTGAACATTATAAGGATTCTCAAGTACGCTTGCCTCCAGGTTTGAAATGTCATCGGTCTCATTTGTAAAATAACGAATATCATCAGGCGTCACAACAGCATCCAAAGCAGGAATATTTATTTTATTTTCTGCACTGGGAGCTGTAAATAAAAACATCTTTTTCTACAACTGCCATAATTTTTACAAACATGTTAAGCTGAGGATAGTTACTATTAAGACTAAGCAAGCACATTAACCTAAAAGCTATATCTTCTATTGAGAAGAATGTAACTTTCAACAGAAAAGAAACTCTGTTCCATCAGTGAGATATTGGATTTATCTCGAAATGGGAGAGCTAGACTGAACCAACAGTGGAAATAAAAAATAATAAATTCAACCAAAAACTTGACTGGACATTATAAATGCTGATTTTTCAAATCACTGCCTAATTACTGTGCTATCAACTCTAGAATTTAACAATTTGCTGACTAAGACACAAAACTAAGCCTGCTTAACAGGAGAACCATGACTTTATTAGCAAATCCATTATAAATTGACCTAGACACTCTGCAACCTCAACTGTATCTTAGAAAAAGGTTTATATGTTTTTGTGGCTGTTTTATCTCAGCAGGAGCAATTTAAGCAGGAACTGAGATGCATATAACCAATTGAAAAAGTTTTTATCCACAGTTCTCTCTCTCTCTCACACACACACACACACACACACATACACACGCGCGCGCGCGTGAAGTATACATGAAGTACTGTATAGAATACTCCAACTCGCGATTCAAGAGATGATCCCTGGGAAGAGAGGCCCTGGACGTAGACGGACTTCATGGCTAAAGAACCTGAGAGACTGGTGTGGGATGTCCTCGGAAGAACTACTCCGAGAAGTTAAGAACAGGAAGACTATCGTCATAGCCAATGTCCGGAACGGATATAGCACTTGAAGATGATTAAAGTAACACTCCAAATTGGTTGAAATGCAATACTGTTACCATATTTGATAGGTCCAGAGAACTGTTCCTCTTCACTGCCAGTATCACTGTCCAAATGTGCCTTTTTCCAGTACTCAGGCCTCCACTTCCTTTTGTCTTTCCAAGTTGTATATGGAGGGGCTGTTAACAAGACAAAAACACAGAATATTTTCTTTAAAACTATTGTGTATTAATGCAAAGTACCAAAGAAAGTCTCACAAAGAAGTCACACTGATATATACTAGAAGATAACTTACTGTGACCTTTGCTTTCATTAACATTACTAACGAGAAGAACAGCCATTTGATCCATAGCCATGCGATCTTTGTTCACACCAAAAAGTTTCTCAACATATTTTTCTGAAATAAGATGGTAACAGTATCAATGAAATTTGCTGCTACCTGCATTACACATCGTCACAAAAAAACTCTTCACAAATCTTTGTTAAATTTTAAATCTATGAGAACTTACAAAGAGACTTTCAAAATGTTCATGTGCAGCAGAAACTTTAATGTCACTTTGTTTAGTAGACTTACAATAGTGTAAAATAGAAGCAAGAATCAAATTAGCGTTAAAAAATACATACCTGCTGCAGTGCTAATTTCTTCATCAGTGCTTTTCTCTGAACAACCTATCAAAGCTAAATTGTATGAAAGAATATCTTCAAATAGCTGATTCCGACTGAGAGTGTAGTCTTTCATGTGCTGCCTAAAAAGGAGAAATTATCTAATTTTAAAACAGAAAGAGCCTCTATAAACAATCTACCAGAAATAAATGAATACTGCTGTTAAATAGCAACATTTAAAAGCTACAGGTGTGGGTAGGTGATACATTTGTTAAACCACTAAAAATCACACACGTGCAAAGGCTATCTGTTCACCCCATTCAAATCCGTTTGCTTGGTGAAGTGAAAAAGATTGACCCAACAAATCAATGGCTACCAGGAGTGGAGTTTCAAACCTACTCTCCTGACTTGTATTTCCAGCCTATATTTTAAAGCTCATGTTTAATGAACAGACCTAGTGTGGGCATCTGCCCTGACCTTTTTGAACTTGCACATGCTTTTAAGCACCATCTACAATATAGAGGGACCCAGCTTGATGGCAATATTTAAACCTCTGCAAGTATCAGAAGTACTCAGCCCAAGACTGATAGTTTTCAAAGAAGTAAACATGTCTTGTGGTCAGAAAGCAGAGATGCTCAACATCATCCCCTCTGTAATACTAAACAATTCTTCTCAACCTTTCTTTAAACTCAAAACCAAATTGCCTTAAGAAGTGAACAAAACTTTGTTCAAATAACAAGTTTACTAGTATTTCTGAAGTAATAACCTTTACAGTATTTATAGTTCAATAGAAGATACATATTACTTCAACTGTGGTGAAGGGAATGAATTACTTACCAATGGCAATCGTCATCATTGCATGTGCCTGTTAGATCAAAGCGGCAGAAACACTGTTTGGGCTCAATCATATTGCTGTAGGATACTGAACTAAGGTAAAGTTTTTCTTTTGTTCGAAAATAAGGGCTAAACCTAGAAACGATAAGTAAAACCATAATAGGTTAAAATATTCAATCTAGGATTAACTTTTCACACATGATGAGATAGCCACTCAACTTCATACAACTCTGCTTCTGAAAAACAACCATAGTTGGCTAGGCACCACCACCTGCTGTTTAATCCAAGCAGGGACAATTCCTGTTTTTATTTCCTTGAATAGCTCAGTGGGTTGAAGTGTCATCTTCAGAGGCTGGGGCTAGAAGTCTGAATCCCCATTGTGCATCCCTAGCAAGGGACCCAACAGAAATCACCCAGAACATGTATGCTGACTGATGGGTGTGTGTGCCCTACTGTGCTTGGAGACTGAAAGGATGGGGTTCAATTCCCCGAGAGCTGCACGATAGGGGACATGAAATGAACCTCATTCAGGCATTTCCTGCAAAAATCCTTTCAACCCACCAAAGGAAAATAATATCAGGGGACATTGACTCTCACCAACATCACTCTTTGCACAGACAAAGTGCAGGGTATACTGAGAGCCCTGCAGATCACATATTGGTAATATTTGCAAGGGCATGCACACTCAGGTCACCATGGGCCACCTCTGCATCCATAAGGTAACAGGAATCTTGCTAGAGAAGAATAGTTGTACTGCAGAATCTTAAATTACTCTTTCTTCAAATTAAAAAAAAATAGTTCTGGAAGCAGAGTAAACTCAGCAGGCACAAGAACCATTTTTCAGCCTTGCTAGCAGCCTCATGACCACATTTTCAAAGGATGGAATTAAAAGGGTTAATTTGCTTATATATATATATATATATATATATATATATATATATATATATATATATATATATATATATATATATATATATATATATATATATATATATATATATATATATACACATATATATATATATATATATATATATATATATATAAAAAAACAATGAAGCAGTTAAGTACCAAAAGGTAGCTACAAGAAGTTTTCATTTACTGAAAAATATTCTTCCAAATTTCCCTAGAAGGAACGAGCAACATTAATCAGCAAATGCTTCTTCCTATAAACATTTCCTAAGGAATTTTTTTTGGGAATATCTACATTGTGCAGGGCTTCATGCAATTCACATGTTGCATACCAATTACTGTATTCACTGTTTAATGTCCTTCCATCAAAATTCTTCTTCCGTTTTCTCACACACAAGATCACAGAAAGGATCATAAAGACAACCTATGCTTCTGCAACTATACTTGCCAGTACCAGTTATTACCCCCTTGACTTCTCACCCCCTTTCTGTACGACGGCATTCATTTTTACAGTAATAATACCCACCCAAAACCAAAGCAGATACAGTAGTACCCCACATAACGAAAAAGTTGTTCCACTGAGCTCTTCATTATGCTGTTTTTTCATTATGCGGATCAAACAGGCTATACCCTGCATAATGGGAAAAATGTTCATTATACGGGGTTTACGTTAAGTGGGGTATACCCCAGTTAACAAAAAAACTTATAACGGGGGGGGGATCGTTATGCGAGGTATCGCGATTGCCTAATGAATGCTTTGTTGTACGGATTTTTCATTATATGAAGCATTTGTTATGTGGGGTACCACTGTATGATGAACTTTCTTCCGCAACTAATATACCTACCTGTACGATTTAAAAACAAGAAGAGGACTATGATATGGCCCAAATGGATATGGCTTTCCCTCTGTTTGTTTATTTGGAACTGTGAAGGGGTCTTCGTCTACTGTTATTTCCTATGGGAAAATGCATATATAGTTCCTTTTTATAACATGAAGACTGAAACCAAAACAATGCATCTAAAAAAAAAAAACTTGCCAAAATCTTATTAGTTAAACATGCCACTATAACAGTTGGTGTAAATCGTGACAGCAAACTACTGCAAGTTAAGATGGTTAGCACAAGCATCTACCCAGTGGTGGGATTCAAAAATTTCTGCTACCTCTGTGAGCATGGCCAGATGGTCTCTTCCCCCCCAGGGGTGGAGCGAGAATTTACCAGGACGGGCGGTCCCCTTCACTTCCCCTCACCAGGCTTCACTCCATTCTGTGGGAGAAAGTCCGAAGCACTTCAGGAGAGGCTGCCAAAGCTCCCGAAGTGCTTTGGACTTTCTCCCACGGAACGGAGTGAAGCCTGGCGAGGGGAAGCAAAGGGAAATCTGCCAAGGTGCTGCTTCCCTTTAAAATATGGGCTTTGAGCAGAGGTGTGTGACCACCCGTCCCAGTAAACTCTTTCCCCAGCACGGTGCTGGAGCAAGGGCAGAGCAAGCGGTGGGACCAGTGGGGTGGTGAGCAGTAGGCTCAGGCAGGGGTAACCGTCGGCAGGCTTGCCAAGCCCGGCTGGTTGGGGCCGCCTGATGGAGCTCCAAGGTGGCCAGTTGTAACTCCAGGCTGGCGCTGGGGGGGGAGTAGGCCGCTGGTTGCCCTGCTCCAGCATCTCCCTCCTGCAGGCTCGCCTTTGGGGGCATCAAGGAGCACGCAGTGGTGCTTGGCGCACAAGAGCTCCGAGGCAATGGTGGCAGTGGCAGCAGCCCAGTAGCTGGAGGAAGCCTCGAGGAGCTGGGGCTTTTTTGGCGGCAGCGGCGGCACGCACAGAATTTCTGCTACCAGTATGCACATACAGGGGCGTACAGCCTGAATCCCACCACTGCATCTGCCCTTGTGCAGCAAGCAGCATGACTCACTGCACAACAGCAAATGCTAACTTACAGCAATTCATTACCAAGATCTATGGCGACTATGTTACGCTGACATAACACAACAGGATTTGGGCCACTATTATTTGATTCGAAAAAATTACCTGCCCGCATAGGTTTTCTTCACTAGGGACCATAAGAGCTGCATTGACTTCCAACACTTGCTTCAACCCATCCACTTTCACATACATTTTTTTAAACTCATCAATATTCAGGCCCAGAAAGAGCTCTGGTTGCTCCACTGACTTTTTAGAAAGTTTGGTTGTACTTTCTTGCTTGGGAGTATCAACATGCTTAAGATTAGGTTTAGTGCAAGAATTGGATTCTCTGAAAGACCTCCTTCGTTCCCTTCTGGAGAGGGATAAAATTTCATCATCACAATAATTCTCTTCACTATCCAAAGTCAGTTTGTCTTGTGTTAAATCATGAAGGGAGGGTTGAGGTAGTGCAAATTCAGGTTCCTCTTCAGGAAGAGTGAAGACAGTTGACCTGTCTTTCGTCTGCTGTGCATGGGCCTCCTTTAGCTGCTGAATTTTTAGAGCATACTCATACTGTAGTTGCTGCAGTCTCTTTTTTTCCAGTGCAATCAATTCTGCTGAATTTTTCTTTTGATTCAATGTAGACATTTTCTCTAATTTCATTATTTTGTTTGGCTGTCGAGAGAAAAAATTGTGTAACAATATTGATGGAATTAGAAATAAATAGAATAAATGAATGAATACGCAACTTAATGTACTAATCTTTTTGCTAGAGAATATATGGATACATCAGAACATTATCATAATGTTGTGGGAGGAAATCCTTACACCATGAAATGCCCAGACAGAGATACCGTCCAGCCAACTGCCTGGGGAGAGCTCTCTTGAACACCCCCAAACAGTAGCTTTTATTGCCAAAATTCAGCAGCAGATAAGAATACAGGAACAATAGTGCATTCAGTAGAAAGGTAGCAAAATGGATTGCATAGTGAACAATAGAGAGTATTCAGCCGTAGGTTACATTCGGCATACATTGTTTCTAACATTAGGATACCGTGTGAGAATCATGTAAGCTACAGTACGTGATCCTGATTGGTTAGAGCAGCTAAGATAGCATACTAGCCTCGTGAAGCCTGCGTGATTAGTCCCTCTATAGGAGAAGGTTAGACTTTGATTACATGTGTACTGACATTCTTTCAGGGAAAGATTGAAACATAGTAAAGGAATGCAGAACATCTCTCAGGGGAAACTCAAAAGCCAAACAGGAGTGTTTGCACTCTCATGAATTTGGCTTATGGTTCATCCCTATCAGATTCCCACATGCCCCCACCATCCTCCAACATCACAATCTGCCACAAACGTAGTGGCTTATCCACCTGCAAAATCAGTGGGATTTTTTTATCTTTTGCCATGTAAAGTAGCAGATCCAAGTGTACTGAAAACTGTTTCTGAATTTCTCCCCACCCCTAGAAAAAGGGTTTCCCACTCTGCAAAAAGCGTGAGTGTTTGTGAAATAAGGCTAAGCCCTCCTCATTTTTCTGAAATAGTGATCCTCAGATCTTGGTCAACATAGTGTAGCAATTTTGCTTAGCTTTACCAGCAGTTAAAAACTGCTACTCTTTACCAAACGGCCATAACTGGACGTTTATCTTGTTTTCTGCTACCCTTGCTTCCTGAAACAGCAGAAGTTTAATATACAGTATACAGTAATCACATAGATAATGCTACATTTCCAAAAATAGCCTTACCCTCCAATTATCGTGTTCAAGCTTTCGCTTTCCAATTTCTTTGCTAGCCAGGGCTTTTGCTCGAGCAAGCTCTTCTCCATATTTTAGTGCCAGTGCTTTCTTTGCCACTACACGTTGCTGTACTCTGTGGATCTAAAACATTTCAGCATTCTTCAGAAAACGTCACATTTGAACCAAAGCACATTTACAAAGAAAATAAATCGATAGCATAGGCCCTAAATGTGCATGTTGAGATCTAAAAAATACTACTGCATGAACTTATACTCTTACCACATCAATCCATGAAGTCAACTTACTTGTTCTTGAAGCTTCTTCAGAAACATCTTATTAACATTTAGTATCTTTTCTGTTGCTTGCAACTGCTCGTTAAGTTTAGCAATTTTGCTTTCAGCGAGACGAACAGATTCTTTCTTCTTTGCCTCTTGTTGTAGAAGATGCTTCAGTACAGACTCATCCTTCATCAAGAGAAGCCTAAACAGACCAAACTCAAGTCTTACATTCTTTTGCTTATACCACAAGAAATGTTGTCAATTTACAGATTTTCAGAGCTTCTGCTGGTCCATTAACTGAGATCACTTTAAAAATAATTCAGACTAAAAGAAATCTATTAGAAGCTAAGGTAATTAGCAAGATGTTAAATGCCTAATAATAGAGGCATATTGTAATTTTACTTACAAGGTCTAAACTGTGGCCTACTTTCCTCCTAACACCCAAAGTAATTTAGTACTTGTTAAGAATCTACCCTCAAGGCTTAATGGCTGAATTGAAGGGCTGAAGGAGCTAAAACCAGACAGCCTTGGAGCTGCCAAATATTGTGAGCGGATGGGAGTCAGAGAGCCTCCTTATTATCTCTTCCATCCTGAGGACTGGTAACAGCAAAGACTGATTAAGGACTGATACTTGGGTCAGGATGAGCTGGCCACTAGGAAGTCTGTATTACCACCACCACCCAAACATCCCTAGCATCCTAAATCCCTATTGGCTAGATCAGAGAGGGTGAGGATGGGAATAAGAGAAGGCCAGGAACAACATGGTGGTGATTAGAATATTGCTGTCCTGAGCAGATAGCTGAGGAGACACGCTGGCCAACTGATTCAAGCCACTAGGGTGCTCCATGTAAGCACTGCTCCCAGGGAGCTCAGGATAATTTTGGGGAAATTATCAAGAGGAAAGACGGATGCGCTAGTCTTGCTCTCAATCAGATGTCAAGGCTGGATGGTTCCATTATTTTGCTCCCTTTTGAGTTGAGAAGGTTTTGTAGATGGAAAGGCTTAATACTTTCATTTGGCTTTAATTCATCTGTTTTAGTTTCCACCCCAGCACCCATGTATAGGTAGAGGTCGCTACTTTTTTGGGGTTTGTATGCAACCCCTGTTTTGCCTATTTGTTCCATCCTTTTTGTTTGTTTTCTTTTGTTAATAAAGTTCTTTTAAAACCCATCTTGGAGAGCCGTGATGTTCCCTGGGAGTTCTGGGCAATAAGTCCAGTTCCTGGTTCTAATCGATCTGGGCACTGATGGAGAGCATTATTGCTCAGGACAGCTGCCTAAAGGAAGGGCAGGTGCATGCAAGACCTGGCCACTAAGTCCCTTCCTTTTAGGGGGGAAGCACTCTAGGCAAGGAGCAGGAGGGGTGGGGAGCTTTCTACTGGCCAGAGAAGGGCAGCCAGAGAGTCAACTTGGGTGCCTGTTGCAGCACTGCCAACGGCCAGAGAAGGAGACTCCTTGCTACTCCTGGTTTTCCAACTCTTGACAGCACCTAATTGGAAACACTCAACTGTTGTTACATTTAATGTCCACTGCTACTGAACAGAATTTCAGGTTTTGTCATTACAAGAACAATAGAGAAAACTAACACGCATCTAGTTCTGAACCACATCGTGTTTAACTGTAGGCTGATTAGCTTCAATTCTGAACTTAGTAAAAGGTAAAGGTAAGGGTTTCCCTTAATCGAAAGCCAGTTGTATCCGACTCTAGGGTGCAGTGCTCATCTGTTTCAAAGCCGAAGAGCCAGTGCTGTATGCTTCTGCAGACGTTTCCGTGGTCATGTGACAGGCATGACTAGACACCGGAGCGCACGGAATGCTGTTACCTTCCCGCCGAAGTGGTCCCTATTTATCTGCTTGCAATTTCTTGCTTTGGAACTGATAGGTTGGCAGGAACTGGGACAAAGATGGGAGCTTATAATTCAGAATTGGCTTCAACATAAAATTCAGAGAAACAGACACAGTACTTGTCTACACAACCAACTATACAACCATTACAATAATATAATTCTAAACCTTACGATACACCAGTAAGATAAAGTTTTAAGCACTTAGCAAATGACACATTCAGTCGCGAGAACTCAGCATGAAAAGCAACAGTGTCTTTTCAACTGTTTAAGTCAAATATAATACTTGAACTCTTTATATGGGAAGGAAAGTGGTATAGAAGTCTAAACAACAACAACATTAATAACAATAACAATAACAATAACAATAACAATAACAACAACAACAACAACAACAACAACAACAATAACAATAACAACAACAACAACAATAATAATAATAATAATAATAATAATAATAATAATAATAATAATAATAATAATAATAATAATAATAATAATAATAATAATAATAATAATAATAATAATAATAATAATAGACACTATGTCAAAAAGCTGTTTATGTCCCAGAAAAGAATCAAGAGGAAAGTTTGAAAAGATAACAAAAAATTGAAGAGCAAGTTAAGAGATTCAGAAGAACCAGATAAATGGAACTTAGCTAGAAGGAACCCATATATAAGGAATCTGTCAATCCTCCTCAAACAACGTAAGATCTATTAGAACTGTAGAAGACAGAAATCTTTCTAAAAGTTACATAATATCAAAGATACTATCATTCAATATTAAATATTGCTATATAAGGCTAAAATTACAAAAGATAACTTACTTATGCTTTTTGAGTTTTGCCTCTGCATCTGTGACTTGTTTTGTTACTATCGCTATCCGACCAAACCCATCGACTTCAGCATCAGAGTTCACTGGTGAGGAATTTGATTTCAGGGGCTCATTAATTATCAAGCGCTGTTTCTCCCGACTAAAAGATTTAAAACACATTTTTAAGTATTAAAAATTTTCAAGTCACACACTTTTAAAAAAACTTGATTTTATAACATTCTCATCTTTGACCGTGTAGAATCAGATTATTTTGCAAAATAATTTGGGGGGGAAACTTATGTTTTTTAAAAAATTACAATAAATGCTTCAATCAGATTAGCCGTGTCAGATTTAAAGTTTTAAATTCTTCACATTTCCTCTCCCCCCCCCCAAATTAACATTCAAATAGTTTTTGAAAATAGTACCATACAAGACAATATACCTGGCAATCTCTTCTTTCAGGAGTCTGTACTCTATCATTTTATCTTCTGGTAAAGCCTCAGGCATTCTTACAGGATTATTTTCTTTTTCTGACCTTAAAGGTGCTTTTGGTTTTGATGCCTGTAACAAAAAAAGCTGATACTATTAGACATAGGAACTTGAATCAAGTTAAAGAAGAAAGAAAAGTTGTATTCACCATGAAGATTCTTTCGATTTAGAATAGGGCAGGCAGCTTGGACAGATCCAAGGGCTTTCCTGCCCTCAGGATCTTTCAGACTTCATGTCCATAAAAATGCCACAATAAATAGAGAAATAAAAATAAAAAATAAAATTGGAAGTAGCTGAAGTTCCCTTCTACTTTTGGGGTGCTGAATTGTGCAAAGGCTACTTTGACCTAATGACAAAATGAGCCATCACTGTCTGACAGACTCTAAGAGCTGCAACTTAGCTTTCCATTGCCCTGGGGAAAAGGAAAGACCAAGTGCTAAAAACAGTGTCAGAAAAATACATGTGACCCTGCAACTGCCCTTTGCCCTCCTCACTGTAGAAGCTAGAAGGGACAGACAAAGCTAGGTAAATTTGTCACACTTGCAAGTCCAACTAATGGTTTTAGTTACCCATTTAAAAGCGATTTTTAGTTAGAACATAAGAACAGCCTTGCTGGAACAGGCCACAGCCCATCCAGTCCAGCATTCTGTCTCACACAGTGGCTCACCATTTGTTTCAGGATATTATTCCCAAGCAGATGCCTTCACCTGCTTAGGATTCCCTGGAAATGATATTGAGAGATATCCTGCCTATCTCTCCAACCCAGAGGTTGTCCCTAGGTATCCATAATTATAGCCATTGATAGCCTTGTCCTCCATGAACTCGTCTAATCCTTTCTTAAAGCTGTCAAGACTGACAGCTGTCACCACTTCTTCTGGCAGGGAGTTCCATAGACCAGTAATCCTCTGGGTGAAAAAGTACTTTCTCTTATTTGTTCGAGAACCAGTACCCAAAAGTTTCATGGAGTGCCCCCTAGTTCTAGTGTTGTGCGATAGGGAAAACAATTTTTCCTTATCTACTTTGTCCACACCGTGCATGATTTTAGTTTTAGGCATAATCTGAGCAAAACTAAACACAGCAAGATATACTGGCAAAATCCTGTGCTTAACATTTTTAAAGTCACAAACAGATTAGGCCCAGAGCATCTTAAAGCTGAACTGCCAAGCCTCCACTGATTCAACAGGCATACTCTTACTGTGGCTTATTAGGCAAAACAACAGGATTCGAGCCAGAACTTTGAGAACAGGAGTGTCTACAGAGCAGTAGGAAGACATCTGAAATAATAACAATACATTGGACCCACGCCTAATGACACGTTTGACCAACAACATTTTCAATTAGCGACGCGGTTAGTGGCAAAGTCACCATTCGCACAACGACTTTTTAGCGTTGTTATGCAAAAACGTCTTAAACTGAGGTTTTCCCATAGGAAGCCGCTTTTTAGTGTCGTTGTACGAAAACATCGTTAATCGAGGTTTTTCCAAAGCCTCTTTTTTAGCATCGTTGTGCGGGAACTCGCGATTAACGACGATTCCCGATTAACGATGCTACTCATGGAACCAAGCTTTGTTGTTAATCGAGGGTCTACTGTATCACAAAAAGTTATAAAAACGGTACTGAGATGCCTAACTGCAACTTTTACTTTATGGCCTACCATACCAATAGGATTCTTAATACCCCAAAGTCAAATTCCCATTTATTCCCAGACAAAAACTTCAATCTAAAAGGTAGATGGACCAATTCAGATAAACATTGAAATCAATATGGCTGCTCTATGAATGCACTTCAGGAGCACATTGGTATCAAGCTGCAGTGCCAGCTGCCCCTCCATTGGTATCCAGAAATGCAATTAAAAAATACTTAGGACAGCAGGCAGCGTTCTACATTCCCTGATATAACTCACCCCAACTAGCTCCAGATATCTACAACATAGAGCCTTAAATTTTATCTAAGCGCAACCAGTTTTCCTGGCACTTAATATCTGTAAGGGTTCTTTTTCAACGACAAGGTTTTGACCAAATTTTTTTACAACGCAAGCCCCAATTATGACCACCCAGCACCTACACCCTTCTGTGTTCCTAGTGGGACTTCAGTAGAGTGTGAAACTGCTTATTCTTCAATAAAGTCAAAGGGAGAAATTATGGCCCATATCTTATAAGGTCATAAATTTCCTTTAGCCTTGTAACAGGTACAAAACAAATCTGCTATGGTTTCAGGCAACCCCAAACACTACTCCTCCCCCCCCCAACTTAAAAATCTGTTTTCTCATTAGAAAGCATAAAGGGGCTTCTGCTTTTGCATGCAAAACCATTTTCTTCTGAAGTCATAGGAGCAGGTACGACCCTCTAAAGTTGAAGAATCAGATGCACAGTCCTCAAGATTACTGACTACCTACCACTACACTATCAGAATCACAAGGCAACAAAACCCACAGTTCTATTGTGCACCAAAATCCTGCTCCCAAGAGTTGGGAAATCTTCCAGAGCAAGTTGTTGTTAGCAGTGTTCTGGATTTACATCAGTAACAGGTATTTTGTGCTGCATAAGTCAGAACCCAAAGTAATTGAGTAGATACTCTTGTTCTGTTCTCAAAATACTGGCTGATTTTACAGTTTCCAGATAATCAGGATGTTGGGAAAAGAGGGGGGAAATGATGCAAATATGAAATTTAAAAAGTGATAGTAATACTTATATTAAGCAGGACCAAACATCCTCATTTCTTCTCGTGATGAAACAGAAACAATGGTATCTTCCTTTGAAAGGGAATATAATATTTGCTCTGTCCTCTGGGCAAGAGGAGCACCTTATAATCTCTTTCTTGCTCTCTCACCTTTATCCTATCTATTTGTCAGTTGCGGAAAACAAAGACCCAGAGAGAGTCATATCAGAATATCTTATACCTTAAAATATGTGTATTGCTTACAAACACTTACCTCTACAGTTCTTCTAGCTTCTTTGATCATAGATTCTAAGCCACCAAACGCAATAGCAGTGGAATTAGATTCTTCTACATCTGATTCACTCTCGTCTGAATCATTCAGTGTAACCACAACAGATTTGTGCTTCGGAAGCTAAAAACAAACAAACAGATTATTAATCATAACATGATTAGGGATCAAAGGCAGGCTTGCTCCTGTATCACTTTAACTGAACATCCAGCCTCAGAAAAGGTCCAGCATTATTTTTAATTCTGTACAAATCCACATGCATCTTCCACAATGACAATAACTTTTCAATATCCTGCTCCTGGAAATCAGTGTTCCTTACATTTTTGTCAAGTCACTATACTTTGGATTATCTACTATGTTACCAAGAAACAATCCTTTCAAAAAAATTAAATCCCTAGAACTACAACACTGCCACAAAGATTGTTTTAAAGAGTAGAGGGTTCTTTTTGAAAGCAGAATATAGGAACAGCTTATTTATATTTTATTTATTACATTTATACCCTGCCCATTTGGGATATTTTACCACTTTCGGCCACTTACAACATAATACCCACACATTAAAAAATGCCAAAAAAAAAAACTATTGGCGATGGAAATAAATAAAAATACCTAATGCTCGGCTATTGGTAATATATTCTTAAAAGCTTCAGTATACTACCAATGAAACCAGTGAATCAGCCAAATTTTATTTATTTATTGGATTTCTATACCGCCCATTTGGGTGTTATCCCACTCTGAGCGGTGAACAAACAGAAAATAAGTAATACCCACAACAAATCAAAACCCACCAACAACAAATACATCATAGACTAGACTAAACTGAACTAAAAATAATTGGCGTCAGAGGACATCAGGACTAAACCTAACTGGCTAATTTGTTGATAGTGGAACAAGACCCTGAAAGGCCTCCTTGAAAAAAGAGGATTTTAATTGTTTTTTAAAGGTAGGATTTTCACTTTTTTCTCTGTCTGATTTTGACATCAAGCATAAGACACACTTACATATTAAACTAACAGAAAAATATTTTATTACCGTGATTACTGTTCGGGGTGGTCTTGGTACTCTAACAATCTTTGTGTTCTTTACACGAGGTTGACACACTGTATTAATACTGACTGCTGAAAGATTACTCCTTGGTACAGAATGTGAATTATTGGGAAAAGGTGGTGATGGTGGACCACTATTACTTGAATTATCCTATAGGTTAAAAAAAAGTTACTAAGTAACAGACTTCAAAAACAACTTACCCATTCTATTAAAACCAATCTCAAGTTACACAGCAAATAAATACACAACTTATACAAACACAGTTTGTCAATGTAATCGAGGAACCACTAAAGCTACTGCCTAATTAGGAAACTTTCAAAACTTTTAATGACTGCAGATCCCACCAAACTTAGAAATGGCCATTTTAAAAACTAGAATCCATTATTCAGATTCTACAACTGAACTACCATTTGAACTACCATAAGGCTTCTGATTATCTAGTAAACGTAGGTAGGAAAATATCAGACTTGGGAAAACTTGTTCAATTCACAACCAGAGTATCTATAAGCTTATTTTAATAGAAAAAAAATCAACAGGTTACTTGAGGACTTAAAAGTATTCAATTTTTAGGTTCCTCCCCAGCAGAAGAAATTCACAAACACATTTTGTGTATTCTGCAGACTGTGATTGGCCATGACTGCCATCTAGTGGTTATATTCAGATGTTACTAAATACCTCTGGTTTGAAGGATCGCTTGTTTGCCAGAGATTTAAGTAGTTCTTCTCGCAATAACATTTCTTCCTCTTCTTCTTCATCTGCAAACGGTGGCTTTGGTGGCTGTTCAGGTTCTTCCGGTGGAAGAGGAGGAAGGGGCGGTAGTGGCTCTGTAGAAACACTTGAAATGCCTTCCACATATACCTGGCTAATTGGTGGCAGTGCCTGAAATACATTCAAAGGAGGAAAGATTTCCGTTACTATTTGGCAGTATACCAAACATGTAAGATCATCTAAAGCTAAAGTTGAAAACAAAAAAGAAATGTCCTCAAAGCCAAACTACATTAATAGAGAACTACAGTTTTCTACTGTAGTGTCAACTATATACCTAGTCTTTAATACATAAGCTAAAGATAGGGGAAGATTATTTTATTATTTTTTATTTACTCAACACACCTAAATTTAACAGGTCTCATTTATTCCCAGATGAGCATACAGAATTGTAGATTTAGTTCTTCTCATAAATACTGAAACACTATATATTTAGTGTCTGCCCGTCCAACCAGAGCGGACCGGAGGGGCTCTCTAATAGTGCCATCAGCTAGGGGTGCACATCTATCCAGCACCCGAAGGAGGGCCTTCTCCGTGTCCGCACCAACTCTCTGGAACCTCCTGCCGACAGATCTAAGACTTCAAAGAGAATTGCTGCACTTCAGGAAAGGATTGAAGACCTGGCTGGCAGGACAGGTGTGGGGCCCGAATGGGAACACGGTCCCCGCCTGCTGGCTTATGTAAACAATTAAGAACTCTCTTCTTCTTCTTTTTATAGTGGGTGGGATGGGTGGGTGGGATATGGGTCTTTTAAAGTGGGTGGGATGTGGGTCTTTTAAAGTGTTTTTATGTGTTTTTAGAACTTTTTGTAATGCCGCCCTGAGTCGGGTTCTGCCTGAGTGGGCGGCATATATAAATATGACTATTAAATTAAATTAAATATATTAAGAAACACCAAGCTATAGACATATTACTTAACAGTAATCACTTATGAAACTGGAAAATTATCCTATAGGAATATTTTTAAAAAGCTCAGCAGGAAAACTAGATAATACCAGATATAAAAGCCACCTGGTGCTCGGTAACTATTAATAGAAGAATATGAGGGTAAAATAGGGCTGGAAAGAAATTTCCTTTTAACACAAGTCTCATTTCAATAGTTACAAGAAGAAAGAACTTCCAAGATGACCAAGAGGACTGTATCAAGCCAAAAGACAGTCTTAGGTAAAGATAAAAGTGCTCAAAAGCATGTGACAGGCATGACTAGACACCAGAATGCACAGAATGCTGCTACCTTCTCCACCAAAGCTGTACCTATATATCTACTTGCAATTTCTTGCTTTCGAACTGCTGGGTTAGCAGGAGATGGGGCGTGCAACACTCGGGTCTCAAGCTGCTGATCCGGCAACCTTCCAGTTGTCAAGCTAATAGTCTTAATCATTAAGCCCTTCGAAAAGACACTTACTAGTGCATAAAATGCTTCCCACTTTACATATAGAAGGTGTAACACTGCTTCTTGCTTCACATTTTTCTACTTCTTAACTATTTCATCTTAGAAAATCACTTACTGGAACTTGTGGTACGAGAGACAGAGAAGCTTGTGGTACTGTAGGTGGAAAGTATCCAGCAGGACATTCAAAATACGGAGGCTGCACTGGAGAAGATGCTAGGAAATGGTTACAAAAAGCATAAAAATAGATTGAGTTACAACACTTGGGCTTGCTTTCCACAATTTGGCTTTATTCTACTGTAACACACTTCAATTAATAAACTTCATGTTCCATGAAATAAATTACATGGATAAAATGCACAGAGCAATAACATATTTCTGAACATTTTCTACTCATTCTTCCTGTCACACTTTAGTAGATACAGTATATAAAATACTGATTGTTTTAAAAATACACCAGATACCATGAAACGATATACCAAAGCTGCTTTACTTGCTACACCTTCCAAATGATATACAGTGGTACCTCGGTTTATGAATTTAATGTGTTCTCTGGGACATGTCGTATTGCAAAAAATTTGTAAACCAGTTCCCCATTGGAATGCATTGAAAACCAATCAATCCATTCCAGGGGGTGGGGGGTTGTAAACTGAGGCATTATTTTCAATTGATTTTCATTCGTAAACTGAAAATTACACTAACTGAGGTGTTCGTAAACCAAGGTACTACTGTATATGAAAGAAAGACCTTTTATTAAACCACAGATGACACACAAATCAAACACCTGAGCCCTAACCATCTCCATTTTGAAGTTGAAATGTTTAAAGTGATACTCATGTTAGTCTGTGCACACATACCAGACAGTACATAAGACAAAAGAAAGACAAAAACATTGTGGTATCTTAAAAGACTTACTGCTATATTTTAATGTTAGCTTTCATGGATCAAGTCCACTACTTCAATGTAGAATGAGGCTTCACTGCAATAATTTATACCTGGCCTCAGGATCAGGGAGAGATATAGAAGTACACGATGGTTGGAAGGCAAGAGTCCTACATGCTTTTGTTGTTTCCCCTTCAGAAACTGAAATGCTGGGAAAGCACTCATCTAAGTAAGGGGGGGGAGGAGCACCTGTCTTTTTCCAAGCGAAATCACAGCTATTTGTGTATAAGTGACATCAACTGCTAAAATGCATTCTACATGGGACTGCTTCTGAAACCGAGTCAACTAGCAAAGAATGCTGCCCTCTTTGGATGTGGAGCAGTTGGGAAATAGAACAAATACGCCAGTTTCTGCTCTAATTTGCTATTGTGTTTCCAAGCTTTTGTCAAATCTGCTGATTCTTACTTTTTGTTCTAAATGTTTAACTGCTGTTTGGATGAGTAACTGGAGCTACATTGAGAGGATTTATTCTTAAGGACAGGTATTATTTTAAAAATTAAATTATATAAAACACTGACAGATCCAAGCTTAAATCTACTTTGATCATTAATGCCTTCACTGTGACACACCACAAACATTTCCTTTTTTCACAGCTCAGTAGAGCAACATCAACACACATTAATTCAATAATTTTCTGTAACCAGTTCAGAAAGCACTGAATTTAACAGACATATTTCAAATGTTGTCTCTTGAAGGAGTCTTGTTACAAAAACAAACAAGTATGCAACATACAAATTTCAGAATCATTTTGTCGGAGAACTAACCAAAAGTGCTGTAATACAAGTACAGTACCTAAAGCAAATAAACACTTACCAGGTGAGTTAGTTTCACTTTCTGTGTCCATAGCGACTTCATCATAATTGTCATATTGATAGATCCCTCCTGCACTCTCATTACATTGTTTCTCTAACGATCGTCTCAAGTCTTTATCTGAAGACTATAACCACAAAATTGGTTAGTTATACTGTATTTTAGTTGCCTTCTTTAACATTCCTGATCTTGCAACAATTTTGCTCAAGTCACCTTCAGAAAAAACAGCACAGCAAGCATGTTTTCACCCCTGCTTTTCAGACTGACCAGCGGATTGTATCTGCCCTCCAATAGAGAAGACTTTTATACAATAAAGATTAAGCATTTTACTAGAAATAATTTTCCAATCATAAAACCACAAGAGTGCCAAAACAAGCGACATCAGACTTTCCTCAACCTGGCACCATCTACATGTGTTAAGACTACAACTTCCGTTATTCCTAACCAGTGCATTCAAGGCCAACCTGGCTAGAAATGCTAGTCTAACTCAGGGATTTTCAACGTATGGCCCACAGGCCGGCCCCGGCCTGTGACACCATTCCATCTGGCCCGTCACTGCCTCTGGAAGTGGAAACGGATGTGTTTACATCAGCCGTAAAACGCGCCTGTGCATACATAAATGTGCCCACAGCCGATGTATACACAAAAGTGGGTGCATTTATGACAGCCATAAACACTTCTGCTTTCGCAGCCCAGCCCACCAGCTGTCCAGGGGATGTGGTCAGGCCCACAGAATAAAAAGGTTGGCCACCCCGGGTCTAACTCATGGAGAGTGTACTGGCTTGAGGAAAGCTGAGATAGACTTTCTCTTCACAGCTACTGAAATCATACCCTGGTGGCCAATCTTGGCACGCCAGCTGTTCTTGAACATCAATTGCCAGAAGCCCAAGTCAGTACACCTGCTGATCAGGGCTTCTGGGAATTGAAATCCAAGAACAGCTGGAGTGCCAAGGTTCGTCATCAGTCATATCAGAATCATTTCAAACACATTGGAAATACTTTCTCCCCTTTCTCTACAACTACAGAATAAATGTGGCTCCTTCAGCTGGACAGTTAGGAATAGTCTATAAATGCTGACGAATGCCAGCAAACCTGCTTAAATTCTAGGTTAATATCAATGGAACGGGTGGAAATTCTGGGCCCACTGGTAACACAACACCAGCATATGAAACCATCTTCCAATCTAGGTAGGAAACAGGCAGTCTTCCTCCGTTGGCCTGAGACCTAGACACTACACCCCCAAGGTCCATTAGGAGATCCCAAGTGGAGTGGGGAAAAGCCTGTCCTATGAAGACAATGGCAACTTGACAATAGGAAAGAACTCTATAGCTAAGACTTCAGCCGAAGACTCTCACATTTGATCATAGGATACCCAACTGATCAAACCTCAAGAGAGGATTCAACATATTTCATTTTAACCAAAGACATCAACATCGATTCTCCATTATGTGTTTCAGACTAAAAGCATTGATCAGACCAAAAACAACTGTGCATAATCTATGTCTGTCAATTTACCTTACTTCTTGATTTGGTCTTTCCACCAACCAACTTCATGAACCTATTATACTGCTCTTCTTGATTTGAAAGATCACGAATTTTTCTGATTTCCTCTTCTCTTTTTCTCCTTTCTTCCTCTTCCTCTTGTTTCCGTTCTTCTTCTTCTTTCTGGCGCCTTTCTTGTTCTTTCTGCTGCTGCAGCTTTTTCCATACTTTTGTTCGCTGTTTCCTCAAAGCTTGCTTGGCTTTAAATAAAGAATACTACTTAATAATAGTAATTTTTAAAGTTAAGAAACAGAATGAATTTTCAAAGAAAGTAGGAACTATTAACCACTATAAAACTCCCTGCTGATCAGCTTAGTTATTTACCTGCAGTGCTTGTTTTTTTAGCAGAATGTGATTTTGTACCAGTTTTAACTTTCTGCTGTACAGTTTTTGTCTTTGTTAATTTTTCCTTGCTTTCTTTCATCACCTGCTGTTCTTTCTGCTGCCACTTTTTACTGGCAGACTGAAGTGCTAGTAATCTTAGTTGCAGTTCTGACACCTCCTCCTCTTCATCCAGCAGTCTCTGTTATAAGGGTAAGAAGATAATATCTTAATACTTTATATACCACCAAAATTATCAAAAACTGTTTTCACTCTAAGAAAAGCTTGCTATGAGTAGCTGCAGAATTCCATTAAAAAGCCAGGATTTTGCCATTTAAGGGTAGAAAACCAAATGCACTTATTTCAGAATTAGCACCATTAAACACAGTGGAATATTAGAGTTATCTCACATAGAATTGTTCTGCAAAGTATTCAATCAATCACCTTATTACAGTATATGACCAGAACAGTAAAACGAGAGGTAAAAACTTAAATGCTTAGAATGTAGTTAAAATATGTTATTTAAAAAACATATCCATTCAAAGTTAAAGGAAATAGAATAAAATCAGTCTTTAAAATTAATGCTACAGTAACTGCTACTGCAACATAGCATTTACAGTTTGTGACACTGAGGGGCCTGCTAGAATTGTTCTTCTAATCTTGATCACTGTAGAACAAAACTTAGTAGTATTACGGTTAAAAGTGGGACTTTTTTCAAAGTATTCATTTTGTAGATTCATATCCTGGACTGTACAGGTGAGAAGCAAAATCCTTACCTTCTCAACTGCAGCATCTGGAGGGCTAAGCTTTTGTTCTTCCTGTTCCTTTTCCTCTGTTGTTTTTAAAAAGAAAAAGAATAAGGCAATTTCCCCCCTAATTTGAACAGTGAAAAAATATACTGTCTTGACTTTTAAAAATGTATATTACAGATAATAATGTAAAGGCTATTTGTTGCCAAAAAAAAGTGCAGATGCCTTTAAACATCTGTCTTTTCCCTTCAGTTTGCTTCCAGATTACATGCAGCTGCACTTCACACTGCAGTAGGCACAGACAATTTCCCATTCACTCCTACGCTTCTAATCACAGCTGTTGGAACAAATAGCACCACTATGGGGAGGGAAAACTCAGGAAAACGTCAGGTTCTTCTGCCCACCTGGATCAAGGTCAACTGAAAACCCAAGACCACAATGTTATTGTATGCAACAGATTCCAGGCCACCTAAGAGTCATAATTAGACTGGATCTTTCATACCTAGGTTGGGCTTCTCCAAAGCAGTGGCAACAAATACACAAACATACACCCAGTTACATCACACATTTCCACAAATAGAAAAGTAGACAATCTCTTCCAAGTAGAATAAGGAGGATATTGTGCTATTCTCCTCCAGCACTTGTGACAACACTCTAATTTGGTTCCTTTAAGCTTCCAAATAGCAAAGAACAGAAAGAAGGGGGGACAGGGTGTCCCAAAAGTAACAAAAAAGAGAAACTGTCCATTTCATTTGTGAGGAATGCTGTGTAGATGTAGTATGTTTTAATTTGTATTTTGACAAACCTATCTTAGCTGCCTTTATGGAAGCAATATGCTAAATGTTTGGACAACTGTTAAAACCAGATATAAACAATTTTAATTTGTACTAATAGTTGTGTAATATGTTCAAACATTTAACATGCTATGGTAAAATAAAAATTTCTTTAAAAACATGAAATCCATTTAAAAATTATACTCTTTGCTTACCCCATTTTTGAGTTACTAGATATAAATAAAATTGTGTATGCTTGAAGTTATTATGAATTAAATACAGCTACCTTGATTAGAATCCAAAACTTCAGATTTTTGTGATTGTTGTATTGCTCCATCCTTCACTTTTTTCAACTTGCTTCTTTCAGCTAATTGAGGCAGTTTTTGCCGGAGAGGCTTCAGTTCAAATGCCTGAAAGGTTACCACTTTATTCTTCTCCTCAGGAGACAATTCACTTACAGTATCCTTCGTAATACTGACATTTACTACCGATACTTGGTCCTCAGGAGTGGCCGTTTCATCATTATTTTGCTGAACTGTGTCTTCTTTGCTACTTAGAGACAGTTTTTCATCTTTATTAATATATTCGAGTTCTAACTGAATCTGTTTATATTTCAATAACAAATCTTCAAAACTCTCTTCAATAGAGTTAACATTTTTAGATGAGTAGTTTGGTTTTCGAGATGGCAATTTTCCAAACGTTTTGACTGATTAATTTGTTAAGAATTTGTTAGTATATTTTCCATACTAATAAGTTATCAACAATATAGTGACTAGAAAGTAGCTGCTAACTTTTCTGTTGCCTGTCACAAATATTTTAACATCCAAAACTTGAATCAAATATTTCAGTATATAAGAGAAAAGGTATTTTATTTTCATGTTTACTCACATACTATTTTCTTATTCTCTGCATTAGAAGCTCCTTTCCACAAAATGTATGCAGCTCTTCATTACAGCTATCTGTTCTTTGAGGCTCTGGAGAGATTTCCTGAAGGCCCTGCCATAGACCAGTCCTGATTCCTTTCTTCCTGGCATGCAGCTACTCTCAATGCAACTATCATATGTCTTATTTTCTTCCAAGGTCTACTTCAAGAAATTCCTAGTCTAAATTTACACAAAAGTCTAAGTGCAATTCCACAACATGCGTTGTTCCTCATTTTATAAAATGAGGCTTTTATAAACTTTAGTTTTCCTTATTCTGATACTTCACTATTGTTAATTTATGCTGGATACGAACACAGAGCCCTGAACTCATATTTGATGCTATATGCTATATATATAAAAATCTTAAATGCATTTATAGAACTGATAACTAACTTTACATGTGCCATGGTTAGCACATATATCAGAAGACACAACTAAGGACAGATCAAAACTGTTCTAGATGAGTACAGCTAGCAATTTGCTTAGATGAGAAATTAAGCTCTTAGTGCTTTGTCTTCAAGGAACTGAAAGCAAGCAGATCTCAAGGAACAATTTTGATGACAGGACATGTTCTTTCCCCCTCCCCCAGATCATACTCCAATGGACACTTATGGCCTTGGAACAAGTAATTAATGGAGTCAGACTTCCTAACCTAGGAAAATGTATATAGAACAATTTGCACAACTGCTTGTGATATTTATTTTGATGGCTTGTCTGAATAAATAACTACCCCCCACCCTCTTTTTACTGATGGGATGGGTGGGTTTCTTTTAATGGGGGACTGTTTTAAATGTTATACTGTATTTTATGAGCGGTTTTTATGTCTTTTAATTGTGAGCCACCCGGAATCGCTTCAGTGAGGGATATAAATATGAAAATTAAATTAAATTATTTTGGCAAATACTGACAGGACTGGGGACAAATTTTCTACCTTCAGGCCTTTTAACAGGTACAGTATAGGTTTCCCTTGCTCAAAAGCCAATCGTATCAGGCTTAGTACAATGCTCATCTGCATTTATAGCCAAACAGCCAGTGCTGTCGGCTGTGTCTGCAGACGTTTCCGGGGTCATGTGGCAGGCATTACTAGATGCTGGGGCACACAGAACACTGTTACCTTTCCAACCAAAGTGGTACCTATTTATCTACCTGCAATTCTTTGCTTTTGAACTGCTAGGTTGGCAGTTGCTGGGACAGAGACAGGAGCTCATTCCATCATACAGCACTCAGGGTCTTGAACTGCTGACCTTCCAGTCACCAAACTCAGCGTCTTAGCCACTAAGCCACTGTGGCCCTCTCTCAAAGAGGTAAAGGTCACCCTTGCTCAAAACTCAGTCGTATCCGACTCTAGGGTTCAGTGCTCATCTGTTTCAAAGCCGAAGAGTCAGCGCTCTCTGCTTCTGCAGACATTTCCGTGGTCATGTGGCAGGCATGACTAGACACCGGAGCGCACGGAGCGCTGTTTACCTTCCCACCGAAGTGGTCCCTATGTAAAGGTAAAGGTTTCCCTTGCTCGAAAGCCAGTCATATCCGATTCTAGGGTGCAGTGCTCATCTGTTTCTAAGCCGAAGAGCCAGCGCTGTCTGCTTCTGCAGACATTTCCGTGGTCATGTGGCAGCCATGACTAGACACCGGAGTGCACGGAACACTGTTTACCTTCCCACCAAAGTGGTCCCTATGTATCTACTTGCAATTTCTTGCTTTCGAACTGCCAGGTTGGCAGGAGCTGAGACAAGGGACAGAAGCTCATTCCGCCCTGCAGTATTCGGGAATCAAACTGCCAACCAAAGGGCCACCAAAACGGCCCAATGCCAGCATGCGTTAATGAATGCAGACGTATTTCAAACTGCTTCTGCGTCACTTCTTTTCCTGGGAAAGGATGTTGCGAAAACAACTCTGGATGACTGGACATGGCTTCCAGGCCACACCTTGTTCTAAAATTAAACTCTACAAGGGGTGGGGGTTAGCAAAGAAGAGCTTATTAACCCTTTTGGCCTGTCGTCACTAGTGTCCACCCAAGCCTGGGCAAGCGAAATGGCTCCCCTCAGGGTCACTTCTACCCTCAGGGCCAGCCACCCTGTAAGTAGCACCAACCGAAGGGAAGGGAAGGCAAGTCACAGAGACACCCCCCCCCCCTCTCTCTCGGCCCCAGCCCAGCCCACCGCCTCTCGCTCTCACACCCCAACCCCTCCGAAGCGAGGGAGGCTCTCCTGGGCAAGGATACATTTACGAGGCGAGGGCTCCCTCCAGCTGTGGTTGCCCCCGTAGCCGCCGCCTCCTCCGGGAGGCCTCCCAGGCGGGTGGCTGCAGCCTCGGCTCCTACCCCAGTGACCCCCGCCCCGGTAGGCCCGGCCTCGGAAGCGAAACCGGTCCAGCACGTTGTGGCTCCGCTCCCAAAAGGAGAGCCTGGGGCCGGAGTCGGGGTGCGGGCCGGGCGGCAGCCTGGAGCCCGGAGGAGGAGAAGGGAGAAGGGGCGGCGGGTGCGACCGGAAAGACTCCTTCAGCCGGTACCCGCCGTCGTGGAGGTGGCCCAGCTCTGAGGGAGGCTGGTGGTGGTGCTGGCGCGCGTGGGCGAAGGAGCGGCGGGACGAAGGGAAGCGGGAGGCGCCGCTCCGCAGGTCGGGAGGCGGCCTCCGCCGGGCGTACGCGGCTTTGTCGGCCCGAGCGCCGCCGCCATCGCGGCGGCCGCTGAGCTCCGCAGGCCCGTCGCCGCCGTTGCGCTTGGGGCGGGGGTGGTTGTTGTTGCTATGGTCGTCGTCGCTGATTTCTCCGTCCTCCAGCTCGCCTTCCTCTTTCGGGGAGAGGTCGCGCGGCGGCGGGGCCGCTTTCTCCTCAGCCGCGGGAGCCGCCATCGAAGCCCCTCAGCGCGGGGCGCGGAAAAAAGTCCCTCACTCAGGCCGAAAAAAACGCCCACAGAAACCGTCGCCTCTCCGCTCCCCTCGCAGTACCGCCGCGGCCCAGTCAGACCCCCCAGCCCAGCCCCAACTTGTACGCGTAATTACGCCACCCCTCCTAGTTCCCGACACTCTCGCGAGATCTTGCTGCGTCTTCTCGCTCCCCCCCCACCCCCTTCCGTACCACACTTTAATCCCCACTCTCCCGTTCTTTCCTCAAAGGAGCCCAGCGCCCAGCGGGGACAACGAGACGTCATAAAGGGGCGCCCAACGGCATGACGGGAAATGTAGTTTTCCTCAGCGCCCCCGCCAGACGTGAAACTAGTGTGCCAGGCTAAAAGCGAAAAGCACAAGGCGGGGCGGTGGAATAACGGTCCCTTTGACCGGAGGGAGGGGGGTTGATGTTGCGGTTCCTATCCTATACAAATGTAAATGAAAGGGTTGCAATATGCTTTAATCCAGAAGTTCCCATTTTTTTTAAGCCAGGGGCTGGGTCACACACTCCCTCAGACAACTGCGGCCGGTCATATGGCCATTTTGCCCTTCCTTCCTTCACCACATGAGACTACTGAAGTGTTAAACATAAGTGATACCTCATACAACGTCCAAACTTGGTTCCACAAGTTTGGACTTTATACGGATTTGGACTTTGTATGAGGCATGCAAAATCCTAGCCCCAATGCCTATCCTTGCCACGATGGCTCGTCGTTTCCATAGAGATACATTGTAAACAGCAGCACAGACTTCAGGGCAAAGTCAAGGAAACAGACAGGAAACTGACAGAACTTTAAGAAATCATTGTCTAAAGGTTAAATACATTGCAAAAACATGTCAACTCTGATTGTCCAAAAACCTGAAGAATGCTGCAAAAATCCCAGGAATGCTTCTAAAAATTCTGACAAAAAAAACTCCTAAACACTCTTCGCCTTGTGCAAAACCCACAAGAGTAATGCACGCATGCGCCCTACCTTTTATACTGCCCAGGCAGAATGCAACCTGGGGAAATCCCCAATGCAACTTTTTTCAAGGAATTAGGTGATGTATGAATTCAGTGTTGTACAAAGTGGACTTTGTATGAGGTATTACTTGTACCAGTTTAAATTTGGTCTCTTGTTTTCCTGAGGTAATGGTTTTTGGTTTTTTCTTTTTCCTACCTGAAGCTTACAGGGGAGTCCATGAGGTTCTTATACAACATACTGTTGTGTTCTCAATACTATGCCTTGTGTTCTCAATACTATGCCTTTAACATATATATCAATGTAACCCGTTGCAATTAGGACGCGAGCTAATGACCACCTGGTGGCAATAGCGAGCGCCCAGCTCACAGGTCCCAATTCCCCAAAGAACTACAGCGCAGGAAGATTCCCGCCGCTACCTCACCTGGACAAGAAGGGCGTGACCAGAAATGACGTCACGCCAACGGTAGCCAATGGGCTATCGTGGAGCCACATTCAAATGTATAACCACCGTATATATTGAGCTGCTCGTCCGCCATTACCTCATGTTCCCCCGGACCACCATGCAATAAAGATGTGTTAAGCCAGTCCTTCGGCTGTTCCTTTGTCTTGGTTCTCATACACTAAATTGGCGACGAAGGTGGGATATGGCTTCCCACGAGATCAAGACACATGCCGGTTTCGACATCAACAAGCCGGAAGACTGGGAGCTCTTTGAAATAGACTTCCAAGATACGCTGGTGGTGTCCGACATTATGGACGAGGGAAAGAAGAGGGCCATCCTCACTCGGATGCTGGGAAATGCCGCCAAAAGAGTATTGGTGGACCTAGTATCACCGAAGAAAGTGAGCGAGCTAACGGCCAAACAGCTTCTAAAGGTGATGCGCGACCATTTCCAGCCCTCGGTCTCGATGTTTTCGGCTCGAGACGCGTTCTGGAAGAGAGTTCAAGCGCCTGGTGAGTCCATCGCCGCTTTTACAGCGGCCCTGCGGTTGGCCGCCAGCCCATGCAAGTGGGAAAATCTGGAAATTGCCCTCAGGGACCGTTTGCTGTGCGGCCTATGGGATGAGGAGGTTCAGCGAAAGCTGATGAACCAGGAGCCACCCCCGACGCTGCGCGAGGTCGTGAAGGCGGCCCAGGCCGCGGAGGCCACGAAGGCCGGAGTCAAGGGGTTCAGAGAAAGGCCCCCACAGCCCGACAAGACAGCGGGCTCGGTGCAGGCGGCCAGGCGCACGCCGAAATCTTCCACGGAGAGCAGCGACGATGAGGACGTCCGGAAGGTTCGGAAGGACGGCCGATGCTGCGACGGCTGTGGAGCAGCCCACGGCCGCATCAAGTGCCCGTTCCGGAAGGCCGAGTGCCACAACTGCGGACGCCGGGGACACATCGCCAAGGTCTGCAGACGGCGGCGCAGAGACCAGAAAAGCCCGTCAGACCGCCCGCCGAAGACCAAGGAGGGCGCCCGGCCCGCGAGGAAGCCGGACGGCGTGGGCCGCATCTCCGACGACAGCAGCGGCGACGCCCCGTGTACAGCGTGTCCTTGGGATACCCACGTTATTTTGTTGAGGTACTGGTGCAAGGGGCCCCTGTTAGGATGGAGATAGACTCGGGTTCTTCCTACTCAATTATGTCCCAGCGGGAGTTCTTGGGAATTTTCCCCCACGTGCGCCCTAAGCTTAAAGCGTTGAGGTCCACGCTGCGGGACGTGCAGGGAAATAGCATTCCGGTGTTGGGGGTTGGAAAATTCAAGGTCCAATACAAGCAACACGCCGCGGAACTTCCCCTGGTTGTTCTCAAAGGGGGAAGTTGCAGCCTCCTCGGGATTCAATGGTTTAAGCCCTAAGCTTAAAGCGTTGAGGTCCACGCTGCGGGACGTGCAGGGAAATAGCATTCCGGTGTTGGGGGTTGGAAAATTCAAGGTCCAATACAAGCAACACGCCGCGGAACTTCCCCTGGTTGTTCTCAAAGGGGGAAGTTGCAGCCTCCTCGGGATTCAATGGTTTAAGCCCCTGGGTTTGTTCATTGGGGGGGTGCATGCCGTCGGGACTGACCCAATACAGGAGGTGTGTGACGCGCACCCCGAAGTTTTCAAGAAAGGACTCAGAAAGTTCAAGGGACCCCCAGTAGCATTCGACCTGGACCCGGAGGTCCGCCCTATCAGACTCAAGCCACGCAGAGTGCCTTTCGCACTAAAGGACAAGATAGAGGCGGAACGGGACAAATTGGTGGGCCAGGGGATTCTTGTTCCTGTTGATTCCGCGGAGTGGGAAACTCCGATTGTAACTGCGCTAAAGGCCAACGGGGAGGTTCGCATTTGCGCTGATTATAAGTGCACCATTAATAAGGCGATCCGCCCAAATGCGTATCCGGTGCCGGTAGTCAGCCACCTGATGGCCAGGTTACATGGGGGAAAGTGTTTCACAAAACTTGACCTAGCGCAAGCCTATCAGCAACTCTCAGTAACCCCAGCTGCAGCTGCTGCGCAAACGATAGTCACTCATAAGGGGGCGTTCCAGGTGATGCGCCTACAGTTCGGCGTGAACTCGGCGCCGGGTATTTTCCAGTCGCTCGTGGAACGCCTCTTAAAGGGGCTGGAGGGGGTCTTGCCATACTTTGATGACGTGTTGATAACGGGGGGGGGGAGCGAGGCAGAGTTGGCTGAAAGGCTGGACAAAGTGCTGGCGGTGTTCGAAAAGGCGGGGTTGAGGTTGCGAAAAGACAAATGCGTTTTCTTCGCCAAAGAGGTTGAGTTCTTGGGTTTCCAGGTGACCCCCGAGGGAATCAAACCCTCCAAATCAAGGGTAGCCGCCATTCGAAATGCCCCTCGCCCCACCTCCAAGCCTGAATTGCAGTCGTTCCTAGGGCTCTTAAACTTTTACCACTCTTTCCTGCCTCGGAAGGCATCGGTAGCAGAGCCGCTTCACAAGCTACTCAAGAAGGACGAGGCGTGGAAGTGGGGCGAGAGCCAGGAGAGGGAATTCAGTGACCTGAAACAACTCCTAGCGTCTGACGCCATTCTCACCCATTTTGACCCCAAGAGACCTGTGGTCCTGATATGCGACGCATCCCCAGTAGGGGTGGGGGCGGTGCTGTGCCATGTATTGGAGAACGGGAGAGAGGCCCCGGTAGCATTCTACTCCAGATCCCTGTCCCAAGCGGAACGAAACTACGCTCAAACAGACAGGGAGGCGCTAGCAATAATCGCGGGGACTAAAAAGTTCCACGATTTCCTCTATGGCCGTCCTTTCACCATAGTGACCGACCACAAGCCCCTGCTAGGCATTTTCACTGCTGACAAACCCACTCCTCCAATCCTGTCCCCTAGGATGTTAAGGTGGGCCATCTTCTTAAACGCGTATCAGCACACGTTAGTGTACCGCCCGGGAAAAGAAATAAGCCACGCGGACGCCCTGTCGAGGTCTCCCCTCCCCAACGCTAACAGCATCGTGGGCGAGGAAGAACGAGACCGCCAAGTGCTCCTGATAGAGGTCTTAGATTCGCCCCCCATTGTACCCGCAGACATCACCAAGGCGACCGGCAAGGACAAAACGCTTGCTCTAGTCAGCTCCTGGGTGAAGAAAGGGTGGCCAGCGTCCGCCCTGGCGGCAGAGTTCGCCCCGTTTTTTAGGAAGAGGCTGGAGTTGTCCATAGAGAGGGGGTGCCTTCTGTGGGGCCAGCGGGTGGTAGTCCCCGAATCCCTGAGGCCGCGGGTGCTCAAACTGCTGCACGTCAGCCACCCTGGGATTGTACGCTCCAAGGCTCTGGCCAGGAGCTATTTCTGGTGGCCCCAATTAGATGACGACATCGAGCACATGGTGGGCACTTGCGAGAGATGCCAAGGCTCCCGACCCGAAGAGGCGCGTCTGCCGCACAGGGAATGGGATGCGGCAAAGGGGCCTTGGTCACGTGTGCACATCGACTTTGCGGGACCATTTAGGGGGACACTTTTTCTCCTCATGGTGGATGCTTACTCCAAGTGGTTGGAGGTAATTCCAGTTACTAGCACCTCTTCAGCAACGACGGTGAAGCATTTGCGGAGGATCTTTAGCACGTTCGGTATACCCGACACCCTAATTAGCGATAACGCTAGTTGTTTCACGTCCGCTGAGTTCAGGGCATTCACGGAGATCAACGCCATTCGGCACATCACCTCCGCCCCTTTCCACCCGGCAACAAACGGCCAGGTAGAGCGCCTCGTGCGCACCACCAAGGACGCGCTGAGGCGCATGGGTCCCGGGGATCTCAACCTGCAAGTGTGTCAGTTTCTGCTGGGATACAGGGTGACCCCCCTAGCTTCAGGGTACTCGCCCGCAGAGCTCTTAATGCGTAGGAAGCTGACCACGATTCTGACCAGGCTAGACCCAACGAGGGTGGAGGACAAAGGGAGGAACATCGGGTTAGCGGCCACGAAGAGTTTTGAAGTAGGTGCCCCGGTGCATTGCAGGAACTACGCTAGCGCGGGGCCAGCCTGGGTCCCGGGCGTCATCGTTGGGCAGACGGGTCCCGTGTCGTATTGTGTGGAGACCAGTGCTGGTCTACTCTGGCGGCGGCACGCAGACCAGCTCCGGCGCCGGGTTCCGGACGAACAACGCGCGGACGGCGCGGAAAAGGATTCAACTTTAGGGTTCTCCCCCACCCGTTCAGCCCAAAGGGGAGGAGAGGGTGGCCGGTGGTCCCCACCTAGGGGGGAGGGAAAGGAGTCCGAATCTGTCCTCATAGATATCCTGCGGAATCCTTCTAATGACACCCTAGGGGATAATTCTGATTTTCATTTACAAAACCAGGGGGGGTTTCCGGAGTGGTCCCCCACCCATCCAAGCGAGAAGCGGGGGTTTTCGTTAGTCCCCAGTGCCCCCGGTTTTTCCGTCCCTTCCCCAAAAGCCGCAGAGCCGCGGCAAGTCACTAACGAGTTTCCCTCTCCCGTTGCAGGACAAGGAGCCGGGACATGCCAGCCTGCAGCACGCCCAAAGCGCGTTTGCAATAAGCCATCTTGGATGAGAGACTTCGTCTCATCCTAGGGGGGAGGGATGTTGTGTTCTCAATACTATGCCTTGTGTTCTCAATACTATGCCTTTAACATATATATCAATGTAACCCGTTGCAATTAGGACGCGAGCTAATGACCACCTGGTGGCAATAGCGAGCGCCCAGCTCACAGGTCCCAATTCCCCAAAGAACTACAGCGCGGGAAGATTCCCGCCGCTACCTCATGGGCGTGACCAGAAATGACGTCACGCCAACGGTAGCCAATGGGCTATCGTGGAGCCACATTCAAATGTATAACCACCGTATATATTGAGCTGCTCGTCCGCCATTACCTCATGTTCCCCCGGACCACCATGCAATAAAGATGTGTTAAGCCAGTCCTTCGGCTGTTCCTTTGTCTTGGTTCTCATACACTAAACATACATACATACATACATACATACATACATACATACATACATACATACATACATACATACATACATATCTTTAATCGACCGTCTGTCAGCACAAAATAACACAGAGATTTAAACTAACATTTAAGCCTAACAATATTTACCTTCAATGAGGTTCTTCTAAGACAATTGGATAGATCCCAATAAATTGTACAGGAAAAGGTCAGAATCGGAATAAGTTAGAACTGAATTGACAACACATATTTGTTACATTGCCTTATTTTTATATATATATATTTCTATGCCAGCTTCTCCCAATTATGGGACCCAAGGCAGACACAAACTATTAAAAAGCAAACAAGTTAAAAGTATGACTAATTATCAAACTAAAAACATCTGAACATATAATATATTACTATTATTTATAAAATAATTTGGTAAAACATTTACAAATGCATAAAAACAAATTTAAACTACATAAAAGGATAATAGGTTGAGCCCTGGAATGCACTGCTTAAACTGCAGTACTGCAGCCAAAACCTTACGATCTGATTTCAATCCTGGAGGGATCGAGGTTGATGCAGCCTTTCTTCTTTCCAAGGCTGGTAAAATGAGTATCTAATGGACTCACTGGAGAAGGCTATGATGCTAGGAAAGATTGAAGGCGAAGGGAGTGGCAGAGGGTGAGATGGCTAGAGCACTCTCAAGCTGTGAGCCTGGGTTTTCAAGGGAAGTTTAACTCCATTCAGTGTAAATTAAAACCTTATTTATTGATCTGCCTTTTGATTGACTAGGAGTATTTCTGCCTTATCGGGATTAAGTTTCAATTTTTTTTTGTAGCATCACAGATTCAGATGGTCTAAAAATATGGGCCTCTCAAGCAAAGGCTAAATAGATTTGGGATATTTAAATTGGAAAGATAAGAAAACAGAGCAAGTGGCTATATGTTAATCAGTTTACAACCCAGACAGTGATACTAGAAGACCTTTAGGCTGGCTTTGAATGAAAATACAAAATAATGAATCTCCTGCTTCAATGGTTCATTCAGTTAATGATTTAGCATTACTCTGTAATGGCAGGATTATCTGAAGAAATCTTTTGGCAACATTGCAATACAGTGCACAGTTATCTAAGAGTATGCTCCATTAAGCTCAGTTTTTGAGTAAATACGATAAAATCAATCTGTAATTTTCCTTCATTTTCCGAGAGCTGTCCTTTGTATCTTAAATTATTTCAATTGGCAAATGAAAATGAATCTATAAAACTGAATCCCATTACACAAACCTTTTACTTTCTCTTAGGTTCAAATGGCTCTTTGTGATTGTGATATTTTCTTGTAGATATTTTGCAAAAACTCAAAAATGAGCTTGCTATTCATTTTTAGAAAAACACATAAAAGAAATGTCAGATTTTAGAGATATCAGCTGTCCTATCCGTATAAATCTGTGTTTTATTCTTTCTAATTCAGATTCAGTTCCATTATCTAGCCCAAATGTAGCACCAATTTTAAGAACTGATTTTATTCTATTTTGTTTCAACTCAAGTGGATATGTTTGTGGTGATGCATTTTGATTGTATCTTGTGTACTTAAACCCTTTTACTGTGCTGGTCAATGACAGTAATAAAGGGATTTAAAAAAACAGAAAAGAATGCTTAAAACATGCAATCCTATATCCACAAGAATGCTGGATATTCTACAGGAGAAATATCTTAAATATAAACTTTTATAATACTGTATCTGATGTAGTCTTTAGACAAAACCATTCCACATATTAATTCTGATTTTCTTTGTACAGATTAGTGTCAGTTTTTTATTTATTACCTTAACAAGTTCTGATGAAAACCTAGATCGGAGTTATTTATGTAATAAATAACTATATATCAATCTTAAACTTGGTGTACTTAGATACCATTACATACTAAGACAGTATAAAGCTTCATTGAATCCACATATGTAACGCTAGTGAATTTAATTAGAAATACATCCTTTTAATATCAGTGGAGGCTGCTTCTGAGAAAGCAGTCTTACTATTATTCTGCAAGCTACAGTTAGGAGTTACATTCATTTTGGGACTTTGCCATAAACCCCGATTTTATACCATTTTTGTTTAATACAGAATCTCCAGAACTTGAAACTTCTCCTTATTTTTCACCTACTTACTTATAAAGATGTGACCCAATCCAAAAGATAGCTCCTAAGATCACACAACATCTTCTCCTGTGTGCTTTTAAAAATACCATGACCATTCTGGGGCACATTCTGTTGTTGCAGAAATAAACCTTTCTATGTATACTGTTGATCAGTAATGATTGTCTCCTCCAACCACTAAGAAAGATTATCAATTTGCAAGTAATTTTTTGAAGCTAGTGCTTACATTTGCTGTCCTGTTTTTCCTGAGGTGGGGACTGGTGGCTTAGTGGTTAAGACGCTGAACTTGAAGACTGGAAGGTCGGCAGTTCAACAGTTCAAGACTTGAGTGCTGCATGACAGAGTGATCTCCCATCTCTGCCCCAGCTCTTGCCAACCTGTTTAAAATCAAGAAATGGCAAATATATAAATAGCTACCACTTTGGTGGGAAAGGCAACAATGTGCTCTGGTGTGTAGTCATACCTGCTACACGTCCATGGAAACATCTGCAGATGCAGACAACGCTGACTCTTTGGCTAAAAACAGAGATGAACACTGAACCCTAGAGTTAGATATGACTGGCTTTCGGGCAAGGGCGATCTTTCTTTCTCTTAGGTAAGGACTGTTATTTTGCTCCATGTTTTTCTGCTGGGAGCCTGCAAAACAGTCTACAAGCCTTGCCCAAAACAGTGAATAAATCTACAAAGTACAAGGCAGGCTTTTGTCTGCAGAGGGACACTTTAAACTGGTACAGTACCTTTAACACCTGCCTCATATCACGTATGCTCACTTCATAAGCCTTCGTTGTCAACTTAGTTTCAATGGCATCATATTTGGCCCAGTTTCTGGACTATTTGCTTTAACCCCACATTTTATACAATGTTTTCCTGCTGAAAAGATGTGGAGAACTACAAAGCTCGGTTAATTTGTAATTTTTCAGTGAAGGCTTTACACTCCGCATTAGGAATGTGATAACAGGAGGGAAGTGATGGCAATTTGGGCTGCTTGAGGAGCTTTTGGTATAGTCTATTTCCTGCTGATCACGTTCTATATAGTGAGTTGCACTCTGGCCTCACCTTGATCCATGCCCCTGCTGGAGCAGTTCCCTGGCAGAGGGAAGGGTAGCTTTGAAAGAGATCACTCCCTGGAGAGTGATCCTTTTCAGCGTGATCGGGCATGTACCTTTCCAGGTGTCTGATTGCACCTTTAGTCTCATTAAACACTGCGGAGCTTACTTTTGAATAAACAAACACAGAATAGGGCTGCAAAAGACTAAAAAGAAGTCTGATAATGGATGATTCATCCTTTTTTTATCCCATGTCAGTAAATGACAGTGGGTGGATCTCTGAAAGATAACTATACCAATTACATACATTCCTGAGTAGTAGGCCCACAAATTAGGACACACCCGGATTTTAATTTTTCCCCCTTCTCAAGTGCTGTTGCTTCTCAACACAAAATGAATCACAAGACAGTACTTTATGATCTACATTACTGAAGGAATGCGAGCAAAACAAGCTATTCTATCAAGACAAACTGCTAATGGTAACTGAGTTAGTGTACTGTTCTTATTCCCCCCCCCCCCTGCCCAGTCTTTTTCCTGTGGTTTTTGATAACTTGTTTTACTAGAACTGTTATATGAATCCTGGATTTCTGTTTCGCCAAACTGTGAAACATTCTACCAAGCAGGTAAGGAACATTTTGAAAAGTACTTTCTTGTTTTTCTTGCTATTTATATTTTAATATCTGTATATGTGGTTGCAATAAATTCTCCAGCATCCTTCTAATTCCTCAAATAACCCCCTATTATTGTTTCTTGATTATAACCAATGCAATTAATATGATCTCATAGCTTCTTCTTGTGTGTCTAGGCCAGATGTGAAACTGCCAAAATGAAGGCACCCTTTGGTGAATTCATTCTGCAGTTCATTTCGCCTGATTTAGTGTGAGAAAGATTAGCCAGCAACACAAGGTTGCTGTTACCAGAGTATGCCCGATCATGGTTCAAAAATACCACGATCTTCAAGGTGGCAATTTCTGTCTACCCCATAACTTAAAGCTAACAAGCAACTAATCCAATGTGTACATAACAATAAATGCCACTGAATTCTTCTCAGTTTACTTCTGGTAAGAACTGCTGCTTTAAAGGACTAAAAAGGTAAAGCCACAATCAACATAATGAATGGAAGAACCTAGATCCTCAATATTTTTATCTGAAACCCCTTTTAATTTTTTTATTAAGGATTGCAGCTTCTTTCCTAATATTTCATGCATGTGTGTGCTTACTGAGGCAGATGTGAACTACCTTACTGCCAAATAAACTCAAGACTTCCAAATAATGCTTCATCGTCGTCAACTGCAACTCGTATCCGAGAATGCATTTTTTCCTGAAGCAGTAAAGATGTCATTGCCGTGAATTTGTTTCAGGTGGATCCCAGCTTACCATGAAGAGACCCACACACTATGGCACACATGAAATGAGGCGTGCAGGATTCAACACCGGGACTGCAATGGGCTGCCACATCCTTGAGGATATTGGCAAGGTGTGCCTTCACAGCCAGTCCATCTGGCATGGCCTCTTCCGCCTCAATGACCATTAGGAATCAGAATAGTGAAGTGGTTCTCTGCTCATTTTGTCATTGGGCCCAATATGATGGTTTCCAGTGGCATTTCCTCCACTGAGGGGGACCATCACCCCACCTCAAGGTCTGCCCGTAGCTGTTGGCCCCTTTAGGGAGTCAGGTCAGTTAACTGCCGCCTGACATTTGGCATTGAGTCACTGGCTGTATGTTCTACTCCATTACTGTAGCGGGATGTCCAGCCAGACAAATTATGCTTATATCAGTGTAAAATAGATGCTTATATCGTAATGCTTATATCAGTGTAAAATAGGTGGAATGGTATGGATTTGGAGAACATGTCTGCAGCTCAAGTGCATCTCTGTTCAAGTCAACGACAGGTTCAGCATATACAAATATCAACATATATGACTGCAAAGCTGGAATGCTGGTTTATGAAAACTTGGTAGGAAATACTGTCATACTGCCAACAGTAGTGATAACATACAAGACAGTCCATTAGCCTGCCAGTGGGAAGCAGCTCATTTAGCCAGTTGTTGACTTACCCATATGTAGCCAAATTGTCACTGGGATTATGTTTAAAACTTCCAACAAATACCTCCAAAGAAGTGGGTTCTGTGCTTTAAAGCCCACAGTCTTTTAAGGTGCTACAAGACTCCTTGTTTTGTTGCAACACAGTAACATAGCTACCCCACCCCTCTCCACAGAATAGCAAGTAGGACTTGTATCAGATGTTCACATCTTTTAACTAGGTCTTTTAAATGGAATAACAGGACAAACTGCCTTCTCAGCCAAAAAGAGAACAACAACAACAAGAAGAAGTTAACTGGTAGACAATTATCATGCTGTTACTGGGAAATATTGCTATCCAGCTGCTGCCAGAAATTTAGTCATGGGTTAATTGTGTCTTCTGTACTTTCTCACTGTAACCTTGTCAAATATTTCATTGTCTGATGCTGATCTCAAGCAGCTTTCTGGTACAGCAACATTTTAAGCAATCTTTCTGCAGTTTTGACACACACACATTTTCTTTTACCCAATCCTACCATTCTCATAGTTCCATGATGGTGAACCTTGCCACTCCAGATGTTCTGTGCGTTTTACTTCTGCTTCCAGGAGCGACGAGGGCGGTGTAGGCTGGATGAGTCACAGTAAACCCATTCATGTGGATTCACGGGGGCTTGGGCTTCTGGGAATTGAAGTCCAAAAACATCTGGAGTGCCAAGGTTTACCATCATGGTCATAGTTCTTCCTTAAGCAACTTGCTTCAGACTAAGTTCTACAATCCAATAAAGCTTCAAAGATGTTGGTTCAAAACTTCAGGGTAGAGATGTTCAAATGAGCAAAACTTAAGTTCATGAAGGTTCTCCTGTTTACAACCTGAAGCTTATCCCAACTTGAATTACAAGATTCTCTCTCTCTCTCTCCCTCCCACACACATTACAGAAATTTATACTTTTTTTGTTTTCTCTTAAATGTATGCATTTTTGCACATTTGTAAAACTTGATATATTTTCCATTAACTAAAGCATAGGTGTGTATATTTTTTTAAATATATGCACTTTTTCATGCACATTTTTCAAAACAATATGCATTGATTAAACCTAATTTTCCATGAATAAATCAGACTGCAAGCTCTGAATTTCTGATAATAGAATTTTGATCCAGTGTTCATCTTCAGGATTTGAATAAATTCTGGCTAAATATGAACTGAAATAGGTTTCTCACTCATACTTACATTTCAGGATACATCAACTCACTGAGGCTTTATTTATGAGATCAGCCTAGTCAAGACCTCAACAGACCAGGCAGCATACCTCATATAATGACTTCCACTGGAGAGAGAGAGAAATGATCTGTTAGATGCCAAACAATGTCAACAATATTTATTACAGTATGTGTAGGGTAAATTGAGATCATTCCTTTAATTTTCAGTCCCTCTGCAAACTTTGTTGCCCTGTTAACACATCTCAGAAAATATCCCATACCTACATATTGATGTTCCATGCTAGAATATGATTATCTTAAACGTAGCAATCAGATAAATAGTTATGTGATAATAACCTACTTTAAAATAATCAGAGCATCCATCTTCAACTAAGCTGTGCTAGTCTGACCACAATGAAATACATAGAGATCAATACCTTAATAACATCAGGAAACTGCAATGATTGGTTCAGGTAGAAAGGAAACCTGGACCCTTTCTGGAGAAACCAGGACATGATGTCACTAATAGAAGATGCGCAATGCCCTGGAATTGACCAAGTCAAGGAAGTCATGTCAAGGAAGTATAAGAAAAACTGCTTAAATACGGGAAATCCTGTATTTTGGCGCTCGTTCCTCCCCTTTCCCACTGCCGTCCCATATTTTGAATGGCAGGGAAAGGGGTTACTGCGCATGCGCAAATGGGTTCTGCGCATGTGCAAACAGGTCCCGCGCGTGCAATGCACAAAAAAATCCCGCATTTTTGAGAGCCATGCTTCTGACAGGTGCCAAGTTGAGGAAAACTGAACCATTGAGGTCATCCAAGCAATGGGATGATGCTGGCACAACAAAATAAGAGGCTCAGCAGACTATACCAATCCTAAACAAGGAGCACATAGAAGTTCAATGGAATCACTTCTATACCTATAAAATGGTGCGTTAACCGTTGGAATGTGACAAAGGATGTTGCACCAGGCCCCACTAGCACCGTCCGAGCCTCCGTGCACTCGCCCGAACGGGGTTCACAGGTAACTGTCGGGTTGAAATTTTTGGGCGGGGGTCAGGAGCCCCCTGGACGCAAACAAAAAAAGGGAACTTCAATTCCCAACGTTCCTTGCACCGCGCCGCGCCAGAGCCAATCAGGCTGAGCGGCGCGGCAAAAGGAACGTTCGGAAACGTGCCGCGGCCAATCAAAAAAAAGGTGCAGGAAAAAAACCACTGCAGTAACCAAACACGCACAGGCAAAACTACAAGCCCCAGCATCCTGCATGCCAATAGCGCGCAGAATGCTGAGGCAGCCGGCGCGCGAAAAATAATAGTAAAAATAACCCGCCGCCACTGCCCTTCCTTCCCACGGGCCAGCCAGCATGGCCCATGGAAAAGAAAGACCCCCCGCCACCGCTGCCCTTCCTTCCCATGGGCCAGCCAGCATGGCCCATGAAAAAGTAAGGCCCCCCTGCCGCCGCTGCCCTTTCTTCCCACAGGCCAGCCATCGAGCCTGACCCATGAAAAAAAAGACCCCCCCACCCGGCCTTTCCTTTCCACGGGCCAAGCTTTGAGCCTGGCCCGTGAAAAAAAAAAAAGACCCTCCACCCGCCCATTTTTTCCTCGGGCTAGGCTTCAAGCCAGGCCCATGAAAAAAAGACCCCCCTCACCCCTGTCTTTCCTTTCCACGGGCCAGGCATTGAGCCTGGCCCACGGAAAAGAAAGACCCCCCCCCTAAAAAAGTAAACACAAAAACACAAACCAAAAACAGTAAAAAAAACACTCAAAATCAAAAATACAAAAAGGAAACACAAAAACAGCCAAAAACAAACAAGAAAAAACACACAGACCCCCCCACAACCCAAAACAACCCCCAAAAAAATAAAACCAGAGAACTTACCATGAGACGTCTTCACTCCATGAAGACAGGAACTCAACTGAGAAAATAAAGAAAATACTTACCAGAAGTGACACCCAGAGGACAGAAGAGAAAAATTGTAGAGAGGAAGAAAAGCTCACCACCCCCACCCAGAGGCCACAAGAGAAAAAACATTCAAAAATATTGAAACTAATAAGATTAATTCCCAAAATAATCAAATAAGTTATCAAAACATTCAAAAATATTCACACTAATCTCAAAAAATACTAAAAAAAACCAGAAATCACTTTTCACTCAAAAAAACCAAAACAAAAAAATAAAAAATGCGTAAAAATAAAGATTTAAAAAACCAAAATTAAATTTTAAATTAAAAAAATTAATTTACATTAAATAAATTAAAATAAAATAAAATTTGCATAAACATAAAACAAAAACCTTCCAAAACCAATTTAAAGAGCCCGGCACTGAGGAAGCCGGTGCGCAAAAAATAAAAATAAAACACACACTGGGAGCACAAGTCCGCCACAGGCGGACGCAGCGCCTCGAAGCCACAAAATCACAAAACCTTCCAACACCATTTAAAACAGCCCAGCACCATTGGTTCAAGAAAAAAAATGAAACCCTTTACTATCCAACATAATTTTACAAAGCCCGGCACCGCCGGGCAAAATATGCTAGTACTGTATATTTATAACTCACCTCTTTCTTACCCTCCTTGTTCCATTGCCTCATGGACTATGTTCATCATGTTTGTCTACGACACCATAGCCTAGATACATCCTTATCTATGTTTGTCTTGATATTCATTTCCAAACTCCTTACAATAAGTCATAGCTAATGATGGCTTTCTGAGACAACGGCTGACATCCAATTCCTTAATGTAGTAAGGAACAGGATTTCAGTCATTGTTTCAGAAAGCTATTATTTTATTTATTTATTGCATTTATATACAGTACCACCCATCTGGTTGGTCTGTCCACTCTGGGCAGTTACAACATTAAGAAATACAACATTAAGAAATATGACAATGCAAAACAACAGACACTCCAATGGCAACGTATGCAAACCAAACTAAATATATTCAAACCCTGCCCCCATTTTAAATGGCATGAGAGAGGATATCCCAGAAAGCCTCTCTAAAGAGGAGAATCTTTAGTTGTTTCTTGAATATCCCCAGAGATGAGGCCTAGCCCAGCTCTGTTGGCAAAGATTTCCAGAGAATAGGAGCCACCACCAAGAAGGTCCTCCTCCTGGTCGTGGTCCTTTTCACCATTCTCAGTGTTGGCACATAGAGCTGCCCTGTTTGAGATCCACAAGTGTAGCCATTTTGTGGAAGATGCTCCGACAGATAACAAGGTACTTACAGACTGCTGCAAATTGTGCATTTAAATGTAAGGTTGTTGTGTTTGTGGGATCAAGGAGACAGCGGAGAGGCTTGATTCATCTTGAAGCAAAGAGCAACCGGGCAAGGCAGCAGCGCCAGGCAGAAGCAACCAACGGCAAGCCACACCCCGGTTGGTGTTTATTAAGAATACACAGGACAAAGGAAATTCCAGAGAAGAGTATGCAATATATTCTCATTGGTTACCTGCGATAACAGAAGGCTGCTTAATTGGTTAAATATCGGCATGTCTGCCTCGTGCACACTTTTGCTAATTAAAGGGAGTGGGGAGGGCAAGAGCGAGTTAGAGGCCCCAACGTGGGCCTCTAGGTTGCTGTGTTAAAAACAGATGAGGTAAGGAGAACTATCATCCACGATTTATGACCAATGAGTCACAGCGATCGCGCTGTGAAACTCCCCACATCTTCCCCCTTCTGTTTTTAAGAAGCTTATAAGCATAATAAATGTGGTCCTTGCGTTTGCGAGCCGGAAGCGAAATCCTTGCAGGCTAGCAACGAAGGTATGCATTGAATAAAGCAACAGGCAGTTATCAGAATTTACAAATGCACAAACAAGCTTTAAGGCAACAAGTGGTTGTTGAGAGGTTAGCAGGAATATAGTTCCAAGTTCGGAACCACCCAGAAGGCAACAGAATGTGCTGAAAGTTAAAATGAAGGTCCTCCGTTTCTCTCCCGGTGTCGACCCCGGGAGGGAAACAGTGAGGCTCTGACTTACAGTTCACAACCCTGTCACATTTAAGGCATTGCTAACAGCTACAATAGGAGCATAGAGAGACAGGGCATCAAAACCCATTTACATGTGTAGGGTACTGAAAACTTCCCCATGTACTTCTAAAGATATCTTAAGATATGCAGTTACATAAGCAAAAATAGGTCTTTCCCTAAGCAAGAGAATAAGCAGAATATTTAAGCATCAACAAAATATGAACATTTCTCTTCTTCCTTACATGAAGGAAGCATTCTAGAAAGCATTTTCTTACTCCCCAATTACATGAGTAAGGCATTAAATTTCTTCTTCTCTCACTGGTGTAAAAGTGAGAGAGGCATTAATAACTTTTACTAGCATAGCATGGTAAATCAGCACAAATATCATTAAAGCATTTCACACACTCATAGCATGAGCAGGTAAAACAGGTACTAATATCAGCAGAGCATTTAAAGGCATTTGAATATAAAACAGAAAATAGCATGATCATACAGTTGAACTATTTATCCAATTTAAAAAGGGTTTTCTGGTTTTATAATGCAAACAAAGCCAATTCTTCTTAGAGTCACACAAACTTTTAGTCCAATTAAAATGTCCAAATTAAAAGACCAAACGTTGATTGAAGACAATTTAAACACAAAACACTATTTTCTCTCCAGTTCAGTTCTTTGCATGGCAGGGTGAAATTAAGCCATAAATTCAGTCTCACTGACTTCACAAGACAATCCCACACAACCCCCCTTCTCAGCTTTTCAGGCAAACACACATTCCTTCATGCTCCGGCCATCCCCATCTGCACTAAGGCAGGCAGATGAGGTATGAACAAACTTGGAACAGCTCACTCTGGATCTCTTTGTTTGAAGGTTGGGCAATTCAAAATCAGCCAAAAACTCCTTGTATTTTTGCAGCAGCCTGCTGTCGTTCGAGGAGGGGTCCACCCCCCTTTTCAGCTGGGCTTCTTTCATCCGCAGCGTCTGAACCTCAACCTGATGACAAACTGCATCTGTTAGGTTGTACTTGCAAGAAGACCCCTTTTTGGGTTTGGGTTTTGGGCCATCCTCCCACTTCTTGGCCACACGTGAGGTATCAAGTTTACCGCACAGCTTCTCCTGCTTTTGTGATGAGGGTTGCTTCAGGGGGGGGGGGGGGGGGCTGAGATCTTCTATGCTGCTCTTTGAAACACACTCCTTGCTTCCTGCCACTCTGCATGCATCAACAGCTTCAATCTGTGATTTTTTAGGCTCGGCTGGCAATATTGCAGCAGAGAACAGGTCTTTTGTAGGGCTAAAAGCACTTGATTGCTGCAAGGCAGGATTTAATGTCCCATCTCCATTTCCACCCCCATCTCCATATGAGGGCTCCTGCTGTTGTGTCCCATATGATGGAGAGACAGTCAGACTCCACCCCTTGGCTGGGGGCAAAATTTGTGGCAATTGTAAAGTAAACTTCTGGGAGAACAAAAGATTCTTTGGAGTAAAGTCTTGCCCTTCTTTTGTTTCTGCTCTTTGCCCATCATCCCATTTGAGTGATCCAATGTCTGGGTGCCAGGGACATTGGCATTTGACTCCCTTAGTGAAGCCTTCTATACTATCAAGCGTGATGTCTGGACATCCGCTCTCCTTGATGGATCTCTGCAATTCGTTTGCATGGGCCTTTTGCCCTGAAGAAACTTCCCCCCCCCCCCATACTCACAATTGGGAGCTCGAGAAAGCTGAGGGAGCCTAGAAAGGCTGTAGCATGCCAGGGGGCTATTCCAGCCGGTGAGTAGGGGAGTTGGGATCCGGTAATCACGGCGCGGGTCACCAGATGTTGTGTTTGTGGGATCAAGGAGACAGCGGAGAGGCTTGATTCATCTTGAAGCAAAGAGCAACCGGGCAAGGCAGCAGCGCCAGGCAGAAGCAACCAACGGCAAGCCACACCCCGGTTGGTGTTTATTAAGAATACACAGGACAAAGGAAATTCCAGAGAAGAGTATGCAATATATTCTCATTGGTTACCTGCGATAACAGAAGGCTGCTTAATTGGTTAAATATCGGCATGTCTGCCTCGTGCACACTTTTGCTAATTAAAGGGAGTGGGGAGGGCAAGAGTGAGTTAGAGGCCCCAACGTGGGCCTCTAGGTTGCTGTGTTAAAAACAGATGAGGTAAGGAGAACTATCATCCACGATTTATGACCAATGAGTCACAGCGATCGCGCTGTGAAACTCCCCACATAAGGTCAGATCTAAAATGACTCCTAGTCAGGTAGACAGTCTCTCCATCACCAAGAACTCCATATTGTTCGAATTTAGTTTCAACTTGTTTGTTTTTGTCCATTTCATTATCAAAGTTAGACAGAGTTCAAGGTACTGGACTGGACTGCATTTACTGCAGAAAATGTAAAGGAGAGATAGAATTGGGTGTCATCTGCCTATTAGTGACACTGAACTCCAAATCTCCAGATGATCCAGTGGTTTTATGTCAAGGTTAAATAACATCAAGGAGAGGATTAACCCCTGTGGCGCCCCATATTAGATGGTCCAAAGGGACAGAACAGACTCCCCAAGTTGAATTCTTTGGAGGTGGCAATCAAGGAAGGATTAAAGCCACCATAATAAATACAGTGCCCCCCCCCCCTGTTTCCCAGAAAAGATCATCATGCAGGGCAACCAATGCAGTTTCAGTGCCATGACAAGACTTAAACCCCAACTGAAATGGGTCTAAGCAGCAGCAGCAGCAGCAGCAGCAGCAGCAGCAGCAGCAGCAGCAGTAGTAGTACTTGTCCTTGTCATTAATTGTAAATATCAGTCGTCTTTGGTATTGTATATACTGTATATTTCCTCCCACAAGCACTATATATGTAAATATGTTTACTGAGATATGTAACTATATTTTTCAAGTTTTTGTAAGCGATAACAAGTTTATGTAGTTGACCTCGACAGATGGTACAGTACTGTAGTAAGAATTTTATCAACAAAAAAGATTCCTTCTCAAAAAGTGTCCTTGTCCTTGTTCTATGTCTAGGCCAGACATGAAACTGCCAAAATGAAGGCACCTTTTGGTGAGTTCATTTTACAGTTCCTTTTGCCTGACCTAGTGTGAGAAAGATTAGCCAGCAACCGAACATTGACATTACCAGAGTACACCCGATTGTGGTTCAAAAATACAGTGCCACAATCTTCAAGGAGGCTCTTTCTGTGTACCCTGGTCCAAATGGTTAATTTCATCCAAGAATGCCTGCAGCTGATCAGCCACCATTCTCTCAATTACCTTGCCCCAAAAAGAGATGTTAGCTACAGGTCTATAATTATCAAGATCACCAGTAGCTGTTAGGCTTTTTCAGGAGTGGCTGAATCAATGTCTCTTTTAAGTGGGGGGGAATAGTATCCTCCTGCAATGGTGCATTAATAATGTACATCTCCCACTCACCTGCCACATTTGTAGATTTTATGAGCCAAGATGGGAAGGATCATTTTGCGAGGTAGTGGTTTTACAGCATGTAAGCATTTTCTCTGCCTTCTCAGATGACACAAGTTGAAACTGCTTTCACAAAATTTAAGAAGACAGCTTAGTGGGTGCTCTAAAATGCTTAGTAAAGCACTCATAAGTCAATTGATTCTGTCGAGGCCCAATTGTCTGATCTCACGTCACGAGGCAGTAGACTATTTTATAACGCTCCACTTCACTGGCTTGTCACCTCTTGGATTCTTTGAGCATTATAGTTCTTTCTTGCTTTCTTATCTTGTCACAGATATTCAGAGGTTGCTTGTTTTACCAAAGCCAAGTTCTCATCCAAGGGAGGCAGTCTCCAGGCTTGATCACTTGAAGTTCCTCTATAAACTACAGGGATGGCTGAGCTTTGCAACTAATTCACAACTAGACAAAGCGTGATTTGAGTTGTCAAGAATTTCTCATAATAGGTGAGTAGCTGCAACTTCCCATTTTGCTGTGTTGACACATTATTGCTTTCTATTCATTTTTCAATAGCTTCAAACATTTGTCTCTATAATCACTATGATTTTGAGTGTTCAAGATATTGTTTATGCTAATTGTTAAGTAAATTGATACATGCAATTCCTTCTTGGAATGCATGTAATTATACCTTTATCAAACGTGCATTCAAAGTATTGAGATGAAATTGTCATTTGCCTCCATGAATTGGTTGCTAAGCAAGTTCAGTAACTGCAACTTTTTGGTCACTTCGCTCACTTTATTATTACGGTCACTGACCAGCACAGTAAAAAGAATTTACGTGCATGAGATACAATCAGAATGCACCCCCACAAACACATCTGTTTGAGTTAAAACAAAATAGAATAAAATCATTTCTTAAAATTGATGCTACATTTGGGACAGGTAATGGGACAGCACTTCTTTGTATCTGATTGAAAAAGAATAAAACAGCACAGATTTATATGGATAGAACAGCTGATATCTCTAAAATCTGACAAGTTTAAAAGTTATAATTATAAACATGAGGATAAAAATGTCAGTATACAAATGCACATAATGGATACAGTATACATCAATAGGGATTACAAGTACAAAGTAAAAATCATTATACTGTAACTGGCTTTTAACTTGTCCCTGTTGTAGCTGGTTCTCTCTAACGCTTCGTACCCTGGTTGCCCTCCAAGCAAATCGGGCAACAGCGGCGGTTGATCAGTGATTTTACCTGAGAGCATGGTTCTAAACATATGATTATTCAGCTCGATTTGAGGCAAGCCAGCAATAAGGTCACGTCTAAGGTTACCATAAAACTGGCATTCTAGAAGTACATGTTCAGATGACTCCACCTTCCCGGCCTGACAGATACATAAGCGCTCCTGAACGGGAACTTATTTAAATAACCCCTATCTGAATACCGATGATAACATGTTCGAATGCAAAAATGTGTTTGATCTCCTATGCTCTGGGTTATTTAAGCTGGATAAATAAGATAAGGGCCTCATATTATTAAGTGGGGGCATTTCAAAACGCACACTATTCATTTTATTTAAATCATGTTTTTTTGAAAAATATTTCTATCCTGATTCCCTCACTCAAGAGTGACCCGAAGCAGTTCCCGATGGATAGCCAATATCCTTTGTTTTATTCTCTCTTTTGCTCGAACACAGCCAAAAGAAACAACTAACTGCTTTGATAGGCTGTATGAATCCAGTTTTTCTTTGAGAATAGATATCCACGGAGCTGCTGAGGTATCTGACACCATTAATTTCAGCAGACCATTTGGGAAAATAGCAATTTTAGCCAGTACATCAACAAACATATCCATAACCTGGACTCAACAGTATACATTCCAGTTTCCAGCCTGGCTGCATCAATAGAGATACTAGGTGGTATCTGAAGTATAGATCTCAAGAATTTGAATTGGATCTTCTCTAAGCTGGTGATGTTAGTACTCATGCAAAGTGGAGGCCCATATGACATCTGTGTGAGAGGTTTCACCATATAAAGCTTAAGAGCTGCCACAATGTTGCACCCACCCTTTTCCCAGTAAAATTTCTGGATTGCCCCTGCAATTTTCTGGGCATTCATTGATATGTGTGCAATGTGGGAGTTTCTGCAGCCATTAGATTGGAAAATCACTCCAAGATATTTGTAGTGTTGAACCTGTTCTATGTGCTGAGAGTTGAAGTGCAAGACATATGATTTGGGATTATTAGCAAAAAATATTTTCTTTGTTATTGAGTGATTGAACTCCAACTGGTTCAGTTGGCAATAAGTGGACAAAGAACACAAGGCCCTACGCATCCTGATGGGAGTTCTTGATAACAACACAGCATCATCTGCATATAGCAGTAATGATATACACTTACTAACTAGTTTAGGTGGATGGAGATCTTTGTGCTGTAAATGTTCTACTGTGTAAATGATGTAAATATTGAACTCCAACTCGCCTTTTCGGCTGGAGGTAGGGGAAAGACCGCCACTCAGCTGGGACCACTTGGACTGCGGCCCCAAAAGCAACACCAATGCCTCCACCAGCCCCCGCCTTGCCTTTTCGGCTGGAGGTGGGGGAAAGACTGCTGCTCAGCTGGGACCACTTGGACCGTGGCCCCAAAAGCAGCGCCAATGCTGCTACCAGCACCCACCTCGCCTTTTCGGCTGGAGGTGGGGGAAAGACTGCTGCTCAGCTGGGACCACTTGGATTGTGGCCCCAAAAGCAGTGCTGATGCCACTACTGGCAGCTACCTTGCCTTTTCGGCTGGAGGTGGGGGAAAGACTGCCGCTCAGCTGGGACCACTTGGACCGCAGTCCCAAAAGCACTGCCAGACCCATTGGATGCTTCCCCCTGGCATGAGCGGGGGTGGCGGGAGCAAGACTGGTGGGAGCGAGAGACTGGCTGTAGCTGTGAGGTGGCCCGGCGTGGCCATAAGAAGACCTGTGGTGCCAGGGAGCCACCAATACCGCCAGACCCGCCGGACGCTTCCCCCTGGTGAGAGCAGGGTTGGCAGGAGCGAGAGACTGGCTGTAGCTGCAAACTGTACTGTTAACTTTGTATTCTTACTGATGATTTTGTATCAAAATGTATTTTTTGCATCTTGTTTCTGTGTTTGATATTTTTATTGTATTTTTTGTATATTGATATTTTTGATTTATCTTTGCATTATTGTATTGTTATTTGTACTTTTGCTCTTATTTGTATTGTATTGCTTTGTTTTGCTGTTTTGCCGCTTTGAGTTGCCCTAGGGCTGAGGGAAGCGGGGTACAAATAAACCTATGAATGAATATTGAACAGGGTAGGTGCAAGCACACAGCTCTGTCTGATTCCCCTCAATGTTTTAATAGGATTTGAAAGGTAACCTTGAGCACTGCACTTTATACTGATAGCAGTGTTATCATGGAGAGCTTGTACTAAAAATACAGTGGTACCTCGCTTAAAGAGCATAATGCATTCCATGGGATTGCTCTTTAAGCAAGTTTGCTCTTTAAGCAAAACACCATTGTAATTGACCAATTGTGACTTCTGGCAGGGTGGATTGTGAACCCCGATTTAGTTGTTATACAGGGTATCGCGATTGCGACATGAACGCTTTGTTGTACGAAATTTTCATTATACGAAGCATTCGTTATATGGGGTTCCACTGTAGTAGACATTTGTCCATAGTCAATTTCCCTAATTTTCTCCATAGAATTTGTCTTGAAACAGAATCAAAAGCAGACTTTAAATCTACAAAAGGTGCATACAGAGTTGTCATAGAGGAATATTTTGCTTATAAGATGCTCAAGTATTGCACACTGATCTGTGTTGAGCAACTTTTTGGTCATGTTTTTTCTATATTTGTGAAAAAGAGAATTTACTAGACACACTAAAAGCGTATTTTCCTAATCTGCCTTCAAATGGATTGGGCATAATGCCCACTTTCCCATGCTGATTGAAGATGGTGGAATTTGTAGTATAGGGAGAGCAGCTTTGGCTCTCCATATGTTCTTGGCCTACAACTTCCATCAGTTCTTGCCAGCACAGTAAATTCTGAGGGATGATGGAAACAGCAGTCCCAAAACATCTGGATGGCCTCCTTCCTGCAAACTAGCATATCCAGAAAATAGATTGTGGATGGCTGGGGAAAACAATACCACAGATTCTCTGGACAAGAGGAATAAAATTGAAATGTGTGAGATATCAGATATTGAAGGAGAATACTCAGACAAATTCCACACCCAGCAAAAACACAAATGTGAAATTCATTCTTCCACCAGAGTGTAAATTCCACTCAAATATGAATATAGAGCAGAGGTTGGCAAACCTTGGCCTTCAGATGTCTGGAACTACAACTTTCACCTTTTCGTACCATTGACCAAGGTGGATGAGCTAATATGTATTGTTTGGTGTTTGGGAATCAAGACAATGGAAACGGCTGTAAGCTAGCCTAACACATCTTTATTGCATGGAGTACAGCACGAACATGTGGTAATGGCGGGCAAACAGCTCTTTTTATACGGTGGCTATCTACTTGAATCTGGCTCTTCGACAGGCATTGGCTGCTGTCCAAGTGACGTCATCCTTGGTCACGCCTTTCTTGTCCAGGTGAGGTGAGCGCGGGAATCTTTCCCGTGCAGCTGAAGGCATTTGAGTAATGTGAACCATGTGAGCTGGGCGCTCGCTATTGCCCCCGGTGGCCACTAGCTCGCGTCCTCATACAGAAGGTTACAGTGTTACCTGTACCCATTCGTGTGGTTACAATTACATTCAACACACTACATTCAATACACAACATCCCTCCCCCCTAAGATGGGACAAAGTCCCTTAACCAAACTGGTTTCCTGCATGTGCGTTTTGGCCGTGCGGCCGTCATGCTTGACTCGGCCATCCCCCCCTCGTCTGTGTCCTCCTGGTTCTTGTCCTGCAATTGGAGAGGATGACTCGTTAGTGACTCGCCGCGGACTTGCCGCTTTGGGCTGGGCAGGAGAAGGGGAAGGGTTTCTGATGCGGATGTGGACAAACCGGGGGCACTAGGGGCTAAAGAAAAACCCCACTCTTCGCTTGGACGGGTGGGGGAACACTCCGAAACCCCCCCCCCCCAGTTTGGTAACTCAAAATCTAATTCAGGGGCAACAGTGGCAAACTCATTCCCCTCCTTCGAGGGACTGGGTAGAACTACAGGGGCAAACTCGTTCCTCTCTTTCAAGGGACTGGATAAAGCTGGCGTATGAAAAGGATATGAGTTTGAACCTAAGCTCCCCCCCTTGTTTGGGACTGTTGCCCTTCGTTTTCTCCCCCTTGGGATAAACGGGTGGAGGAGAACCCTAACACTGAACTTTGCTGTTGAGCCCCTCTGTCCGGCCCCCCAATCACTCGGTGCCTAAGTTGGTCAGCGTGCCTCCTCCAGAGGAGACCCGTGTTGGTCTCAACACAGTATGAGACTGGTCCTGTTTGATTAATGACTACCCCCGGCACCCATGCTGGCCCTGTGGTGGCGTAGTTTCTGCAATGAACAGGCTCTCCTATCTGGAAGTTTTTGGTGGGGCTGTGCTCAATGTTTCTTCCTCTATCCTCGACCCGGGTGGGATCCAATCTAGTTAATAATGAGTGTAACTTCCTTTTCATGAGGAGTTCCGCGGGAGAGAATCCTGACGCCAATGGCGTCACTCGATATGCCAACAGAAACTGGCAGAGCTGCCGGTCCAGATCCCCGGGACCCATGCGCCGCAGCCCTTCTTTCATTGTGCGCACCAGACGTTCCGCCTGGCCATTTGTTGCAGGGTGAAAGGGGGCTGAGGTAATGTGCCGAATGGCGTTGGACTCTAAGAACGCCTGGAACTCGGCTGACGTGAAACAACTCGCATTGTCACTAATAATGACGTCAGGTATCCCGAAGGTGCATATCAGTTTGCGCAATTGTTTTATGGTCCCAGCTGATGAGGTGTTGCGCATTGGAATTACCTCTAACTACTTGGAGTATGCGTCCACCACAAGCAGAAAAAATGAACCCCTGAATGGCCCTGCGAAGTCTATGTGGAGGCGGGACCACGGTCCCCTAGCTGTGTCCCATTCTCTGTGTGGAAGGCGGGACTCCTCAGGCCGAGAGCTCTGGCAACTTTCGCAGGTGTTCACCATGTGTTCAATGTCTGCGTCTAGCTGAGGCCACCAGAAGTAGCTTCTGGCCAGCGCCTTAGAGCGCACAATCCCTGGGTGGCTGACATGTAAAAGCCGTAGCACCCTTGCTCTTAATGCTTGTGGGACCACCACCCTCTCCCCCCACAACAGACACCCCCTTTCTGCGGACAACTCAACCCTCTTCCTGAAGAATGCCGCAAACTCGTCTGCGGGGGGAGCTGTGGGCCACCCCTTCTGTACCCAGGATCTCACAAGGGCTAACGTTTTATCCTTGGCCGTTTCGGCAGCAATTTCCTTGGGCAAGATGGGGGGTGCATCTAGGGCTTCTATGAGGAGGACTTGGCTATCCTGTTCTACCTCACACTTTGGGTCCCCCAGGTGGGGCAGAGGAGACCTTGAGAGAGCGTCCGCGTGGCTTATCTCTTTCCCGGGGCGGTACTCTAACGACCCCCTGTATGCATTCAGAAAAATCGCCCACCTAAGCATCCTGGGGGAGAGGATCTGTGGAGTGGGCTTGTCTGAGGTGAAGATACCCAACAGCGGCTTGTGATCGGTTATAATGGTGAATGGGCGACCATACAAAAAATCATGGAACTTCTTTGTCCCTGCGACAATGGCAAGTGCCTCCCTATCTGTTTGGGCGTAATTTCGTTCTGCCTTGGACAATGATCTCGAGTAGAATGCAACTGGGGCTTCTCGCCCCCCCCTCTAGCACGTGGCACAGGACCGCCCCCACCCCCACTGGTGAGGCGTCGCAGACCAAGACTACCGGCTTCTTTGGGTCGAAGTGGGTTAGAATAGCCTCCGAAGAGAGAAGCTGCTTGAGTTCCCTGAAAGCCCGCTCCTGCTTCTCTCCCCACCGCCAAACCGCATCCTTCTTCAGCAACCCATGCAGGGGCTCTGCAATCGTCGCTTTCCTGGGCAGGAAGGAATGGTAAAAATTCAGCAGCCCCAGGAAGGACTGCAGCTCCGGTTTCGTGGTGGGGCGAGGGGCGTTTTGAATGGCTGAGACTTTGGACTCAGCGGGTTTCACCCCCTCAGAGGTTATGCGGAACCCCAGAAACTCCACCTCCCTGGCGAGAAACACACATTTGTCCCTCCGCAGCCTCAACCCCGCAGATTCGAAGGCTGTAAGGACCCTATCTAGTCTCTGGGCCAGTTCTGATTCGCTCTCCCCAGATATCAATATGTCATCGAAAAATGGCAGGACCCCTGGTAATTTCTTTAACAAACGTTCCACAAGAGACTGAAATATCCCCGGCGCCGAGTTCACGCCAAACTGTAGGCGCGTCACCTTGAATGCCCCCTTGTGAGTTACAATGGTCTGCGCAGCAGCTGTGGCTGGGGTTACTGGAAGCTGCTGGTATGCCTGCGCCAGATCTAGTTTAGCAAAGTCTTTTCCCCCATGTAAAGTAGCCAGCAGATGGCTAACTACCGGCACCGGATAGGCATTAGGGCGGATCGCCTTGTTAATTGTACACTTGTAGTCAGCGCAAATTCGCACCTCCCCATTTGCTTTCAATACTGTCACAATAGGAGTCTCCCACTCTGCAGAGTCCACCGGCACTAAGATCCCTTGCCCCACTAATTTGTCCAGTTCCGCCTCAATTTTGTCCTTTAGGGCGAATGGGACCCGACGTGGCTTGAGTCTCATTGGGCGGACCTCCGGGTCCAGGCCGAAAGAAACTGGGGGCCCCTTGTACTTCCCGAGTCCCTTCTTGAATACCTCTGCGTGTGCGTCGCACACTGCCTGAATCTCATTCCCCCCGATGGCATGGACGCCGCCTATGAAGATGTCCAGGGGTTTGAACCATTGTGTTCCCAGGAGATTACACCCCCCCTCCCTTAAAACTACCAGGGGGAGTTTCCTTCGGAGTCCCTTGTACCGTGTCTCGAAGTCCCCAATCCCCAATACTGGAATTACATTTCCCTGCACATCTCTTAAGTTCGCCCCCATCTCCTTGAGTTTGGGTCGCTCCTTGGGGGGAATCCGCAAAAATTCCTTATGGGAAATGAGGGAGTATACAGACCCCGAGTCTATCTCCATCTTAACAGGGACCCCTTGCAACAGTACCTCAGCATAAAAACGTGGTTGCCCTAGAGGCACGCTGTGGACGGCCACGTCGTCTTCCGCGTGCACTCGCAGGCACACGTGGTTCCCCTCTGGGTCGTCGCCGCCATCGCCGACTCTGCCGACGCCATCCCGGCTGCTCGTGGAGCGCTTACTCTCTTCCCGGCGTTGCTTGCAGACCCTGGCGATGTGGCCCTTCCGCCCACAGTTGTGGCACTCAGCTTTCCGGAATGGACACTTGCTCCTCTCGTGGGACGCTCCGCACCCATCGCAGCGCCGCCCCCCCTTCCCTTTCTTCTCGCTCAGCCCTTTCCTGACCTTCCGGACCCCCTCATCTTCGTTGGAGCCTGGGGTGGCAGAAGCCTCTGAGGATGTGGGCGAGCGTGGGGCAGGGGTCGCCCTCCAGGCCGCCTGGACGGCGGATGCAGCTGCCCCGACTGGTGGGGGCTTTGCCTTGAGCAGCTTGTACCCGGCCCACGTGGATTCAGCTGCTAGAGCCTCTTGTAGTACCTCTTTAAAAGTGAGGTCGTGGCCTCGGTTCATGAGCTTCCTCTGGGTCTCCGCGTCTCTCCCCCCGCAGAGCATCCTGTCCCTTAGGGCCACGTCTAGAATTTCCCGCCATTCGCATGGGGTTGCCAAAACGCGGAGGGCCGCTGCATACTCGGATACTGACTCACCCGGCTTTTGGTCCCTCCTCAGGAAGGTTGCCCTGGCGGAGAAGAAGGACACCTTGGGCTTGAAATGGCTCCGCAGAACCGCCAGTATTTCCGTCACCGAAACCTGGTCCACCTCTCGTGGTGCCACCAGATCCATCAGCGCTTGCACGGCGTGGAAACCGAGCATCGTGATGAGAAGACCCTTCTTCTTCCCAGCGTCGGTGATGCCCGCATACGCCACCGTACTCTTAAAATGCATTTCAAACCAGTCCCATCGCTCGGGATGGGTCACGTCGAAAACTGGCTTCTGTGCTATTGTCTTGTCCCCGTGGGAATCCATAATCCCACCTTCGTCGCCAATTTGGTGTTTGGGAATCAAGACAATGGAAACGGCTGTAAGCTAGCCTAACACATCTTTATTGCATGGAGTACAGCACAAACATGTGGTAATGGCGGACAAACAGCTCTTTTTATACGGTGGCTATCCTATTGAATCTGGCTCTTCGACAGGCATTGGCTGCTGTCCAAGTGACGTCATCCTTGGTCACGCCTTTCTTGTCCAGGTGAGGTGAGCGCGGGAATCTTTCCCGCGCAGCTGAAGGCATTTGAGTAATGTGAACCATGTGAGCTGGGCGCTCGCTATTGCCCCCGGTGGCCACTAGCTCGCGTCCTCATACAGAAGGTTACAGTGTTACCTGTACCCATTCGTGTGGTTACAATTACATTCAACACACTACATTCAATACACAACAATTGTAAGTCTGTTACAGGCTAAAAGTTCCTTAATTCTTACTGGAGTCAGAATGTTGTACTTTCAGTTTTTAAAAATTGTTTTATGGCTGTGTACTGCCAAGTATTGCCAGACAGACACCTTGCCACGTAAAAATATTGGATTCCTAGCTCTAACAAGTAATTTGCATGAAGATTTGTAGGAAATCATACCAAGTAAATTGCAAAACTATACCAGGCTGTCACAGGGGATGATAAGGCTCTTGGGCCTTATGTTTATTGTTTATGCTACACTGAGATGGATAAAATATTCTGCTTGGGCCATGTGTAAGGACATTTTGGTGAACTTCAGCCACCTGATCACCTCAAAATAAATAAATCAGGAGAAAATACTATTTCCCATATCTGGAAGCTCTAGGAGTGATGATTTTGCAATAGAACTTGACAGTTGAATAGTGTACAGGGCACTCTCCTAAACTACCCATCTTTAAAAATAAAACTAAACAGAAGTAGACTTCTGGACACTTAGGTGCTCAACCTTTCAATATTTCCCAATAATTTTACCCCAAGACAGCCCACCTGGTGGGGTTTGGAGTCATAAAATTGGCCTCCAAACCTTCTAAACTTGCTCATTCTTGTTTTACACAAATATCAGCTGATATGTGAGTAGCTACTGAGCTTTCCCAATTCTAGTCTGACGCTAGTTTAGAGTACTGTACTGAAATCTGTCTTCTGCCACATGTGTTTATCAACAGAAACATTGTGTTTCTGTTCTTCCCAATCAGTTTCGGGTCACAAAATGGCTACCATCAATGAAATGCCTTGAGCACCAGAACCACAACCCCAAACTGAAATAAATCAAAATTTGATTCACTTGTGTAACATGCAGTTTTGTACAATACTTTCCAGGAAACTAATCCCTTTATTCTGTACCCTGCAGATAAATGTAATCATAAAAATGTGACATTTAACCAGGATGTAAAATTAGAACAGGATGTTTGGAAGGGACTGTCTGGTGTGGATTGTTGTGTTGTTCTTGTCATATGCTATCAAATTGCCTCTGACTTATGGTGACCTTATGCAATGAGAGATTTCCAGAATGTCCTGTCCTCAGCAACCCATCTCAATTCCTGCAAGTTCTAGTCTGTGGCTTCCCTTTAGAGCTGTTGTTCATAACGTGGGGCACATGCCTCACAGAGGGCAATTTAATTTTTAAAGGCGGCAATTTGAGAATGAGTTATTAACAGTGAATGGCCTGTTAGGCTTCTTCCACGTGAATACGAGTCCACTTTACCTATAAGGAGAAGCTATCGTGGTGCGTGTCCGGCAATAGCAGCCACACCCGGCCCAACCATCCCATACCAAGACGGCCACACTTACCTTTAAATCGTCCGAGGGTCACCACAAGGGTCCGGTCTCCGAGAGTGGGGCAACCGCCCAACAAACCAGACCAAAAGAAAAACTACAAGGTCCAGCGTCCTCTGCGCCACGCAACCCCTCAGCCAATCAGGCTGAAGGGTGCGAGCGCGGAGGAGGCGGGGCAGCCGGCGCACGCAGTTTAAAAAAAAACGCAGGCACGCTGCAAGCAAACCACTTCTCTCCTGGAGAAACTTCATTTCCAGAAGGAAAGCCATTCCCCACAAGGCCTCCACCACGGCGGGCGGGTGGGCAAGTCGGTTGCCGGCTGGGCTGCCTGCTTTTGGTGGCCCCCACCTGACCGGCGATGGCCTCAGCGCCGGCGGAGATAGAGGACAGGCCGTGCCACAAAACAAACGGCCAAACCATCAACAGGTACGTGGGAAGGAAAACAGGGACTGGGGGGGGGCAGGCCCAGGGACCACGCCACCTGCCCATTTCCCCCGCCCCACATCAGTCCCTGTCCCCCGTCACACTTACCTGTTGCCGGCTGCCTCCGTGGCACGGCCTCACCTCCGTCCCCGCTGGCGCCGAGGCCATCGCAGGCGCATCAGTTGCCAGCTGGGCCGCCTGCTTTTGGTGGCCCCTGCCCGCCTGACTAAGGCCACCACCATGGCAGCCGAACACACCCTGTGTGTATGTGGCCTCGCCAAGGCTTGGGGGGGGGGGAGGAAGAGCCCCTCCTCTCCCCGCACAGCTTCGGTGTATGTGTGGGTGTGGTTGCTGAGGCTTCGGGGGGGGGGGGGCGAGGGGGAGCCCCTCCTCTCCCCACGCAGCTTCGGTGTGTGTGTTGTGTGTATGTGATTGTGTTGTGTGTGTGGTTGTGTTGTGTGTGTGGGGTTGTTGTGGTGTTGTGTTGTGTGTGTGTGTGGGGGGGGGGTTGTGGTGTGTGTGTGTGTTGTGTGTGTACCCCCCAAAACCAGCCCAAACCACCAAAACACACAAAAAATCTTTGCCGGGCAAAAAATGCTAGTTAATAAGAATTATATTTCATGGGGGAGGGGAGGGCATCAGGATGCTAGAGATGCTTAGGTGGGGAATGGCCAAAAAAAGGTTAGGAATTAATCCATCTCATTTTTGGCCTTCCTTGTTTCCTGCTTCATTCCACCTTTCACAGCCTTATTGTCCTTTCCAGAAAGTCCTGCCTTTTCTTGATATACCCAAAGTAGGATAGTCTCGATTTCATTGTTTTTTGTCTCCAGAAGCAGTTTAGGTTTGACTTACTTGTTTTTATTTTTGACAGTCCAGAGTATCTGCAAAGCTCTCATCCAGCACCATATTTCAAACAAATCAATGTTTGTAATGTCTACCTTTCTTTAACATCCAGCTTTTGCATCCATATAGGATGACTGGATATATAGCAGTGTGGATGATTCAGTGACACATTGGGCTCCAGTGACACATACAGTACTTACATTAGTTTAATTTTTTTGGAATAGTAGCCATGTTGGTTTGTGTTTCAGCCATATCAGATATGAAGTGGACTTGATCAATGAAAGCTCACTTTGAAATATAACTGTTAGTCTTTAAAGTAATACAGCTTTTTTGTTTTGTTTATTCTCTGATATACTTACATTAGATGATCTTGTCTAATTTCTTCACTGCTGCCATTTCAAGTCTCAGGGCCTTCTTCTGATTTCTTGACTGCAGTCTCAATTTGGATTGATGATTGAACTTGGGTATACAAAATCTTTCACTATCTTAGTTTATTCATTGTCAACATAAAAGTTATATAGATCTTCTCTAGTTGTAATTTTTGTCTTCTTAATGTTTAACAGCAGCCTTGCTTTGGTGCTATCTTTTTTCACTTTTATTAAAAGTTATTTCAAATCACTCCTGTTTTCTGTCAGTAAGATGGTATCATCTGCGTATCTTACATTATTGATGTCTCTTCCACCAATTTTCACAACTCCTTCATCTGAATCAAAACCAGATTTCCACATGATAAGTTCTGCACACAGTCTGAACAAATAAGGGGATAAAATGTACCTTTGTCTGACACCTTTGCCTATTGGAAACCATTCTGTCTTTTCATATTCCATCCAAAGGGGAGCTTCTGATCCACAATATAGTTTATGCATCAGGACAATCAAGTGATGAGGCACTTCCATTTATTTCAGAACAGCCCATAATTTCTCGTGATCCACACAGTCAAAGGCTTTACTGTAGTCCAGGGTTTCGCAACCGTGGATCTCCAGGTAATCTTGGACTTTAATTACCAGAAGCCCAGATCAGCACACCTGCTGATCAGAGCTTCTGGGAATTGAAGTCCCAGAACATCTGGGACCCCAAGGTTGAGAAACCCTGCTGTAAACCATAAAGCATAGACTGATCTTCTAACATTATTCAGTACATTACAGAATCCATTGAACATTTGCAATATTTTTAGAATCCATCTTGAACATCAGACATTTCTTACTCCATATAAAATAAAAGACTTTGCTGCAGCACTTGAAGCATCATCTCACTTGCAGGTGAAATTATAGCAATGATTCTATTGTTACTGACATCCTTGTCATCTCCTTTCTTAGGGATTGGAATGTATATTGAGTATTTCTAGTCTGTGGGCTACTGTTGGCATATTTTAAGATTTTAACAGATTTACTGTCTGAGGCTTGTAATAACTCTAATGGTATCCCAACCACATCTAATGTGGATTAAAGAACATATTACAAATAATTGTTACATACACTGGCTGGAATCCAGTAGTAAGTTAGTTGCAAGAAAAGTTGTATACATCTAGAGATGGTAGCTGAAATCCAGAGGTCACACATAGAAGAGACCAAATGAATCAATAGAACTTACCTCTTGACCCATCAAATATCCACTGATTCAAAGGGTCTACTCTAGATGTGACTTCTGGATTTCAGCTGTTATTTCCAGATGTATTTTACTTTTCTTGCAGTTAATCAGTATGAATCATAACTAAGTTTGGAATGGCTGAACAGTGCTAAACACTACCATCTGTGGAAGTACCTTCAGGAAGTTGACATAATTGTTACTTAATGTCCTATCTCAAAGCTTGGTTAGGACTTAGGATACTTGATGCCTGAATGAAGAATGGGCACATCTAGAAGTTACAATCCACCACCTATCCCACTTCCACATCCAGTTCATAGCTCATTCTGTCTATATACACTGTACACATATAGGAGACTATAGCTCTGTTATCTGACTTTTAAAGACAGTGTGTTTTTATCATTTTGTGCACATTGTTTAAGCATTTTCTTCCTGCTTACTAAGGTGTTTCAAAGCAGCAGTTCCCACAAATTTGAAATATATTCATTTTTCATCATGCAATTTCCAAATGTGTGTGTGTGGGAAGACATCAGTAGAATGGCTGAAGAGCTCAGATTGCTTCCATCCCACAGGATATCTTGCTACCTTGCTACCTTTTAAGCTAAGCATTGTGTGTTTGTGCATATGCATGGGTGTGTGCAATAGTGATGGGCTAAATGAAAGACAGTAAGATCATAGATTTAAGAAGGGGAGAAATTGATTCATTTCATTCTGTACTATTTTCCTGAATAAAACCTTCACCTGCTATCTGCTGATTGCCTGATGAAGGCAGGTAGGCTGAATTATGCCCTTTTGCCACCTCAATATTTTCATCTATAAGGCAAGAAATAGCTTAGGAGGATTTTAATGTCATATTTAGTTTCTCCAATTACATTAAGGCACAGATATTAAATATTAGAACTGCCACTCAGGATATTCTATCTGATTTACATCCTACCATCATTGCTTTTAATGGTTCATGGCTATACAAATACATAATGTGGGAATTAACCAGTTTGACCACAGTTGAACTATCCTATGAACAAATTAGTTCTTTCATTAAATAGAAGATCATGCCTACAGTCGATTCCTTCTGACAGCAGAAACTGCTTTCTGTACTTGCTCAGGTTAATTTGGTGATAATCTTCATTAGCCAGGCAGCGCTGTACTTAAACTTTTAGTCTTTCTTCCATGCTATTATTCTCATTCTGCTATCTTAAACAAAAAGTGGCCTAACAGCTACTCAGCTATTCAAAAGCAGGGCTAGTTGACAGATACCACAATTGTGGATTTTCTAGCCTTGAAGCATTAAAAGTAATTAAATTCAAAGATATCTCTGCAAAAGTGGAGATTTAACATTTGTATGTTTCACTACAAAGGAAAAGAATTATGAGACTTCAGGAAATATATGGAAGGGAGTGCTTAAAAATCAGGGTTCTTTAATGCATCTTGATGTAGTAGAATGTTTTACATCTAGTTACAGCATGCTATGATTAGAAATCAGTGAGTCTAGATTCCTTTAAAGATAGTGGATTCCCCACCACCACTTGTTCCTATCTTTTAAAAAGAATTTGAAATGGCTGCAATCCTATGCATACTTAAATTTAGAGGGACTTGTTTCTGAATAAATATGGGCTATACGTATGTTTTGAAAAATCAAATAAGAATTAATGGCAAAATATTGGAAGGAATGTTATATGTATAATAGGAGTATTGCATTACATACTGTAGTTTATTATTTCCTTTCATATAGCTATTGACTATATCCTGACAATACAAAACTGTTCATCTATGCTATGAGGATGACACAGCAATGGCCATTCAAGGATCAAGCTTTGATGAAGTAGCTGGAAAACTTACTGGAGAACTTGAAGAATTAGAACAGTATTACAACATTAACCATTTGAAGCCTAATCCAAGCAAGACTCACGTACCTGTATGCGCTTTCCACCTTCGAAACTTAGAAGCAAGGGTTAAGATGGGAACCAGTTACAGCACTGTTCAGCAACAAAATACTGTACCTCGGTGTGATGCTTTTAAGCCTGAATACCAAAGCCAAAGTTAATACAACGAGCAACATCATCAGAAAACTCACAAACTATAAATGGGGAACTCAACCATCCATACTACGTACATCAGCTTTGGCCCTGAGCATCTCTTCAACAGAGTATGCTGCTCCAGTATGGAGCACATCCACATATGCAAAACAAGTTGACATCGCTGTTATGAAGCCATGTATATAGTGATAGGATGCCTCAAACCTACACCAGTTGAGAAAATATACCCTCTTGTTGGTATTGCTCCATCTCAGATCAGGAAAGAAGTAGCAGCAGATGCTGAGAGAACTAAGTAAAAGAATGACCCTCGACACACTCTGAATGGATATGAGCCTCAGGTCTGCCGGCTCAGATCCAGGAAGAGCTTTATGGCAAGAACAAACATTCTTGAGGGCACAAAAGAGCAAAATCAAATTAGAAGATGGAGGAAGGAGCTCACTGGACAAGAAATATCATTAAAGGATATAACTGAACATCTCAATCTCCTGTATGTCACTTGGAGGACCCTGAATAGGCTGATTGTTGGAGTCCCTAAACGCAAGACCAACATGCTCAAGTGGGGGCTGTTTGGGGACAACACATGGCGTGAATGTGGAGACACAGAATCTGGCTCATTTACTGGTCTGCCAATTGCTGCCAGAGACATGCACTGATGAGGACTTGGGTTTGAGCAACGACAAAGCAAAGAAAGTGGGTTCATTTTGGCAGTGCAGGGTTTGATCAGGACATGAAAGAAGAAGAATATAGCCATTAGTTTAATAAAGGATAAGTTCTTTGAAAATTGCATTTTAAAAAAGACATATTCTTAAATGATTCATATGCAAAGCTTCAACATGACTGACAGAAGTCGGGTAGGTTCTTCAAGCACATTGAACTCAATGGGAATGTATCCCATTGCATTTGACTTGATTTCCTGCACCTTAATAAGCAGAATACTCTGTATATCTGTGTCTTCAGATCTACAGGGTGGCCTGTAAGTCCCTATTGAATCTTTGTCTAAATTTGCCACTTATTGTATCCAGGGTGTCACCAGTATTCTTGCGCTCATGTACCCATGTACTTGTCATAATACGCTCTTCAAGTGTAAATGGGCTTAAATCTGCCATATTTCTCTGAATATTTTTTTTGAAAAAGAATATACATATGGGCAGGTAGGAATTTACGGGCCACCCTGTACAAACAGGGAAAGATTATCATGCTGGCCACTGGGTGGAAAATGACAAAATCCCACACTTTTTTAAAACCCCAGAAGCACTAGGGTATGATTAATAAATATAAGTATCACAATTTTCACCCAGTAACAGACAACATTAAGAGCATTCAAGGCAGTTGATGTAAAGGTTTCCCTTGCTTGAAAGCCAGTCGTATCCAACTCTAGGGATTAGTGCTCATCTGTTTCAAAGCTGAAGAGCCAGCGCTGTCTGTTGATAGCAAGTGTATTTTCTTATTTATATTGTAAGCCACTCTGAGTGGTGCTCACATTCAAAAGAGCGTGGTACAAATGTGAATGAATGAATGCAAGTGCCTTGTCTAGCAGCACCAAATTCCAGAATGCTGAAAAGGTTATTTTTTTTGCCTACAACCTCAGAACCGCCAGCCAGCATCAGCATGCTGGTGGGAGGAATTATAGGAGCTGGGCTTACCCAAAAATAACTTTCCCAGCCAGGCACCTGTACTAGGTGGAAGCTCCCAGCTGGATTAACTGGTTGAAGGAAAAGGAGGAACCCGCTTCCAAGCGGGAATATTTCTCACACTAAATAAGGGAAGCCTCAGGGCAGCAGGTGGTGACTCATGCTTCACACTTTGCAATTTGGCCCATATGAAATGCAGGGAAACAGGGAGTGGCTGTATAGAATCATGACTCAAAAGGACTTCTTCTGGTTTGTTCATTGCCAGTACAATCCACTTGCCCCTTATTAAAGGCTGGAGATAACAACCGCTGAGATTTTTTTGAAGTAGTAGCCGTGTCTATGCAAGTAAAGAAAACAAAAAAAATTTAAAAGCCATTGTGGCACTTTAAAGACTAACTACTCTATTTTACTGTTAGCTTTTGTGGATCAACTCCACTTCATCAGTCATAAGAGTGAGACTACATGGCATTAATTTATACAAATATGCAGCTGAGAAGGTTATCATGGATCTGCAATATTGACTTTATAGTTGACAAGCAAGTGTGTGGGAGGCTCCTTTGTGAAATCCAGCCAATCTATTTGGCTTTATCTTATCCCACAAGGAAAAGATCCTGGTAGAGAGTAACTGAGTGCAGAAGAATAGATGCCTTTGAAATGTGGTGTTGGAGGAGAGTTTTGAAAGTCCCCTGGACAGCGAGGAGAACAAATAGGTCGATCTTAGAAGAAATCAACCCTGACTGCTCTTTGGAAGGTCAAATAGTAAATATTAAGTTAAAGTACTTTGGACATAAAATGAGAAGAGAGGATTCACTTGAGAAGGCCTCGATGCTGGGAAAGGTGGGGGGCAAAAAAAAAAAGAGGGCGACCAAAGATGAGATGGCTAGATGGCATCGTGGACGCAGTGGGCACAGAGCTGGGCGGGCTGAGGAGGATGGAGGAGGACAGAGGTGCCTGGAGGATGATGGTCTATATAGGGTCGCAAAGGGTCGGAATCGACTGTGCGACTGAACAAGGGAGGTCTTAAGACGCTGAACTTGACGACTGGAAGGTTGGCAGGTCAGTCAGCTTTGAGACCCGACTAGTGCATACCTATCAACCGCGGCTCCGGACAATCCGGGACCTGCACAGAACAGTTCTGCGCAGCTCGCTTCTACGCATGTGTAGAAGGCTTTTATGCATGCGTAGAAGGCTTCTACGATCCCCTTCTGCACAGAAGCCTTCTATGCAGAAGGGATGCGCAGTAACGCCTTTCCCCCGCTGCCAAATTCCGGGGTTTCGGCAACTCCGGGTGGGAAATGGCGAAAATCGGCGCCGAAAAACGGGAAATCCCGGCCAATCCGGGAAGGTTGACAGGTATGGACTAGTGCTGCATGACGCAGTGAGCTTCCATCTCCGTCCCAGCTCCTGTCAACCTAGCAGTTCGAAAGCAAAAATAAATATTAAAAAAAATTGCAAGCAGATAAATAGGTACCACTTCGGTGTGAAAGTAAACAGCGTCTCGTGCGCTCCGGTGTCTAGTCATGCCTGCCACATGTCCACGGATATGTCTGCAAATGTAAACAGCGATGGCTCTTTGGCTATAAACAGAGATGAGCACTGAACTCTAGAGTCGGATACGACTGGCTTTCGAGTAAGGGCGACCTTTACCTTTAACCAGGTAAAAAAAGCTGCAGTCGTAAGGGTTGCAAACAAGCAATACACTTTTTGCACGAATAGGATCCCCTTCACTTCCAGTTCCACTCTCGTTCGCTCACGAACACGAAGAGGCGAGCGCGACTTCGCGAGGAAAATGGAGGACGCGTCATGCGTGTCTCTGTCTCTGTGTGGGAGAGTTGATAATGCTGCCCGGAATGAACCCGGAAGCTTAAGGCAACGTGTGAGTCTCTCCGGCATGTTGGTCTGTGGGCTCCGGCGCCCGCCTGCTCCAAAGCAGTGGCCGCTTCGCATGGTGCGGCGATGAGGGCTGCGGCAGCGGATTTTGGGGCGGCGGTACGGGGAGGAGGATGAAGATGATGATGACGATGAGAGGGTGGTGGTTCACGCATCCTCCACAGGGCCCAGGAGACTCCGGTGGGTGAAAACATGTGTGTGATTGTGTGTCCTCTTCTCCTATATGGGCTTGTTTTTGCTTTTATTTATTCATTTTAAAGGTCACCCTTGCTCGAACGCCAGTCGTATCCGACTCTAGGGTTCAGTGCTCATCTCTGTTTCAAAGCCGAAGAGCCAGCGCTGTCTGCTGCTGCAGACGTTCCCATGGTCATGTGGCAGGCATGACTAGACACCAGAGCACACGGAACGCTGTTTACCTTCCTTACTTACCTTATTTATTTTACAATCGTGCAGATAACTTTAGAAAATTTGCCACTGAAGAAAGCTTGTACAGAAAGGTGTGGCGTCAACCACTATGTGTTTATTTATTGCATTTTTATACCGCTCATCTGGGAGTGGGTGGCATGTAAGTCCAATTTATTATTATTATTATTATTATTATTATTATTATTATTATTATTATTATTATTATTATTATTATTAATAATAATAATAATAATAATAATAATAATAATAATAATAATAATAATAATAATAATTCCAGTGGTGGGCATCAGCAGGTTTGCACCAGTTCGCTAGAACTGGTAGCAAAAATTCTGGCTGACTGGGAGGTGGAAGGTCAGCAGTTTGATTCCTGAGTACTGCAGGACGGAATGAGCTCCCGTCTTTGTCCCAGCTCCTGCCAACCTAGCAGTTCAAAAGCAAGAAATTGCAAGTAGATAAATAGGGACCACTTTGGTGGGAAGGTAACAGCGTTCCATGCGCTCCGGTGTCTAGTCATGCCTGCCACATGACCACGGAAACGTCTACAGAAGCAGACAATGCTGGCTTTTTCGGCTTTGAAACAGAGATGAGCACTGCACCCTAGAGTCGGATACGACTGGCTTTCGAGCAGGGGAAACCTTTACCTTTAGTCCTAATTTGGGTGCAACGCAGGGCTTTCCCCCTGGCCACGCCCACCATACCATGCCTCCAGTGGGGTAGTAAATTTTTTTGGAGCCCACCACTGGATACTGTATTTCCCACTCTGGGCGGTGTACGGACAGACAACATCAACATAATAAAACAAACAACAAAGTGCAAGAGTATTTATATTATTTATTATTTAGATTTGTTTGGCCGCCCAATCACCAAAGTGACTCTGGGCGGCTAAATGAGAGATGAGCACTAGCCAATATGAAAAGCTTACAGGCAATGGCTCTCAACCTTTGGCCTCTGAGATGAACTTTTAAATCCCAGAAACCTGTGCCAATTTGGCCAGTTAGCAAGGATGTTGCCACCTGGATAACAATACTGTACTGTAGATGGTAAACCAAAGGTCGAGAAGCACTTGCTGTTTTGCCGCAAGAAGTCTGATATAATACTGTTAAGGCCGAGATGTACCGATAATGGATTTAATTTTGGCCAACGACTAAGCCAAGAAGGTGGCTTCATTTTTGCAGCCTAAAGTTTGATCTGGGCACGAAAGAAAGAAGTGGGCCGTGGGGAAAATTTTGACCTTTCAGAGTTTATAACTACAACTCCCATGATCCCCTACTGTTAGCCATGCTGGCTGCTGCTCTGTGGAGTTCAAGGCTGTGGTGGTCCAGAGGTTCTTGCCCTGTTTTGAGATGTCACGATAGGTGTTGGTGGCCACTGCTTTTGCTCTTAGGATTGTGAGCAAACAATGGGAGCCGTGGAACAAGAGTTCTATGAAGCGCTTAACAATCTGCTGCTAAACCACAATGCTCAGTGTTTTTGAAAGGAGGCTGTAGGAGTTAAACTAGTGGTAGGTTGATCTAAATTTGTGGTGGTGATCAAACTAGCTGGTCCTGTTTTAACCAGTTTCTTGATTTCTGCATTATGCTTCCAGTGTACGCCCTGTGATATCTATGCCAGTCGCTTTAAGATTATATAATACCAGAACATAGTGGAGGCTGCCATTGAACTCCATTGTTTATCCTAGCAGAGGATGTTTTGATTATGGTAGTAGGTTTTGTGAAACATACAGGATTTGCTTAATTAGATTGTAACTGATTACTCGGTTATGGTTACATACAAATAAAACTAGGAGTACAGTACTGAAAAATACAGTACATATTGTACTTCATTGTTTTCAGGGATACAGATGTATTTGTAGTATATGTAAGAATCGGGGGATTTTGAAAAACCTTCCTATGTACTTTTTATCATTTTTTAAAAATTGCATATTTCAATTCTGCTTTCCTTTAATTTTGGCTCACAGATTTAAAAAAATTAATTGATCTAAATCTGGGATCCTTTGATGTTTGCAGATTGATACGAAGTAGGCAGCAGTAAGGGGGCCAAACACATCTTTATTGCAGTGTAGTCAATTTGAACATGAGGTAATGGCGGAGGCGCAGCTCCTTATATATGGTACAGTACATTTGAATTTCACCCGAAGGCGCCCATTGGTTACTGTATCAGTGACATCATTCCGACGAACTGCATACCTGGCGTGGCTCACCTGTGGCGGGAAGGTTTCCCGCGCTAATCACATTGGGTGATTGGAGCCACGTGAGCTGAGCTCTTTCAGCTGCGCTATCGCTGGCAGCTGAACTCTATGTGAGTGGCAGACGACTTACATGCATACACAGTACTGTATCTATACAATAGGAGTACTCACAAGGGAGAGGAAAGGGAGGGGGAGCATGGAGGATCGCTAGATCCGATTCATTCACATTACACTTGGTTACATACACAACAGATCCCCAACTTGTGCTCCCCAAGTTCTTTCTCTGTGTCCTTCTGATCTTCTTGTTTACTGCAAACACCCTAAAGGCATTTCCCCTCAGGCCCACACTGTTCTTCCTGCCTCACACACTGCCATCTACTGCTGTTTTTCCTGCCCCTTTTCCACAAAAGACACAGTAGCAACCCTGTTTCTTGTTTCCATGGTGCCTTCTGTCAGTCCTCTCTTGATTTTATCCTCTAGCACAGTGGTGGCGAACCTATGGCACACGTGCCAGAAGGGGCACTCAGAGCCTTCTCTTTGGACATGCATGCCGTCACCCCAGCACAGAGTTTGCTCCGCCCCTCTGCACAGCAGCCCAATGGGAATGCTTCTTCCTTCCCCCAACACAGAATTCACCCCACCTCTCTGTCCAGCAGCCCAATGGGAGTGCTCCCTCCCTCCCCCCAGCACAGAGTTCACCTTGCCTCTCTGTGGAGCAGAAAGCAGCCTGTTGAGTTTGGGCATTCGGTCTCTAAAAGGTTCATCATCACTGCTCTAGCATTCTGGGCATTCTGGGTGCTTTACTAGGCAGCATTGCTCAGGCACCCATAGCATTAATATTTCCTCATTGACCTCTGAGTGTTTACTTTTGATCTAAATCAGTAGGTTAATAATTTTGTTACAGTTTGATTTAAAACGAGGCCCTCCTTTGGCATCGTGCACTCAAATGTGGATCCCATGTTCCAGGAGATTGAGGACTACTGATATAAATTAAAAAACAACAACATTTCAGTCCTTCTTATAAAAGCCGGGATTTTGTTATAAAGTTACTGATAATATGAACCCACACTGTTTTTGTCAGTATTGATGCATGTCCCAAGTAATATTAGGCTAAATTCAATTTGCATTCAAATTAGACTAAGGTTGAATGAATGGGACATCCTAAGCCAATCCTTATGTAAGTCCTGTTGATTCAGTAGGTCTATCTAATTGGAACTAATAATTGGGAGATTTATTTTTTTGGAGTGATGCTTGAAATGGCAGTCTGAAATTTGTCCTTAAATAAAAATCCGAGGATGCCATTCTTTTGTTGTACAGTAAAACCCCTACTTACATAAAAGTCTGTTCCGTAGGCTTTTATGTAAATCGGTTTTTTACTTAACTCAAAGCAACCCATAGGAAAAATGATATTTTTTAACGTAACTCGAAGCAAACCCATAGGAAATTATGTTATGTAAATCGGGACAGTTATGTAAACTGGGACATGGTTTTAGTGCAAAAATCATTATGTAAGCCGAATTTTATGTAACTTTAGGCATATGTAAGTCGGGGTTTTACTGTATTTTTATTTCTATACTTTCATTTGGCACTGTATAAGGGGCTACAAGAAAGAATCAAAATCAAAAAGAGGTAGAATAGCAATGATAGCCTGCAATCCATTTTGTCCTTTTATTCTATGACATTAATTCTATTGGACAATAACCATCTGTTATCTTGAACTCTAGCTGTGAAATATGTGCAGGGTGTTGGCTCAGTTTCTGCTTATTTGCTTTCTTTGCGCATGCATGATCTTACTTTTTTCTGTAAGGGTTTGTTTAAGTAAGGATTGATGAGACTATTAATCTTCTCACTATCTGCCTGTGAAACACTTTATCAGCACCCTGGCTCTGCTATTAGTGAGCCAAGCAAAGAGAAGGACTTTCAGTACTAGAGCATGGCAGATGAGGTCTGGAATAGCAACACTTGATATAAATATGTTTTAGACCACAACTTCCCGAACTTCCCCTGGCTGGGGAATTTTGGGAGCTGGTGTGCTTTAAACTCTGCATTACAATTCAATTCTTCCCACCCATGCATCCATTTTGTTGTAGAAAAAGACTCAAGTCACGGCTTTACATTTTTGTGTGGTAATGAGATCCCTATCAGGAATAACCATGATCATTACATTGTGTCTGTATTTCCCAAATCTTTAATATTTGGGAGTTACTTTATTACCATGACGTTTGATGGATATTCTTTTAATTTTTATTAAACATATGTCTTTGCTGTTTCTACACACAGGTGATTGGTCTTGAATTTTCCATGCTGTTTTATTCCTGGGACGACTTTAACAAAAATTGTTTCAAAATGATAACAAACATTATCATTTTGAGTGCCCTTATTTGCATTTCATTATCCTTTTGGATTGTGTCCATGACTGCAAGCACATATTATGGTAAGGTTGTACGTTGGTGGCTTTCATGAAATAACAACTCAGATACAGCAGTTTTAATAAGGTTAATAAGGTTAATTCTAAAATACTAACAATTTTTCTTCATATTTATTTTTCTTTTCCTAAAAAAGCAATAAATAGCCAACAATCTCTTGTATTCTTTCTGCTCCATGGCATTAATTAGGCTTGTACAGAACGTTCCTCTCATTTAATATGTTCTTTATAGGCAATTGGCTTATAGCCCTTCATGGTAAAAATTTCTGCATGTTTAGTTTAGCCAACAAATTGATTAGATTACCAAATGTGGAGATCTGGACGAAACAACATATTTTGTATGGGGGTTACATGGGGGTGTTGGCATTTGAGGCAATCCAAAATGGAGCTACCCAAGGGCCAATGAGTCTGAAGGAACTAGAGCATAGCATCAATATGATAAGTGTGCAGCAAAAGTGGAGATTTTAGAGCAGGGTTGTTTTGAGCACTGGTGAAGTAGACTGTGTATCGCTCATTCCTTCATTTCAGAAGCCTTCCTGAAGGTAGCAAGCTTGGTGGTAAAGATGGTGCTGGAGGACTCAATCCATTTCAGTCAGGCTTCAAACTGCTTTTAAATGTGAAAATCTGAGTGTGCTCCATACCTGTCAACTGCGGCTCCGGACAATCCGGGACCTGCGCAGATCCGTTCTGTGCAGCTTGCTTCTACACATGCGTAGAAGGCTTTTACACATGCGTAGAAGGCTTCTACGATCCCCTTCTGCACAGAAGCCTACGCATGCATAGAAGGGTTCTACGCATGCGTAAAAGCCTTCTACCCATGCGTAGAAGCAAGCTGCGCAGAAGGGATGCGCAGTAATGCCTTTCCCCCCGCTGCCAAATTCCGGGATCTCGGCAGCTCTGGGCGGGAAATGGCGAAAATCAGCGCCGAAAAACAGGAAATCCCGGCCAGTCTGGGAAGGTTGACAGGTATGGTGTGCCCAAATCTGATGGCATTGTAGTACTGTTTGGAAAGGTTTATGGACTTAAAAATGGGACTCTGCTGACCTTTGGATAGTCATCCAGGTAAAAGAAGGGAATGAAAAACACTACCACTGATGGAATGCTCATAAGGATCTTCATAGACCCATGTTGCCGATTTTTGTGGCCTCTGGCGATGTAGATGCCTTATACTAAAAACTTGTTGGACAGCAAAACAATCTTTGGCCTCAGTTGGAAATATCAGATATCCCTAGTACTGACATGCATAGCAGGAAAAAACAGGAGAGAGAAAATTGGTGTGGCAGAATGGGTGTTTAACCATTCCCTGGCCCACACCTTTTCTTTTCTATTCCATTCCCCTGGTTGCTCTTTCTTATATTTTTGGTGGAGGAAAGACATGATTGATAAATAGTGCTAGGAAAGAAAGAAAAAATAAAAGACAAGAAAAGGGATTAACCTCTCATCCAGTTACCTGTTTCCCCTGCCTCTACAATGTTGGACTAGGGCTGGAGGAATCCTCATTCAGTTCCACAATGAGCCATGAACCTCCCCAACAGGCCTATCTTACAGAATTCTGTTCATATAAAATCCATGCATATAGAGTGGGTGAGAATCATGTATACTGCCCTGAGCTTCTGAGCTACATAAAACCTTCACAGACATGTCAAACTAGGAATGATCAATCTCATACTTATAGCCAAACATATAGTTCCGGGCTAGGCTCAGAAAGGCCTTTGTACAAATTCCTTAAATGAATTGTAGCCTCAGGTTCCACAGCATACCTGTGACCTTCATCAGACTCTCTGATTTCACAGAAAGGTTCTCAAAACAGAGGATCACTCTGTTGATTTGCTGGTAGAGTACATGAGGTCCCTCACATTGAAAGAGATCATCCAGTGACCTAGAGAAGCAACGCAGACATGAGAGAATACAAAATTATTGGTGTGAATAGGAGGTTTAACTTCCCTACAGAGCCTATCGCAATGAAGGCCCTTGGTTAAAGTGCTTCAATTTTTATTTTTGCAAAATTAAGAGATCAAGAGTGGTAGGAGATATTTAATTTGAATTAGAGGAATTCTAGTTGTGTTCATAAAGAAAGAGAATTTAAAAATACAGTACCTGCATTTGAAGAGGAGCAAAGGGAACATGAACTGTGACCCTCAAGCAGTCGAGCATTTTAAAATCTATTTAATAAATCCTTTACAGAACCTTATTTTTCTGATCCTTTCACAAACACTAAACACTGTTGTTAACAACAATTTTAGGTACTCTACGGCCTATTTCTCCATGGCGATGGCTTTTTTCCATCTTAGTTCCACTAATGATTGCTTCTCGAGGATTTAAGAAAAAGAGTCTTGATCACAGTGGAGCAATAGGAGGTATGTTCTTGGACTTAAAGGTTGATTATCTGTTTATTTTCTGGAGTTGTATTGATTGAATGTGCGCACACACATATGGTTGCTCATCAGCTGCTTTGCCATATCTCTACCACCTCCTGAAGTTATTTGTCATTACAGAGGTGATTCATTCATAACAACACTGATATTCTCAACCTGATTTGAAGTTGTAGAACTTGCTGAATAGCTTTCCATAGCTCAGTAGTTTAGATATCTGGTTGCGGAGCCAGAAGTTGGGAGTTTGATTCCCCACTGTGCTTTCCAAAAGAAGAGCCAGCCTGTGCAGCTATGGACAAGTTGCATGTTCCCAGAAGAAGGGAATTGTAACCCACTTCTGTGTCTTCTCTACCAAGAAAACTCTGGAAAAGGTTGCCATCATTCAGAATCTATTTGACGGCACACAGTTATTACTTATTATTGAAGTTGCAAAACCTCATTGGTATTAATGTTATATGTTAAGTTGAAAATACAGTGTTACCAAGCTTAGTGCCATCCATGAGCTTGTTGTGGTGCAGAATGGTGATGAGATGTGGCAGTTCAGAAGATCTGTAGATTAACTGGCAAATAGTTTGTGTCCAGCAGAGGGTCAGTAGTTTAGATAGGCAGAGGAACATTTGGTGGTATTGTAGGTTTCCTTGTATGAAAGTTTGCTTATTTTAAAACACAATTTCTTAACTTACCAGTTGCATTTGGTGAATAGTGGTCTGTCCTCGTCAGTACTGTTTATGTAAGGAATAACAAGCAGGATATATCTCTGGTCTTTTTGCTTGCTTGAATCTTCTGAATGTGTGTACCCTATATACAGGGTAGTGATGCTATTTTGTTAACATAGTCTGATCTGACCTGAGTCTGAACTACATTTTCAGAGCCAGGAACTAAAAATTGATTGGATGATTTCTAGAAGGTTCCACGCAAAATAATTTGTCAATTCCCCATTTCCCTCAGGTTTAATAGTTGGATTTATCCTAACGGTTGCAAATTACAGCTTCTTTGCTGCCTTGCTCATGTTTTTCATTACTTCTTCCAAACTCACCAAATGGAAAGGAGAAGTAAAGAAGCAAATAGATCCAGAATACAAAGAAGGTGAGTTTTGAATATTATGAAGACAATGGATAAGCAAAATTGCATTTTGAGTTAACAGAATGTGTCCTCCCAATGCGTAGGAAATACTACGGTTGCAACCAAAGATCTCGCTCCTTCCAAGAATTAGTGGGATTTATACTGTTCCTTCTTCATCCTTTCAGCCCTCAGTGTCCCCACCCACTCTATCCCCTCAAGATGCTAGTGGATAGGTTGAACTGTACCATGGGGTGTGTGGCCCGAACGAGGAAGTGAAAATTGTAAAAAGGGGCCATTCAACAATTATGTAATCCATTTTTGGGGGAGAAATTGACCCCCTCCTCCCCTATGTAATCTGACCGTAATTTTAGCTTCGACCCCCTCCCCCCTTTTAAAATTATGTAATCCAGAGCGTTTGTATCGAAACTATAATTTTTAGAGCTTTTCACTATTTGTGCCTAATGCTCAACAGCTCCAAATGAATTACATAATCTTTGACCTGACACACACACCCCGCCCCCACGTAATTTTTCTGTAATTCAAATGGCAGACCCCCTCCCCCCCTTCAAGGATCACGTAATTGTTGAATGGCCCCAAAGTGGTGAAGTTAGCTTATCTGATAGGGACTGTGGTGGCTTAGTGGTTAAGACACTGAACTTATTATTATTATTGTTATTATTGTTATTATTGTTATTATGATTATTATTATTATTATTATTATTATTATTATTATTATTATTATTATTATTATTATTATTATTATTATTAACAACAACATTTGTGCTTATATACCACTTTGTTTGTCTACTGACAACTCAAAGCGGGTTACAACATAGTTATAAAATACAGAGCAAACCATAAGTACAAACAAAAATACAACAGCATAAGAAAAACAATGATCATAAATATAGCAAAACTAGCAAGGGTTGCCCGGCGTTGCCGGGCTTTTTCCCCCGTGTGTTTTAATAAAAAAATGAACCAATTTTATTTTTGCAATAGTTTTACATTGTGTTGGAAGGTTAAATTGTGTTAAATTTTTTTAAAAATTGCTTAGTCTGTAATTTTAATTTTTAAAATGTTTATGTAAAATTTGTTTGGCTTGGCTGTTATTAACTGTGATCTGCTTTTTTTTTTTTTTTGAGGATTAATAAAAGAAGAAAGTATGATATAATTTTTTCAAATTGTTTTATATAAGCGAATAATGTTTTAGTTTTTCGAATTTTTTTAATTAGTTGTACCGTAGGTAATAATTTTAATAATGTAAAAGTAAATGTTTTTTACATTCAATGTTTTTAAAATGTGTTTAGATGTTTTGAGTTTAAATTTGAGTTATAACTCAGCACAGGATTTTTAAAAGTTTCTATTGTATTTTATTGACATATATTTGTGATTTGTGTGAAAGTGTATTTAGTGTAATTTTTTTACTTGTTTTTATTGGTGTGACCTTTTGTGTAAAATTGTGAATTTGTATTTTGTTTGGGGCTGTTGTGTGTTTTTGAATTGTTTTTACTATTGTGGCCAGCAGGTGGTGCTGGTAGGGGTTATTGTATTTTGACTTTTTTTCTCTCCTGGCCTCTGGGTGGAGCTTCTTCTGGTAAGTAGTGTCTTTCTTTATTCATTTCTTCCTTTTCCAGTCCTGGTGGAGGTAGCACCTCTTTTGGTAAGTTTGCTTGTTTTCTTTTGTGTGTGTGTGGGGGGGGGGAGGGGGGTTGGAATTTGTATTTTTTGTCTGTTTGTTTTGTTTTTGATTGTGTCTTTGTTTACTTCGTATTGTTTTTGGTGGTTTTGTTTTTGTGTATTTTTGGATGTGTTTGAGTGTTTTTAGTAATTTTTTAAAAAATATTTATTTGGTGGTGGGGAAGGTACGTGGTCATTGGGGGTTAGGAAGGGTGGGCTAGGTGGTGGGGAGAGGGGCATGGTTGTTGGGGGTTAGGAAGGGTGGGCTAGGTGGTGGGGAGGGGGGCATGGTCGTTGGGGGTTAGGAAGGGTGGGCTAGGTGGTGGGGAGGGGGGCATGGTCGTTGGGGATTAGGAAGGGTGGGCTAGGTGGTGGGGAGGGGGGCATGGTCGTTGGGGGTTAGGAAGGGTGGGCTAGGTGGTGGGGAGAGGGGCATGGTCGTTGGGGGTTAGGAAGGGTGGGTTAGGTGGTGGGGAGGGGGCATGGTCGTTGGGGGTTAGGAAGGATGGGCTAGGTGGTGGGGAGGGGGGCATGGTCGTTGGGGGTTAGGAAGGGTGGGTTAGGTGGTGGGGAGGGGGGCATGGTCATTGGGGGTTAGGAAGGGTGGGCTAGGTGGTGGGGAGGGGGGCATGGTCGTTGGGGGTTAGGAAGGGCGGGCTAGGTGGTAGGGAGGGGGGCTTTATTCTGTTATGGTGCTTTGTTTGTGTGGAGTCGTGAAAGTAGATCGGGGTTTCCCCTTTAATATCAGTGGGTGGGGCTTGCGACCCCCCTCTCCGCTGGCTCCCCTGGGGTTGGGAGGTTTGTGGGGACAAAAGAGGTATGTCCCCCCAACTCTTCTGGACCCAGTAGACCAGGCAGAGTGGATCGATTCCCTCCCCCCCTCCTTAAAACAACTCAGTTTTTAAAGAGAAGAAAAGACGGAGTTGTTTTAAGGAGGGGGGTGGGAATCGATCCCCTCTCCCTGGTGTCCTGAGTCCAGAAGGGTTTGGGAAACATACCCCTTTTGTTCCCACAAACCTCCCAACCCTAGGGTAGCCAGCGGAGAGGGGGATCGCAACCCCCCACCCACTGATATTAAAGGGGAAACTCCAGTCGGGACCTTCAGGTGCCGTGGGTGAGGGAAAGAAAGCCGGCTGGTGTTTGCTTGGCTGTTAGGCGGTGATTTGTTTTTCTTTTTAATTTTTCAGGCGCTGGTTTCCTCAGCGTTCTGCCCGCTCATGGCGCGCAGGACGCTGGGGCTTGTAGTTATGGGTTGGTGCTTTGTGTTTGTGCTGCGTTTTTTTAAAATGCTTTTCTTTTGATTGGCTGTGGCGCGTTTCCGAACGCTGCGCCGTGCGAGAGCCTCTCAGCCTGATTGGCTCTGGCGCGGCGCGGCGCAAGGAATGTTGGGAAGTGAAGTTGTTTCCCTTTCTTCGCGTTTGTGGGGCTGTTGCCCCACTGCCGGTTTTCTCAATCCTTCGTTGACCTGCGTACCCAGATCGGCCGTGTGCACGAAGGGTGAGTGCAGGCAAGTAGGGCGAGGCATAGCAACCTATAGCCAGTTCCAACGGTTAACCCTTGGATTTATAGGTTAAGATATAGCAATGCAGAAAAAGTTCACCAATGAAATACAATAAATTCAAAGCAGTATATCAGTCAAAACAAAATCATATCACTATACTCCCTTAGTCTCCCTGTTACAGTTACTACAAACCACAGAGATGACTTGAAGGTTCAAGACCCGAGTGCTGCATGAGGGAGTGAGCTCCCATCTCTGTCCCTGCTCCTCCCAACCTAACAGTTCAAATGCAAGAAATTGCAAGTAGATAAGTAGGTACCACTTTGGTCAGAAAGGTAACGGTGTTCTCTGTGCTCCGGTTTCTAGTCATGCCTGCCACATGACCATGGAAACATCTTGGCTCTTTGGCTGTAAATGGAGATGAGGATCATACTCTAGAGTCAGATACGACTGGCTTTCGAGAAGGGCGACCTTTCCCTTTTCCTAAGCGTATCTGGTGCCCCATGAGGAACATTTGGAGGGGTACATACACCAGATGTTAGTGAGTAGAGAAAGTAGGAGAGATAGCATCTACCTGTGTTCAAGGAGATCTAGATCCAGGCTTGTATAAATATTTTGACATCTTTTTCATGATGTATCAGTGATCAGTATTTTAAGAAATTACTCAACTGACATTGAATACATAATTTAAAAAGGTTGTTGCTTCCAGATAATAAGGGAAGCTGTGATGTTCAATCGAGCTTTATTACGGTTCAAGACCAGCATAGAACCACAAAAATAACAGAAGTTGAAATATATCAAGAGACAGAAATTAAAATGAGGGTACTTAAAATATATTTTAAAAAGGAGCATTTCTGCTCAGAGTTGAGTATAAAAATTAGTATTTAAAATTAATAGTGTTACAACTGTTACTAAGCCTATGATGTAGCGCTCGTAGTTTGTTTAGCTGAAGTACCTGCCAGGATTGTTCTTCTGATCTTACACGTTGCGGAAGCTGTGATGATTCATGATGAAATATTTTACAGTCCTAGACTTTGCTTTCTTTGTGCAGGATTTTACAAGTGCTATGTGCCAGAAAATATTGTACCTTCTGTTTATGCCTAGGTGGGCAGAGAAATTGGGTGCAAGTGTTCTGCAATGGTGGTGTACCAGCAGAACTTGCTCTGCTGTACATGATTGAAAATGGACCGGGTGAAATTCCAATCGATTTCTCGAAACAATATACAGCCTCTTGGATGTGCCTTTCACTGTTGGGTGCTTTGGCCTGCTGTGCTGGGGACACTTGGGCTTCAGAGATCGGCACTGTTATGAATAAAGAGCCCCGGTTGATAACATCTTGGAAGAAGGTTCCAGTAGGTAAGCATGTGTTTTTCATTTGGTTTCAGAAATCTTGTTAACTTAGTGAATGTGCAGTAGGCAACCAGATTCATTTCTGTAGGCAGGAAGACCTTGCAAGGGTATATGGCAGTGATGGCGAACATTTTAGAGACTGAGTGCCCAAACTCACCTTCTCTACAGAATCAACAGGCTGCTGTCCACGCCGCACCCTCATGCCGCATTTGAGCAGCCTGCCTTACCCCAGACAGGGTAGGAAGGAAGTGCTCCCATTTGGCTGCTGGGCAGAGGGGTGGGGCGAACTCAGTGCTGGGGGAAGGAGGAAGTTCTCCCATTGGGCTGCTGGGCAGGGGGGCGGGTGAACTCAGAGCTGGGGGAGGGAGGAAGTGCTCCCATTGGGCCGCTGGGCAGAGAGGTAGGGCGATCTCTGTGCTGGGGAGGAAGAAAGCACTCCCATTGGGCTGCTAGGCAGAAGGGCGGGGCAAACTCTGTTCTAGGGTAAAAGCGCACGTGCCTACAGAGAAAGCTCTGAGTGCCCGCTCTGGCACGCATGCTATAGGTTCGCCACCACTGGTATATGGTGTGAAGTTCATGTAGTCTTAGATTTGGCCTGACAACAGTGTATTATGTTGGCTCAGTTGTAATTACCCATTTGGCTCCAGCAAATGCAGCAAATCCACCTTCACATTTCCCTGGCTCCCATGCTCCTTGTTAAATAATATTGTCATTTAATTGCTTTTCCATCTGTAATTTATTGTGGTTTTAGTATTACAGTACTTGTTTTAGCATTGCAAGCGGCCTTGGGTTTTCTCACTGGGAGAAAGGCCGGCTATAAATGATGCAACAGCAACAAACAAATGCTATTACCTTGCCTGTAATTCACTGTAGGGATATCACAAGTAAACCAAGGGCCTCTCTCTACAGTTATGGTTTCTGTCTTCAAGGATTTATGAAATAGTGTAGCAGAAATACTGTACTAAGTTTCTAATGTCATTCTCACACAGGCTGCTGTTAACTTGAGCACATTAACAGGTTGTTTATAAGGCTATAATCGGAACAGAAACCATATGTCAGGGGTTCCCAACCTAAGGCCTGCAGGCCAGATCCAGCCCACAGTGCCATTTCATGTGGCTCCCCACCCCTCCAAGGGCATTCAAGAAACAAAATGGCTGCCCCTTTGAAGCTGTTAGCTACAAGTGTTTATTTTCTTACTCCACAATTAAATGATTGTATAAAGCACCCTTTTTGGACTGTGGTGGCTTAGTGGTTAAGAAGCTGAACTTGACAGCTGGAAGGTCGGCAAGTCAGCAGTTCAATAGCAAGAAACTGCAAGTAGAAAAACAGGCACCACTTCGGTTGGAAGGTAAACAGTGTTACATGCACTCCAGTACTGTATCTAGTTTATAAGCCTGCTAAGAAGTAACACGTAATGAGGCTACTATACGCGATAAAACGACTGATTAAATTATGAATGTTTAAATATCAGAAACTATATGAAAGATCCTGCCGAAGAAATTTATTTTTGAAAAGTCACATTACCGGATCGTCTTGGATATATGATAGTTGTTTTTTCAAAATCGTTCCTTAGATGAATATAATTGTCAACATTATGAAGAATTTTTCAATAAATTGATACAGTATAAGTTTTTGATACACTTCCAAGGAAGGAGAGTATTATTGTGGTTTTTTGCCTCAAACGGATTTTTCTATACTGTGGACTTTCACCGTTTGGCCATATTATTGTTTTTCGAGTAAGCGTGACCTTTACCTTTACTTATAAAGCACTCTCGCTTTTCCACCATATTGTCCTCTTTTCATGCTTACATTTTCTGAAAATCAGTTCCTCATTGTCAGCTTTCCAGTGTTCAGCCACAAGGCACTTTTGTGATAGCTGCTCCCAGGTTGTGGAATAATGCCCCCCCCGTTGTCCACAAACACACAAAGAGATTTTTTTTAAAAAAAATTGTCTAGTGTTTCACAACTGGCTGGTTGCTGAACATAAGACTTACAATGAGTATGTATTGTACTTCTTAATTATTATTTTAATAGATATACATTCAAACCTGTTTTTAATTCAGTCGTGTTTTAATATTGTAATTTGTTTGTTTTTAACATAACTCCATTACCGGTGGAGCTGCGCCAGGCCCCATCACTGGATATCTTCAAAAAACAATTAAAAACTTTCTTATTCAAGGAGACCTTTCAGGGTGTTGTCTCTTTAACTATAAATTAGATAGTCAGTTGATCCTCTGTGCCCTCAGATACCAGTTATTTTATTTTATTTTGGGTATTTGTTTGTTTGGTCTGTTTTTGATTTGTTGTATGTTTTGTTGTATTTGATATTTTTTAAAAATTTAATTTTTTATTGATTTTAATAAACATAATACATAAAAAAGAACAAAAAACAGACCATATATCAAAATACAAATTTTTTATCTCAGTTATAAAGGGGTATCACTCTTTAACTCCCATTATCTATGTTGAAATCTGTTATTTCTAAGCATTTTCTTCCATCATATAAAAACATATTATTCATTTACCCCATTCTTATTTCTTAGTCTCTCATATTGATACAAAGTAAACAATGAACAATTTCACCCAAGTGTTATCTACAATGCCCTAAATATATTATTGTTGTTGTTATTGTTTCCAAAAACTAATTTGATCTGGTATGTACACCGCCCAAAGTGGGAAATTTCCCAAATAGGTGGTATAAAAATGTAATAAATAAATAAATTTTAAAAAACTTTATTCCACCCAATATCCCACTGAGGAATTGTATAAGATGTGTTCCCTATACTCTGGAGGATTTTTTGTTGTTCAACCAATATAAGAATAGGCATGTAAGGAGAAGCCTGTTGGCACAAGGGTATGCTTATGCCCTTGCTCTTCTGCCCATGTTTAAGCAACAAGATACATGCCTTTGTTTCCATCTTCACTGGATTGTGTTTACAGTTTACAGTTCTGGGAGAGAGACTGGAAATAACTAAAATAAATTGAAATCTGTATGTGCTGTAAATGTATAACTGATTTTCTTTCTATTTCATTGAATGTGTGTTTTAAAATGTTGGAAAATGGCATTCCTGATGGATTTTTAAATTCTGTTTTAGGTACCAATGGTGGTGTCACTTTAACAGGCCTATTCTCAAGTCTCCTTGGTGGCGCATTAGTTGGTTTGGCTTACTTTATTTCCCAGATGATTTTTGTGAATGATCTGGACATATCTGCCCCACAATGGCCCATTATTGTCTTTGGTGGATTGGCTGGTTTACTAGGATCGATGATTGATTCTTACTTAGGAGCCACCATGCAGTATAGTGGTAAGTTTTTTTTAAAAAGGTTAATACAAAATTAGAGTAATTTAATTGTTAGAAGAAGATAATTTAAGATATGTGTAGGATAGGCTTACATAAGATTTATAATTCATATGGGCTTAAAGCAGTGGTTCCCAACCTTTTCAAGCCGGAGGCCGGGTCACACTCTCTGTCAGCTTCAAGGGCCAGACAACCATTTTGCCCAGCCTGCACAATGGGGGTGGTCATTTTCTCCCAACGGCTTCAAATGGGTGGTCATTTTGTTTCTTGAATGCCCTTGGAGGAGTGGGCAGGCACATAAAATGGTGCTGTGGGCCGGATCCAACCCACGGGTCTTAGGTTGGAAACCCCTGGCTTAAAGGATTTGAAAATTTCCACCTATGTGGTGAGCCTTGGGAATCAAGCTTTGTGTTGGTTTGTGTTCTTGCATCATTGAGTTTGAAACTGAATTTAATAGCCCTGAATACAGCTGGAGAAATTCCTGATCAGTAACATAATATAAATATTATTTTACATTTCTATTTACAGGATTCAGGTTAATAGAAAATTAGTAAACCCTCTGCCCTACTAACTGAAATGGCATGGCTATTTATTTGATCTATTTCTTAATGACCTTTCAAGGTCATAATCTTCACAAGGTGGTACAAACATCATAATTCAAATGCAGTCAATTTTAAATAAACACCAATATCAGAATAAAGAAGATCTATCAGCAGAGGCTAATATTAAGGCTAGACTCCCAATGTGGTTATTATTGATGGAAACAGCTCTGCCAGAAATGGAGCTCTTGGAGGAGTTTCTGTTTCTTGAAATAGTGACTAAAAATATAATGGCTGCTATATCTGTCAGTCAGGTTTTATATAAATGATGCAGCATACCTCTAAAATGGAAAAACGGAGCATTTTCACCTCTCTCTCTCTCTCTCTCTCCATAGCCTTCAGTAGCACTATAAAATTTGCTTTGAAGAGTTGGTTTTGGTATGGTGGTGATGGTTGGACAGGAAGGAGAAGAGGGAAAAGTTAGGTTGCCAGCAGAGCTAATAATGGATGTTGGTCAACCACGTTAAAAATTAGTTATTTAGCATTAGATATCTAACCCCACATAAAACAAATGGCTATAGCTGGGGCCAATTATACCTTTCTTGGGAGGGCACCTGAAACAGGACTGATATTATATGATCTGACTATCTCACCCAGGCAAGGACTTCTGACTAGTCACATTCTGTATCTATAGCTTAAGCTTCCAAGTTATATTCAGAGTGAGGTAGCTATATGCAGAACATATATCAGTTTTCCAACAGTTGAGGTTAGAGCCCCATTCAAGTAATCAAAATCAGTTGGAATACTCACTTGTTATTGTTCAGGTACACAGTCGAGTGTGACCCTTTGCGACCTCATGGACCACAGCACGCCAGGCTCCTCTGTCATCTGCCACCCTCTGTAGTCCACCCAGATCTATGCCCACTGCATCAAGGATGCCATCTAACCATCTCATCCTCTGCTACCCCTTCTCTTTTTGCCTTTGATCTTTCCTAGCATCAGGGCCTTATCCAGTAAGTCCTCTCTTCTCATTTGGTAGCCAAAGTACTTGAGCTTCAGCTTCAGTATTTGTCCTTCCAAGGAGCAGTCAAGGTTGATTTCCTTTAGAATTGACTGATTTGATCTCCTTGCAGAGGTGACTATCACCAGCATTTTGCATCCAAATCTCAATGCTCTGGTAATCTTACTCAGATAGATGAACATTACCAAGAGAAGGCAAGATAAGCTCTCAACCACCACAGTTCAAAGGAGATCAACCACCACAGTTCAAAGGTGTCTATTCTTCTGCGCTCAGCCTTCCTTATGGTCCAGCTCTCACAGCCCTACATCACTCAGTGAAGACCATTGCTTTAACTATGTGGACTTTTGTTGGCAGGGTGATGTCTCTACTTTTGCTTATGCTGCCTAGGTTTGCCATAGCTTGCCTCCCAAGGAGCAAGCGTATTTTTATTTCATGGCTGCGGTCACCATCTGCAGTGATCTTAGATCCCAAGAACTCGCTTGTTTTTTTAAAAATAGTTTTTATTAATTTTCTTAAAGTAAACAAAATAACATAAACATTACAAAACAAAATGTAAAACAGAATACATTTCAGGAAAAAGAAAAAATACATTAACTTTACATATACTAAAATGTTTCAACATTATATAAACAATACTAATCGTGCTCTTCATTTTATATCAATCCCTCTTTTAAACTTTTTATCGTCACAAAATGCATCTTCTTTTCATATACAACATTTATACTATTCATCTGTTATCAATATAAAATTATATTCTCTTTTTTATGTTTAACTTTAACCTTAATATTATATAAGCGAGCACCGTCCAATCTAATAAGTAATACAAAATAATAATAATATCACCCAGTGATATATACAAGCCTTTAGGATCACAGTTATTGGATAACTTTAATCTTTCCAAAAACTCATATGTTGTGGTACTGGTTTGTCTCCTTTGTCATCTACTAATATATATTCCACAAAGGGTCTCCATATTTCCCAAAAGTTATTCTCTTTCATTACACCTTTCTTTATATTCAATTCACATGTCAATTTATCATTTAGTGCAATTTCCCACATTTCCTTATACCATTCTTCTTCTTTCAAAACCAAGTCATTTTTCCAGTTTCTTGCTATGCATATTCTCGCTACTGTTAACATTATAGAAAAAAATTCTTTTTTATTTGTACTTATATTTATATTATCAATTTCTGTCAAGAACTCACTTGTTAAGAGAACTATTTTACACCTGCCCCTTTCCATCCCTAGTTTTGTCACTTTCATCCATGTTGGGATTGATTAATCTCAGTGGTCAATGTTGTGTTAAATGAGAGTTTTCTTTCAGGTAGGTGTTCAAGACATACAAACTTATATAACACTATAATAACTGGCTGTTGATAAAGGCAACAAAATGACTGAAATGTTGATTGCTCTCAGTAAAAGCAATGAGTTCTGTTTCACTACTGCATTTTTGTGAACATTTATAACGTATTGGAAGACAATGCCCTTCCCAGGTGATTGATTTCTGTGTTTTATTTATCTCCTTTGTCAGGTTTTGACACTAATATTGGAAAGGTTGTCAACCATCAGACAAAACATGCAAAGCACATTTCGGGAAAACCTATCCTGGACAACAATGCAGTGAATCTCTTCTCTTCTGTGGTCATTGCTTTACTGTTGCCTGGAATAGCCTGGGGATTTTGGCCAAGGAGCTGAAGTGAAAGTATTGACTCCCCTACATCTTATCCAGAACAAGCTGTGATCTAGAGGATTCTTTACAAAGAACTTTTAAAATAGTGGGCTGGAATGTATTTTTCTGCAGTTCTTCTGAAGATGCAAGGAGTCATCAGACTATTGACATTTGTATTTCCTATGTCAGCTGCAGGTATTTTAGACAGAGTATCCTGGAAGAGGCACTACTAGGTTGATACGACTTCATCTATGATGGAATACAGTTCACATTTGAATTATTTGACTCATTACTTCTACCAGAAGGAATACATTCTCTCAAATAATTCCCCACAGTCCAGTAAGTAGGGAAGCAAGAAATGGAGAAATGAAAATTTTAACGTGTGACACTATGCTACTGGCTAACCAAGCAAAGTGATGGAGTAGTACCATTTAACATCTCCTATGTTATTCTAATGTTGTATTTCTTTTGGAAAATAGAAAAGGCACAATCTGGGACCTCCTCCTTGTGATGTTGAAAAGGGTTGGGAAAGTGGAAACATAGTGTTTTAGTTTCAAGTGAAAAACCTGATAAAAACTTGTGTTTTGGCTTTTTTTTGTTGTATATCAATAAACAAGTTTGATTTTTGTGAAAATATGTGCTACTTTTGTTAGCGCTGCCATGAGAATTAATAATACTAAATTAGTGATGTCAAAAATGTAAAGATAAAATCTTATGTCTAGAATATTAGAATACTTGTTTTGCCCAATGTCTGTAGTTAATAGTTATGGTTTTATCCTGACATCTTGAACAAATGGTATTCTCTACCTTCATCCCAAGTTTTTCTGGTTTTATTCTTCATGGGTTTTTTTTTTAAGTCTAAGGGTAACAAAAATCTGAAGAGTCCCCTAGATTGTGAAGAAATACTACGTATTCTCACTTGAATATGTAATGTACCCAATGTAGAGCTGGTTTCTTCTGATTGTGGACAGTCCACCTTTATACAAATAGGAGTAAAACTTGCTGGTGAAAAAACATGGAAATAGTTCGATTGTATAGTCAGAAGTTTAATTACAGATTCATCTAGTTTCTTTTCAGATACAGTAGCTCTGTTTCCTATAATCTTTCTGATTCCCCCCTCCTGTAAACCAGAAATAAATAACATTTTAAAATTTGGCACTAAACTTTACAAGTGTTGAGACAAAGTACAAAGAAGGTATGTCTTTAGATTAACTATAAAATTATGTCCATGCGCAAGTACATTCATTCTCAAATGCTAGTGAGAAATCTAGGTAAAACTACCCACTGATAATAATTGTAGGTCATTGTACTAAACTGATGTTTAACACAGTGCAAGAGTTAAATTGCAAGAATATTTTAAACCTTGAAAATCTTGAAATGGAGTTTAACGGGATAAATGCCTGGTTTCTGCACAATATTTAATGTAGATAAATTTATGTGATATATGTATAGCATTACACCGAGTACATGCACCGAGTACAAAACAACGAATGGAATACCCCAACCCAAGCGATAGCATGAGCGATAGCAAATGTAAAAAATTAACAGGCACAAAGGAAAAGAAGAAATGAAAAGTAATGGACAATTTTGGGGTTCTAGGACCTCCTCCTGCTATGGTAATAGAGTAGACAATACTGCCAGCAACTCAGCCGAGTGTTAGGTGACGGTTAACTAATCTGACAACCTTGAGGACTAATGCCCTTGAGTGACGAAGTCTACAGGGAAGGGTGATGGTGCCTAGGTGTATTAAATCCCACTTGAATCCATCTTGATGGAGGATGGCAGCTTCATACTGGCCTGGGCTGATGAGGCCTTTGTGTGCCAAAAGGGCTCAGGACCAGAAAGTGTCCTGCAGAACTGGATGAGTCCGCACTTACAATTTTGAAAATGGGTGTCTTGAGGTTGGTGAAGGGGTACCCCACAATTTACCTGAAAGAAGCATTGCTGCTTTTGGAGGTATTTGCTTATATTGCCAACCTTCTGCAAGATGAAAGACATGAAATTGGAAGATTGTTGGCAAGGGGTCTTCACCTCTGATGGTTTACATATTCGTTGATCACAGGGGATTAAGAGATAGTTACAAATAGAAGAGGAGGGAAGCAGGGAAATTTTTACGGCATATAAATATAAATTGAAGTATTTTCTTTGCCTTGATGTCCTTTGAGATAAGTGAGATCAGAAGCTACATATTTTGAGAGTATATAGAGAGAGTTTATTATCCAGAGGCAGAAATCTTGTTACTTAGTGCAATAGGTTATAACTAAAGAAGTCCCATTTGAATCAATGGCATTTACAGAAGAACTGACTCACCAAATCCTAGCTGATTCAGTGGGCCTATTTGGGTTGTCACTTAACTACATCAAATAATAAGATTTCAGCCTGAGGGGCTTTGTATTTTTAACAGACTTGCTGAGATAAATTTGACTTCAAAGTGGCATCCAGATTTTTAATAGACGAGCAATTACAATATCACCTAAAATATACATTAAATGGGAGTCAGAAGACAGAGTGATTAAAAAAGCTCAAACATTTGTTGCACCATCAGTTATGATTTTAAGCAGTTTTCCTCAAGCTTCGGCTGGCATCAATGAGATTCCATTTATTATCCTGAAGTCATCATTGCAAGAAATTGTTTTCAGTGAATCATTTAATGCATATATTTTAACAAATTTGAGGTTTCCCCGTCGTACAGATTGCATCAGCAGATAAACAGTGAGGCACATCCTCAATTCTTTACTAAAAAAACACACACACATGCTGTTGTCTTAAAGCTCCTGCCTGTTTTATCATACATGTTTTCATTTTACATGAACCTTCATGCATTATAGATTTTTACACTGCATTGTCTGTACCTTACATTCTATATAACCTTTGTCTGAATAAGAGGAACTTGAAATCTGGTCTTCTTTGTAGTTTTTCATTGAACTAGTAAAGGTATTGCCCAACTTCAGACTTTGTTGGGGGCACCCTGAAAACAAATAAGTTTTATTTAATTACATTTTTGTGGATGGCCACTTGTTTTTTCAGATGCTCTTGAACAAATGGCTGCACTCCAGAACAGCTTTTGCCAAACAAAACTTACTGGTCTTGAGATGAAAGTTATGTTCTTAATTGCTTGAGGAGTCTGTCTTATCTTCTAGCTCTATGTTGCTCTCCAGTCATACTAGATCTATACATTTTTTTTATTGCAAGAACTATCAGGAACTGGAAGTTTTTTAAAAAAAACAACAACACACAAATATTTCCAGTTGAAGGAAGTAATTTTGCGCGAATAATTCTCACCATCATAATAATTTCATGTCAGAAATTATTATGGGTTGAAAGGATTTTTGCAGAAGAATCTCTGCTCAGGGAACGCCCAAATGAGGTTCTTTTCATGTCCCCAAGAGCTGGGACAGAGATGGGTGCTCAATCCATCATGTAGTACCCGGGTCTTAAACTGCCAACTTGCCATACTTCCAGCTAACAAGGTGAGCTTTTTAACCTCTGAGCCACCGCAGCCCCTTATTCTCATCATGATCCTACTTCATAGGGCTATTGTGAGGATAAGTTTGGGAAACAGGTGAGCTATGGACATTCAGAATAGAAATGCAAATAAAAGTACAGTAAAACCTTGCATAAAGAGCGCCTCGCTTAGAGACTTAACTCGCTTAAAGAGCAGACTTTTCTCTTTCACAAAATGGTGCCGTGGGCCAGATGCGGCCCACATGTCTTAGGTTGGGAACCCCTGGTCTATATTAACATAAAATATTCTCACACACTAATCATATATATTAGGAAGTTCTGGAGTTGTTCCTCAAAAATCGGAGAGTGGCTATTATGTATCTGGATGTTGATGTTGCTAGCACATGAAAGTAAGACTACAATTGCTGTTTTCTCGCATTCAGTGCTGCTTTATACTGTTCCAGAGAGTCCCTCTACATTTTTGAACAGTTGGTTTTTTTTAAAAAAAAGAAGGATTGGAGACACAAGATGTATGGATTTATTTAATCAAGTTTTCTTTCTACATTTCACTTCCACATTTTCTTGTTTGTGGTAACAATTCACCCATGGAGCTGATTTTTTTGGGAAATGTATAGGAATTATTACTCCCCCCCCCCCTCTTCAATTTACAGAATCCTTTCACTGGATCAAAACCCTATGGATAAAAAGGGGATTCTAAAGTTAGGTACAACACGTTAAGAAAGCTCACGTGCATATTATAGGGCAAGGGTGGAAGATAGGAGGCCTTCCTAACGTTTTATATGTCAACTCTCAACAGCCCAACCCAGCATGGACAATGGTAAGGAACAATTGGGAGTTATTGTCCAAAACATCTGGAGAGCCAAATATTCCTCACTCCTGACATAAGCATTTCCAAAAAGCAGAACTTGGTTTTTTCTGTTGAGTTATACCATTTTTGTATCAACTACCAAAATTACCTTTAATCTTTCTAACAGGTGAGACAACCTTTGACAACTATTCTGAGTGTGCTTTACTAGCTGTGTTTGGCAGCTAATCAAGGCTTTGTGCCACCTGTCTGGAGTTAAAAAAAAGGGGAGCTTTTCTTCTTGGTTGCTGATACATCTCTTTAAATGCCTGTCTCATCCTTTCCTTTCATCCTCTCCCTTGTCATTATGCTGCTCTTATATTGCGCATGCTGTACCTTGTAGGTAAGTGAAAAGTAACACCCACACAAGCAGGGGAGGAAGGAGGACAGAGAGATTTGGGAGGCAAAGCACCATATCAGCTGTTCCCTTCCTTCTCCAAGGTCAGATTCTGATAAAGGTCCAGCAGGTGAGAATCTTTTTGTTGGCTTAGCAACATTTTAAACTCTGTTTCTACTGTGGAACAGACATCTGAGTTTGTTTTTCAGAAAATTGGGATGCTGCTGGCAACGGAAAGGTGATTTTTATTCTCACAGCCTTCTTGTAAATAAGGTGCTTCATTGTTTGACATCTGTTTCGAAATGATGAGACTCAAAAACATGATTGTAGAACAATAAAATCGATGGTGCTTAACTTTTGAGCCTTTGGGGAAGTTAATCGTGGATCACTTTAATTCTTTCCAACCCTTTGATTGGAAATGTGTCACTATGAGAGTTGTAAAAAAGTGACACACACACACAGAGCATTCTATAGGTATTAATCAACTGAAGCTAAAGACTGCTTTCGTATTATAAAATACAATCTAATCTGCATGTATCGGTTTATAGTTGTATCCGTGTATAGCTAAGGGGCCATTCAACAATTACATGATCCATTTTGGGGGGGAAATTGACCCCCTCCATGTAATCCGACCATAATTTTCGCTTCGAACTCCCCCGCTCCTTTAAAATTACGTAATCCAGAGCTTTTGTTTCAAAACTAATTTTTAGAGCTTTTCACTATTGGTGCCTAATGCAGACTGCACAAGTAATTCAATAATCTGAAATCAGATCAAAATTCCCAGAGATCATTTTTTTAAACCTAAAAAAGCGCCATGATTCAAAACCACAACAGCTCCAAATGGATTACATAATCTTTGACCTGACCCCCAACCCCCACCCACCCCCATGTAATTTTCCATAATTCAGATGGCAGACCCCCTCTCCCCCCCCTCGAGGATCCCGTAATTGTTTAATGGCCCCTAAAGAGCCAGCGCTGTCTGCATCTGCAGACGTTTCCATGGACATGTGGCAGGCATGACTCGACACCGGAGTGCACGGAACGCTGTTTACCTTCCCACCGAAGTGGTACCTATTTATCTACTTGCAATTTCTTGCTTTTGAACTGCTAGGTTGGCAGGAGCTGGGACAGAGATGGGAGCTCACTCGGTTGTGCAGCACTCGGGTCTCAAACTGCTGACCTGCTGACTTAATCACTAAGTCACCACAGTCCCTACTCTAAGAATTACATGACATCCATTCCAAGAGTAGTCTTAAAGACCTCCCACAAGAGAGTGCTTACCAGGCTGGAGAACTTGGACGAGTGGTAGTAGTGAGTCTACATCAGAGAAACTCATTGTCTATATTTATGTGTAGTACCTCCCCCTTCCCAGTTTCTCTTCTGCCAAGTAGAGTGGAAAATTCTAAGACGCTCTTTGTGCACAGCTTGTGAAAAACAAACAAACAAACAGAGGTGACTATCACCAGCATTTTGCATCCAAATCTCAATGCCCAGGTAATCTTACTCAGATAGATGAACATTACCAAGAGAAGGCAAGATAAGCTCTCCTCTGACAGATGTTATCGTTGCACATGTCTTACTGCTCTGGCAGGATGCAATGGCCAGGTAGCTTGCATCCTGCTGAGTCTCGCTGTTCCACAACAAAGAGATTTCTAATTATTATTTGTAATAATAATTTTACCAAAACATCTCCAGCTTGCTTATGCCTTGGTACTTGCAATTTTTAACACACACTGCTTTGGACTTCATACCGCCTCAAAGACCTTGCAGTATAAGAGTGGTGTAGAAATATTTCAGCTGATTAAAAAAAAGGCTCAAGAGGAACAAATTGCTTAATAATGTTGTGGATTTTGTTTATTTCATGGATATGCAGTGTGCTTGTTTTAATGCATTAACATCTTTAGTACATATAGGGCAAGAAAGCTTCTCCATTCCCTCTCAAGAGATATTAAATTACCACAACAATTAAGTTTCCTCATATATTGGATCTTCATTTGAAAGAAGTGTCATGCAGTATTTATTTTCTCCAATGCACAATGTGATTTTCATCCTCTTCATTACCTCTGCCATGGTGCCTGTCTTGCCTAGTGCAGTATTAGCCTTCGTTGTGTACAGCTTCTGTGCAGCTGACAGCACAGTATTCATTATTAAGCAGCCCTCTCTGTAGACCTGTGGTTCCTTATAAAGGTAAAGGTCTCCCTTGCTTGAAAGCCAGTCATGTCCAACTCTAGGGGGCACTGCTCATATCCGTGTACTGCCAAAGAGCCAGTGTTGCCTGTGTCTGCAGTTGTTTCCATGGCCATGTGGCAGGCATGACTAGATGCCAGAGCGCACAGAACACTGTTACCTTTCCTGTCAAAACAGTACCTATTTGTCTACTTGCAATTTTTTGCTTTCAAACTGCTAGGTCGGCAGGAGCTAGGATAGACAATGGTGCTCACTCCGTCTCGTAGCACTCAGATCTCAGATTGCTGACCTGCCAGCCTTTCAGTCATCAAGGTCAGCTTCTTAACCACTAAGCCACCACGAGACTCATGGTTCCTTATCCATCATCGAAAGGAAGAATATGCTTCTCCTCAAAAGAGGACAGCATTTTGCTTAAAATTGAATATGCCTATTTAAAGGTTGTTATGTGCTGTCAAGTCAGAACTGTCTTATAGGAAACCTAATAGGATTTTCAAAACAAGTGAGTTATTTCAGGAGTGGTTTGACCAGTTCCACTCCTTCAGGTAAGTTTCCGTGACAGATCTGGGGAATAAAACCCAGGTCTCCTGAGCGCTACTCCATTCCCCTACATATTACAGCACTTACTTGTTTACTTGGTTGATCCCTGTTTCACACGTCAGTTTGACGTGATGGACTGAATCATCGTCTCCCACTGTTTTGAGATTTTACCAGCCTCTCGCCATCGGGAGGTCCTACCGCTACCGTAGCAGGGTCTGATGGTGTGTGGGGGACTGAGGCCAGTGTTTCAATGCTCCTTTAGCCATTTTAAATATGACGACACAGCTGACTGGGCTCATGTCAAAGTTGGCCATATTAGAGCGATGCACTGGCCAGGTGCACTGCCCAAATACCCAATCCTACTTAGCTGACCTGTGTGGTTCCAGAACAGAGAACTTCCTGTTCCGGACCACTAGCCTACACCTTTGTGGTATGGTTGAACCCACACCCCCGCCACCATAGCTGTGGGATGGCCAAGGTCACCGCTGTGGCATGTTGAGGTGTGAGGTGGGATTTGCAGTGGATACTACAGCACACTAGGTAAAATTAGATTTTATTTTTAAAATTTAAACCAACCTGTAATGTATCTTACTCAAAGGGACAACAATGACCAGTTGGCCTGTGTCCTTCCTGCTGAAGTAAGCTCAAAGTAAACTGCTGCATGTTTCTGTTTCCATTCTGTTCTCCCTACCCTTGGGGAGAATGTAGCCTAACAAGTTTATTTTAGAATGAACTTTCAGTGGATTACAATTTACTTCCTCAGACACACTTCATGGGGAGTGGGGATAAAATGAACAATATAAACACAGGAAATTACCTTAAAAAGTGACAGTTGCACTGTTAATTCAGATAGCGAGCAGCCATAGTGTTGATTATATAAACATTCAGTACTTCATACATTCTAATCCAGGCTTTTGATGTGGTGCCTTTGAGATGTGGTGCTGGAGGAGAGTTTTGAGAGTCCCCTGGACAGCGAGGAGAACAAATAGGTCAATATTAGAAGAGATTAGCCCTGAGTGCTCCTTAGAAGGACAAATAACAAAGATGAAGTTGAAGTATTTTGGACATCAAATGAGAAGAGAGGATTCACTTGAGAAGGCCTTGATGCTGGGGAAGGTGGAGGGCAAAAGAAGAAGGGGACGGCCAAAGATGAGATGGCTAGATGGTGTTGTAGACACAATGGGCACAGGGCTGTGTGGACTAAGGAGGATGGTGGAGGACAGAGGTGCCTGGAGAGCGATGGTCCATAGGGTCGCAAAGAGTCGGAATCGACTGTGCGACTGAACAACAACAATCCAGGCTGTATCACTGTCACGAACAAGATGCGAGAGAATTCTTTTATTGAGATGTGTTATAAAAGGAGGACATTCAACAGTCCATTAAAAACAAGCAAACGCTGCTGATCTAGATAGGTTTAAGCCACTTGTCTTGGACTCCATGAAGTGGTACTGTATTTTAAAATTCATATGTTCTATAATAATGGAGAGGAATGAGTGCCATCTACAGGTTTTCCTGTGAACTTTTTGGAAGGCACGATGATGGAAACACACTGCATAAAATCTGTAAATGTGTGCTGTTCTTATTTTTTTTATTAGATACAAAGAAGTGCTGTTCCATTACCTGGTTCAAATGTAGTACCAAGTTTAAGAACTGATTTTATTTTATTTTATTTTAACTCAAGTAGATATGTCTATGGGTAGTACTTTTTAACTGTATCTTATGCACTTTTTTAAAAAACCCTTTATTTTACTATGCTGGTTGTTAACTGTAATAAAATGACTGATTGACTGAATATTGACCAGGGGGCACAGTAGATATTTGGAAATACTGTACAGTTAATTTGCAGTGTCATACCTATTCCTAAACTGAGGGGTCACAAATAAATTCAAAAGGAGGAGGGGAGCATGAGACTGTCAGATTTTCATTGGAAAATGCTGTTATAAACTTTTAAAAATTTCATCAAGGTGTAGCACTGTGTACAGCAGCCAAGTTCACATTTTAAATCTATTTTATTTCTGCTTTTTCTTAAATTACTTTGAGCACTTGGTGGTTTGGATACACTGGTTTTGCCCAGACTATCTCTGGATTCCAGTTCTGCAGGTCAGAGATGGCCCAATTAAAAACGGCAGGGATTCCCACTTGCGTAACATATTGATTGGATCCCACTGTGTAAGCCAAAGGGGAAAGAGGAAATGTGTGTAGAATGGACCTATCCATTCGTGGATAATAAACAACTAAGGTACCCAGCATGTTGGTGGCAAAATGGTAATTACCTAGTGAACTGCCCAGAGAGTGCTTTAAGTGCTACGGGACGGTATATGAGTGTAATTGCAATTGTTATATTATTATTTATTTTTTTCAATGCTTTTACTAGGTTTTGTGTTTAAAGCACAAGTTGTAATTTGTGTTAAAAGAGAGTTAGAAGATGGTGAAGAGATGTAAAGATGTGAAGTTTCAAGCAAAACAAAACAACGCAGACACACAAGGAGGCATGATGCCAAAATGTTAGAGAACCATTATACTATACATGCTCAGGGCCCGACATGATCAATGTACTCTGGACCGTTCCAGATCAAATCCAACTCCAAACCATGCACACCTCTACCTTTTTCTGTTTTCTCACTATCTTTTTAAAAGATTGGGGGTAGGGGAGGGAACCTGATGTTTCCCTTTATCATTATTTTGCAAATTGATCAGTGGAGTGAAGTTTTTGTAATGCTGGAAATGTTTGAGATTAAGATAAATACTATTATTTAAGGAATGACATCAACTTTACAAGGTAATTATAGGATCTTTCACTACATAAACTAATTTACGGAACTGAAATAGTGTGATAAGATTGAGAAGGAAAAATAACCCAAACTTCCCTTTAAAATTGCTAGGCTATTTGTTGTGCTGCTGCTCTTCCATTATTATGTTAAACTTGTCTTGTAAAACCATGTGTGTTAAATAAATTATGCACTTGACACACTCCTAGCTCTCAAAATGTTGAAGTAAGTTCTCTTTAGGCTTTGTCAAAATGATTCATTATCCCTTAATGGAATTGAGAGAAGAAAATTGTCATGTTGCTACCTAATCTCCTCCCCCCCCCTTTTTTTTTTTAATTTAAAAGATGTGAAAAGTAAAGTATAGAAGTCCAGCCATGCTACTTTGACTCTGAACAGCTAATCTGAAGATTTCTCAGAAATGTCAGCCTGTTTCAGTTTATACAACAAAGGCAAAACAAACATAAAAACAAAAGGGAAATTATTGTGGAACCTTGAAGACTTAACAGATTTACTTAGTCATAAGCATTTATGAATTATAGTGCATTATAGTGCATATCCTCAGTCAGATGGGGTGGAATGTTTAGCCAAAGATTTATATATTGAGTAACTTGTGGGCCTAGGACCAAAGGAAGAGGATTTGAAAAGACATTTCAAAAGGGCAATAAAATTATTACTGTTGTTTATAATGGTATTTGTCACTTTGAAATTTCATCTTCTGTGCCTTTATCCATCTCCACTGGTAATGTCAGGTGTAAAAGATGGGCTTTTCCCATAGAGAGGTGAGAGGCCATATATCAACACCCTAACATCTTTATTGTTTTCTGAATTCGCAATCTCTGTCATGCTACCTTGCCTTCCTAAATCTATCAAGGTGTAATGGCCATTGTACCCTTAGGTCTCTACAGGGACAATCCCTGTAACATATAGCCAGTAGTTTTTAATTTCTTGATTTTCCCCCAAATTGTATACAATGAAATTTTCAGAGAACCTGAAAGCTCACCATCTTTTTGACATTTTACTGATCCAGTAAAAGCGATTCAACCCTGAGTTTTGTTCCTATTGACTGTCACACAGTCTCCAGAGCTTCCTACTTCCAACTGAGAGATGTCAGTGGTTGACATCCTTCTTACTTGGGTACTAGGTTGATCCGTGTTTCACATATCAGGTTGACGTGGTGGATCAAAGCATTGTCTTCCACTGCTTCCGATCCCATGCCAGTGTCAACTAGAGCCTTGGGAACTTTGCCCTGAACTGGTCTTCCCATCTGTTTGCTGGCCTATCTAGTGGTGACCACCAATGTATTACAATCCTACAGTAGAAAAAAATCCCCATCTGGCTGGGGTGCATGTGGTCTGAATCCCAGCTAAATCCATCACCAACCCTCAGGTTCAGTATGTTCTCAACAAGTGCCTTCGGTGTTAAAACAGCATTTAATTCTTTTGTATGAGAAACCCATTCGAGGTAATCTTTGCTCTTTCAAAATAACATCTCCCTTGCAAATCCCACACCCCTTTAGTCAAACTAGAAGTGACCTTCAACAGAACTGTGTGTGTTTGTGTGTGTTTACTTTAAACCTGCAGAAACCCACCCCTCCAGTTTTGCCTCCTCACTCATACAGTAGAAATGTATGAAAGGCTCATGTCATGATGTCATTTCAGAGAAGGGCAATAAGGATGATTTATTTATTTATTCATTCATTCAGATTTATATGATCAGAGGACTGGAAACCAAGCAGTGGTGGGCTCCCAAAATTTTTTACTACCACACTGTGGGTGTGGTATGGTGGGCGTGGCCAGGGGGAAAGTTCTGCGTTGCACCCGAATTAGAACTACTTTATTTCAAAACTTGGATGGGCATGGCCAGCCAGAATTTCTGCTACTGGTTCTGGCGAACTGGTGCAAACCTGCTGATGTCCACCATTGAAACCAAGCCATATGAGGAGAGATTAAAGCAACTGGGATTTTTAGCCTTTAGAAGAGGAAAATAAAAGAGGATATGATAGCATCCTTCAAATACCTGAAAGATAATAATCAAAGAATTATAGAATCAAAGAATAACTGAGTTGGAAGGGGCCTTTTAGGCCATTGAATACAACCTCCTGCTCAACGTACTGTAGGAATCCAAATCAAAGCAGATATGATAGATGGTTGTACACTTTCTTTTGAATTCTTCCAGTTTTGGAGCACTCACCACTTCTTGAGGCAGTTGGTTTCACTGTTGTACTGCTCTAACTGTTAAGTTTTTCCTAATATCCAGCCTATATCTGGCTTCCTTTAGTTGGAGTCTGTTATTACATGTCCTGCACTCTGGGATAATGGAAAACAGATCCTTCCCTTCCTCTTTGTGATTATATTTCAGGTTATTTGAGGAGTGCTGTCATATTAGGAGGCTGTTCTTGGTCATCCCAGAGTGCAGGACATATAATAATAGACTCAAACTAGAAGCCAGATATAGGCTGAATATCAGAAAAAACTTCTTAACTGTTAGAGCAGCACAATAGTGGAACCAATTACTTCAGGGAGGGGGCGGTGAGCACTCCAACACTGGAAGTATATACATTAATGCTGTGAGGTCTAATTCTTATGTCTGACAAAGTGGACTTGGTCCACGAAAGGTCATTTAAATTGTCATCGTCGTAACCTTCAAGGAAAAAAAATGTATACTCGGAGATTTAAATACAGGAGTCTTAAAGGTGCCACGTTTTTCGTCTTTTGTTTTGTTTACTCTCTATATCTTGAAACACATATCAATTGTAAATATCCTCAAGGCTGTTATGGCAGTCCAGGTGTCAAATCCTGCATGTCTCATTTCATATGTGCTGCAGGAGATTTATTTTATTTTTATTTTTTTTTCTAATTTGTATTGCCACCCAACCCCAAAGATTCTGGGCAGCTCACAGAAAATAAAACAAATGGCAGTTTTAAAAAAGCAATAAAAAACCATTTAAAAACTACTCACAATTTTTTTAAAAAAAGATTAAAAGCTTAAAAGAGTTTAAAAGAGAGTGTTCTACTAAATTAGCCAGCAGGCCTGGGTTACCATGTCACTGATCATAGTGTTTGGGTCACTTCTTGGCAAGCTGGGATCCACCTTAAACAAATTCGCACCAGTGGCATCTTTCCTGTTTGTAATTCTTTTTGAAACAGACTAACATTGCTACCACTTCCAAAATTTCAAGAGAGAACTGGACCACCATCTGTCAGATCTGCTTTGATTTGGATTCATGCATTGAACAAGGGGGTTGGACTAGATCAGGGGTGCCCAAACTACAGGCTGTGGGCTGGATCTGGTCCCGACACCAATTCATCCGGCCCAAGCTGCCCTTGCTGCTCCTGGAAATGGAAGTAAAACATGCCTGTCCAGGTGTGTTTTACTTCCACTTCCAGGAGCAGCAAGGCAGCACGGGCTGGATGAATTGGTGTCGGGGGTCAGATCTGTCCCACAGGCCATAGTTTGGGCACTCCTGGTTTAAGCAGAGAAGATTGCAGTCTAAACATTGATCTCGTCCTGTTGCGAAACAGATTGCAAGGTGTATTTTACTTGTTTCCGGTGGGAACAAACACAAGACCGGCCTACTGAACCACATGACCGGCCCACGGCCTAAAATGTTTGGGCACCCCTGGACTATTTGGTCTAAAAAGCCGCTTTTAACTCAGTGATCCCATGCCAAGCTCAAGTATTGCTGATGCCTGAAGTGGTGCTACATTATAATCTCCAAACCCCTGTCCCCCTTTGATGTTCTAGCCCCGTGATGGCGAACCTTGGCACTCCAGCAGGGCAGGTGTGGGGCTTTAATAGGAACACGGTCCTTGCCTGCTGGCTTATGTGAACAATTAAGAACTCTCTCTTTTTTTATAGTGGGTCGGATGGGTGTGGGATATGTTTTTTTAAAAAAGTGGGTGGGATATGGGTCTTTTAAAGTGTTTCTTATGTGTTTTTAGAACTTGTTGTAATGCCGCCCTGAGTTGGGTTCTACCTGAGTGGGCGGCATATATAAATATTACTATTAAATTAAATTTAAAAAATTTACTTGGACTTCAATTCCCAGAAACAAGCCCCTGTGAAACCACACAAATGGGTTTACTGCAATTCATCCGGCCCACGCCGCCCTCGTCGCTCCCAGAAGAGGAAGTAGAATGAGCCCGTACGGAGGAAGGGTTAACCTGGAAGAGTCTTAACCGTACGGACGTGTTTTACTTTCGCTTCTGGGAGCGGCAAGGGCCGGATGAATTGCAGTAAACCCATTCATGTGGATTCACCGAGGGCTGGGCTTCTGGGAATCGAAGTTATGGAACATATGGAATGCCAAGGTTCGCCATCACGAGGCTAGCCCGCCTTAACGTTGTAGCCCAGTGTTTCTCAACCTTTCGTTTTTGGACTTCAATTCCCAGAGGCTTAAGTTAGTCCATTGGCTGATCAGTGCTTTGGGGAATTGACTTAGGCTTCTGGGAATTGAAGTCCAAAAACCAAAGATTGAGATACACTGTAGGTAGCCCATGCCCAGCTTAGACGCTGCAACGAACGAAACCATCTTTACCACAGCCCCCCTGGCCAAATAATTTATTAGAACGAGCCGAGGACGAATGATTGACGGGAGGCAGGGCCACGCCCACCCCCGTCTCGCGCCCAATCGCGTCCCTCCAATCGGCTCTTCCGCCGCCTCGCCCCTAGCGTAGGCTCCTCCTCCTCCTCGGCTTTTTTCGGAGATGGGCGGGCCGAGTGAGGGCAGCGGCGTCGACCAGCTCGGGTCGCGTGACCGCACGTCGCGTGACGTAGGAGGAAGAAGGCGACGCCATTAGAAAGAAGAGGCCGAGAGCGAGCCAGCCGCCCTGCCTTGCCTGCCTTTCGAGGGGGAAGTGGGAAATCCTGTCCCTGTCCGAGCGCGGCCTCGCCTCCTCCCTCGCGGGCACCCCCCTCTCTCAGTGGTGGTGGTCCATAGCCTTCCTCGCCTCCCCCGCCCCGCGTCCGTACGTGACGAGCGGGGTTCCGCGGTGGCGGATGTGAATCCGCGGCGGGCGCCCCTTCGCTGCGGATGGCGACGGTAGCGGCCACAACTGGCTTAGGCGGCGGCGGCGCTGCGGCGGCTGCTCCTGGCGTCGTCGCGGGGCGAAGCTTTTCCTTCAAGGTGGTGTTGCTCGGCGAGGGCTGCGTGGGGAAGACGTCGCTGGTGCTCCGCTACTGCGAGAACAAGTTCAATGACAAGCACATCACCACCTTACAGGTAGGTCAGGCGGCGGCGGCGGGGCTAAGGTGGGCCTTTCTGGCGGGGGCCGGAGCCGGGAGGTGGACCGTCCCTGCCCCAAGCTCGGGCCCCGTGGCAGGGCGAGGCGGCCCAAAGGCAGCGTTTCCCCCTCCTTGGCCCTCTCCTCTTTATGCTGCGAGTTGTAAAATAATAATAATAATATAGACATTTGAAGGGACTGCAGTGGCTAAGACGCTGACTGGGAGTTTGGAAGGTCAGCAGTTCGATTCCCCGAGTACTGCAGGTCACGGGAATGAGCTCCCGTCTTTGTCCCAGCTCCTGCCAACACCTAGCAGTTCGAATAAAGCAAGACATTGCAAGTAGATAAATAGGGACCACTTCGGTGGGAAAGTAAAACAGCACTCCGGCGTCTAGTCATGCCTGCCACATGACCACGGAAACGTCTGCAGCAGCAGACAGGCGCTGGCTCTTCGGCTTTGAAACAGAGATGAGCGCTGAACCCTAGAGTCGGATGCGACTGGCTTTTGAGCAAGGGAAACCTTTACCTATAGACATTTGCCTCGCAACCCACCTGATATAACTGCTGTAGAAAAGAAGAGGGTCTGGTTTATTGACATGAAGACAAACAACTGGAGAAAGTCACAAAATATCTTGATTTGCAAATTGAAGTCTATGGAGGGGAAAAAAAATATGTTTTTGTGATTGAAGCCCTTGGAGCAATACCTAAAGGACTGCCTAGATAAGTTCTCAACCTTTTAAAGCCAGGGGCCAGGTCATGCTCCCTCAGACAGCTTCAGGGGCCAGATGGCCATTTTGCCCTTCCTCCACCACATGGCACTTCCAGGTGTGGTGGAGGCAGCAGGGGCCACATGAAATGGCACTATGGGCTGCATCCAGCCTGTGTGCCACAGGTTGAGAAACCCTGCCCTAGATATTTGGAAATTTTGAACTTGGCAGGCATGGACAGCTTAACTCTCCAAAAACCAACTCTACTAGGGACTGCATATATACTCAGACGTTACCTTAACTGTTCTTAGGTCCTTGGCTTGTGCTTGAACTGTTAATTTTACTCCAGTCCTGAACTGTGAATCAAATGTTTGATTTGTATCCAATAATAATAATAATATGCCAGAAATTATTCTGGGTTGAAAGGATTTTTGCTGGAGAAACTCCGCTCAGGGGGCTTTTGAACTGCTGAGCTGCCAACTGCTGAGCTGCTGCCATCAAGTTCAGTGTCTTAACCACTAAGCCACCACAGTCCCTAGAGCAAAGGATATGTTTATGGGAAACCAGTGGGGGTTATTGGAAGGATTGATCTAGGTTATGAGCCTCTGCTGTGCAGTGGAAACCCAGTACAGGTGGCCCTGATAAAACCACTCTTTGAATAGTTCACAGACTTTGAAACCCCTATTAGGGTTGCTAGAAGTCTGACGGTCTGGGCAGATTGTCCTGCTATGGTAGTAGAGTAGACCCTACTGCATGTCAGGCAGTGGTTAAGGAACGTGACCACCCTGAGGACATGGTCTTGGGTGGCATAGTCCACATGGAAGGGCGATGGTCCTCAACTGGATCAAATCCCACTTAAATCCATCTTGATGGAGGGCAGCAGCTTCATCAGTACTGGCTTGGGGCTGAGGAGAACCTTGTGTGCCAAAAGGGCTCAGGATCAGAAAGTGACTCAGGGAAGTGGAGCAGTGGTACGGTGTCACTCTGCAATGTAGAAGGCAAATGGAAGCCCACTGCATTATATTGCTCCCAGGATAGTCTTCATGGCTGATCGCCAGGAAGATAGCATATACAGTATTCGGGATTGGATGCAGCACTTGAAGACTAAGAAAAAGTTTCTAGGGTGGGCTTTGTTGCTTTACGTCTTGTGCTGAGTAGATGCTGGTTTGTGTTGAAATTTGTAAGGGCAAAGGATACATTTATGGAAAGCCAGTGGTTTTTTTTTTTTTTTTGGAAGGCTTGCCTGGGTTATGAGTCCCTGATGAAGGGTTAGATAGTTTACCTCATAATTATGCAGGAAAGTTGAATTTACATGTCATAAGACACATTTAGAATTCGTTATCAGAATTGAAATGTGGAATAATAGTTAATTTGTTAGCTTACTGGGTCAATACAGTAAGCTTTTTATGGTTATTCACCCACTTCATCAAATATTACAATGTGTATCTGGCAGAGTAAACGCCATATACAGTACTGTACATATGCTGGTTTTTTAAATGCCAGGAGAGAGTAGAATCAAAGCCACACTTCTCTGGATCTTAAACCTGTTGAGTGTATGTTTGTCTAGATATTAGAGCGCATTGATTTAATTGTGTTTATGTAGTTTGTAGTATTGCTGCATTTAGCAAGATTTTTAAAACATTATTTCCATTGAGAGAGGAGAAACTTAGGAAACCACCATCTTTAAAATTTGGCACAGGGACTGTGATGATGTATTTAGAGGAAGTGCTTTGAAGTAAGGAGTTAATATTTTCAGTAAGATGGGTTTTGAAGATGAGAATTCAGTTGGGAAATTGCAGCTTTGTAGTAGTTTTGCAACACTAGATTTCCTGACAAGAGACCGGGATTGTAGACAGAAATGCGCAAAGGAATAGTGATACTAACTGTATACAGCCATGAATCATTGGCCTGCGTTTCTTTGTATACTTCAAGGATTTCACATACTGAAAAGCAAGGTTTTTGAACAATTCTGTTCACATATTTTATCAACATCTCAGTTTCTCTCATGAGGCTGTGCTTTTGTAATTTGAAATGGACACTTAAATTAGATGTAATAATGTGCCTTTAAGTCAATTCTGACTTGTCAGGGTTTTATATACAGAGAGTACTTAGAAATGGTTCACCATTCCCTTCTTCTGCAGGCATTCTGGAGCTGTGCAGTTTGCCCAAGACCCAACAGTCTGGCTTTTCTTCTTGGAGACATATTGGGGAATTGAACTCCCAACCTGTGTGCAGGCAAATACTGTAGTAAAGGTTTCCCTTGCTCGAAAGCTAGTTGTATCCGACTCTAGGGTGCAGTGCTCATCTCTGTTTCCAAGCCGAAGAGCCAGCGCTGTCTGCTTCTGCAGACGTTTGCGTGGTCATGTGGCAGGCATGACTAGACACCGGAACGCTCCGTGTACCGAACTCACAAATGCTTGGAGAAGGCAAAATATTCACATAGTATTTTTAAAAAAATGCCAGTTTAGGTTTTGGCTGCCTACTGTAGTGCTTTTAAGGTTTGAGATACCCATTAAAACTTTTTCTGTTGTGAAACAGCCTTTACACATTTGTAGGAGGATAATCTCAAACCCTTGTTGCTGTAGTTAAATTTTTTTTTCTTGGGCCCATAATACACTGTTTAGAGACACAGCAAGTTGGGTTGTGCTATCTACAGTCTATTTATATATTGCAGAGTTGGGTATTCTTAAGAATGAGAATCAGCTCTACATATGATTAGTCTACAGATGGATTTGTTTGTGATGAGTATGTAAGTATGTATATACAAGAAACACTGTGTAGGAGGATGCTTGGAGAAGGCAAAATGCTGACACATACAATGGACAAATCACTGTATTCCTTGAGAGAAAAGACATTGTGTGACACTGTAATTTTAGTGATAATTTGCTGTGTTTATTTGATATGTGTAAATCTGGCCCATAGAATTTACAGCCCATTGAATGACAACAAATCTGACCCTTTTTAAAGTAACATGTATCCTTTTTCTAGGTGATTTTAAAGGACAACATGACATCTGATCTGAAACTATTACAGTGACTTTGATAGTTTGTACAAAAAACATTTGGAATCCCCTTTTCGCCTTCTGTAGGCAGAGAAAGGGGAAACTTTGGTTATCTGCAGCATACTGTCACTTCCATGGTTTGTTGCCTATAATATTTTATGCTACTATAGATATTTTCCTATTGGTGTGGGAGAACCCAGCATCCTGGAACTATTAGTTGGGTACTGCACTTTCTGATGTCTCAGAAATGTCAAAAGAAAGGCAGTCAGTTCCTGCTTTAAGTTTAAATAGCTTTAATCAGCTTCCCCATTCTCAGAATAAGGATTATTTGTTTCACATAACTTTTTGCTCATGTTCTAAATTTTGGTTTCTACTTTTTCTCACTGGCATCTCAAGCAGCTTATACAGTCCTTACCCTTTGCCTTACAATTATTATTATTTTTTGCACAACAATCTTGTGATATAAGTTATATTGGAAGAGTGGCTCTATCATCCCTTCATCTTTATGACTGGGTAGGGATTTGACTTTTGGTCTCTGTATCTCCTGCCCTGGTCTCAGCTTTAGGCAACAGTGCTAACTAAGCAAGATGGCTGAGGGTTGCCTGAACTGAGACTAAGCCAGTTGTATCTGTGCTGATCGCAAGTTCCTCCCAGTCTAAGGATGTTGGCAGTCACTTAAAACACCCTGACCCTGGCTTAAATTTGTGCTGGGATAGTGGCTGATAGTTATGGCTGAGAGTGCTAAGTTTGCATTGAGAGCTCTTCCCTTGTTCCTCCCCTGTGGAGCTGCGGTGGCTCAATGGTTAAGAAGCTCACCTTTTTAGCTGGAAGGCTGGCAAGTCAGCAGTTCAAAAACCGGGTACTGCATGACAGATTGAGCTCCCATCTCTGTCCCAGCTCTTGGGGACATGAAAGGAGCCTCATTGAGTGGAGTTTTCATACTGAATGCAAACAGTTTATGTGTGACAAGGCTTTAGTATCTGCATATGATTAGGAATTTGAAAAATTCTTCCATTTTTCTCTGGGTAGATTTGATTTAAATTATAATTAAATCACTACTCAAACGTTATCCAATCTTGTGATTCATTTGCAGCAGAACTTTGTTTCTGCTTTTCTGCAATCTTGAGTTATATTTCTTCATAATCTCCTTGCTGAGACAGATTCTACTCGCAATACTTTTCTACTCTTTCACTGTTCCAGTGAGAAAGAGAGGTGAGCCTTGCTTTTCCTTTTCCAGAGTTGTGCAGGAAAATAGCTAGAAGCAACAATCTGAAAGAATCAGCATCATTCAAGGAAACTACTGTAAGCAAGCCTAACAATTTTCTTAGGAGTTTTTAGACTTTTTCATATTACAGTATCATATTGAGAGGAGAAAGTTTCAGGAAAAACTAGTTCGAGCTAGAAAATAGAGCTTAGCTTATCAGGTCATTTATTTCTTACCTCTATACACTGTTAACATGTATGCATTTCTGGTGGTATCTTGTAGGCTGACTATCTGGAGAGTTACAAAAGGTAATCTATACAAAAGCCTATAGGTAAAGGTTTCCCTTGCTCGAAAGCCAGTTGTATCCGACTCTAGGGTTCAGTGCTCATCTCTGTTTCAAAGCCGAAGAGCCAGCGCTGTCTGCTTCTGCAGACATTTCCATGGTCATGTGGCAGGCATGACTAGACACTGGAGCGCATGGAACGCTGTTACCTTCCCACCGAAGTGGTCCCTATTTATCTACTTGCAATTTCTTACTTTTGAACTGCTAGGTTGGCAGGAGCTGGGACAAAGACGGGAGCTCATTCCCGTGCCCTGCAGTTCTTGGGAATCGAATTGCTGACCTTTCGCCTCCCAGTCAGCTTCTTAGCCACTACAGTCCTATAGTTGTCCACAAAAAAGAGGCCTTATTGTTTTTAATTTGTAAGCATACAGTGCCCAGTGGGTTAGCATACTTAGTCACAACGAGACTAAGCCCATAGCATCTGTGGAATATGGTGAGGTCCTCTGTAAGTTCCTCTGCTTCAAGAGACCTACTGTACTTGCAACTTTCTATACTAAGCAACAGGATTTCAGCCATTCTCTTAAAATATAGATTTGAATTTTAATTTGGTTGTTGTTGTTCAGTCGCACAGTCAATTCTGACCCCATGGACCATTGCTCGCCAGGCACCTCTGTCCTCCACCATCTTCCTCAGCCTGCCCAGCTCTGTGCTCATTGCGTCAACAATACCATCTAACCATCTCATTTTCTGTCACCCCTTTCTTCTCTTGCCCTTGACCTTTCCCAACATCAAGGCTTTTTCAAGTGAATCCTCTCTTCTCATTTGATGTCCAAAGTACTTTAGCTTCATCTTCACTATTTGACTTTCCAAGGGGCAGTCAGGGTTGATTTCTTCTACGATCGACCTATTTGTTTTCCTATTCTTATTTCATAATTAATTATTGAGTATAACACATTTGAAATTAAAGCTGTCATTGCATAGCCTCCTTCGAAAAACAAAATGCATTTTAACAATAAAAACTAAAAGTCAGTGGTTATATTAATTTTATAGAAAAGTTAAAGATGATCAATTTTTATCCACTCTGACCTTTCTTGTGCTTCTCAAAATCCCACTGGCATTTTCATCCTGCCCCTGTTCTGTAATAGTCTATGAAACCTTTTTTCCAAGCATGACATTTCTCCCCATATTACAGTGTTTTTGTTTTGAAAACTACATTTCTGATCATACTGTACTCATGTATATAGTTCCCTGATTTGTGAAGCATATTTTAACATAATTTTCAATTACATACATTTTGGTAATCCACATTTTTCAAATTATGCATGGTGTTGAGTTCATTTTTTTTTCTTTCCTGAAAAAGATTGTATTGTATTGTTTGTTTATACCCCACTTTTCTAGTGTAAAACACTACTCAAAGGGGCTTCCAACAGTAAACAATATACAATAATAAGCAGAATACAATATACATAAATAAAATACAATGCAAAACATAAGCAATACACAGCGAAACATAAAGATAAATACAGTACTAATGCTGTGGATATACAGTTCACACAGCATAATACAAAAAAGTTATACAGTAAAATCAAAAATACTCAATACATACTAAGGCAGGAACGACTGTGGACTGCAGTCTACTTGCACCTTGCATGCTAGGTATATTTACTCACCTACCATGGCTGTGCTGTTACTAAACTACTTTTAAACTTTAACTCAGTGTTTCCCAACCTTTGGTGTTTGGACCTCAAGCCCCAGGAGCCCAAGTCAGTACACTGGTTGATCAGTGCTTTGGGGAACTGACCTAGGCTTCTGGGAATCGAAGTAAAAGAACCATAGGTTGAGAAGGTAAAGGTAAAGGCCACCCTTGTTTGAAAGCCAGTAATATCTGACTCTAGAGTTCAGTGCCCATCAGTAAGGCCAGAGGAGTGGATGTTGTAAAGTTAAAAAATGAAGTGTTTCCAAGTGCACGTCTCATTTCTAAATATTTAAGAGCAGTATTTCACATAATTCTGTATTTGCACATATTTATGCAGTGATTCATAAGTCTACTAATTTAGTTATGGTGCCTTGATGTAAAATCAAGGATAAGTAAATTAAAGAACTGTGAAGTCATAAGACAGCCACAAGATCTGACACTACAGTGCTGCTCTGGTCAGATATTTGCATTTACTGCTTAAAATTAACTTATGGCTTTTTTTTGTTTGAAATAAAAGTCCAAATGCCATCACAGTAGAATTTGAAAAGTGCTGCTTTATTTTGGTAAGTAGCAGAGTGAGGGAGAGAGATGTAGTATCTATATTTGTCTGGATGTTTCCTGCCAGCAGAGTACTGTAAATATGAGTTGTTTGGAAAAAAGCAGAAGAGCTTGGTAGTTCAGTGCTATATTTTGAGAAGATAAAGAGCCATCACACTACAGTATTATATATCTGTGCACTTTTGTGTTGGTAGGACTGCAGTGGCTTAGTGTTTAAGATGCTGAACTTGACGACTGGAAAGTCAGTCAGCAGTTCAAGACCCAAGTGCTGCATGATGGAGTGAGCTCCCATCTCTTGCCAACCTAGCAGTCCAAAAGCAAGAAATTACAAGTACATAAAGAGGTACCAATTTGGTGGGGAGGTAAACAGTGTTCCTTGCACGTCTAGTCATGCCTGCCACACGTCCACGGAAACATCTGCAGAAGCAGGCAGTACTGTCTCATTGGCTATAAACAGAGATGAGCATTGAACCCTAGAGTCAGATACGATTGGCTTTTGAGCAAGAATGACCTTTACCTTTGTGTTGGTGAGAGAAAAATAAATTTCCCTGTCAAGAAAGAGGTGTATCCATTCTTTTATTGGTTTGGGATAATGTGCTGTTCTAATAGGCTAGAAGTGTAGATTATTGGCCTGTTTTAGCTCACATTTTGAAGCCATGTAGGAAGTGAACACACATTTTTTCAACTTGGCAAATGGAATTATGGAGAGAAACTGAGATACACACAAATGCACATTTTATGTAGTGTCAGTTGTGGGTTTTTTACTATAAGAATATTTTTGCACTGACCAGAATCCTGTTGTTTGGCATGTTTCACTTGTGCAGTTTGGTATATGACAGAAACCTCAGTGTTTATGCAGACTTGAACACCAATAGGATTCTGGCCTTAGTATCTAACTTCATACATGCAAGTGTATTCTTTAATATATTGATTAAATACTAATATATCCATTTCTCTTCAAAAGTTCAATAGACTATGGATTTTACTATTTTGGAAAACAGAAGACAACAGTTTAAAATGGTAACCATCAAGATTGTCATAAACAAGAGGAATTGCATGCCTTTTGACCTATGGTTTCATTACCACAGTCAGCATTATTCAAAAGCAAATGTAATAGTGCAGTATTGAAAAACCTACCTACAACAACACTACCGAAAACATAAAGAACAGCTAGCTCTTTCAGACTTAATTTTTTCAAGTAGTGGTTGCCTCTAGCCTAACCAATCATAATGTTAGGGACCACCACTCTACAGAATGCGGAAATTGTAATTAGTTGCCTAGTTATCAAAAACCATTTCTAAACAAGTAGTGCATGTTTAGAACCTTGCTTTTTTACAACAACAACAAGAACCAGTTATTCTAGAAGAGTATTAAGATATTTTTGTCACCACCGCCACTCTTTCAATTTCCCCCCAGTAGAACAATGGAAGCAAAGAGAACGAGGGTGGGGTGGGGTGGGGGTAACAGTCTATGTTCTAATTTTTCTCTTTACACCTGTTCAAGGTATTTGTGGGCAGATGTCACAAGTAAAATAGACACATGGTCACAATTTCAATAAAATAAGGCCACTTGGTCTATACACAATATAAATTCAGGCACAAGCGATACATTTATTAAATGTATAAAAAATCAAACAGGTATCTCTCAATTCTTCTTCAGGCTGTGTACTGATATTTTTGGGGTAGTGCTGAAGAATTATAAACTCATGGCAGGTGGTTATGTTAGGTTTGGTTCTTATAGATGTGTTAGGAAAAAGCAACACCCCAGATATCCTTTATGCACTATCCACAAAATTTCAGTGCACAGCCTTCCATGTCTAGGCCAGACATGAAACTACCAAAATGAAGGCACCTTTTGTTGAGTTCATTCTGCAGTTACTTTCGCCTGACCTAGTGTGAGAAAGATTAGCTGGCAACACAAGGTTGCCGTTACCAGGGTACACCCAATTGTTGTTCAGAAATACCACAATCTTCGAGGAGCCTCTTTCAGTGCACAGTCTGAAGAGGATGAATTATTGTTGAAAGCTAGTTGTTAGCTTTTTTTAAAAAAAGTATGTATAATAAAGGTATCATTTGCTCTGTGTTTTTTATATGGTCAAAAGTTGTGAACAGTGGGATATATTTCAATAATCATCCTTTTTACAGGTTTTTTCCATTTGCTGTTTACATGCACATTGAAGAGAAATTTGACTATAAAATATACAAATGCCTTTTAGAATTGACCTGCTGTCATGTCCCTATCTCTGATTATCTGTCTGTACTTAAGTATAAAATTAAGGCGGTGGCTGGTCCTTCGAACTGATTTTTAAAGCTATAAAGGCAGGTAATACTTAGATAACAATGCTTTTATTAATTTTAGGAAAACATATCTTGTTTTTAATCTCATTCTATTGAACTAATAATCTTTGCAACAGGTTCTTAAAGCATTATATTTTTATACTATGAGATAGCAATATAGTAGTATAAGTGGTTCAACTACAGTCTGAATAAACTAATTGTATAATCAGTAACTCCTGCTACTTACTCCAAAAGTGTATAAACATTCGTTCAGTCACTATACACCCATTTTGTTCTTCCTTAGATTGAACAAATATTCCTAGCTATTCAAAAATCTGCAAGATTTCAGGTTTTTTGTCATTAATTTTAATAAATACATGTTTTGCTTGTGGTGTAATCTCCCCCTTTAAAACATGTAAAAAAAATAAATACTAATTTTGGTCGATCAGTGTAATTTGGATATAAAATATTTAATGTGTGACTATTCTTCATTTCTAGGCCTCTTTCCTAACAAAAAAGCTAAATATTGGAGGAAAAAGAGTAAACCTTGCAATATGGGTATGTATATTTCACATTATTATGTGTCTAAAATTTGAAAACCATTTCCCATAGTAAAGTATACAGTAAAGGAATCTTAAATTAGCACAAATTCCCCTTTTTAGGACTTTAAATGAGAACTAACATAGATATCTTTGGTAAATGCAGGATACAGCAGGGCAAGAAAGATTTCATGCTTTGGGACCCATTTACTACAGAGATTCTAATGGAGCTATTTTAGTGTATGATATAACAGATGAAGACTCTTTTCAGAAGGTAATTATTATTTTAAAATGTGGAAGCTTAATGCTTATTTCATATATGTTGCCCCCCCTTTCCCCCCTGCTGAAATCAGTGTTCATTCTTTGGGTTAAAAATGGCTTCTATGTAAATGTCAACACATACTATAGCCACAATTTATGCCATTAATCTGAAATGCATTTACAGCGAATCTCATATATTTTGTTAAGTTTCGTGAGTCTTACAGCAAGATGAGTGGATTATAATTTACAAACGTAATGTAAGAAATAGAGAGACTGGAGGTTTTCTGGGTTGTGTCAATATAATGTCCTTTATTTAGAGGTAGATTTTTCTCTTTCTCCCTTACTCAGTGGCACAGTTACTATTCTGGGTGGAGAACAATAATCTTGAACATAAATATGTAATACTAACCCATAAAACTAGCAATATCAAATGCAACAGAGACAAACAAGAATGACAGAATTTTACAACATAATTACATCATATGGCAACATCGAAGACAGATCTTGAAATTATGGGTCATAGGATTAATCTCTCAGGGTTAGGATGTTAAAAGCTTCCTTGTATAGTTCCGTCTTTAATTACTTTTGGAAAAGACAAAAGGAAAGAAGCCTGGTGCACTTCTAATTGGAGGCCATTCCATAAAGACCACCAAGAAGGCATGATTCCTAGTTGAGTTTCCTTTGACCGCTCGCTCTTGGCATGGCCACTTTGAGGAGTGAGGCATGGGAAGATACAGGTGACCCTGAGAAACACTCCACCAGGTAGTGAGTTCCAAAACTGTTTAGGCTTTATATGTTAGAATAAAAACCTTGAATTTGTCACTGAAACTGACTAGAAGCCAGTGCAATTGAACCAGAATTGGAAAGATATGGTCAAATTCAGATGGTTTCTAAGGTCAGCCTGGCTACAGCATTCTGAACCTGTTAGTGTTGTACTGTCTTCAAAGGTAGCCTCACCTAGAAAGCATTGCAGTACTGTAATTGATTTTTGAGATTACCAGCATGTGAACCAATGTTGTCAGGGATTCCATGCCCAGGAATCTGCCAAAAAGTAGGAAAAGCTGCTTTGGCAGATATCTATTGTTTTTTTTAAAACGGGCCTAATGAGAAAGCACCCCTAAAATTGTGAACCTGGTCTTTTAGGAGTCTTAGAGCCTCTAGTAATAATTGTAAAATAAAATGATTAAAATTACTCTTGTCTCTGCAGGTAAAAAACTGGGTTAAAGAATTAAGAAAAATGTTGGGAAATGAAATTTGTCTGTGCATAGTTGGTAAGCTTTTAGTTTTACATCTTACTAAATGGCTGAAACCTGTTAAGTTTAAGGGTTAGTTTCCATTTAAAATGATTGTTCAAACTTGTGGAGGATTTTCTCAAGTAAGATTAACAATTCATATTCTTGACAGTCCTTTTGAAAACCCTTAATAACTGTTTAAAATTATAGTTTTGAAAATATGCAATTAGAGTGGCAAAAAGGAGGAAATAATTACAATATTACTTACAGTGGTAAGAATAATTATAGTAAAAAATGGAAAGTAGATTTTGATTTTGAACTTGGTGACTGGTTTAAAGAGGTCTGGAATATAGCTATTAATAATAAATTGGCATGTGAAATAAAGGTAAAAAAGGGAGTAGTGAAAAAAATGATTTTAGATATATATGGAGTCATTTTTTGGGCTATGTGTTAGTGAATGGGACAAAGCCAGAACAAGATATCTTATCTTTTTGAAAGTGAATAGTGTTGCAATTTAAGAACATAGAAAATAATCTTATGATAATGTTTATAATTCCCACAGGTGAAGGGAGAATGTAGACATTAATGTTATGTATATGTTCTATATATTTTTCTTTTAGTCTTAAATTATTAAATGAAGAATAAAAATTCTGATTGCAACAAATCTATAGTACAGCTACCATAGTTTCATGTATGGTTGTAAATGTGAACACATTTTGAAGAGTTTATTGTAAGAATGCAATAAACAGCTGGGTTGAGGAGGGAGTGTATCAGGGACTTAGCTTTCAGTGTCAGTGGGAGGAATTGCAAAAGATCAGAAGATCTTGCTGCTCATTCTCATTGTGTGACAAGCTTATAAATCATATTTGATAAGTTGATTAGTGCTACTAGGTATTAACTGGATGGCTATAGAAGTAACAGGCTTGAGTTGTAGAGATCAGTCATTTCATAGTATTGCCATGAATTGGAGACACCTTGATGGCACATAACAGCAACACAGAAGGAGAAAAACTATTGTTGGGTTGGGCTAGGATTCAGTGATGGTGAACCTTGGCACTCCAGGTGTTCTTGGACTTCAATTACCAGAAGCACAAGTTAGCACTCATGCTGATCAGAACACCTGGAGTACCCCTGTTCGCCATCACTGGGGTAGGAAACGAAGTTGGAAAGACCACATACCTACTGTATGTATGTGCGCATAGATGTTGAGCAAATTTCACTTTATAGTATATTTTGGTCATTAAAGATGTCTGAATTCCTGACAGGTAACAAAATAGATTTGGAAAAAGAGAGACATGTCTCCATTCAAGAAGCAGAAACGTAAGTTGAAGTTTCTTAGTTTTCATAACAAGGCCTTGAGTCGGCCTTGTGCTGAATAGGGCGGGGTATAAATCCAATAAACATAAATACTGTATAACATAAACATAAATTGTAATGTCTAATAAATGGTGTGACAGTTGCCTTTTATTAGATTGAAATGTTCTATGGTTACAGGACTAACTTCAGCTTAATCTTTTTCTCAGTTCTATTATTTTGTTTTTACTCATTGTATTAAAAATTTTAAATCTTGAAATACCGTTTAATTTGCCAGGAGCTTGGCTGCAACAGAGGGTTATCAAGAACACAACAATCTGTTAATGGCATGCACCTTAGTTGTTGGCTTGTATGTTAAGACATATTTGGCATTTTCGTAGAAGCATAGAATGGAGGTCTGGGATGCTTACCATGTTCCCTTCATGATACACAGAGGTCACCATACCCAGTTCCTTATGACATTATGTCTTTGTTAAAACTTTGCCTGGGTGTGGTTCAAAAAGTCCTTGCCTTCTGTGGCCTTTCAAAAGCAGGCAAAGACCTTGTTATATGAAAATGCTTTTGACTATTACCTGTCATGCAGTGGACACTTTATATACATTGCACTTTTTTCTAGGTCTTTCCCCAGTTTCACTGGTGTGATTTTATCTATCTTATGTTTGTGTTTCATATTTAGATATGCTATTCTGTGTTTTACTGTTAGTTACATTGAGCAACAGTTGGAGAAAGATAGGGAATATAACTTTAACAGGTAATATCCCTATTAACAGAAACTGCAAATAGGTTCCATATTAACAACAGTTGTAAACTTAATGATATAAATGCACAATTTAATACTTTTATACTTTGTAATTCACCTAAAAAGAGAATTTCATGTTATAAGTAAGTATTTTTTTAATGAGAGGCTAAGTACTTTTTAATTTCTTTGCAGTTATGCAGAATCAGTGGGGGCAAAACACTACCACACATCAGCCAAACAGAACAAAGGAATAGAAGAACTATTTCTTGACCTGTGTAAAAGTAAGTGGTTTTTGGTGGCTATAGACTGCAAGCCATCATGTTGCTGTGATCTAAGGAGACTTTAATCAGGGGTTCCCAACCTTTTAAAGCCAAGGGCCAGGTCACGCTTGCTCAAACAGCTTCGGAAGCCGGATGGCCATTTTGCCCCGCCTGCCACACATGGTACTTCTGGGTGTGGCAGAGGCAGTGGGGGAGGGATGAGATATGAAATGGGGTTGTGGGCTGCATCTGGCCCCCAGGCCGTAGGTTGAGAACCCCTGCTTTAAAGCATGATAACTGATGAGTACGTATTATTTTTCATTTTATTTCCATTTCTACAATTTGGTGAACATCCACAGAAATAGGAGAGTGAAAGCTTCAAAACCAGAAAGTGTTAGATCAGCCTTCATGCTCTTTCTGCCTGCTTTTTCTTCCAAAAGCACTCCACTGTATTCTGAAGAGTCCAAAAGATTCTGCAAATCAAAAAAGTACATGTGAAGGTGGATCCCAGTGCTTGCTAAGACTACAAACAGGCTCCAATGGAATACACTTTTCCACACACTGTTGCGAGTTGCAGAGATCTTTGGGACTCTCCTATACAGGAATGAAGTGCTTTTATGGCTGTTTAAAGAATAAATGTTGTGGGAAGACAGACTTGAAGAATGACCCTAACCACTTAAAGGCAATCAGTCTAGCTGTGAAACATTGGGGATGGGCCTAAGAACCTACTGGAGATTTAAATCAGGCTTCTATTTATAGTGATTTGGGTGGTTAATTATAAATGTCAATGTAGATTGTAAAAAATCTTGTTGCATTTGTGACCGAGCATGTATATTGCTTTGCAGACTAATGCAGTATCATTGCATTCTAGGAATGATAGAAACTGCCCAAGTCGATGAACGAGCACGAGGCAATGGTTCCAACCAATCAGGAGCTGCAAGACGTGGAGTACAGATCATTGATGATGAGCCAGCTGCTCAGAGTAGTGGAGGATGCTGCTCTTCTGGATAATTACATAAGACTGTGTATCTTGCCCCTTAGTGAAGACTGCCATATTCAAAGTCCCATTCTTTATCAGTGGAGAATTGGAAATAACAGTATTTAAAATCATTTGTAACAATTCAGTACCATTAAGTGCTAAACTAGTGGAGTATGTGACCAGAGAATTGTTATTTTCTACTGTGGTTAACAAAACAAACCAATGGCCTTTTTACATATTTCTTTAATAATGAATACTATTGCATGTGGGAAAGACTTACAGCTTCATTTATATTTTAAATGAGATCATTATTTAATAACTTATATACATATTGGAATGAGACATTTTTTTGCAGCCCTTTGTATTTTGTGGTAGATAGAACTGTATCACTTCAAAATTGCAAATTGATTTTTTTTAATTAGCAGATACCTGGATACTATTTTTGCAGGGACGGCATCAACCTATAACTGTCTGACTACTTTGATATATTCATCCTGTACTTCAAGCTGGTAAAATAAATTGTAAATGACATTAAATATTTTATCTGCTTTTACAAGTGCAGATGCAGAAATATGTACATTAGTCTTTGTGATGATTGAAGTGAATAACAGGTAGTGAAAAGAGGAATTCCATGACTTACTGGTCACTCCTTGTTAGTTGGTGACCATTTTCCCCCGCTTTTTTTGAAATTTACATACTGTTTTGAAAAAAAAATATTGCAAGTACTAGTCTATAATATTTCAGATCTGAAAATCTAGTTGGAGTGCTATGAGCTACTGCTACTAAATAGAGGTTTGACACATCTAAAATATACAACTGCTTCATCTATTTATGTCATACAGGAGTTAAATACTATGAAGCTGGTCTTTTCCATCTGATGCTTGCTAAAGGAGACTTGCTTATAAAATTTATGTTGTCTTACATCTTTCATTCTTCATGTAATATTTTTTCTTCAATCTGAACAACAAAATGAAGTGAAAATAATTTGGCTACAGTAGTTTTCTTTTTATAGGCCATTAGAATCTGTTAGGAACACAGCTATTGCTTCTGGATAGCTTTGGGTTAAAATCCAGTTTGTTCTATGGGAGGGATTTAAGATGTTAAGGTATCTTCTGAAAGGACAGAGGTATGGTTAATAGACCTAGGTGTGTTCTTGTGTCAAAGCTGGATCTTGACACTTAAAGGTGAATCACTTGAATTTTTGAAGGAAATATCACTCTTAAGGGGTTGTTTGGTAAATTGTGTAGATAATACCTAGCAAACAGTTTAGCCTTTAGATACTGCTTGGTGTGATTCCAACATGGTGGTGTGAATTTTCAGCAGTGCAGTGATGCATACTTATGTTTGGATCTCAAAATAATTACATTGGGAAGTTGACAGCCATCCCGTTAATTTCATTTTCCAGAGACTGACACAGAACCTTTTAAGAGTTAATAGTTCTAGAAAACACTGCATGTGTTTGTAAACCTGTTTAAGTTGGTGTGTAAAAAATACACTGAAGTTTGCAGGAAGAAATTAGCTGTTGCACATGGCCATAATTCACATAATTTAATATGTACCTTGTACTCTGTACCTTAACCCTTACTGAAATTGTTAAGTTACATGATCTATTAAAGTACATACATAGCTTGGATACTGTAACTTCTACCATGTGCTGCTGTGAGCTGCTGTCTTCATTAAATATTCATACGTAGTATCTTTTATTTACAACTAACTTTCTGTAGTGAATATTATTCAGCATGGGATAGCTGTAGAGAACCTAGATTAAAATGAAGGACAAAGGATAGACTTTCGGAGGGATTTTCCTCTCTTTATTTGCATTAATATACACGATTCTAAAAATGAGTGCTTTGAGCCTTCTAGGAGCACTGCAGAATGTCTAGAGCAGTGTTTCCCAACCTTTGGTTTTTGGACTTCAGCTCCCAGAAGCCTAAGTCAATTCCCCAAAGCACTGATCAGCCAATATATTGACTTAGGCTTCTGGGAATTGAAGTTCCCCTGTGGGAACCACTGGCCTAGAGGGTAGAACTGTTTTCAATTGATGCAGCATTCTTTGGAAAGGCAACATTCCATGCAGATTGATAAGTTGAGCTTTGAAGATTCTCCCCAAGGTTAAACTGGGTCCTGTCCATGGAAAGAACCCATCTGCAAGCAAACTAGTAAGGTAAAGGTTTCCCTTGCTCGAAAGCCAGTCGTATCCGACTCTAGGGTGCAGTGCTCATCTCTGTTTCAAAGCCGAAGAGCCAGCGCTGTCTGCTTCTGCAGACGTTTCCGTGGTCATGTGGTAGGCATGACTAGACACCGGAGCGCACGGAACGCTGTTACCTTCCCACCGAAGTGGTCCCTATTTATCTACTTGCAATTCCTTGCTTTCGAACTGCTAGGTTGGCAGGAGCTGGGACAAAGACGGGAGCTCATTCCGTCCTGCAGTACTCGGAAATTGAACTGCTGACCTTCCACTTCCCAGTCAGCGTCTTAGCCACTTGAGCCACAGGTTCTTATTCTAGAAGACCACCTAATGAAGATATGCACCCTGATTCCTTGAATACAAAAGCTGTTTATACAAGGAAATTTTTTATCAGGTTTTCTTCCTTATTAGGCAAACTTGGTAACGCTTTGGACCCTGTTTTAATTTATATTTTCAAGGGCAAATTTTTATCTTTAAATTATTTTTTAAAGATAAATTCAAGTAGTAACAGCTAGCTCCATGAGTCAAAAGCAAATATAGGTTTGTTTTGTTTAATGGCAACTCGCAATGGTACATAACTTCTGAACAGAAATTGAATTTCAACATCTTTTGGTATAGGAAAAGAAGCTATGTTCTGTTGCTAAAATATTGTTGCATAAGTTATGGCATGTAAAGCTGATGATGTCATTAACCATAGCAATATTTTGGAAATCAAACATTTCTAATCACTCCCAAAGATCCAAAGGCTTCAGGACAAGAGAGCTTTTAATTACTAAAAATCACTCACCTGTAAAACCCCTACTCAATAATGAAACAGATTTCATGGGAATCTAATAACCTTTTGATTAGAAATGTTTAAGTTTTAAAAAATGCTGAAATCAACCTTAGATGGTGTAACATGTCCAAATTTCAGTTTATATCAGGGGTTCTCAACCTTTTCGAACTGAGGGCAGGGTCACGTTTCCTCAGACTGCTTTGGGGGCCGGATGGCCATTTTACCCTGCCTGCCACACATGGCACTTCTGGGTGTGGTGGAGGCAGTGGGGGGCAACATGAAATGGTGTCACGGGCCACATCCAGTCCCCTGGCCGTAGGTTGAGAACCCCTGGTTTATATGATTAGGGTAAGCAGCCAGTATGATGGTGATTCTGTCTGAGCCTTAGATTAACAATAATTACTTACATTTATGTTGATTCTGACTTACCGTGACACTTTTCAAGGTTTCCTAGATATAGAGCATTCAGAAGTAGTTTACCATTCCCATCTGAGGGCACAGAATATAATTTTCCAAAGGCCATGAAGGCTGGTTATTTTCTTACAAGACACAGTGAGAAATTTACAGTTCTGGCTTTGCAGTGAGGTGCTCGGACTCACTGAGCGAATAGAAATTTCCATGTTATTTTTAAACAAAGTACTTTATCTTCTGCTATAATGGAGCTGAAGAATGCCATTGGTAACAAGTACATTAACAGAACAACAGTTCTGTTCAGATCTGCCTAGTTATTGTCACTTCAAGTGTTAAACAGTGCTTTTCCTCTTCTGAGTTTGTGTTATGATTGTGCATGGTGTTCTGGACTACATGGCAGCATTGATCACTGAAATGGTTAGCTTGTTTAAGCAGGCTAGTACAAAATCTTACCTAATCAAAAGAATACAAAAAAATACAGTACAAGATCCCATCCTAATGATGGGATTCTTCTCGCTATCCTTTGTTAAAGACCTATGGACCAGCTGAGCAGAAAAGTTCATTTTTATTTATAAAGCAAGTAAAATATGCCATTTATATTTTTCCAAGCATTTCCCCACTTTAACTTTTCTAACATAGCTCCTAATAAAAGAGTTTTATGAAACTTGGAATATTTGAGTGCTATACTATAAGTTAAAGTTGGCCTTTATAAAAATGGTATTTTGTCCTCTTGCCTAGATTTCTTTTTCACTGGTCAGCATCATTGTGATTGTTACGATTTTATACTGACCTGAAAACAAAACAGTGGCCACAGGACTGGAAAAGATCAGTATATGTTCCAATCCCAAAAAAGGGCAATGCCAAAGAATGTTCAAATTATCGAACAATTGCGCTCATCCCACACGCCAGCAAGGTGATGCTCAAGATAATACAGGATAGACTTCAGCAGCATGTGGAAAGAGAATTACCAGAGGTGCAGGCTGGTTTCAGAAGAGGCAGGGGGACTAGAGACCACATTGCCAACATACGTTGGATCATGGAGAAAACAAAGGAATACCAGAAACAAGTTTATTTTTGCTTTATTGACTACACTAAGGCATTTGATTGTGTGGATCACAACAAGATGTGGCAAGTGATTAAAGAGATGGGAATACCAGAGCACCTCATATGCCTCCTGAGAAATCTGTACATGAACCAAGAAGCAACAGTTAGGACAGAACACGGAATGACAGAGTGGTTTGGAATAGGAAAAGGAGTAAGACAAGGCTGCATTCTGTCACCCTGCTTATTCAACTTATACACAGAGCACATAATGCGCAATGCAGGGATGGAGGAATCACAATATGGGATCAAAATTGCTGGGAGAAACATCAACAATCTGAGATATGCAGACGACACCACCCTAATGGCAGAAAGTGAGGAAGACCTAAAGAATCTCTTGATCGGTGTGAAGGAAGAGAGTGCAAAAGCTGGCTTGAGACTCAATATCAAGAAAACCAAGATAATGGCAACAGGCCCGATCAGTTCCTGGAAAATAGACGGGGAAGAAGTAGAAGCAGTGACAGATTTTACTTTCTTAGGATCTAAGATCACTGCAGATGGAGATTGCAGCCATGAAATAAAGAGGCGGCTGATTCTAGGGAGACAAGCCATGAGAAACCTGGGGAACATAGTGAAAAGCAGAGACATCACCTTGAAAACAAAAATTAGAATAGTCAAAGCAATGGTATTCCCAGTGGTAATGTACGGATGTGAGAGCTGGACAATTAGGAAAGCTGAACGCAGAAGAATAGATGCCTTTGAAATGTGGTGTTGGAGGAGAGTTTTGAGGGTACCTTGGACAGCGAGGAGAACAAATAGGTCAATCTTAGAAGAAATCAACACTGACTGCTCATTAGAAGGTCAAATAGTAAAGATGAGGCTAAAGTACTTTGGGCATCAAATGAGAAGGGAGGATTCACTTGAGAAGGCCGTGATGTTGGGAAAGGTGGAGGGCAAAAGAAGAAGGGGGAGGCCAAGGATGAGATGGATAGATGGTATTGTAGACACAATGGGCACAGAACTGGGAGGACTGAGGGGGATGGTGGAGGACAGAGGCGCCTGGAGAACGATGGTCCATAGGGTCGCAAAGGGTCGGAATCGACTGTGCGACTGAACAACAAAAGAAAGTCTAGTGTGAGATGCATAAGATACAAAGCATATCAATGTGGAGACATGAAATTCAACACCCAAACTAAAGGATACCTTCCTGACAGAAATGCCATTGACCTCTGTCAGCTAGGGCAAATGGCTTAATGAACTTTTAATAGCAGCCACTTGTTGCTTCCAGGATAGCAACTAAGTGAGGATACAATCTATTGCATGTAATCAGACTAGGTGTTCTAATGCTCCTTACAGTTTAAAAACAGTAATCTAGCAAAGCTAGATTTATGAATATTCTGTAACCTGCTCAGGATAGAGAAAGGTGGGTGGGTGCATATTTTTCAATGAAAACTTGTACACCTGTAAGCTTCTGAAAACATGGTGTGGACTTCCTCCATGCCAGTTCAGTATAACATACTTGGCTGTATGTGTTGGGTTTCAGCTGTTTCCCTAGTCCAGTGGTGGCAAACCTATGGCACATGTGACAGAAACGGAACTCAAGAGCTGTGTCGGCATGCACGCTGTTGCCCCAGCACAGTTTGTCTCACCCCTCTGCCCAGCAGCCAATGGGAGCACTTCCTCCCTCTCTGGGCACTCGGTCTAGAAAAGTTTCACCATCGCTGCCCTAGTCCTACAATGAATCCAAACACTCAGTTTGCTTCTACTACTGTTACTGTATCTCTGAAACTAAAATCTGGCTTGCTGTTTTGGCTTTACCTTTTGTTTTTCAAGAAGTTCTTTTTATTTCCTTTGATATACTTTTAAATCAATTACTTACAGCTGGCACATTTACCATGTGACTCTAATATCTGGTGATCCTTCCAGGGTTTTCTTGGTATAGAAGCAGTTCATGCTCCCTTCTGTTGGCACTCAAGCCCAATATGATCAACTCAAGGCCACACAAATGGCAGGGCAGGTAACCTTATCAGGCACACATACTTTTGGTGATCTTGGCTGGCTCTTCTGTTGGGAAGGGCAGTGAGGATCTGAACTGTTGCCATGTGATTCTGCCACCAGGCACTAAGCTACACCAATACACATCAACAATTTACACATTTATTTACATAGAAACCTAAATTCTGATAAATCTATAAGAAAAATAACTAACAAATATTGGTAGCGTACATACACACGAGAATAAGATTGCTTGATATACATCAGTATGTATACAATTACTGTACTTATGAATAAATAATGTACCAGTGATCTGTATACATTACTTGTTTTCATGTCTACTCATGATGCTAAGAATGGCAGTGTGAGCCTTTTTTTAAGTGAATCAGTAGAATCAGCTCATCTAGGAATGGTGTAGAATTCTTTCTATACCATGAAGTCTTCTGCGTTTGGAACATGTAACTAGTAACAGATTCCACAGTCTCAATGTGCATGTTATACGAAACAGTGGCTATTTGAAAAACATTAACAAAGAAATTGAAAGATATATTTTTGGTTCTTTCATCAATCCAAATGGAGATTAGCCAAGAAATCAGAAGACAAGACTCAGAAGGGCAACAGTGGAGGAATTAGGAAAACATGATCAAGTGATGTGTCACTGTAGACCAAGATGTCCATAATATTCCCACTCATTGTGCATGGTTATTAAAATTGAACCTGAAATTATAAAATATGCTGGGCTGTCAGAAAAAAGCAGAACAAGTGGGTCCTAGAGCAAATCAAGTCTGAACTATTTTGAGGCAAAAAATAAAAAAAGATGAAATTGAGGTTGCCCTAATTTGGCACATTACTAGAAGGCATGATTTTCTTGAAAAGACAATGATGCCAGGAGAGGTGGACGATAGCAAGAAAAAAGCAAGATCAAACATGAGATGGACTGACTCCGAGAGGGAAGCCACTGGTGTGAGTCTAAAAGAGCTGAGCAGGGCCGGTGAGGGAAGGACATTTTGGAGATCACTCATTAATTCATAGGTAAAGATCTCCCTTGCTCAAAATCCAGCTATGTCCAACTAGGGTGCAGTGCTTATCTCAGTTTAAAGCCAGAGGCAGCACTGTCTGTGTCTTCTGCAGATGTTTCTGTGGTCATGTGGCAGGCATGACTAGATACTGAAGTGCATGGAACACTTACCTTTTCTGCCTAAATGGTACCTATTTATCTACATACAGTACTTGCAATTTCTACTAGGCTGGCAGGAGCTGGGACAAAGACAGGAGCTCTCTCCATTGTGCAGCACTCGGGTTTCGAACTGCTGACCTTCCAGTCGTCAGGTTCAACACCTTAACCACTAAGTCACCATGGCCCTCGTACATTCCTAAATCCGCTGTAATTCAGAGGCAACTTCACAGCATATAAAAAACAACTGAACAAACTAGCATATCAGAGAGGAAACAAAACAAAATAGCAAAAAGACAACAATGTGGCACCTTAAACGCTAACTCCTGTATTTAACCGGGCTCGGAAGGAGAAAAAGCTGAGTCAACCTTGATTCCTGTCAGGATTGAACTCACATTTTGGATGCAGGACAGCAGTTTAACCACTGTACTATGAGAGCTCCCTATACATTTTATCTCTTGCAGATAAAAGGAGCTCTGGTGACGCAGTGGTTAAAAGCTGCTGTCCTGTAACCAAAAGGTTGTGCTTTCGATCCTGACCAGGGCTTAAGGTTGACTCAGCCTTCCATCCTTCTGAGGTCAGTAAAATGAGTAACCAGCATGTCCGGGGCAAAATACTAATTAAATTGTGAACCACCCAGCGCTTCTATGGGGCGGTATATAAGTGTGATTGCTTTGCTTTTTTTAAGGAATAGACTTGGAGTTTAAAGATTTAGGGTGCATTGAACTGCGTTGGGTCAGGAGAAAGCAAAAGGAACTCTTCCGAAGCCTATTTAAATTTTTTGATCTTAAAATTTTAAAATGTTAAGATTTTAAAATTGTACTGTATGGTACTATCTTAATTGGTGTTTCTGTAGCTGTTTTAAGGGGTATGCCTTATTCGAGTTGATCTATAGCAACCGAGAAATTTCATTGTCCCCGCAAGGGGACAATGACAATAAATATTTATATCTACTTATCTATCTACTGCAGGACGGAATGAGCTCCTGTCTTTGTCCCAGCTCCTGCCAACCTAGCAGTTCAAAAGCAAGACATTGCAAGTAGATAAATAGGGACCACTTCGGTGGGAAGGTAACAGCGTTCCGTGTGCTCCGGTGTCTAGTCATGCCTGCCACATGACCATGGAAACGTCTGCAGAAGCAGACAGCGCTGGCTCTTTGGCTTTGAAACAGAGATGAGCACTGCACCCTAGAGTCGGATATGATTGGATTTCGAGCAAGGGAAACCTATCTACTGTATAGCCAAAAGGGGCGTCCACAGAGGCGGTTTAAGACCACAATGATTAGCTACACCCGTGATGGCGAACCTGGGCACTCCAGATGTTCTTGGACTTCAATTCCCAGAAGCCCAAGCACCCTGTGAAATTCCACACGAAGGGGTTTACTGCGATTCACCCGGCCCGCGCTGCCCTCGTCGCTCCTGGAAGCAGAAGTAAAACACGCCCGTATGGAGGAAGGGTTAGCCCAGAACAGCCTTAACTGTACGGGCGCGTTTTACTTCTGCTTCCGGGAGCAACAAGGGCAGCGTGGGCCGGATGAATGGCAGTAAACACATTCAAAGTGTGGATTCACAGGGCGCTTGGGCTTCTGGGAATTGAAGTCCAAGAACATCTGGAGTGCCAAGGTTCGCCACCACGGTGCTACACTCCCCTTTGGCCGGATTTTGCGCCTATCCCCCATCTCCTTTGGGGGCTTCCGCCATTTGCTATTTCTGTTCCTCGCCCTCAAGGGCTTCACAAGCGTCTCTGGTCTCTCTCCGGTGTCCGCCCCCGCCATGCCCCCCCCCCCAATTTACTCGCCTCGCGCCTTTCAAAAACTGCGCATGCGTGACACCGGCAGGGCCTCTGGGACTCCGGGCACGGGGCGGGACTGCCTGGAATTGTTGTGATGCTGGCGGGGGGAACACGTGAAGAGGGCGACGTCATCATAAACACTCGTAGCCAACATGGCGGCGCCTGCAAGTGGAAAGGTAAAGGGGGGGAAGGGGGGGAGAGAGAAAAAAGGAAGGGAGTTGTGGACTCGCGGCCAATGGAAGGTTGCTTTCAGGAGGTGTTGCAAAGCACACACTCCGTTTCCCGTCGTCACTTCGGAATGCTGGCAGGGGGGTGAACGGGGGTGGTGGAAAGGGGGGAGAGAGGGGGGGGGGGGTAAGTGGCTTGGAGTGGGAGATGTGGGGCCTTTGGGGCCATGACTCTCATATCGGTGGGTGGGGTGGGGTCGGAGGGTTTAAGGACCATAACTACCGATATATGGGATTTCTCCCTCTCCCCCCCCCCCCATTCGTTTTTTTCACGCATGATATATCATAATATACAATACTACAGAGTGCAGTAATTTAATAATCTAACATCAGGAGAGAATTGGCCAACCATCTGTCACACCTGCTTTGATTTGGTTTCCTGCATTGAGTAGGAAGTTGGACTCAATGGCCTAAAAAGCCCCTTCCAACTCAGTCATGCTGAAATGCTACCAGTGAGGGGCGCCCAGTGTCCCCCCGGTTAACACCAGATTGTGTTTCATGGCGTCCCTACTTTTCTCCTGCCGGGTGTTCCCCGTTTTACGGTGGGGTCTTCCTTGTCTTTTTGGGCTTTAAGGAAGCCTGTCTCGGTTTTCCTGATTTATTTATTTATTTATTTATGTTTGTCATTCTCTTGCTTTAGGTACACGTCACTCTATTAAGAAACCGGTTCAGGAAACCATTGGGTGGGCGTGATGTACTGCACTGCTCATTGGGTAACCCGGGGCAGTCAGTTTTCCTTGAGGAGACTCTCCCTATGGTGGTATCATAAAAATAAAGTGAAGACGCAGGAGTGCCTTTTGAGTGAAGACGCAGGAGCGCCTTTTGAGTTGGCTGGAGGAAAAGCATGATATAAGAACAAGAATTAATTAAATTGTAGAATAGTGGCTCAAGTGGCTAAGACACTGACTGGGAGGCGGAAGGTCAGCAGTTCGATTCCCGAGTACTGCAGGGCGGAATGAACTCCTGTCTTTGTCCCAGCTCCTGGCAACCTAGCAGTTCAAAAGCAACAAATTGCAAATAGATAAATAGGGACCACTTCGGTGGGAAGGTAACAGCGCTCTGTTGCTCTGGTGTCTAGTCATGCCTGCCACATGACCATGGAAACGTCTGCAGAAGCAGACAATGCTGGCTCTTCGGCTTTGAAACAGATGAGCACTGAACCCTAGAGTCGGATACGACTGGCTGTCGAGCAAGGGTGACCTTTCCCTTTACCTAGATGATTAGGATAGGAATTTACTCCCACATTCTTAGATCCAGGTATAATATAAGAATAGCCTTGTTTGATCAAATCAAATAATGCATTCTAGCACTCTTTTTCACACAGTTGACCATCAGATGCTTCCGGAAATCCCCACCAAAGAACATAGAAACAATTCTCTTCTAACCTTTATCCCTACATGAATAGTATTCAGTGACATAGTCTTCCAAAGGTCCATGTATTCCTTATTGGTTTTGTAACTTTAAAATGTAATTTTTAACTATCCATTGATAGTTTTAAGTGCTCATGCATTAACTCTCTTAGAATTATAATTTGTTACAGAATTCACACCAAAATGCATCCCCAGTATCAGTGTTCTGAGGAATTATTCTCTGACCAGCTGTGAACAAACAAAAAGCCCACACCTAGGCAAATCTCTTGGTTTTTTTAAATTAGGATACAGTGGTACCTCATACAGTGATTTTAATCCGTTCCACAGGGCTTGTTGTTGTACAAAACAATTGCTATATGATGCATGCATCATATAGTGATTTTCCCTATGGGATGCATCGTACAACAAATTTTTTTGCTAAGTGGTTTTTCCCATTGAAAAATTGTTGTATGATTTTTTTCCATAGGGAAAATTGTTATGCAGGACACCATTTCCCACCCCCAAACCTAATTGTTATGCGATTTCGTTGCTATACGGGGCGATTGTTGTATGAGGTTCCACTGTATTAATTTTTGACCCAGCAATAATATGTGAGAAAAACAAACATCCCTTGCTGTATTCAGTGAGTTGTGAAGAAACTATGATTGTAAGTAGTCTGATCCCATTTAAAAGAAACCGAATTTTCTTCCAATACCCAGTTTAGACAACATGGTTAGTTTTCTATTCATTATTTTCTTTTCTTTTGTGGTGAAATGATCCCAGTTCAGGTGACTATACTGTTATGTACATCTGCACTCCACTTGTTCACTGTAAAATCAGCAGAGATTGTATTACACTGAAACTGTCATTTTGGATGAGTATTGTGGTTGAATTTGATGTTTTTGAAGAGGGGGAAATGTTTACATTAATAATTTTGTAAGTCATTTTTTCTTTATTCATGTTGAGACAGTGGTTAAGGTAGCGGTTCCCAACCTTTGGCACATGCCCCATAGGGGGACCTCAATTCCCAGAAGCCTAAGTCAGTACTTTGGCTGATCAGTGTTTTGGGGAATTGACTTAGGCTTTTGGCAATTGAAGTCCAAAAACCAAAGGTTGGGAAACACTGTGTTAAAATGTTACATAAATTAAAAATTACAGACACATATAAAATATAAGCAAATTAAAATAATTAGTATATTTTTGACCAGAAACAGGCTACTTCATCAGTGTTGTCCGTACCATTTACTAGATTTTATTTTGTACATTTAACAGGGCATAAATTGTATGCACATACATGCTGCTACACTGATTGAATTTCTTCATATTTACAGAAAATTTGTACTGTATCCAAGTAGCCCATTTTACTTGATTGTTCCTCAATAATTTCGGCTCAGAAATTATTCTGGGTTGAAATGATTTTTGCGGAAGAAATTTCACTCAGGAAATGCCCAAATGAGGTTCCATTCATGTCCCCAACAGCTGGGAAAGAGATGGTCCCTTAATCTGTCATACAGTACCTGAGTCTTGAACTGCCAACTTGCCAGCCTTCCAGCTAACCAAGGTGAACTTCTTAACCACTGAGCCACCCTAGCTCCTTGATTGTTCTTTGATCTTCCTAAAGGTTTCCCTTGCTCAAAAGCCAGTCGTATCCGACTCAGGGTTCAGTGCTCATCTGTTTCAAAGCCGAAGAGCCAACGCTGTCTGCTTCTGTAGACGTTTCCATGGTCATGTGGCAGGTATGACTAGACACATAGGGACTACTTCCTACTGACGTGGCCACTATTTATCTACTTGCAATTTCTTGCTTTCAAACTGCTAGGTTGACAGGAGCTGGGACAAAGACGGGAGCTCATTCCGTCCTGCAGTACTCGGGAATCGAACTGCTGACCTTCTGCCTCCCAGTCAGCGTCCCCAGTCAGCGTCTTAGCCACTTAAGCCACTGCAGTGCCCTACTTTGCTTCAAAATCTATTAAGTGATTTCCAGATGGTCCAAGCAGAATTTTGTCCTGGTTGGAAACATTCTCTGGCATTAATCCAGTTGGCAAGGTGGTGTTTGTCCTCTAATAGTTTTCACCTAACTTCCTCTGGTTTAATATTTAGAGTACAATTTCCTCCCTCAATTCTAGCCACTGTCTTTAATTAGTTGTTGTCCAAGAAGTAGATAGTTTTGGTGCTGTATTACCTTATTTCTTTCATTTTCTGCTAGCATCTTGTGTCATATTTCGGCCGGGGCAGTGCCAGCCAAATTAAAACCATTTTTTCAGTCGGATAGGTTTCTGTAGTAGTCCAGCGTGATTCATTAAGAGTTACATCTCAGTTGTTTGGCATGTGCTGATTTAGACCATGCCACACTGCTGGTGAGTAGCACAGGGACAAAGCTACTGCTGTAATTCTGGGTGTCCACCATAGTCTGAAATCAGCTAGTTTCTTCAATATATTATTTTTGATGGTATCTTTCTATTTGATGCTTAGACAATGTTTTTGTAGGTCAGGGTTTAAATCAGAGTGATGTGCAAATACTTTGGAGTTCTAGCATCTTGCCTTCTCAGCTAATTGAGACCCCTTCTTGGACACAAAGGAGATCATATTTCTGTTCACAGCTAAGTGAAGGCAATAGTTCCCCTTTAGAAGAAGAGATGCACTCCAAAAATAATATTTTTGTTTCAGGTGAACTGAACCCAAAAGAAGAATAGAAGAGGTCCAGATATGATCAGAGCTATAATTAAACCAGGCAAGCCACCAGAAGACCCAAAGAGCTACAGGCCCATATCGCTTTTTAGTCACCTATATAAGACACCAGGTTTTTTTGCCCGGCTCTGCCGGGCAGGTTTTTTGTGTGTTTTGGTGGTAGTTTTTTTTTGGTGGGTACACACCACACTCAACACAACCACACACACAACACAGCCACACACAATACACACACACACACACACATTACACACACACACACACACACTCTGCACACACAGCACAACCCCCACACCCTTAATACATACACACACATACACAACACAACCACACACAACACAACCACGCACAACACAACCACACACACTCATTACACATGTACACAACACAACCTCACACACACACACACAACACATACCCACACACACTCATTACACACACAACACAACCACACACAATACACACACACACACGCCAAAGCTGCGTGGGAAGAGGAGGGACTACCTCTACCCCGAAGCTTTGCCAAGGACACACACACACACACACACACACACACACACACACACACACACACACACACACACACACACAACCACACAACCACACACACACAACACAACACAACCACACACACAACACAACCACACACACAATACACACAACACAACCACACACACAATGCACACACACAACACAACACACACATGACTGGTCCTGTGTTTGAATGTGTGTGGCCTCGCCGAGGCTTTGGGGGGGAGCCACACACAACACAACCTCACACACAATATAACCACACACACAACCCCCCACACACAACACACACACAACACAAGCACACACACAACCCCCCCCACACACAATACACACACAACACAACCACCCACACACACACACACTCATACTGTGTGTTGTGCCATGGGAGAAAAATGGCAGTTTATTAACAGCCAGGCCTAAAAACGGAATGTTGGAGAGAGCTGATTTGCATGTTGGACTGTGATTGGTTGAGAGAAAAATCTGGCCAAGCTGATTGGTTGCGCAGCGCGGAGGACGCTGGGAACTGTAGTTCTTTTTTCTGTCGGCTTTCATGGGGCGGCTGCCGCCCTGGCGGCTGGCGGACCCTTGCAGCGATGTTCGGTCAGTGTAAAGGCAAGCGTATGGGGCTTAGTACGGGCTAGTATGGACGGGTTCAGGTGTGTATACCGGATTCCAATGGTTAACGTCCCTCCTTGTAGGTAAAGATGTGAATGTTTAATTCTGAACCGACTGTCTGCAATAGTAGAACCCCTGCTTATACCACAGCAAGCTGGCTTCAGACCTGCCAACGATTGTACAGCACAAATTCTTAACCTAACACATTATATAGAAGATGGTTTTGAACTGATAGAAGTCACAGGTGTTTATAGATCTCACTGCAGCTTATGACATAGTCAACCACGCACCCCTGCTGAAGAAAGTTTCCCACATCACAAAGGATTTTAAAGTCACAAAAAACATAGGCTGTTTATTGGAAAACTGTCAATCTGTTGTCGATTTCCAAGGACAACACAGCCGATGGAGAAATCAAAGAAATGGCCTTCTGCAGGGCAGTGTGCTAGCCCACACACTGTTTAACTTATATACTAATGATCAACCACTGCCTGAAGCCACTAGGACAGTGATGGCTAACTTTGGCACTCCAGCTGTTCTGGAACTTCAATTCCCAGAAGCCCATCAGCAGGAGTGTTGACTTGGGCTTCTGGTAATTGAATTTCAAGAACAGCTGGAGTGCCAAAGATTAGCCATCAGGGCACTAGGAGCTTTCTTTATGCCAGCAACCTGGCAATTGCTGCACAGTGTGCAACCTTTGAGGCTGTTGAGAAAAAACTGAAGCTTTGAATTTAATAGCTGTATATTAAAGGAATAACCTACTGAAGCCAAACTGCCTAAAAACTCAACTCTGTGTTTTTAATTTGAAAAACTGTGAGGCATCAAGAACCGTACAGGTGACTTGGAATGGCACCACGCTTGAACATTGTGTCACCCACAAATACCTGGGAGTTACCCTGGATCAAACTCACTTTCAAGACCCACTGCCTTAATACCAAACAGAAGGTTTTTGCCAGGATCAATATTCTGAGGAAAATAACAGGCACAAGATGGGGTGCCCAACCACACACATTAGGAACCTCTGTGCTAGCTTTATGTTACTCTGTAGGAGAGTATGCTAGTCCAGTGTGGTACAGATCAAAACATGCAAAACAGGTGGATGTGGCCTTAAATGAAACAGCGAGACTGGTCACAGGATGTTTAAAACCAATCCCAATACAAACAGTGCATTACTTAGATGGCATCCCTCCACCAAAATTCTGTTGAGAAAGTGCTGCTCAGAAAGAGTGAGTCAAAGCAAGTTCCTCAGAAGCACACCTGCTATTTGATCACCAACCACCAAAACAGAGACTGAAATCAAGGCATAGCTTCCTCATAACGTTTGTCCCTTTGAACAACCAGCCCCAACAGACTGCCTTAGAACTATGGAAGGTGAGCAAGGAGGTACCAGATAACTGGGCAGAACCACATGACTCTACTGCCTGGCCAAGAACAACCATGGCCTGTGTGGAAAACCTTAAATAGACTGCGTGCAGGGGTAGGAAGATCAATGGCTAATCCAGAGGTGGCCAACCTTTATACGTTGTGGGCCTGACCACACCCCTGGACATCTGAGTGGGCCAGATGGACCACACCCCTGAAGTGTAAGTGGGCGCATTTACTGATGTTGTAAATGCGCCCACTTCTCTGTTCATGACAGCCGCGGGCGCATTTGCATATGCACATACGCATTTTATGGCTGATGTAAACGTGCCTGCTTCCACTTCCAGAGGCAGCGACAGGCTGGATGGGATGGCATTGGGAGTTGGGTCATGTGTGGCCTGAGAGCCGTAGGTTGGGAAACCCTGGGCTAATCTGAGAAAGTGGAGTTTCCCTGTAGATACAGTATCCCTGTAGCTTGTATGAATGCGGAGAAGTACAAACTATCTCCCACATGACACAATACACACGATGCCCCTCAATGTGCACTAAGGAGGAGGACCTTATGTTGGCAAGAGGAAATGCTGTTGATGTGGCCGGATATTGGGTGGATGTCATCTAGCTCTTTTTAATTCTATTTTGTGTGTGAATTTTAGTGTTGTATGTTATATGCTGGTGGTGCATCTGACACGAAGAAAGAAAGATGATTAGAGGATTTAGTATAGGAGTCCATGCACTCTGGTGTCTTGTCAGGTGTGCCACATGACCACAGAAACCTTTGCAGACGTAGACAGCACTGTTTCTTTGGCTGTAAATGGAGATGAGCACCAAACCCTAGAGTTGGATACAGCTGGCTTTCAAGCAAGGATGACCTCAAAAGGGGAGCAGAAGAGCACTTCCAAGGAAGTAAACTATATGACCAGGAAATATAAAGAGAAGGTAGAAACATGGTAATGAAGAGATAAAAAATGAAGATTCCTTTGAAAAAGAAACCTATGATGAAGAAACTGCAATTTTAGAAAGTAAAGTGAAAGCTGCTCTGAAGGCACTGGGAAGAAAGAAATCACGAGAGGTAGATGGGACACCAATAGAACTGCTTCAAGCCACAGAGACCAAATCTGTCAAAATCCTTACAAGAATATGGCAGCAGATCTGGAGCACAAAACAATGGCCTACCAACTAGCAATGTTCAATATACTGTACATTGGAATCTGCAAAAAAGGAGATGCTAAACATTGCAGTATTTATCAGGCCACTTCTTTAATTTCCCATATAAGCAAAGTGATGTTCAAGGAATTCCAACAGAGGCTTTTAACTTATACGGAATGAGAAATGCCTGATGTTCAAGTTGGATTCCAAAAGGCAAAAGGTCCTGGGTATCATATAGACATGGATGCAATAGATCAGGAATAAATAACTGCTATTATTTTAAAACTAAATAGAGTTGCTCATGAGCTTGAGAGATTGTGGTTTGCTGAAGCTTTGATTTGGTAAAGGGCAGGATCCTAAACTACCTGTATGGCTTAATTCTGTTATATTGGAGTGACACCATCCTTGAGAGATAAAAGAAAAGTCACAAAGTAATTGTTCTTGTTGCTTTTGGCTATCTCAGTATGATATAAAAACCTTGATAAGGGATTAAATCTAATCAAGATTCCATACCTCTAGCCCAGAGCAATACAACCCATCTGGTTCCCTATAATTTGTGTAAAATATATATCAGATGCCCTTTTCCTTTCAGAAACAAAGTAAACACACAAGGAAAGACAGAAGAATTGGCTTGGTGTTAAAAAAACACATGTAAACAACCAGTCTGTTCTTTCAGATTGTTAAATAAAACATCCTTGCTTTGAGCAGTTATAGAAGCAGCTTAGTTTTGGGGGGGGGGGGGGGGGGGGAAATCCACACTTTTTAAAGTAAATAAAGATTTTTTTAAAAAACGAGAACTCTTATCAAGAATATGAGGAAATTCCTAGTTAGCAAGAAAAACCTTGCAAGTCTCTTTGTTTTAGAAAGAGGTAAGTGAAGATTTATATTTCTGTTTAAAATCAATAACTGAGTTGGAAGGGGCCTTTCAGGCTCTCAAGTCCAACTCTGCTCAGTGCAAGAATCTAAATCAAAGCAGGTCTGACAGATGTTTGTCCATTTCTCTCTTGAATGCCTCCAGCATTGGTGCTTTTACCACCTCTTGAGGCAGTTGGTTCCATTGTTGTACTGCTCTAACCGTTAAGAATTTTTTCCTGATATTCAGCCTATATCTGGTTCCCCCATAGTTTGAGCCTGTTGTTATGTGTTCTGTACTCTGGGATGATGGAGAACAGATCCTCCCTCTTCCTCTTTATGACTTTCAAGTACAGTGGAACCTTGGTTAACAAATGGCTCGGTTAACATAAAAACCGCATAACAAAAGGAAATCCATAGAAAATAATGGCTCAGTTAATGGATTTTTCCGGAACGGATTAATTGGTTTTCAATGCATTTCTATGGGAAAGCACATTTCGGTTAAAGTATTTTGGTTTTCAATGCATTCCTGTGGGAAATTCCGTTAAAGTAATTATCACTGTAAGAAATGTCCCAGAGAATGCATTAATTATGTTAACCAAGGTTCTACTGTATAGTGGAACCTCGCTTAACAACGGCTCGCTTAACACAAAAATCACATAACAAAAGGAAATCCATAGAAAATAGTGGCTTGGTTAACAATTCTCCCCCCAGAATGGATTAATTGGTTTTTAATGCATTCCTATGGGAAACAGCATTTCGGTTAAATTTTTTTGATTTTCAATGCATTCCTATGGGAAATTGCATTCAGTGCATTCCTACGGGAAAATAGCTTTACAATTTTTTTTTTTACTGCAAAAGGTCCTGGAGAATGCATTACATTTGTTAACCAAGGTTCCACTGTTCAGTATTTGAAAAGTGCTATCATATCCCCCTCTGTCTCCTTTCAATACTATCCAGAATTCCCTTGAGTTTGAACATAAAAAAATATGTGATTTGTTTAGAAGGGGATGCTCCTGTTCTTTTGTGGCTACATTAAGAAAGAAAAATGGAAGTGATAGAATGTTTGGGCAAGAGGCTTGTTGCCATTTGCGCTTATATGAAACAAATAGTTTAATGTTACAGGTAAAGAGGCTGATTTATCTTTTGCTAACTTGCTTTAATCTGTGTTTATTTTTTTAAGGTTGTATATGAACAAGAAGGGATTTTCATTCACTCGTCCAATGGAAATGATGATCATGATTCTCCTTTATCTGGGATACTGAGGGTCATAGAAAAAGTGTCCAATCAGAATGTTAGTATATATCTCTTGTCTATGATCCTCTATAATGCTTGTTTGCTTCATACAAAGTTACTTCTTCCTTCCCTTCCTACAGAGAGGATGATGTCTTTTTGACATACAGTACAGTATGTGTTTCTTATGTATATTGAAGTAAATGGATGTCATCCTTTTGTAAATAGAAAAATATATAATCTTCATGGTATTGTTGAATAATTGATACTTTGTCTTGTAGGAAATTGAAGTGATAGTAGATTGGAGACCACTGGATGATTCATTAGACCCTTCTAATATACTTTATGCTAGAAAGGTATGTTGATGACTTGTAGGAGCTTTTTAAGAAATGTTTGAAAGTTCATTTTAAATGCACTAATACCTCATACAACGTCCAAACTTGGTTCCACAAGTTAGGACGTTGTATGAATTCTGACTTTGTATGAGGCATGCAAAATCCTATCCGCGATGCCTCATAAAACGACCAAATTATTGCCACTGATGCTTTGTATAACGTCGTTCCCCTGGTGAGAGCGGGGGGGCTAAAGGCTGGCCCCAGCTGTGAGGCGGCCAGAGAAGCAACCGTGGAGGAATCCCGCAAAATATCCAAGCGGCCCTGAGCACCCTCGCCCGAGGACAGGAGGAATGGGGCGAGGAGGAGGAATGGCACTTCTGGGGCGGCGGTGGGAGACCCGACGAGTCTCCTCTTCGGGCACTGGTCACTTCTCTTGCTCCTGCCGGCAAGTCTCGCTCCCACCTACCCGCTCTCAACCATGGGTCGCTTCCCTGGCGAGAGCGGGGAAGGGAAGCAAGACTGGATTCAGCTGTGAGGCAGGCAGCATGGCGCATAAGAAGACCAGGCACGCTGGAGTCTCGATCGCTTCCCCGCTCTCGCCAGGGAAGCGTCCCTTGGTTGTGAGAGGGGAAGGGAAGCGAGACTCCAGCATGGCTGGTCTTCTTATGCACCACGCTGCTCGCCTCACAGCTGAAGCCAGTCTCGCTTCCCTTCCCTGCTCTTGCCAGGGAAGCGTCCCTTGGAGACTGGCTTCAGCTGTGAGGTGGGCAGCGTGGCACATAAGAAGACCAGGCATGCCGGAGTCTCGATCGCTTCCCTGCTCTCGTCAGGGAAGCGTCCCTTGGTTGTGAGCGGGGAAGGGAAGCGAGACTCCGGCGTGCCTGGTCTTCTTATGCGCCACGCTGCCTGCCTCGCAGCTGAAGCCAGTCTTGCTTCCCTTCCCCGCTCTCGCCAGGGAAGCGACCCTTGGTTGAGAGCGGGTAGGTGGGAGCGAGACTTGCCGGCGGGAGCAAGAGAAGCGACCAGTGCCCGAAGAGGAGGAGACTCGTCAGGTCTCCTGCCGCTGCCCTGGAAGCGCCATTCCTCCTCCTCTCCCTATTCCTCCTGTCCTCGGGCGAGGGTGCTCGGTGCACTTGGATATTTTGGGGGATTCCCCCACGGTCGCTTCTCTGGCTGCCTCACAGCTGGGGCCAGTTTCGCTCCCACCTGGCTCACAACCAAGGGAAGCGTCCGGTGGGTGTCTTGGCTTCTTTCTCATGTGAAAACCCTAATGCCTCATACAACGTCCGGCCACGGTGTATGAAACATCTTTTGTCCAAGAATTGGGCGACATTGTATGGATCCGACGTTCTATGAAGCGGACGTTGTATGAGGTATTACTGTAGTTCAATAAGAGTATCCATTTGATTTTCAGAAACCATTCTTTTGCTCTACAGTAAATTAGTAGAAGGATGTAATCACAGCTTTTGGTTGTGGGATACAATATAGAATTGTAGTATTTGTTGAGCTGTCAGGTCATCCACAACTTATGGATCTAGACAACAAGTGGGTTGATTTATATGTAGTGATAACCCCAGCTCCTAGGGTTTTTATTTATTAGTGGTAGAATTACATTTGCTGCAAGCAGAACCTAAATAAAACGTGGGTCCTGATTTCCAGAATCATAAGCCATGTTTTGTTTATGGTGTATGGCCATGGATTATTGTCAGGAGAGAAATGCCAGAGTTCTCAGTTCATAGATCACAATAACCAAACCAAGATAGAAATGCTACAGTGTATTTAATTGCACCCACTTACATGAAAAACAAGTGAAAGTGATTGAGTGGTATATACCAGCAGGTTGGCTCATTCAGCCAGAATTCTGGCATAGGTTTATGTGCAGATATGGACAATATCTGAATAAAATTTCTCTATTTTAAGTGGAAATGTAGAACTGTCAGTGAAACAACGATAAATTTTTTTAAATAGTAGCCATGTTAGTTTGTGTTTCAAGCTATCAGAAAACAAAACAAAAACACTGCAGCACTTTAAAAACTGACTGCTATATTTTAATGTGAGTTTTTGTGGATTAAGTCCACTTCATCAGACATAAGAGTAAGACTTCAAGGCATGAACTTATATACACCAGATACAGAGGCATAGAGTGATTAATGAGAAAGACAGATAAGCATGCAAATTAATACAGCTTCTTACAGCTGGCAGTAGCAGATAAAATGTTCACTTTGCTCAGAGGGCTTTAGTGACTGACAGATGACTGAAGATGATTTTTGTCTGGTGAAAAGACTGGTCTATGCACTTTTCACTATAAAATAGTTGTGGCAGTTCTCTGCATGTCTTGTAAGTAATAATCAGTGGGCAGTGCTTCTAAACGTACCTGCAAGCAAAAATCTCAAACTCGTAGAATAAACCAAGCATATTTCTATTTTGATCATAGCATTTTCTCTCCATGAAAAGAACTATCAAGGCAAGTCTACAAGTCTTGAGTCCTTTCAATGTGACGGGCTCTGAAAACTATAGCAGTAACTTCTTCACTCTCTGCCTAAGAGAACACATTGGACACTATATTTAGCTTCTGTGGTTAATCTAATTTTGACTATGAATACCTAAAATATACATGTATACCACGTATATTGTTTTACCATGTATCTGGAAAACTCAATTAGACATTGATTGACTTCTGAGTGGAAGCCACAGTCTTGAATTTACAAGAGCTGAGCAGGGCCTTTGAGAACAGAACATTTTGGAGATCACTTGTTCATAAGGTTGTCCTAAGTCAGAGGCAATTTGACAACACATAACAATAAGTTGTTTTATGATCGCTTGTAAGATCAGAAGAACAATCCTGGCAGGTTCTTCGTTAAACAAACTATCATCATAAGCTTAGTAGTTGTTGTAGCATCATTATTCTTAAATGCAAATGTTACTACTCCTTTAGCTTTGAGCAGAAACACTCCTCTTAAAATATAATTTAAGTACTCGCATTTTAACTTCTGTTTCTTGTTGTACTATGCTGGTCTTGGACCGTAATAAGATTGATTGATGTTCATTTGTGAAATTCCTAGCTGTTGACATAATAGGCAAAGGTAAAGGTCACCATTCCTCGAAATCTAGGTTCCAGTGCTCATCTCAGTTTATAGCCAAACAGCCAGCACTGGCTGCATCTGTAGATGTTTCCATGGACATGTGGTAAGCATGAGTAGACACTGGAGTGACCTGGAACACTGTTTACCTTCCCACCAAAATGGTACCTATTTATATACTTGCAATTTCTTGCTTTCGAACCTCTAGGTTGGCAGGAGCTGGGACAGAGATGGGAGCTCACTCTCCATTGTGCAGCACTCGGGTCTCAACCTGCTGACCTTCCGGTCGTGAAGTTCAGCATTTTAACCACTAAGCCACGGCAGTCCCTTTTATATATATATATATATATATATATATATATATATATATATATATATACACACACACACACACTAAGCAACATCTGCACAGTAAAGTATACAGACATGTTTGTTCTTGTTACTTTTAAGTCTAGAAGCAGATGACTGTGCAGAAGAGTTTGCAGTAGCTTGCCCCAACTGTCAGGTATAGTCAGAAAGTAAGAAAATGGCAGGATGGTAGCTGCTTCTGGCTGTACGCCATTGTTGAGAAAGGATCAAATGACCTCAGCAGGTGGAGGTTTAAGAGCAGAAGCGTTGAGCAATTATTCATGAAGCTTTCCTGCTTTTCCTTGAAAATAACACTGCTGCTGTGTCTTCTGAACTGAGCTGTAAATCAAAACTTCCTGATCCTTTGATAGTCAGCATTCTTCAAAAGACATTACAACTTGGTTTACTCTTTTTTCCCTTCCCTAAATATGGTTTTGATAAAAGTGTCATGTTTTTTTAACAAGATCACTCTAAAGTTTTTTTAAAAAATAACTGTTTGAAAGCTGAAGGAAAAATTGCACTTGATGTTACTTTAATATCCTTTCCCCCCAAAAAAAGGATTCCAGTTCGGTTGTTGAGTGGTCTCAGACTCCTAAAGAGAAGACTCTACAGGGGCCAGAACATATGAATAGTTATGAGGCCGAATGGGATATGGTCAACACAGTATCATTTAAAAAAAAGCCACATTCAAATGGAGGTACTGTATATGTAAAATTCTGTGTATTAAACATTTCAGGGATACCGTTGTCAGTCCAGTCCAGTGAAGACAGACCCTAAAGCACATAGATTTCTGCATGTGAAAGAGACTTGCAAGATTACTTACATGATGGTCTCCTTTATAAATAAGGCAAAGGGCTACATACCTACTATTCTGTTTGCATTGCTTTCCACTGTTGGTTGTAGTGGTGATGATGTCCATGATGGAGAGAAGGGTTCTGCAACTCTGGATTGGGCTGAATAGCTCTGGAAATTATGCCTCTTAAAATGTGCACTAAAAAATATTCTGCCAGTCTTAGGAGACATCTACAGGTTTCATTTTCTTCCCAGTAGGATTTTCTATATTTACAAAGCAGACTGTTTTCTTACATAGAAATATCCTTTGAGGGTTACTGTTGAGACTGGAGTAAGTATATTTATGTTTAGTCAGATTTTAGGGAATTGTTCTTTCTCTCAGTTGTGTAGACAGGCAAGGGAACTGTTCTTCCTTGGTATTTACTCATGAAGCGGTAGTATCTAACAGAAGAGGAAAACAGCAGAAAGGAGATACAGTGGAACTTCATACAACAATCGCCCCGTATAGCAATGAAATCGCATAACAATTAGGTTTTGGTGGGAAATGGTGTCCCGCATAACAATTTTCCCTACAGAAAAAATCGTACAACAATTTTTTAGTGGGAAAAACCACTTAACGAAAAAAAAATCATTGTACGATGCATCCCATAAGGAAAATTGCTATACGATGCATATATTGTATAGCAATTGTTTCGTACAACAACGAGCCCTGTGGAACGGATTAAAATAGTTGTATGAGGTACCACTGTATTTTAGTTCAGTACTGTATGTTAGAAAACAGTGTAGCTGTTTGAACACTAGGGGGTAGAAGATTGTACTGTTATGCAGTTACTGTATCTGAGAATGATTCTGATTACACGGTACTTGACATTTTTCTTAGCATTTCTGTAGGTGGACAAAGTATTTTAGAATTTATATCCAAAGGAACTGTCTGCTTAAAAATAGAGTTTATATTTCATTTGGATACCGGTTTGCTTGCACAGTGCACATCTCTAGTGAATTCATAGTCTCAAGAAAAATGCTACTCATTTTTTATTTTGACAGCATGAAAACAGATGAACATTTTTAGATATGAAAGCTGCATACTAATGGATGCGTTTTATTTTTCCAAAAAGATAAAGTGCATTTTAACATAGCCATAACCTTCCAAGCTTCTCTGTTAAAAAACCCTGTGCAAGAAGCTAGAATTTAGAAAGAAAAAGAATGTGACCTGCATTCAGTGTTCTGCCACTGGTTTCCACTGAATGCCCTTTCCTTCCCCTCTGCAGTTTTCTGTGCAATGTTGGCTTGTTTCCCAGCTCTACAGAACTTGTTTGGCAATCCTATGGGAGGAGGACATCACCCCATACCTCATTCCCAACATTCTGCCAACAGATCTAGTTTTTACTTACATGCATACATGTATATATACAGAGGGTACCAAAATATATACAGTAAATCCCCAACTTACATTTGCCTCGAGTTACAAACAATTCAACTTACATAATGATTTTTGCACTAAAACCATGTCCTAAAGTACATAAATGTCTTGATTTACATAACACAATTTCCTATGGGTTTGCTTCGAGTTATGTAAAAATTGTTTTTCCTTTGGGGTTGCTTTGATTTACACAAATACAATTTTCTTATGGGTTTGCTTCGAGTTATGTAAAAATTTCATTTTCCCTATGGGTTTCTTCGAGTTATGTAAATGGGTTTGCTTCGAATTAAGTAAAAAAAAAAAGATTTACATAAAAGCCTATGGAACAGACTTTTTAGGGGGTTTACTATATACACAGTTTTAGAGATGTTATCTATATTATTTTTCAAAGTTGAATTGAATTATGGTAGCAATGTGTAATATGATGTTCACTCTAAAGAATTCATGCTAGCATCACTGGATGCAGGACAGTCAGAAAAAAATGGTAGAAGCACTGTTGACGTTTGAGTTGCACATTTTGAAGAGGTGCAGTTAAGTTTCTCCTAAGTTCTCCTAACTTTTGATCACTTCAGCATCAGGGAATGTACAGATCATGGCAGGCTCATATTGTCTCCATACCTGCCAAAGTTGTCCATGCCTACATTAGAGACACTATGCATTACCTAAATATCATACAGTTTGATGGACACAAACTAGTTGCAAAGACATTTCACTAACGTCAGTAAAATCAATTTTTTGTATCCTTCCTTGCCAGTACAAATACATGGAAGTAAAGACATGGGGAATGCACTGATTTTCTCACACCTGGAAAGTGGTTTGTGAAAGGGAGTTTACTTGGAATCAGATGTGGTCTGCACTGGAAAGATATAGTGTAGACTTATCCTCAAAAGCAGCATTAATCTTTGCCAGGGATTTTATTTATTTACATTTATACCTTGCCCTTTTGGTCTAAGCACACCTTGCAGAATGGGTTGAACTCTGGAAGCTAAAACAATTTTCTTCCTCCCCTTCAGATGCTGCTGTTTGTACAAATGGAGAGAGCAAATGGTCCTTCCTTTTTAATTTAACTGATTTAAAGTCCATTAAGCGAAACAAAGAGGGAATGGGATGGTCCTACTTGGTGTTCTGTTTAAAGGATGGCGTTGACCTTCCTGCCCTTCACTTTCACCATGGAGACAGCAGCTTGTTGATTCAATTGCTTAGAAAATATTTGGTGCTTTGTGAGTAAGTATGCTTAGCAAGTACAGTATTCTTGAAGAATAATTACGGTGTTTTTGCATTGTGGTCAAAGTCTTGTTGAAGAAAACTACACACAAAGGTAATTGTGAAGTAGTTAGTCCTTATCTCTCGCTGTCTGTCACACAGTTGCTTTCTTTGTTAGAGAAAGTAGAGAAGCACTAGATGGTCAGGTCCACAGTTAGGATAAGTAGCCTGTTTTTCATTTACACTTTGTGATCCCTATAAGATTCTGGCTTGTCTAGCTAACATAGCAGCAAGTGGATTAACCTTGCAAATAAAACAAAGAATGGCCAGTAATTGAAAATTGCGTTTATAGTTTTAAATGTTTAAATATTAGTGAACCTAATCATTTATATATCTGTTATTAATTTAAATATTAAACGTGGTAATCAGATACAGCACTACAAAGAATTATGGTTAAAATTATGCTATGCCAGTTATGCTGGTGGAAGGATGTTGTCATCAACAGTGGGGGAATTTTGGGTAATTAAAGACTTCCTTCTGTCACGTGGCTTGTTTTGCAATGAACTTCAATGCATACAAGTCATCAGATGAAAGGAAGAAGTCTTTAATTGCTGAAAATGTCCTTTTCCAGGTAATATTGCCAGCAGAGTGAGATTTCTGATAATGATAGAATTCATGCTTCTGTCCATGCCTCACAAACAATGGAATGATGACACATGAGTCAGATAAATTGTGTGACATATGTAGGCCATCTTAATCCCCCCAAATTTGCCCCTGGTGGTGACATCATCACCAATCTATAGGTGTAATTTATGCAACAGGATTTTGACCATGGGGTGCTATAATGTGGATACTAAAAGCAAAGAGAACACATACACTGGTTTGATTGGACTGCTTTTGTGCATGTGTTCCCAAATGGTAACCTTGTGGTGTTGCAAGCATGATAACAACAACAAAAGTGGGAGAAAGGAATGCTGAATAATAATAATAATTTCTTGTGTTATTAATTTTTGGGCACTATTAGCTCTGGACAGTAGTAGAAATGAGTAAGGATGTAGAATAGAAGAGTCCATGTTTGAAGGTTTCTTTAAACTTTCAGTGGCCATAGCAAAAAAGATGGCAGCAGTGCTTCTGCCCTTCCAAGTATGGCATTTCTTGAGGGAGGGTGCCTGAAATGGCAATGACAAGTTTTCTTTACATTCAATATCCTTAAGACACAAGAGAAATATTTAGTAGAGAGATTACTCAACATATGTGGCTGTGTTTGCAGCTTTGTATCTGGGTTAACTCTTTGCACACAAGTGATCCCTCAGGCATGCTCTTGTCCTCTGTGCCTCTTAGGTTTGTCTCCGTCTCAATCCTTTCCTGGTTTCAGACCTAGCCCCTTCAAAGATTTTGCCCTAGTGTTTCCTCTTGGATCAAAGTAGGTGATCCAGTTAGCAACAAAAGTGATTTCATGCAGGGACTTAGAAGATTCAGTCACTCAAATTTGCTCGCTCAAATTAAAGTACTGCAAGGCTGGAGAGGTTTAGAGCAGGGTTTACCAGCCTTTTGAAGTCAGGGCCTGGGTCACGCTCCATCAGACAGTTGAGGGGGCTGGACTGGTGATCCCCCTGCCATTTCCAGCTGCTGTAAATGTGTTTATGACAGCCGTAAATGAGTCCATGGCTGATTCTGATGGCTGCTGCCTGCTGGAGTAAGGGTGGGGGTTGAGTTATTTGGTGCCGTGGGCTGGATCCAGCCCATGGGCCATAAGTTGCATACCCATGGTTTAAAGTCTCCGTAAGTTGCCAAACTCTAGTTCTTGTCAGTCCCAGTCAGCTTGGCGAATGATGGGGGAGTATTGATGTAGTAGATATTAACTTTTGGAGAGCCACAGATTTTTCAGCCTTGTATTATGCAGTCAAAGGCATAATGTTTACAGTAACAATGGGGTATTTTGGGTGGACTGAACAAATAGCCTTGTCTTTGGCATTTTTTCAAGGAGCTAATTTTTAAAAATCACTAGCACATAAAATTTGTGTGTGTGCCAGAAACTACTCTGGATTGAAGGGATTTTTGCTGGAGAAACTCCAGGGGATGCCCGAATGAGGCTCGAGTGCTGCACAATAGATCTTGAGGACATGAAAGGAGCCTCATTTGGGTGTCCACTGAGCTGAGTTTCTCCAGCAAAAATCCTTTCAATCCAGAATAATTTCTGACATGAAATTTATTTATTTACTAGCACATAACCAACACTTAAAATATCTGAAAATGTAACACTTTAAAGGAGTAATCACTTTGAAAGAGTCTGCAGTGAAGTTGGAACAATTGATATTTCTGTGATTAATGGTACAGTGGAACCTTGCTTAACAAATATAATGTGTTCCTTGGGACCTTTTGTACTATGAAAAAAATTGTAAAGCAAATTTCCCATAGGAATGCATTGAAAACCAAAATTTGAAATGCGGTTTCCCATAGGAATGCATAGAAAACCATTTAATCTGTTCAAAAAATTTTTTGTTAACCGAGCCACTGCTTTCTATAGATTTCCTTTTGTTATGCGAGTTTTGTGTTAAGCGAGCTGTTTGTTAAGTGAGAGTCTACTGCATTCACAAGAAGTTCACATTCATGTAGTGTGACTGATTCAAAAAAGGCTTAATTAAAGTGAAACTATCCTGAATCTTTTACTCCTATTCTGTGAGGTTAGCTTCATTTGACACGCTCCACCTTTGTCCCCTGTGCAAGTTCCATTTTTGGTTTATTTACTGCCATATCATCAGGACTGATTGTATAGCTTGTTCTGACTTCAAGATACTATCTCTTGTTGAGTCTCATATCCCCTGGCACAAATACTGCATCCTTTTGTGCTAGTATTGGAAAGCGATAAGCATTTATTAAAAGTCTTATCTCAGCCTTTAATAATGGAATAGGTTGAAGGTGTTCAGGTGACGCTGAATAAAAATCATAGTGTTTTGCGTCAAAATCTAGTGATAGTAGATTCCACTTACCAATTTCCTGAACAAATGTATAGATGCCAGTCAAATTCATTCAATTTTCTGACCAGTTTGTATGTACACACATCCTCTGAAAGTGTTGTACAGTGGGTTTTGTTTTTGTAGCAAGTGCGATGGCTCTATTGTTGGGCTCCCAAAGCAGAATACCTAACTATTAAAGGAAAAAACAGGGGAAAACATGATTTCTTATTTTCCTCAGATCACCCCAGGATAAAAGGATTCTTATGATCTGCCAGAGTGTTCCACAGTCCTTTGAAAACCTGCTTGATGAACCAACATATGGTCTAATACAGGTCTGTGTAGTTTAGTTTTTGTTGTATTCCTTAAAATTCAGGATATTAATGCCTGTTTCTAAAAAGAAAGTCAAATTTATACCCTGTTGGCAGATGTTCCTCTCTATTTGTTTATTGTATCATATATATAAAGTAGAATACCTGGAAGTTTACTGTTAGATAGTGGTAATTATATGCTTGTTGAGTATAAGTCAAATAACAAATAAATAATAAATAAATAAATAAAAAGACAGAATAATTTTCAAGTGGTTGTAATAATTTTTATACTTCATTTTATTTGTTTTATAGACAACATGCATGAATAATGCCCTCATGAATGTTGTCTTCTAGATCTTCTCAGTAGAGTATTATAGCATTACAGCAGGTTTACATTTATTAACTGAGAAGATCTAGAAGACAACATTCTGAACTATACTCAGTGTAGACGTGAGTGCAATGAATGAAATTCTATAGAGATCTGGCACTATTTCTGTGTCTAGTTAAACCAAAGATTTCATTGTCTATGTCCTCACTAGGCCAATGAAAATGAACCCAGAATAAGAAAGGGAAACTCTTCTGTCACCTGCTCAGTATAGCCAGAATCAGTCATTCGCAACCCTTGGCCCATGGGCCTAATCTGGGCCATGCATATCATTAATCCAGCCCACGGTGGCCACCTGGCCACCTCTAGGACCCACCCCCACTGCCAGAAGTCACAATTCATTACATACCACGGTGGCAGCGATTGTGCTTTTCTTCAGGGCTTTTGGACAAGCTTTGCCTCTTCTCAGGGTGGCATGAGCCTTTGCGAACCTGGATCACTCCGTTTTGACAGTTTTCTGTGGCTCCCCCGCTCTGTCTCCACAGCTAATATTTGGCGCTTGGAGATTTCTATTGGCGCACGGCACGGACATCAACGCCTGGTTTCTTGGCTCTTGGATACTTCCTGGTTCAGTGCCGGCAAATCAGGTACTAATGTCAGTGCCACGTGCTAATGGAAGTCTCCAAGCGCCTGGGATTAACTGCGGAGACAGAGTGAGGGAGCTGTGGAAAAATTTCAAAACGGAGTGATTGGGCTCCACGAAGGCTCCTGCTGCCCAGGGAAGCAACGAAGTCTGTTCAAAAGCCCTGAAGAAATGTACTATAGCCGCCACCAATGATGACAGAAACATTAGTGCCGGGAGCAACTCACCTCCGGCCCCCCACCTGTGTGTGTCTGTGGGTGGGAGGCGTGTCTGGCCCATGGTGCAAAAACGTTGCGAACCCCTGGCCTAGATATTGAACTACTCGTATGTGGTAGCAATCCATTTCTGTATTTCCTCTGTGGCCATTGGAGGACAAGAGGTTTTAATCTGTTCAGTATTTGTATCATTTGTCAATGTTGAGATTTGTGGTCCTAATATCAAAACTGAAACCATCAATACTTCGCATACCTGCTCAAGTCATTCTAAACATTCCCATGCTGGTTTCAGAAACTGAAGAAAGATCCATACACAGCAACAATGGGAGGTTTCTCCAAAGTGAAACATATTTTTGATAGCTTGCGTGGAAGTGATTCAGCACCTCAACAGAGGCCTCCATCAGAAATGGCAGACTTCATTAGTGATGCTATTCCAGGGTTAAAGATAAATCAACAGGAAGAACCAGGATTTGAAGTGATTACACGAGTGAGTGCTGACTCCGTTTTTTGAGATATGAAGAAATTTATGTGTGGGTGGGTTTTAAATGAGTGGTTTTTCTAATATTGAAACAGCTGTGTGATACATATTTCAGATTGATCTTGGAAACCGACCTGAAGTTCATAGAAGGCAGCCAGTGGCAGTTGAAGAATGGACTATGGATTCTGAAGGAAGGATTGTAAATGCTGAAAACATGAAGCAAATGATATTCAGAGGGGTAATACCTTAAGAATTGTCTTAAACATGTATTTCATTCCTTGTTGGCATTATGGCTGTCTGACATTTGGTATGCATTTTGCAACTTTCAGTGAAGTTAACAGTCATTCAAAGGGCAATAACATTACTTAGTACAGGTATTTAAAATTGTCTTCTGAGTCCAGTAATCCTTTCCTTGATTTCAGGTACCATGAGCTGGTAGAATCTCACTATTTCTGGTTGGCTGGTGATAGATCACTCCTTGAGTGGCTGATGCTTAATACAATTTAGGATAAAAAGTCTAGCTATAACAGTAAATAGTATGGGGAAATGTGTGAAGCAAATAAAAAGTGAACTCTGCCGATGTTTCAGGAAAAAAATGAGTGGAACAAGCAGCCAGAATACAAGGTATAAGTAGAATCCAATATAGCGTTAAACATACTGTTAATAGAAAAGTGCAAGATTGCTATAAATAGGGATAAAGAAAAACTAACAAAATATTTGGGGACAGGAGCTACAAACAGAGTGATATTTGATGTTTGCACAATCTTGTTTCTTTTAAATGGCTCTAGACAAATGCAACCCAGTCTGACCAGGCTATCATGCTATGGTAATAGAGTAGACCATACTGCCAGCAACTCAACACCGAGTGTCAGGTGGTGGTTAACTAATCTGACAACCCTGAGGACTAATGGTCTTGGGTGCCGAAGTCCACAGGGAAGGGTGATGATCCCCAAGTGAATTAAATCCCACTTTAATCCATTTTGATGGATGGCAGCAGCTTCATCCGTACTTGTCTGGGGCTGATGAGGACTTGGTGTGCCAAAAGGGCTCAGGACCAGAAAGTGACTTGCAGAACTGGATCAGTGGTACAGGTGCCGTGCTGCGATGGCAAAGGCAAATGGAAGGCCACTGCGTTATACTCTCAGGACAGTCTTCATGGCTGATCACCATGATAGCCAATATTTGGAATTCGATATGGCACTCAGAACAAGAAGACAAATGCAAATGAGTCTTTTGTTACTTGGGGAAGATTGTTCGTAATACATTCTCCATTAAAATTGTGACTTTAACTCCAATGGTGCCTTGTAGCTGGTTTTTAGTTACTATTTTAAAAAAAGATCAGTGTTCCTGATTTTTAAATTCTGTTGGGAAATTTAGAAAAGTCATTCAAGAAAACATAGGGGAAGGACAAGAAGTTTGGAAATGGAAATAATATGGAAATTTTGTAATTTATAACATTCAGAAGTCTCATTTTTTCCTTCTGTGTTTATGAAATAAAAGTACAGACAATATTAAAGAAGTAAAACTAAGCGTTGGTCTTTAAAAGGAAATTGAAGTAACTAATCCATACTGTAAAATCACTAGGTAACGAAAAAGGAAAAACATGTTACCTACCATAAAATTATTTTATTCCTTTGATCCGGAACTGGTGGTTATTACAAAGTTTCTGATGTTGCTGTTCTTTTATGTTCTGCTTTCTTTAGGGACTTTGTCATGCTTTGAGGAAGGAAGTATGGAAATTTCTTCTGGGCTATTATCCTTGGCATAGTTCTAGGGAGGAGAGAACATTCATACAGAAACAGAAAATGTAAGTACAGGTATAGTAAATACCTTTACCATACAGATCTTTGTTTTTGCTTGAAGTACTTTTGGTGTATTTTCAAGACTAATGGTGATAGTGTTGAACAATATTTAGTAGTTAACAGTAAATTTGTGATATTATAATAACGTTTCTTACATTGATAGAATCTCACGAGTAAACTTCACAATTATGGCTGTAATGTTAGATCCTTACTGCCCCTTCATGTTGCCTTAGAGTCTACTGTCCAATATTGTTTCAAAACATGTCATGTGAACTTGCGTGTTTCCTTATGGTGTGACATTGTGCTTGTTAATTGTTTCCCTTCAGAGATGAATATTTTAGGATGAAGCTTCAGTGGAAATCTATCAGTGAAGAACAGGAAAAAAGAAATTATAGATTGAGGGACTACAGAAGCCTTATAGGTAACTTACAGATGCATAGAATTAAAAATACATTCATTATAAACTTTAACATCTTCAAAATCAGGATGCATCAGTGAATTCAAAACAATAACAATTAAAATAATATGTTTTACTATTTGTGTGATAAATAATGTTTCTATAATAAATTGAGACTTCTCTGTTTACATTTTTAGTATTTCCTCCACATTTCCCAGTTTGTTTCATTGTGAACAGAAGTGAGTGCCATAATAAAAAGGTTAATAAAGGTGCAAAATATTATAATGGCCTACCAGTTCTGTTTAGATATCTTTTTCTAATGGCATATTAGATGGGGACGAAGTAGAAGCAGTGACAGATTTTACTTTCTTAGGCTCAAAGATCACTGCAGATGGAGATTGCAGCCATGAAATACAAAGATGACTGATGCTTGGGAGACAAGATATGAGAAATCTTGGGAATATAGTTAAAAGTAGAGACATCACCTTACAAACAAAAATTCGCATAGTCAAAGCAATGGTATTCTCGGTGGTAATGTACGCTTGTGAGAGCTGGACCATTAGGAAAGCTGAGCACAGAAGAATAGATGTCTTTGAAATGTGGTGTTGGAGGAGAGTTTTGAGAGTCCCCTGGACAGCAAGGAAAACAAATAGGTCGATCTTAGAAGAAATCAACCCTGACTGCTCTTTAGAAGGTCAAATAGTAAAGATGAAGCTAAAGTACTTTGGACATCAAATGAGAAGAGAGGATTCACTTGAGAAAGCCTTGATGCTGGGAAAGGTGGAGGGCAAAAGAAGAAGGGGGTGGCAAAAACTGAGATGGCTGGATGGTAGATGCAATGGGCACAGAGCTGGGTGGGCTGAGGAGGATGGTGGAAGAAAGAGGTGCCTGGAGGTCAATAGGGTCGCAAAAAGGTCGGTATCGACTGCAACTGAAGAACACAAAAAAAATTGACATATTTTAGTTATTTCAGTGTTCTAGCCTAAGCACTGCTAGGATAAAATATACTTTTTGTTAGAGCATATTAAATATAATTCTGTATTTCAGATGTTCTGTGCAAAAATGCCTGTGGAAGTCATCCTCTTTAGTACGTTATGCCTGTGGAAAGGTGATGATGTTACTAATGGGGGCTACTTTCAATAATTGAAAACTTCCTACATTTTCCCCACTTCATGTTTCATCCCATGTAAACTGTGGGAACTATGGGAGAGAAAGAAGAAGTCTTTAATTACTGAAAATTTCCCCATGTTAGTAATGTCATTCAGTAGTAGCAATTTTTGGTAATTAAAATTTCTTCCTTCAGGCCCACAGCTTCCATGGCTTCCCTGCAATGAAAAGATTTACATGGGAGTCAGATATGCCATGGGACAGAAGGAATAACCTTTAGTTAATAAAAATCTGCCAATTGTCTTATAACCACTTCTTTGAACTAAACAAGTGAATGACCCTTGACACCCTCTGAATGGATAGCTTCAAGTCCACTGGATCAAATCCAGGAAGAGCTTTATGATAAGAACAAACATTCTTGAGGGTACACAAGCAAAACCAAATTAGAAGATGGAGGAAGGAGCTCACTGGACAAAAAACAACAGTAAAAGAAGATATAGCTGAGGAACTCGAACTCCCCTATGTCACTTGGAGGACCCTGAATAGGCCAAAGTTTGGAGTCCCTAAATGCAAGACCAACGTGCTCAAGTGGGGGCTGCTGGGGGACAACAACACATGGTGTCAATGTGGAGAGATGCAGAATCCGGCTCATTTAGTGGTCTGCCGATTAATGGCAGAAACATGCACCGATGAGGACTTAAATTTGGCTGACGACAAAGCCAAGTAAGTGGCTTAATTTTGGCAGTCCAGGGTTTGATTGGGACACGAAAGAAGAAGACCACTTCCTCAGAAATAACTTACACAATATGATTTCAAAATACTGAAAGTGAGAATGTCAAATCATACCAGGCAATAATTTTTTGCTTCATTTTTATCAATTTGATGTCTTCACAGTTGGACTTGCAACACATGGATGCTTTCTACCTGTTGTGATTTTGTTTTCTTGCTTATGGAAAAAAAGTTGAAAGTACTGTACATTTGAATGGATTTAATATTAACTAAGAATGTAGAAATTGCTGACCATAGGGTTAAATATACTCTTCTAATCAAAAAGGCTACAAGTTGTCTTACTGTCTGCTCTAATTAGCAACAAAACACTTTAAAAGCTTTAAAATATTTGCAGTAACTTGGTTGTAAGAGAGAAGTATTTGAGACTAAAAAGATGGGATTAAAGTGAGAATTATAGACACTGAGTATATCTTTGTAAAGAAAGCATAGAATAACTTCCACAATAAGATTTTAAACTTTCCTTATAGTCATCAGGCATTCAACCTTTTCTCTTCCCAGTCATATTTTGGTGAAGAAGCAAACACACATTCGGAATCAAGAGAATTGTGTAATTTTGGAGCTTAGAAATAGCAAATGTGCCTGCTTGGGCTGTTTTAAATGACCTTAATGCTGAATTGCCCTAATCAATTCATTTAGACTCCATTAAATTGATTTTTTCTAGCCTTGTAATAGTATTTGAAATCCTTTCTATATAATAATAGCTAGTATCAAAGCTAATTGTGTCTGAAATATTCAGATCTATTTTTCTGTTACACCTGTTTATAAAAAATTAAAATCTGTTTTAATCAAATGCAGGTTGTGTGAACTGTAGCAGGTCGAAGTTATGCAAAACAGCTGTGAATGTCAGGGACTAAGCAGAGAAAACTAAGCTTGGCAGTGATTAAAGAAACATTAAAAGACAGGATTTTGTAATAATGCCATATCACAGTAAACCAAGCAATTAGAACTTCAACCAAATCCCTTTGATTTAGGCTTGATTGCATATCACCATTTTTACCATTAAGTTTAAAGTAAGACCATATATCTAGTACAGTTGAGTGACATTTTACATTTAACACATCTGAAACAGGCTTTGGTTAAGTTTAATTCAATGTAGATGTTTTACATTTTAATCACAAGAGTTCTATAAAAAGTGTGTAACATCTAGAAAGTATTTGAAAATCTGCTTATACGAAGTCATCTTAGTTGAGACAGGAATTTTTTTTATTCTAAATACTTTAAAAAGCTGCTTTAATGCATTTTAAATGACATCATAGGAATTCAGTTGTCTTACTAGACACATCAAAGCTCAGTTCGGTGTTTAAGAAACTGGGAACTTGGAGGGCATCCTGCATTTTTTAGATACAGGCTTAGCAGAAGCTGTTTTGAAAATTCATTAAATCTCTGTGCTCTATTTCAGAAAAGGATGTAAACAGAACAGACAGAACAAATAAGTTTTATGAAGGCCAGGATAATCCTGGATTGATCCTCCTTCATGACATTTTGATGACCTATTGTATGTATGATTTTGACTTGGGTAAGTAGAACTCTGCATGTGTATATGTATTATTGATCGTGTCTAGGCTTGTGCCTTGAAATTAGCCTTTAAACAAGGCTGGATGCATTCTGTCTTGAAAGTTTGATGTTAATATCTTATCAATACTTGATGAATTACATATGACAAAGCAAGCAACAAAACACTGGAGTCAATCCCTACCCCCAAAACTGGTGCTTCAGTTTAGCATGTCATTTTGCTTAGATCTGTTGATACAAGGATTTTCAAAAGGTGGTGGGGAGAAATAAGGACACTCCCACATACACATCTTGGCTGTTCTGCTGTAAAGTACTAGAGGTCTTTGTTTCAGATGCTTTCTGACAGTCACAGATCCAAACCAGTGAGAAAGGGGAAAGGTATGCTTTCCCCTTTGGTTCCTCCTGATAGATGGCTGCACAGTATAGGAAGGGGAAGATTTTATCCTCATGTTTTGCATCTCTCTTATGAGACCCCAAAATATAGCTATGAAGTGCTTGAGCAGGTTATGCTACCTGCAGTTTCCATTATTATTACTTTGAGTTGTTCATTCTATATTTTACTAGCATAGCTTGCCCGGCGGTGCCGGGCTGTTTTAAATTATGTTGGAAGGTTATTTTTTGTTAATGTTTGTAGAAAATTGCTTAGTATGTAATTGTCATTTTTAAAATGTTTATTTATGCAAATTGTTTTTTGGCTGGGCTGTTATAAACTGTGAACAGCTTTTTTTGTTTTTTTTTTGTGGATAAAAAAAAGAACAAAGTGTGATATAATTTTTTCAAATTGTTTTATTTAACCAAATAATGTTTTAGTTTGTGGTGTTTTTTTAATAGTTGTACCATAGGTAATAATTTTAAAAATGTACAAGTACATGTTTTTTACATTCAATGTTTTTAAACTGTATTTAGATGTTTTGGGTTTTTATTTGAGTTAAAACTCAACACAGGATTTTAGAAATGTCTTTATTTTATTTTATTGACACATATTTGTAATTTGTGTAAAATTGTGATTTTGTGTTATGTTTTTGACTTGTTTTTACTCTTGTGGCCTTTTGTTTGGGGCTGTTGTGTCTTTTTGAATTGTTTTTACTATTGTGGCCTGCAGGTGGGGCTGCTAGTGGATCTCGTTTACTTTGACTGTTTTTTCTCTCCTGGCCTCTGGGTGGTGCTTCTCCCGGTAGGTCGTCTCTTTCTGTCTTCATTTGTGTTCCGGTCGTTGTGGAGGCAGGACATGCTGGTGAGTTGGCTAGTTTCCTTTATTTTGGGGGTTTGGTTTATTTTGTTTTTGTTGTCTGGGAGGTTTTTCTGTTTGGTTGTTGTTGTATTGTTTTATTTTTAGGTTTAATTGGTTTGGTTTTTTGTGTTTTTGTTTATCTTTTCTTGTTTGTGTAAGTGGTTTGTGTGTTTTTTGTTTTAAGTAATGGTTGTTTTTAATTATGGTTTTATTTTTGTTAGGTGGTTAGGTGTGTGTGTGTGTGTATGTGTGTGTCTGAGTGTGTGAGGGAGAGAGAGGAGGCTGCTGCCGGATGAGTACTTCTGGTAGGTGAAGGCAGCGGCCAGAGCGCCGTTCGCTGCCTTTGCTTTGTGTAGGAATTGTTTCGCTTTCAAGGGGGGGAAGGCACTGATGCCTTCGCCCTCCCTTGAAAACGAAAAACTTACTCGTAAACTAAAGGCAGTGGCCGGAGCGCCGTTCGCTGCCTTTGCTTTGTGGAGGAATTGTTTTGTTTTCAAGGGGGGGGGGGAAGGCACTGATGCCTTCGCCCTCCCTTGAAAGTGAAACACTTACTCGTAAAGTAAAGGCAGCGGCCGGAGCGCTGTTCGCTGCCTTTGCTTTGCAGAGGAATTGTTTCTCTTTCAAGGGGGGGGCGCGCGAAGGCATCAGTACCTTTCCCCCTTGACCCCCCCTATTTTTGTGGTTTTTCCCCACCCCAGCTCAACTTTTCTTGAGGCCAGTGGTGGTCTCGCCTTGTTTTCGACAGGGTAGCGTGGAGGAGAGGGAGTCCCGTTGCTCCATGAAAGAAGGCCGGCGGGTGTTTGCGTGGCTGTGAGGTGCTGCGTCTGCCTGCGGTGGACTTGCGTTCCCGTTCTGATTTTTATTTTTTGTGTGCCGGCTTTCTCAGCATTCTGCGAGCTCATGGCGCGCAGGACATTGGGGCTTGTAGTGTTGTGTTTGTGGTTTCCGTTTGTGCGGTGGTTTTTTTTTCTGCGGCTCAATTTTGATCGGCTGTGGCGCATTTCCCAACATTTTTTTTGCTCGCGCCTCTCAGCCTGATTGCCTGTGGGCGCGGCGCAAGGAACGTTGGGTAGTGAAGTCCTTTTTATTTGTTTGCATTTGTGGGTCTCCTGCCCACTGGCGCATTTCTCAACCCGACAGTTACCTGCGAACCCAGTTTGGGCAAGTGCATGAATGCTCGGTACGGGCTAGTAGGGCCGGGTGCAGGATCCTTTGTCACATTCCAACGGTTAACGCTCAGATTTTTAGGTAAAGATAAGGGCATTTAGGGCCATTCTGACATTTTCTTAAGGGAGATGAACACCACTCCCTAGAGTCAAATACAACTGGCTTTCAAGCAAGGGAGACATTTTCCTTTACCTTTTAGAAGCGTTCATTGAGTTTGGATACCCCTGTTCTAGTTCCAAACTGATCAGACACTCAAGGTTATTGTTGAATAGAGTGATGTGACGTATTGGGTTTTGAATATTTTGTTTTGTCTCACTAAGTCCGAAGTGAATTAGCTGTCTAGTTTTGGCTGGTAGGGAAGTCACTTTCTGTTGTGTACCAGGGTTGACAAATTCTGTGTAGAAAGTAGTTCATTGCCAGCTTTACTCTTACCATAGTGCCTTGTGCTGGTTGGAGCAAGGTTAGAACATAAGTAGGACTTCTCCCCATTTCCTCACACCAAGTCTTCATACTGGTTATAAAAAGGCTGGTCTCTTGCAAAGCTGGCTGTTGCTGGGACTGCAGTGGCTCAAGTGGCTAAGATGCTGACTGGGAGGCGAAAGGTCAGCAGTTCGATTCCCGAGTACTGCAGGACGGAGTGAACTCCCGTCTATGTCCCAGCTCCTGCCAACCTAGCAGTTCGAAAGCAAGAAATTGCAAGTAGATAAATAGGGACCACTTTGGTGGGAAGGTAACAGCATTCCGTGCGCTCCGGTATCTAGTCATGCCTGCCACATGACCACGGAAACGTCTGCAGAAGCAAACAACGCTGGCTCTTCGACTTTGATACAGAGATGAGCACTGCACCCTAGAGTCGGATACGACTGGCTTTCGAGCAAGGGAAACCTTTACCTAAGAAACTCAGAAATTGAAAAAATTAAAGAAAAATATGGAATAAATGTTTAAAATATTTAGGTATATTAATAACAGACAACATCCAAGAAACAAAGACAGATTATCAAAAATATATATGGGGATATTAAAGACACAATAGATAAATATTAAAAAATAAAATTGTCCTGGTTTGGGCGAATCGCAATGTGCAAATGAAAGCTAACATGTCACTGATGATTAAACCTTAGCTTTCTTCTTGTTATTTGCAATGTATGCAGGGTGTTTCATTTACTGTCATTGGTATGCGTTATATAATGCTGCATATTGGAGAATGGAGAGACAGTAATATGAACACTTAACTGGAGTCTGAAGTGCTACTTCTTATATAAGTTTATCACATCAGTTAGAACTAGGGTGACATTTGGAAAGAGAGGAAGATGAAATTGCTTTTAGCTCAATCTTCTTTGATTCCCTTCTTAAATCTCCTTTTTTATAATTAGGATAAATTGATGCAGTTTAACGAATAGAGAAGGAACTCTGGTCTGTTTTTGTTGTGAGATCTATTTAGAGGAAATGTTCTAGTAACCCGAAAGACAATTAAAGACACAATTAAAATATTCAATGTAATTTTGAATCCACCAAATGAGGCATTTTGCCTCCATCCAGATGTATCCCAAACTGCTAAAGATTTCAGAATGATGGAAATATTATTATTAAAATTTGGTTTGGCAAAATTACCAACAATTAATTGGTATGCTTTATGGCAATGCTTTGGGCTTCAAATTTGTATGGGTAGAAAAGCTACACTGTACATTTAAGTTAGCATACAGGTGAAACTTAGAATATTGTGCAAATGTTCATTCATTTCACTTAAAAGGTGAAACAAATATGTGAGATAGACTCGCTACATGCAAAGCGAAATATGTCATGCCTTAATCTATACCTATAAAGAAGGGATGTGGCTGTGTGTGTGCGGAATGTGTTTCCACACCCGTCCAGCCTATCCCGTAATGCGCTGTGCACACCTACCTTTTGTCCCTGACATCATCACCGCAAGGGTCCGGAGAACGAGAGTGGGTCCAGCGCCCCACAAATGCCAACAAAAAAATAGCCCTCGAAACAGCAGAGGGGGAGATGCAAAGGCGCCAGTCAGGGATCCACCAGGGAAAGCACCTCCCCTGACGGATACCTGCCTCTCGCCCTTGCCATGATTCCCCCACTGCTGTTTTGAGCCAGCCCTTGAAACAGCAGAGGGAAAAATGCACAGGTGGCAGCCAGCGGTTTGCCAGGGAGAGGGCCTTTCCTGACGAATATCTACCTCTCGCCCTGCCATTCCTCTTATGCTGTTTTGAGAACAGCCCTCGAAACAGCAGAGGGGAAAATGCAAAGGCGCCAGGCAGGGATCCGCCAGGGAAGCCACCTTCCCTGATGGATACCTGCTGCCTTGCCGGCAGGGAAGGACAAACGGATTGTGTCTGCCTCCCTCCTTCCCTGTCTCTCCCCCCGGGCGCCAGCAGGGAAGAGGTGATGGATCATGTCCACCTCCCCCTTCCCTGCCTCCCACCCCCTCGGGCACAGGAAGGAAAGGTTGAACGGATCACGTCCACCTCCCCCTTTCCCTCCCTACTCACCCGGGCACTGGGCAAAGACAGGGAAGGGGGAACGAATTGTGTCTACCTCTCCCCCCTTCCCTGCCAACTCACCCAGATGCAGGCGGAGAGGGAAGGTGAGAGGCAGGCTACTTTCTGCCCAAGGATGCACCTCCCAGGACGAAGAGCAGCCTGCCAGCTCCCCTCCTTCCCTCGCTGTGTCGAGAGCAGCTCTCAAAACACCAATGGGGAAAAGGGAAGCTGACAGTCAGGCTGCTCTTCATCTGGGAACACGCGTCCCCGGACAAAGAGTGGCCTGCCAGCTCCCCTCTTCCCCATTGCTGTGTCGAGAGCAGCTCTCGAAACAGCGATGGGAAAAGGGAAGCTGACAGTCAGGCCGCTCTTCGTCTGGGAACGCACGTCCCTGGATGAAGAGCGGCCTGCCAGTTCCCCTCTTCCCCTCGGTGTGTCGATAATCAATAACCCCTGGCAAGGCCGGGCAATCAGCTAGTTTGTTATAATTGTGATGATCATAGCGTACAGCGTACATGAGATTATGTAATGATTATGGGGTACATGAAATTGGGCGGTTGGGGTTTTCATGAGCTGTAAGACATAGGCATCAATATTATAACAAAGTAAGGCTTGAACTATCTCGCTTTGCATGTAATAGGTCTATCTCATATATTTGTTTCACCTTTTAAGTTGCATTACTGGACTGAATGAACATTTGCACGATATTCTAATTTTCTGAGTTTCACCTGTATTTGGAAAAGTATATGGAACTAAATGCAATTAAATCAGTTTTAGTTAAAGTTCAAGAACATAGTTTTAAACTCTTATACTCCATTAGTACTACCTAAAGCTCACTTTTATATTGGTGAACTCGAGTACTTAAAGCAGTGGAACAAATAAAAGTGCAAAACTGAGTTTTGTATCCTTATTTATGGAATCCAGCACAGCCCTATACCACTGATACATTTAGCAACAGGACAGGCAATTGCAGTCTCTTAGAAATGAGCAGAGGACTTCTGATATTTTCACAAAAAAGGTTTGGACCTTGGACCTTTTAGGAGAACTAGCTGCACTTTACCACACAATTAACAAAGATGCCATCACCAATATATTTTGTTGTGTTGTATCTGTTTATTCAGTATTTCAACAATATACGCACATTATCTTCTTCCACCCATGATGACATATGGAGATAGTTAGTAGCATGAAGATTTAAGGCAGGGGTTCCCAACCTTTTCAAGCCGGGGACCGGGTCACGCTCTCTTAGTCAGCTATGAGGGCCGGATGGCCATTTTGCCTTGCCTGCACTATGGGTCAAACATTTTGTCCCAACAGCTTCAAAGGGGCAGCCATTTTGTTTTTTTGAATGCCCTTGGAGGGATGTGGAGGCCACATGAAATGGTGTTGCGGTTGAGAACCCGTTATTTAAGATGTTACCCATTACCTTGTATCATGATGATTTATTTTGTCCACTAAGTGCTGATTGTTGTTATTGTGTAATACTGGTGCTGCAGATGCCCAGTTTTGTTTGTGGTGGCAAAGAAAAGAACTTACAACCTGGCTGGCAGGCCAAGTATGGGGTGCAGGTGGAAGGGTGACTCCCGTTGTGTGGCTGGTATAGTGAATTCCGCCCCCCCCCTCGGTCCCTGCACCCCCTTTTTTTAGGGGGAGGGTAGTTTTTAAGCTGTTCTAATCATGTTTTTATTATGGTTGTGAACCGCCCTGCGTTGGCCTTGGCCAAGTGGGCGGTATAGAAATTGAAATAATAAATAAATAAATAAATAGTTGTCATCAAGCCTATGGCAATCCTATCAATTAGTAAAGGTAACGGTAGCCCTTGCTCGAAAGCCAGTCGTATCCAACTCTTGGGTTCAGTGCTCATCTCTGTTTATAGTCAAAGAGACAGTGCTGCCTGCAGAGCACACGGAACGCTGTTTACCTTCCCACCGAAGTGGTCCCTACTCATCTACTTGCACTTTCTTGCTTTCAAACTGTTAGGTTGGCAGGAGTTGGGACAGGCGGGAGCTCACTCTGTCATGCAGTACCCAGGAATCGAACTCCGACCTTCCAGTCAGTGAGTTCAGCATCTTCACCACTTGATTAGTGACCTTCTAAAGCTCGGAATCTCAGGACTTGACCTGTGAATTCCTTTTTTGAGTCAGTCTATCTCATATTTGGTCTTATTTTTCTTGATGCCTTGAACTTTCCCCCAGAATTATTGTCTTTTCCAGTGAGTCCTGTTACCCCAAAGTCCAGTAGCCTCAGTTTAGTCATTTTTGTCACTACCTCAATGGCTACTCATGTGGGACCCATGCCCCACAGGGGGACTTCAGTTTCCAGAAGACTAAGTCTGTACATTGGCTGATCAGTGCTTTGGGGAATTGACTTAGGATTCTGGGAATTGAATTCCAAAAAACAAAGGTTGGGAAACACTTCTTCCTCCATGTTTAGGCCAGACGTGAAAATGCCAAAATAAAGGCACCTTTTGGTGAGCTCATTCTGCAGTTCCTTTCACCTGACCTAGTGTGAGAAAGATTAGCCAGCAATAAAATGTTGCTGCTGTCAGAGTACACCCAATTGTGGTTCAAAAATACCACAATCTTCGAGGAGACTCTTTCTGTGTACTCCTGGGAAACACTGCTCTAGAGAGAGCAAGAGGGATCAGGATTGATTTGATCTAGTACAGTTGTGGTGAACCTATGGCACGCGTGCCAGAGGTGGCTCTCAGAGCCCTCTTTGTGGGCACCCATGCAGTCACCCCAGCACAGAGTTTGCCCTGTCCCTCTGCCCAGCAGCCCAATGGGAGTGCTTCTTCCCTCCCCCAGTACAGAGTTCGCCCTGTCCCTTTGCCTAGCAGGCCAATGGGAATGCTTCCTCCCTCCCCCAGCACAGAGTTCACCCCGCTCCTCTGCCCAGCAGCCCAATGGGAGTGTTTTCTTCCTCCCCTGTTGCTGTGTTGGCACTTTCCGATAAATAAGTGAGTTTTGGGTTGCATTTTGGGCACTTGGTCTCTAAAAGGTTTGCCATCACTGATCTAGTACTTCCTCCTTTGTCTTTCTGGGGGTCCATGGTATCTCTAAAGCTCTCAATGCCACATTTCAAATGAGTTGATTTTTTCTCTCCTTCATTGTCCAGTTTACACATCTGTACATAGTAACTGGAAATGCCATTAAATTTTATTTGTCCTTGAATAAGTTAATTTTTAAAACAGTTTGTTATGATGCTATTTTCTGCTACAGGGTTTGGCAAACAAAAGTTAAATGTGTTTCTGGTTCTCCAAAACCCTGAAGCTAATCGGTATATTTAACGCTGCATTGTTAGTACATTTATTTCTCAGATTTTACGCATTTTGGCTGCCAGCTGGTCTCCCATGTGGTCTGCTGATGAGAACTGAACTGCTTAGCTTCCACACATGGACACCATTGATGCCAAAAAAAATGTATAAAAATAGTAATACATTTTAGTAGAAATTGTTTGGGGTTTTCTCTGAAGTACAAATGTACTTTCTCTGGAGGAACTAAATATTCAGTTATCTTAAAAAGTGTTGAATACAGTTTAGAATTGCCTTATTCAACAGTTTCACATTTCTTTTTATTTAAGGATATGTTCAGGGAATGAGTGACTTACTTTCTCCTATTTTATACGTAATGGAGAATGAAGTGGATGCTTTTTGGTGCTTTGCGTTGTACATGGATCAAATGGTAAATGTTTCCATCTGTCTGTTACCTTACATTACTGCTTGAATGTATTTCCTCCTTTGCTCTCTTTGCGGGTTTAAGACTACGCTTGATTAGCAATTCTCAAAGTATGTATTTTATAAAATTATAAACAAGTAGAAAATGTCATGTTCGATAAGGTTTCTCGTCTGTGAGATTACTAGTCTGAAGATGACTTCCCACATGGTAATACATATTTGGTTATTTTATCTTTGTGCCCCATTATGCTCCATAAGTTTTTCTGCCTGTTAAATCCAGCAATTCATTACATATAACAGAGTGTAGAACCATGTTTACTCCATTGCTGTGAAGACAAAGATACATATGAGTGATAGAGTATTTTACGATTCCAATGAGAATTCCACTGTAAGAAAGATTAGGGGAAGGATTGCTACGTTTAAGATTAAGTTGTGTGATAGAACTACACGTACAGTTCTTGTATGTCCTGTCTCCAGTAAGAATTTAAAGGGACCTGACCTACAGGTGGTGTGTTTCACATTTGCTATTTTACTTCATGGCAATTTTTTTTGCATGGGAACAGGTTTCATTGCTGCAACAAAGTAATTGCCCATTTACAAGAAGTAATAGATTTGTTAGGAATTCTTTTGTGTGTGTCTTGACTGTTGTTTGTTTAAAAAACATACATGGCAGTTGGATGAAATGCATGGCATGGTTTACAAACGTGTAGTTGATAGCATTGCAGGATGCCTACACTTTATGCCTAATTCTATGTTAATTTGGCAACCCAAAATGATTGTTAGGGACCAGTACCCTGTCCTACAAACAACAACAACCACATTTTGAAGAATAGCTCCATACATCCAGTAGTGGGCTCAAAATTTTTTTACTACCACACTGTGCGCGTGGTATAGTGGGCATGGCCAGGGGGAAAGCCCTGCATTGCACCCGAATTAGGACTACTTTGTTTTAAAACTTGGATGGGCAGGGCCAGCCAAAATTTCTGCTACCAGTTCTGGCAAACTGGTGCGAACCTGCTGATGCCCACCACTGCATACATTGGTTTGAATCATGTAGGCAATTTGTGTGTGTGTATAATTGTGTAAACCACAGCAGTGAATTGCAACTAATTAATGAGGTTCCAGTCACCTAATTAATGAGGTTGTTTTGGTTTTTATACATTCAGTAACATGACCAGCAGGTCATTAATTTGCAGTAGTTTGCCACTGCAATGCATGTGTTTTCATTTACGTATGCATACATTGTCTGTAGGGTTCCAGCCATAGAAAGTTGTAAAATACTGTATCACTTTCTCATGAAATATAATTTGGAGATATACTGTAAATAGTTGAGAACCATTTTCATAAAGGTTTTACTGCTTAAACACACCATAGGAATGTGCAAATAACCTGTTTATTTTTCTTTATTCTTATTTTTTATTATTTTATTTTTATTTTATCTTTAGTTTTCTTCATCTACCTCCTCCTCTTCCTTTTTAAAGAAAAATATGTAACTATGAATAATAGTAACAGTTCATGTCTCTATTGAAGTGGATTTTAAGGTACCACAGGATTCTTGGTTGTTTTTAGTGAACTAGGTTTAAAAACTCAGCCTTTGAAGTTTATGCTTAGTTTTGGGATCAAAATTATGCTTTGCATTTACAGTGCAGTTACAATTACATTTATGATTAGTTTTTAAACTATGAAAATTTGTAACCATTTGATAACTTCTTTTTCCATCAAGCACCAGAATTTTGAAGAGCAAATGCAGGGTATGAAAACGCAACTGATGCAACTGAGTACTTTACTTCGCTTGTTAGATAGTGGATTTTGCAGTTATTTGGGTATGTATAACATTTCAAAGTAATGTATTGCTCTTATATTCAGATATTCTAGCCACACAGTAGTATTAGTCATTGTCGTTGTCGAGCTGGGTGGCCATAGAAGATAGATAGATAGATAGATAGATAGATAGATAGATAGATAGATAGATAGATAAATAAATAAATAAATAAGGCAATAATGACTGAAGAACAGCCTGAACATACAATGAGCAATCCAAAAGTATGAAAGTATTGTAGGAATGATTATGTTTATCTATCACTTCCTTACCAATCATTGTTTAGTAGATTACAAACCCAAAGTAACTTTTTAGTAGTTAACTCAAGTCCCCTGGGTTTTCTTCTGAAGTTATTAAAACATATGCATAGCTCTAAATTATTCAAAACCATTTTTGGGTCAGGGATTTACATGTGTTTTTTTTTAAAATTTTATCAGAATCTCAAGATTCAGGGTACCTTTACTTTTGCTTCCGGTGGCTTCTAATAAGATTTAAGAGAGAATTTAATTTCCAAGATGTTCTTCGTTTGTGGGAGGTAAGACAACTGCTTTTTCTGCTTTTACTTCTGTCTAGTGCAGTGCTTCCCAACATGGGGCCCGTGGCCTACCGGGGGGGAGGGGTGGAGGGATGGATGGACTTCAATTCCCAGAAGGCTAAGTCAGTATATTGGCTGATCAGTGCTTTGGGGAATTGACTTAGACTTTTTGAGAATTGAAGCCCAAAAACAAAATGTTGGGCCTCAAATTTCCCATCTTGATGTGCACATCACCCACTGGGGTGAGTTTTGGATGCATCACCTTTTGGCTGGTCTTAGTGTGAGAAGATCAAAGTGGAGAGTGCTCTCTGTTCTCCTTCTGTGCTAACCATGTCAGATGGGTCAAATCTGAGAACTGTTATGTATCATGTAATTTGTTTGCATGGATTTTATTGTCTGATATATGTCCAAAAATTCAGCCTTTACAAAATCACTTCATCAGCAATAAGGTGAGTGATCTACCCATCCACCAGCTGATGACTTCCTTAATGTAGTTCAGTGGAAAATAAGATCAAGCCATTGCTGAATTTCCTTCTTTTCTCCTCCTAAAGGAGGGGTGCATTTTTCCTATTTTAAGTCATGAGATGGTTTATCATGCTGATTAATTCTGCTGCTATTCCACTACTCTTTGATACCTTTTGCTTTTCTGCCCTTAATTTTCCATGACACATTCTCCAACATTACAATGCATTAAAAATCCTCCTCCCAACCCACCGTAGTCAGAGTTTCAATATTTGCCATGACATAGCTCTGCCATTTGCCTTGTCAGGATCTTTGGTGTGTGTGTGTGTGTGTGTGTGTGTGTGTGTGTGGAATCATAGCAAGAAATTAATTATGGATACAAAAATACAATACCTTGCTTATGAGCTATGTAGATAAGGCTTTAATTAGAGCGCCTAACACTGAAACATTTATAACGTTTAATGAAATTTGTAATGAAAAGTTGGCCAGTTATCTCCCCCACCTCCCCCAGAATATAATTAAGTTTCCAGAAAAAAAATGAGCTTTAAAGTTCTAGTCAGTTCAAAATTGTGGAAGGATTTCAAAGTTAAATGATTCTTCAAAGTGAAAGTTCCAAGCATTTTAATAATAAGATAGAAGAATTTATTTGTGATGGTGTAAAGCAAGGGTTCCCAACCTAAGGCCCACAGGCCGGATCTGGCCCATGGTGCCATTTCATGTGTCCCCTCCCCACTCTTCCAAGGGCATTCAAGAAACAAAATGGCCTCCCCTTTGAAGCTGTTGGGACAAAATGGCCACCCCCATTGTGCAGGCAGGCCAAAATGGTCATCTGGCCCTCGAAGCTGACTGAGAGAGCGAGACCTGGCCCCTGGCTTGAAAAGGTGGGAACCCCTGGTGTAAAGTATAACTTTTAAGCATGACCTGGTACAACTTTGCACAACAGCATGTAGCAATCCTATTCAGAAGCCCTTGGCTTCCTTCTTTTATGTTCAAGGTGGTTGATGTTCCAGACAATAAGTACAAATAGGTTTGATGTATCATGATGACAAATATGGGGGGGGGGGGGGGGAGATAACTGACTGAATTCTAATTTAAAAATTCTAAATAGATTTGACATATCCAAGCTATAGATTTCTATTTTTATACCATAACATATGTATGTTAAGACATTTGAATGGAGAAAGAGAATGCCAAGTGCCTTTATTTTAATTGACTGAGAAAAAGAGAGAATTTAATTTTACCAAGCTATTTACAATCCAGAGGTCTTGCATAAGGAAAAGCTGTAGTGAGAGTGAGACATACATAAACTTTGTAAGGTCTGTATGTAAAGTCATGTCTTACTTTGTTTACAGGACTACATGAAAAAAATACATAAATCATAAGAGACACTAAATTAATTTCCAGTGCTTTCCCCCCCTTTTCAACATAGTGAACTGGAAAATTCAAAATTTAGACTGTCTTCATATCACAGCTAAGATCTTATGGGACTTTAAGATCAAAATCAATAAGAAGCTCAAACACAACACCCCAGACAATACTGTGGTTGAGAAAAAATTGTTTAAGCTGATTGATGTGGTGATCCCAGGTGATCATCAGGTGGAAGAAAGAGAGATAACAGGGTTTGAGAACTGAAGTATGTCATCGGGGGGGGGGGGGGGTAGCAATAGTGATACCAGTAGTGATAAGAGGACTGGAATCAATTCCAAAAGGGTTGAATAAACATCTGAGTGCAATTAGCATTGATAAGATCATGAGATAGCAGTCACAGAGAGTAGCACTACTAGGTGCCAGCTACATTATTAGGCAGAACCTCACTGACTCTAAGATCCAGGACTAGGACCCGAGCATTTGGGTTCCAAAACTCCAGTCCAAACATCTGGTGGATTGTCTACACCTTTCATCTTAATAAGAGCATGTTGCCAAATCAATTCAAACCCATTTTGACCCTTCCCAGAGTTTTCTAGGTAGAGCAGTTGTCCCTAGCCTTCTGGGACATAGGGAATGCATTGAAGTGCCCAGTGCCTAAAGAGGGTCACATCTTAAATCAAAATGTAACAAAATTGTTAAGCTATCAATTTAGATCAAAATTAAACATTCAGAGGTCAATGAATAAATTGTTTCTGAAGTTGTATGCCTTTCAAACTCTGCAGTGCACAGGAATATTTAGGTTATATGCAAAACTAGGAATAATTTTTTAAAAATAGATTATGAATTTGACCTACCAGACGGTAGACTTGCGATTCTAAATATATTGAATACTATGAGGTTTATTTGTTAATAAACACACTGTCTTGTCTTGATGCTTAAATCAGTGTATGATAATACTTTGAAAAGAAAGGAACTGCAGTGGCTCAGTGGCTAAGATGCAGAACTTGACAACCAGAAGATTGGCAGGTCAGCAGTTCGAGACCTGAGTGCTGCACAATGGAGTGAGCTCCCATCTCTGTCCCAGCTCCTACCAACCTATCAGTCTGAAAGAAAGAAATTACAAGAAGATAAATAGGTATTGCTTAGGTGGGAACGGTAACAGAGTTCTGTGTGATTCGGCACCTAGCCCTGCCTGCCACATGACCACAGAAGTGTCTAGAGACATCACTGGCTCTTTAGCTGTAAACATAGATGAACACAGCACTCTAAAGTCAGATACGACTGACTTTACCTAGAGAAGAAGAGTAAATGAAAGGGAAGCTTCCTCCCTGGAACAGAAGATATGCCATCTTCTTCTTGTTCTGCTGTATCCAAATCTGAATATTGGAGATCCTCATGGTGATCAGTCATGAAGACTGTCCTGAGAATATAACTGTACAGTCGCTTTTCATCTGCCTTCCGCATTGCAGCATGACACCTGTGCCACCGCGAGTCACTTTCTGGTCCTGAGCCCTTTTGGCACACAAAGTCCTCATCGGCCTCAGGCCAGTATTGATGAAGTTGCTGCCCTCCATCAAGTGGATTCAAGTGGGTCCCCACTTGGGGACCATTGCTCTTCCCTGTGGACTTCAGCACCCAAGCTGTTAGTCCTCAGGGTTGTCAGGTTAGTTAACTGCCACCTGACACTCGCCGTTGAGTCGCTGAAAGTATGGTCTACTCTATTACCATAGCAGGATGACCTGGGCAGACACAGATTTGCCATTACTTTGGCTTTAAATTACATGCAGGGTGCAGGAACACATCACTGCCTGACAGCCAAGCCTCAATCATGAGGAGCAAAATGGCAGCCAGGGTAAAGGGAACTTGGCTGGTGGAAGATGTGGGAAGGAGAATCCCATAAGTTTTCCTGTGAAGAGAGGATTCCTTCCCTGTAGTCACAGTTGACTGAGAAGACAACTAGCTGGAGTAAGTAGGGGAGAAGAGGCAGAAGTAAGCAAGGGAAAAAGACAAAGCAACCAGCTCTCCTTGAGGAAGGAAAAATATTTTTGCCTGAAGCAGCAACATTGCTAGTAACCTTCGAAGCTCCTTGGAGGAGCTTTGATCGGTGGAGGCTCTAAAAATGTTCACTATGCAAAGAACTTAGTATCCTTTTTGAAAAAGTACCAGACCTTTTACCCTCCTTTTTTGGGGTGGGGTCCTTTTTGCAAAAGCAGGTCAGACATCTCCTGTACCTATCCACTTCGCTGTTTTATTTTGCTTACGTACATATATAGGTGAATCTGAAACAAATTGTCAATCTCTCCCCTACTGGCCATAATGACTATCCCTGGTGGAAGCTGCAGCCCAATGACATCGGAGATGCCTCATGTTACCTATGTAAAGTTTTAGTACTGTTGAAGTTACTATTAAAACGAGGACTCTGCCAAGTACAGAAATTATGGGCTAATAGGAATGAATGCTGTATAGTTAGGTTGGCCAAGGTGGCCTAAATTTTCTATTACTTTTCTCAAATTTCTGGTTAAAAAAAGTCTCAGCTCTGAATTAATCAGCACTTTTAATATTTTTGGTAGGTAATGTGGACAGACTTGCCTTGTCAGAACTTCCATCTTCTCGTCTGCTGTGCTATCCTGGAATCAGAAAAGCAACAAATAATGGAGAAACATTTTGGGTTTAATGAAATACTGAAGGTATCTGTTGCATGATATCTTAAAGCCAGATTATTCCCTTTTTTATTAATTTTTCTTACATCTGAAAATGTGTAATACTCTATTCCACAATCCTGCAGTGATTGAGATAGCAAAACAAATGGTAGTACCCTTTTCATTCTATAAAGTTAAAAGATGGTTAATGCACCTTTTGCTTAGCGGATATCAGCAATACATCCATCCATCCATCCATCAACTGGAGAGAAACTGTGTGATGAAGCAGACATCTCATAAAGCTTTGTAAGGCTGGTCATTTCATACTCAGAGCCATGAATGAAGAATTCTTAGTTTCCTGAAGCAGATGGAAATGCTTCATCAGTGTGCTTCCTTAGCCAGAGTCTTCCAGATGAAACAGGAAATTCCAGCTCATTTCAATGGTGTGATCTTGTGTAGCTACTCTGTGGTATGGAGAAAGTTACCCACTGACCCAGCAGCTTAAGGATTTCACTAGAAAATGTCAGTCTACTTACAAACCTAGGTGTCTTCTCACTGTTTCTGTGCAGTTTAATTGGTCACGGTGACAAGTGTCTGCAGTTGAGCCTGGGAAAATGACCAATTTATAGTTGCCATGTCGGGACGTCCCAATAAATATCCTAAGAAATGCATGCCATGCCTTATCCAGGTGCTAATGAATCAAGTATATTTATCAGGTTAGAGTTGACTTTAGTACAGGGGTGCCCAAACTCTTTGGGCTGCAGGCCAGTCACGGGCACGTTTTACTTCCGCTTCTGGGTACGATGAGGGCATCGTGGGTTGGGTGAATTGGCGCTGGGGCCAGATCTGACCCACGAGTCATAGTTTGGGCATCCCTGTTTTAGTGCAAAGTCTCCACAGAAGGAACAAAAATTATACAGCTCTGAAAACCATGTATAATGGCTTCCATCCTTTGATGCTCTTTGACATTTTTTGTTCTATTTTAGCACATCAATGAACTGTCTATGAAAATGGATGTAGAAGATATTCTTTGCAAAGCAGAAGCCATTTCTGTGCAGATGATGAATTGCAAGGTAAAAGTGAAGTGTCAATTGTGAGCACTGCTGGATTTTTTTTTAAAAAAATTGTTTTAGACAAAATAGCCAGAGGGGTTTTGGTTAGGTGTGCCAGCAGAAATACAATGGTGTAAATTGCACCCGTGAATTGCCATTAGTCAACAAATTGTTCCTTGTACCCCTTGTTGTGTGTCCTGCCCTTCAGATGAATTGATATGCAATGAGAGATACATGCAGCTGCTGGTTAACTATTGCCAATTCACTGTTGCAGGTTAAGTCATAGGAGAGTGGTGGCTAACCTTGGCACTCCAGCTGTTCTCAGACTTTAATTCCCAGAAGCCCTGATCATCTGGTGTGCTGACTTGGGCTTCTGGGAATTGAAGTCCAGGAACAGCTGGAGTGCCAAGGTTAGCCACCACTACCATAGGATTTACACTGATTTATTATAATCAGAGAATGTGATATAGTGTTTTGTTACAGTAAAGATGCACCCCTTCGAAGTAAAGTTTAACGATGAATGCCTACACGGATGCTGCTCTTTTTCCTTCTTCCATATTTAATATTTCTCTACAGAGGATTAGTGGGAAGGAGAGGTGGGGTGGGTGGGAAGGCAGCTCTTGTAGGACTGTGCTGAACTTGTTTTGAACGTGACATTTTGCACTACATGGTGAATGTCTGTCTTGCCCACACCTTTGGACCTTCAGAGCAGAATTAAGAAAAGATATTTGCCTGTGAGGTTGAAGCCAGGAAAGATAGTGGCTGAAATCCTGTTGCTTTGTGAAATAAGTCCCACAAGAGTTGGCCCACTGAATCGGAGGGTTGTTTGAGAGAGAGAGAGAGAGAGAGAGAGAGAGAGTGTGTGTGTGTGTGTGTGTGTGTGTGTGTGTGTGTGAAAGAGAGAGGGAGACTTGGAAATGAAAAATAAATCATCCCTGAGAATAGCTGTCATGGTGATATGTTCCATAGCTCTTAAGTGATAGTGGAACTATCAGCTGCTCTGTTTTGCTGATTGGCTGTTTTTCTAGATGCACTTGCTGTTGACTCCAAATGAATTGCATTAGATGGTATCTCCTCTTCTACAGTCAGCATTTGTGTGCATTCATTCAAGATGTATTGCTTTTGGAAAGTCTGGACTCCCAAGTTAAGACAGTTTCAGTACACTTTATAAATCAGTCCTAGTAACACCCATAAATTGATGCTGTGAATGATACCATAGATTTTGCCTGAGAGCTACAATCAGGTTTACCTGAATGCATTAAAAGTGTTAAAGGGAAGACTGACCACTATAGGTTTTGCATCTTCATATGAAACATCCTCAACTATCCCAATACTGCTTTTTTCCTTTAAACTCATTCTTCTTTCATGATTGTTGTTGTTGTTCAGTCGCACAGTCGATTCCGACCCTTTGCGACCCCATGGACCATTTTCCACCAGGCACCTCTATCCTCCACCATTCTCCTCAGCCTACCAAGCTCTGTGCCCATTGTGTCCACAATACCATCTATCCATCTCAACTTTGGATGTCCCCTTCTTCTCTTTCCCTCCACCTTTCCCAGCATCAAGGCCTTCTCAAGTGAGTCCTCCCTTCTCATTTGATGTCCAAAGTACTTTAGCTTCATCTTCACTATTTGTCCCTCCAATGAACAGTCAGGATTGATTTCTTCCAGTATTGACCTATTTGTTCTCTTTGCTGTCCAAGGGACTCTCAGGACTCTCCTCCAACACCACATCTCAAAGGCATCTATTCTTCTGCGCTAAGCCTTCCTAATGGTCCAGCTCTCACACCCATACATTACCATTGGGAATATCATTGCTTTGACTATGTGAATTTTTGTTTTCAAGGTGATGTCTCTGCTTTTCACTATATTCCCCAGGTTTCTCATTGCTTGTCTCCCCATAATCAGTCGTCTTTTTATTTCATGGCTACAGTTGCCATCTGCAGTGATCTTAGATCCCAGGAAAGTAAAATCTGTCACTGCTTCTACTTCTTCCCCATCTATTTTCCAGGAACTGATTGGACCTGTTGCCATTATCTTGGTTTTCTTAATATTAAGTCTCAAGCCAGCTTTTGCACTTTCCTCCTTCAATCCAACCAAGAGGTTCTTTAGGTCTTCCTCACTTTCTGCCATTAGGGTGGTATCGTCTGCATATCTCAAATTGTTGATGTTTCTCCCAGCAATTTTTATCCCATATTGTGATTCCTCCATCCCTGCATTGCACATTATGTGCTCTGTGTATAGATTGAATAAGCAGGGTGATAAAATGCAGCCTTGTCTTACTCCTTTTCCTATTCCAAACCACTCTGTCATTCCGTGTTCTGTCCTAACTGTTGCTTCTTGGTTCCTGTACAGATTTCTCATGAGGCATATGAGGTGTTCTGGTATTCCCATCTCTTTAATTACTTGCCACATTTTGTTGTGGTCCACACAGTCAAAAGCCTTGGTGTAGTCAATAAAACAAAAGTAGACTTGTTTCTGGTATTCTTTTGTTTTCTCCATGATCCAACGTATGTTGGCAATGTGGTCTCTAGTCCCCCTGCCTCTTCTGAAACTGGCCTGCACCTCTGGTAATTCTCTCTCCACATGTTGCTGCAGCTTATCCTGTATTATCTTGAGCATCACCTTGCTGGCATGTGGGATGAGCGCAATTGTTCGGTAATTTGAGCATTCTTTGGCATTGCCTTTTTGGGGGATTGGAACGTACACTGATCTTTTCCAATCCTGTGTGCCACTGTTTTGTTTTCCAAATTTGGCATATTGAATGCAGTAGTTTGATTCCATCATCTTTTAGGGCTTTGAAAAATTCAACTGGGATACCATCATCTCCACTAGCTTTGTTGTTTGCAGTGCTTTTTAGGGCCTTTCTGACTTCACTCTCCATAATGTCTGGTTCAAGTTCAAATTTTTCATTATTGTTATTATCAGGAGTGTTGAGGTCCTTTTTGTAGAGTTCCTCTGTGTACTCTTGCCACCTTTTTTTGCTTTCTGCTTCAGCTAACTCTTTTCCATCTTTGTCCCTTTTCATGTTCTTTTTTGCTTTAAATTTTCCCTTGATTTCCCTAATTTTTTTGAAAAGATCTCTAGTCCTGCCTCTTTTGTTATTTTCCTCCATTTCTTTGCACTGTTCGTTCAGGTATTTTTCCTTATCTCCTTGTTTTTCTTTGAAATTCTGTATTCAGGTGGTTGTATTTTTTCCTTTCTCCTTGGACTTTTGCATTCCTTCTTTCCTCTGCTATTTTAAGAGCCTCATCAGACAACCACTTTGCTTTCTTACGCTTCTTTTCTTTTGGTATGGTTTCTCTTGCTGCCTCCTGCATGATGTCCCGTGTCTCTGTCCATAATTCTTCTGGTATTCTGTCTATCAGGTACAGGACATTAAATCTGTTCATGACCTCCACCGTGTATTCTTTAGGGATGTTGTGTAGGTCATATCTGTCTGGTCTAATTGTTTTCCCAATTTTCTTTAGTCTAAGCCTGAATTTTGCGATCAGTAGGTTGTGATCTGAGCCACAGTCTGCTCCAGGTCTTGTTTTTGCTGACTGAATGGAGGTTCTCCATCTTTGACTGCAGAGTATTAATCAATCTAGTTTCGATGCTGGCCATCTGGTGATGTCCATGTGTAAAGTCGCTTCTTGTGTTGCTGGAAGAGGGTGTTTGCTATGACTAGTGCATTCTCTTGGCAGAACTCTATCAATCTTTGCCCTGCTTCATTCTGTGTTCCAAGGCCGAACTTGCCTGTTATTCCATTTACTTTTTGATTTCCTACTTTGGCATTCCAATCTCCTAAGATAATGTGGACATCATTTCTTGGTGTCTGTTCTATGAGGTGTTGTAGGTCCTCATAGAACTGGTCAACTGTGGCTTCATCTGCACTAGTGGTTGGTGCATAGACTTGGATTACAGTGATATTGAAAGGTTTGCCTTTGATTCTGACTGACGTCATTCTATCATTTTTGATGTTGTATCCCATTACTGCTTTCCTCACTCTTTTGTTGACAATTATGGCTACTCCGTTTTTTCTGAGGTTTTCTTGCCCACAGTAGTAGATATGATGGTTTCAAGAGCTGAATTGACCCATCCCTGTCCATTTTAATTCACTGATGCCCAGGATGTCAATGCTTATTCTTTCCATCTCGTTTTTAACCACTTCCAGTTTTCCTTGATTCATAGACCTCACATTCCATGTCCCTATGCAGTATTGTTCCCTGAAACACTGTATTTCTCCTCCCCCTTTCGTATCCCTCCCCCTTTTCAGATTTGCTGTGCTGAGCATCCCCTTGTTTTGCCTTTTGTTTTGGTCCATAGGGTTCTCTTGGCAAACTTTGTGGCATGCCTTGCCGGTCTCTACGCCAGTATTTTCCCATCACACATGTTATCACAGTTTAAACAGTTTTAAAACAAAGTATTATCATGCACAATATCACAGTTTATCACATAGTATCAAAGTAAAAGTTGAACTAATTAATGAAAGGGAAAGAAAGAAAGAAAGAAAGAAAGAAAGAAAGAAAGAAAAAGTCCACTATATCAAGTCTCTATGTAAGTCAGTACAGTCACTATGTCAGTTGCCATAAGCCATCTATGTTTAGTCAACTATATTATTTCAGTTCGATTACTTATCCTTTGCATGCACACAGCAGCTCTTGCCTGCCTTCGGCCGCATGGAGTTGGTCAAAGACGCCAGCTCGGGCCTCGCTGTGATGGTGGTTGTGGATGGTATCTCCTGGGGGTGGTCGGGGGTCTCCTGAGGTGTCCTCCTCTCTGGCCCCAGGTCTTTGGATGGGGAAGGAGGGGCAAGATTCTTTACTCACCTCCCCCTTGGGCCTCTGGATGGCAAATGGGCAGTAGAGCTGGGCCTTCCTGAAGCCTTTTCTTCCTCTCCAGGCTCAGGTCTTTGGATGGGGAGGGAGGGGCAAGATCCTTTACTCACCTCCCCCATGGGCCTCTCTGGATGGAATAATAATAATATTAATAATATTAATAATAATGATTAATAATATCTTTATTGTAAAATAAACTTTATACCTGGAGGTAGTGAATGTTTCTGTGCAGTTAGTTCGTTAACTACGCTCTGGTCACCTCCAGACTGGATTATTGTAATGCGCTCTACATGGGGCTGACCTTGATGACCATTCAGAGGCTGCAGCTGGTTCAGAATGCGGCTGCCCATGTAGTGATGGGGTGTGGATGTTATGCCTGTGCCTTACCCCTGCTATGGAAGCTGCATTTGTTGCCAGTGTGCCTCCGGGTGCAATTCAAGGTGCTGGTAATTACCTTTAAAGCCCTACATGGTAGTGGGCCAGAATACTTAAGAGACCGCATCGCCCCGAGGACATCAGTCCATGCCACTAGAGCGGACCAGAGGGGCTCTTTAAAGATGCTATCCTCTCTGGCCCTATGGAACCTCCTGCCAGTTGAACTGCGTCTCCAGACAGAGTTGCTGCCTTTCAGTAAAGAGCTGAAAACTTGGCTGGCGGGGCAGGTATGGGGAGGTGGAGGGGGGGTGATCCCCCCCCCCCCCGCTGGCTCATTCAGAGCAGGATCACTCAGGTTTTTAGTTTTTAACTAGATGCTCTTTTCTGTGTTTTTTAGGAATTTTTTGAGGGTTTTTTGTTGTTTAATGTTGGGGATTTTATGTACGCCGTCTGGAGTTGCATGTCGATTGGGGTGTCTATACAAATTGAATAAAATAAATAAATAAAAAGTAATCACTGTTTTGTTTCATAGGAGTTGCCTCAAGCAGTCTGCGAGGTCTTGGGATTAGAAAACAGTGCAATATCAACACCAGATTCGGACAATGGGGAAGATGAAACTGCTGTTGGGATTAGTTGCCCTGTATCATATCCAGATACCTCCATGCCTGCTACAGCTGTCAGTGAAACCAACAGAAGTGCGGAACAAGTGATCCGCACAGTGCCAGCCAACTGACAATTGCACAATTGTTTGGTTGTATTTCGAAGAGACACTTTATTACTGTTGTTTTGTTCCTTTTGAGCACTTGAGGTGAATATTTTTTTTTAAAAAAAACCCGTTGATTTAAGCTTTAAAGTTTTGGGAAAAGAGATCATGTACTGTAATACCCTTGCATCAAAGCTTTACAACATGACCTAATTATTTTTGTAGTTTCTTCTACCAAAATAGCCTTTTTTGTTTTTGAGTAACATTCCTTAACACTTTTGTAGCCAAATGCATTTTCTTTTCATAGAAATGGGAATTGGATGAATGTGAATGCCTTGGAAATAAATGCACCTATATTGCTTTTTCTTTGACAAGTCTTGAGCACTGATGGTTGTGGAATATTATAAGAGTCAAACTCTTTTTTTACTATTTTCAAACTAAAAGATGCTAACTTGATAAAACAATGCTTTGTAAATGGAGGCGTGTGTTACTTCTCAAATGTTTACAAAACACTTGAAGCATTTGTGGTTGAATGTAGACTTGCAGTGAAATTTTTCATTTGTGCAGTTCCCTCATCCTGAATTTTTTGTAATCCAGGTGTGGCCGAACAGTACATTTTTACATTTTAACATATCTTCACTTATACATATGTATGTATAAATAAGATACATATTCAAACTTGTGAGTATTAAAAGATAAATCTATTTTTCAGTAAATGAACATGGCTCTTTGTTTAGGCATTTTACCAGGTTTTAATACATAGTAGTTCCAAATCTGGCTGTTTTTGAAAATCATTTTTCTAAACAAGGATAAAATATGTGTGAATATATTCAGGTTCTTTACCTGGTGTAATTATACAATGACTTTACTGATGAAATAATTAAGAATGTTTATCCTTGCTGAATAGTATAGTACTTGATTAATAAAAATCAGCTTTAAATGCCTTTATGTTAGACTACTTGATAAACTTCAAAAAGCAAGTAAAAATGCAAGTTCTTAACCAATCCATTCATTCATTCATTCATTCATTCATTCATAATAAATAATATAACAATATAGTGTAATTGATTACACTACAAGTGTAATTACACTTGTATACCACCCATCTGGGATATGCGCCTGCTCTGTATGGTTCACATAATGAAAGTGCTAACAGTCTAATACAGATATTTCTGCAGTGCCAAATCCCCCTTTAGACAGTGGTATGTAAAAAAAGCAATCCCCACATTTGATTTAATTAAACTTAAATAAGGCTACATACTTTAAACAAACTAACAGTAAACAAATCAAAAGCTGATTGGCTGTGGGCAAGACATTTTTGAAGGCTTCCTTGGTCGTTAGTTGCTTTTTAAATGTGTCAAGGGATGCAGCCTGGTGCAGCTCCACTGGTAAGCTGTTCCATAATGTGGTTGTCACCACCAAGGAGCCTCTTTTCCTTGTTAACATCTTTCTAGCAAATCTCAGTGTCGGCACCGGGAGCTCTGCTGATTGGGATGTGTGAGAGATGTGGGCAGATGTTTTATGGGAGAGACACTCTGACAGATAACAAGGTCCTAAACTGTATAGGGCTTTATAAGCATTAGAACTTGTGCCAGATACTGAAAGGAATGGTGAGCCAGGGTTGGGGATATATGATCAAATTTATTTACCCCCATATATAAGCCTGGCTGCTGCATTCTGGTCCTGTTGAGGTCTCTGTAACAGGGACAAGGCTGGCCCAACATAAAGAGCATTACAGTAGACAATTTTTGAGACTACCAATGCTTGGGCCAGGGTTGTCAGGGATCGTCTGTCCAAGTAAGGACAAAGCTGTGCAACTTGATGTAATTGGAATAAAGTGGCTTTGAATATTTATTTATTTTATTTGTTTATACCATTTATACCCCGCTCATCTAGGAGGTTTTTTCTACTCTGGGAATCTAACAAGACGAAACTCACATATTAAAAACATATTAAAAGCACATTTTAAAAATACAAAAGCCCTGTCGACGGCGGAGCAAGACAGAATAGAAAACCTAACATTGAGCCATTGTCAAAACATTCTCAAAGGCCTCTTTCAAAAGAAACAATTTCAGCTGCTTTTTAAATATAGACAAGGATGGGACCAGATGCACTCCAACTGGGAGGGAGTTCCACAAAGTTGGTACCGCAAGCAAGAAGGCTCTTCTCTGAGTCATGGTATTCCTTGCCAATCTCAGGGTTGGCACTTGGAGCTGTGCTGTCTGGGAGGAACGAATGATGCGGGCTGATGTCCTGAGGGGAAGACGCTCCACCAGGTAGGAGTACTGCCACAACCTGTCATTCCAAATTGAGGGCTGCATCTAAGATGATCCCTAAGCTACAAACCCAGTCCCTCAGTGGAAGGGAAATTCCATCCAATGTTAGACCAAGCCTCCTAGTCAGGCAGGTGATTCCCACGCTCCAACAGCAGGACCTCTGACTTGTTGGGATTCAGTTTCAGTTTGTTTAATGTCAATTCCATTATTGAGGCAAGGCGGTTATCAAGGCATCAGACCGCACCCACTGTAGAAGATGTAAAGGAGAAATAGAGTTGAGTATAATTTACAGTACAGTATATACATATTACATCAGTCTCCTAATGACTCCTCAGCAGCTTCATATAGATACTAAATAACATTGGGGAGATGATCGATCCCTGGGGCACCCCACGTTGGAGTGTCCAAGGAGTCAAACAACTTCCCTGAGTTGGAGTATCTGAGTACAGTTGTCTAGGAAGGATCGGAATCACTGCATCAGTCATTGCCACTGATTCCTAACCCCGGGAGCCTTTCCATAAGGATACTGTGGTCTTTCCATAAGGATACTGTGGTCGGACAGTATCAAAAGCTGCTGAAAGATCCAGGAACACCAGGAAGGATGAAGCCCCTGATCAGCTTCCTGGAGAAGATAATTGTGAAGAGCAACCAGGGCAGTCTTGATGCCATGGTGAGGTCTGAACCCCAATTGGAATAGATCTAGATAATTGTTTTCACCCAAGAACATCTGCAATTGGTCAGGCTTTCAATGACCTTGCCCATAAAAGGAACATGGGTTATTAGCTTATAGGTATCGACATTATCTGTAGCCATATTTGCCTTCTTCAGGAATGGGTGAATATTAGGAGAGCCAGGAAGATGTATAATGCTTGCCGGATTCATGAGGCATCAAACCCAGCAAGCAGAACTCTACCACACAGTCCACAGCACCTTGTCTTTCTCTATTCATTTCTGTTACAAACACCTCGGCCAGCACGGAAGAATTTTATGGTGAATTGTATTGTTTGCTCCTAATAAATTATTTCCATAAGAAAAGTATAAGCTATACTGTGCTGCTACATTACTATTTATAGTGATGCAGAATTCAACAACATATACTACATTTGTTATTTTAGAGCCATTTTACATACTATGAAATGCAAATTTTACTTAATATTCAAATATATCTGTTGGAGACCATGTAGCTGTCAGAAGAAAAGGTTGCACACTTCCAGCCATTTGCACACAGATTTGAAGTGTACGACAAAAATAGTCCAGTTCTGTTGTGACATAACATTTCCATCAGGATAAGGTTACAAATAAGTTCAATGTCCTGCTAAAATCAGCAGCAACAAATAATTTTGTACCTTCTCTCAGGGGCTTTGCGCCTACTGATGCATCCCAAATTGCCTTTTTATTCCAATTTTGGGACCGCTTAGACGGTGCGACGCTCCTGTCTGTCCCTCTGTGGTTATGCTAAAAACGTGCCCCTCTTTACTGGCTCACTAGGCTGGCAGGGCGTTCTTCTGTCCAGTTTGAACTGGCTCATAAGTCGAAGGAAGGCACCCCTGTTATGTCGCAGGTATCTTGGTAGCTATTTGGGATGGCCAATTAAAAAGTCCCGGTCTGCCACCAACTACAACACAACATTCTCCTTGGTGAAGACAAAGCCCTGCTAAGGGGGGACGTTGGGGTGATAAGGATATTACCTTCCCTTATCGAAACCTTCCTCATTGGTGACATCCAAGGCGAGGAAACGAAACTTAATGAAGCTCCGCTTCTGCTTCTGGCACCCTTAAACAAAACAGGCTTTAAGGACCATATTCCTTTGAAGAGCAGGGGTTCTTATCAGTGCTCCACCAAGTTTTACTCCCTTCTTCTTTCTAACTAAGTGTTAGACTACTTAAATCTATGAAAGAAAGAAATCTCACTATCTTACCTACATGAATATAAAGTAACTTAATAAAAAGTAACTTCCCGCAAGGTTCCCCTGATACCTTCAAGTCAATTCTGACTTAAAGTAACTCTTTCCCCAGAATTCTCTGTTGTTGTTCAGTCACACAGTCGATTCCGCCCCTTTGCGACCCTATGGACCATTGACCTCCAGGCACCTCTGTTCTCCACCATCCTCCTCAGCCCACCCAGCTCTGTGCCTATTGTGTCTACAATACCATCTAGCCATCTCATCTTTGGCTGCCCCCTTCTTCTTTTGCCCTCCACCTTTCCCAGCATCAAGGCCTTCTCAAGTGAATCCTCCCTTCTCATTTGATGCCCAAAGTACTTAAGCTTCATCTTTACTATTTGCCCTTCCAATGAACAGTCAGGGTTGATTTCTTCTAAAATTGACCTATTTGTCCTCCTCACTTTCCAGGGTACTCTGAAACCTCTCCTCCAACACCACATCTCAAAGGTATCTATTCTTCTGTGCTCAGCTTTCCCAATGGTCCAGCTCTCACAACCATACATTACCACCGGGAATACCATTGCTTTGACTATGCGAATTTTTGTTTTCAAGGTGATGTCTCTACCGGTTTCTCATAGCTTGTCTCCCCAGAATTCTCTAGGTAGAAAGAACTCAGAGGTATTTGCCTTTTCCTTCTTGGGGGAATCCTCGGACTATAGCATAAAATACACATGGGCTGGTTCAATCTAGGATGCTCAGTAGGGAATTGAACTCCCAACCTTGGGTTCTGCAGCCAGCATTACCAAACTCACTGAGCTATCCAGCCCCGATCACAACTAAGCAGCTGCATTTCAAATCTGAGTAATACAGAAACTGTTGTAGCTGTTGCATGCCCCTTTTCACAGTGGTTTCCTCATCTGCGTCATGGCACAAACAAGGTTGTGTGCTTTTTCTGTCCCTGGAGAAGGGCTAGTTGATCTTGGCAGCAACAGTGACATGAAATGACACTCTGCTACCTTTATTGTGAAGGCACTGATTTTATTCTGTATACATTCTCAAAATGAATGTATAGCACCTGAAAAGCTGATATGTAATGGGCTTGGTCACGTCAGATGATAATAAAAGGCTGTTGCGTTAATATGGGGGAAACTGATGAAACTTCCAGTTACGAGCCCACAAATCAGAAGGTGAAATCTCTCAAGTTCGTGGTTTTAATACCATCAGTCTGCTTATCTTTGATCAGTTAATAACAAGGAAACACATTCTGCAAATGGCAAAAACTCAAGGCCCACCATCCCAGGGTTTTCATTTCCTGCTTGCAGGAAATAATTATTGGTCTACTTTGCCCTTTTGTTCTCTAACAGAACTTTGGCTTTATGTTGTACATGGCCTTATGATTTAATAATTTTTCCTGGTACAGTCTGTTAGTGAAGTATGAGGGGGAAATCCAATATGAGCATTGTTTTAGGTTCAAATGGAGTTTATTTATAATTAGGACCTTATAAAATTAATGTCTTTTCCTACAAAATTCTAAAAGGTGTTGCTGTTTAGAACTGGGGGAAAAAAATCAAATGTTTTGGCTGCTGTAAATATACTGTAAATGTTATTTTTGTTGAATATTTGCCAGAACTAGTATTCATTACTTTCAGAGAAATATAGCTAAGGGTCTGATGTGACAGAAGTTGAGAAAGAATCTTAAGGTTGCTGCAACATATATCACACATGCAGTGAGCCTTCCTAGTCTTATTTGTGTAGCTTTACACTATCAAAATAGTGCTTTGTGTATTGTAAAACAAAATAATATTGATGGCATGTTTTGACTGACATATGAAAGAGAAGATAATATCTACACCCCCACAACTCAGAACCTCAGAGGGCTGATTGACCTAGAATACAGTTTGGGTAACACAAATGGTTGTAAATTGGCAGCTTAGAAAGTTTGGTAGTGCTCAGAGATGGTATAGCAGGGGTTCTCAACCTATGGCCCACAGGCCAGATATGGCCCTAAGTGCCATTTCATGTGGCATACCACCACCTCTGCCACACCCGGAAGTGTCTTGTGTGGTTCCTTTTTAATGTACAAGCTGCCCCATCATGCAGGCAGGACAAAATGGCTGTCCGGCCCCTGAAGCTGTCTGAGGGAGCATGACCTGGTCCTCGGCTTGAAAAGGTTGAGAACCCCTGTGGTATAGTATTGACTTTAGGTCAGCTTAGCAGTATAAGTTGAAACTTCTTTAGCATGTAAATCCAACTAATGAGCAATTGCATCACTTGTTATTCTTTGGTTTGATACAATATTGTATCTTGGCCTTTAAATGCTAAAGAACTGCCATCAGGTGTGGTTGAGTAAATTATTGGGGGCTATATTGAAATAAGGATCACCCACCCATCCAAATCCTTGTAAATGGAGCTCAAACTTGCTTTGTGATTTCCCCCTATTATTTGGTGCATATTGTTTGAAGATATTATGCATTCAGTAAGTGTTATACAAATACCACCAATAGTTAAAAACAGAGGTGTAAAAGAGAGAGGGACAGCTACAAAGGGAATTGGAAGGGAACAATCAGTGCTTTATCCTTTTGAAAGAAAAAGTGAGATATTTAAAGAGTGCCTATCTGACATCTGCCCAATTAGTTTGAATGACTAACTGGGGATTTGAACCCAGGTCTCCTGAGTCCTAATCTATCACTCTATCACAGGGATTATCAACCTGCGGCCCATGGTGCCATTTCATGTGCCCCCCCCCCCCGCTGCCTCCGCCACACCACGAAATGCCATGTGGTGGAGGAAGGGCAAAAATGGCCATTCGGCCCCCGAAGCTCACTGAGGGAGTGTGACCCGGCACCTGGCTTTAAAAGGTTGAGAACTCCTGCTCTATCCACTATACCTACTGCGTACTTAATATGAGCACTTCAATTTAAATCAAAAGTGTTTTTGAGGGAAGTGCGATCCATTGTTGATCAGTAATGTCTACTTTTATTTTTTTTTTAGCATGCTAAAGAATTTAATGAGAACAAAGCCTTCATGAAATAAAATTATTCCCTGTCTAGAAGGAGTGCTTCCGCAACTTGTGAAAAAGATTTAGTCTATCACTGAGATTGTATTTGGAATCTAGATGTGCTTCCCTTGCATGTCAAGCTTTGGAAACACACTTAACAAAGCAAATCATTTTGCTGGAAAGAAATATGGCAAGAGCAGTAAAGATGTATTCCCTGAATGTATGTTTTGGCCCTCAGGTTGGACAGTTTCTCTAGAAAATACTTGTTTATTGATTATACAGTTTTTGAACAAAGTTCATTCTCTAGGGCAGTGCAATAATCAATAATCAGATTGATTGGAATATAGCCTCACCAGAAAACACGGTGTGCTTTGGTGGGTATTTATTATAGTTTTATCTAGTACTGAGCAGCATTGTGCAAAATTTTGTGTGGTGTGCTTTCTTATGGGATCACACTACATAGATGGACCCTGTAATTCTCTTAATGTACAACCTGGCTTTTATATGGGCTATACTGCATGTAAACATTACAGTGCCATTAGAAACCGGTGTCCCCAGCTGTTTGGTTTGTGTAACTAAAACATTCTTTTGGACGTGATTAAAAAATAGACCTTATTTGAGACAAGCAAAAAGTGAAATGAGTTTTCTTTAATGTGACCCTGATTTTAGTATGAATACTATTTGTAGGAAAGGATGCGGTCACTGTATTATTTTTAAGAAGTATCCAGTTTTATATATAAGTAATATAAAAGGTATTTCAGCACAATTCTTCATGCATTAGACCTCATATGATGGCTAACATTTACATTTTCAAATAGCCCGATTCTATCCCATTAAATAGTAGACACATGCTCTTTGTATATTAATGACAGGTGACTAACCTCAATATTTTCCTCCATTTTTTTAAAAAAAAATGAAGTCTATTTCATTACCTACATATTCAAAGTATCCTTTGAAGCAAGAGCCCAGCAAGCCAAGCTTTAGAAACAGGACAGAGGCAACCTCAGAATACAAAGTCAGGAATACTCTACTGTTTCAATGACACTTCAGTCTCAATGACAAAACCTACTCATTTCGACAAGCAAGTGGGGAAAGGATGGCAAGGTGAAATACAACTATCAGCAGGAGAAAAATGGCACCATGACAAGCAACAAACATAGTATGGATTGATCCCTTCACATTCTTCCTGGACCAGGACTCCTTGCTCATGGTCACTCATGCTCTGGTCACCTCCAGACTTCATTATTGCAATGCGCTCTACATGGGGCTGCCCTTGACGACCATTCGGAGGCTACAGCTGGTCCAGAATGTGGCAGCCCGGGTGGTGATGGGGTGTGGGCGTTATGCCCGTGCTTCGCCACTGCTCCTGGTTGCCAGTTTGTCTCCGGGTGCAATTCAAGGTGCTGGTTTTGACCTTTAAAGCCCTATATGGTAGTGGGCCGGGTTACCTAAGAGACCGCATTGCCCTGAGGACTTCTGTCCATCCAACCAGAGTGGACCGGAGGGGCTCTCTAATTGTTCCATCAGCCAGGGGGGCTCGCCTCTCTGGCACAAGGAGGAGAGCCTTCTCCGTGTCTGCGCCTGCCCTCTAGAACCTCCTGCCAACAGAGCTACGTCTCCAGATGGAATTGCTGCCTTTCAGAAAAGAACTTAAAACCTGGCTGGCGGGTCAAGTGTGGGGTGCAGGTGGAAGGGTAACCTCCATTGGGTGGTTGGTGTAGAAGAACTCCTCCCCATGGTGCCTTTGGATCCTGCACCCATTGTTTTTAGGGGGTGGGTAGTTTTAACTGTTTTTAACATGTTTTTTTTAAAAATTTTCATTGTGAACCACCCTGAGTCAGCTTTGGCCGAGTGAGCGGTATATAAATGTGACAATTAAATTAAAATTAAAATTAAAATAAGAGCCATTAACTCCCTTTGCACTGGGAGTGAGTGATTAGGATAAGGCACCGCTTGTTAACCAAAGTAGCAAGGAAGGAATCAGGCTTCCCAGACTTATTTGAGGTGTCCATTTCCTGTTGGCTAAATTCCATGGCCCTCTGGTTTCAGCATATAAAGAAAGGCACTGTTGAGGATTAAGTATTGCTTTAATTTCTTTTATTAATGTTCATCAACTTGTGACAAAAAATGATCTTGCTCAAAGAAGCAAGTTGTCAGTGATTTTCTAGTTAATTCATTGCATCTGGAAGGTAACTGGGTCTGTTGATGTTTCCCTGCCACCCTGGGCTTGAAAGGTGACGAATTCGGTGTGGCTGTTCTAATCAGCTCTTCATCAGTTTCTTGGCTAGGCATATAAAAACCTTCAGAAGAGGAGGAGGGAAAGCATTCGAAAGCATTGCTCCCTGTTCAGCACCAGTGTACTGGATAGCTCCAGGGGAAGGCAACCTCTTTCCCCTTGCCATTGTGGAGTGAGAGAACTACCCAGGCCATAATGCAGCCAGCGATGATGATGTTTTCCAGCAAATACTGGGCAAGACGGGGCCTTTCTTTGGATTCGGCCGTCTCCCAGGAGCATCCACTCCATGGCAACCTAACCGTAAGTATCCAGCGCTCTGTCCGTTCTGGACAAAACAAATCCTCTTGCATGGCTACATTAGGCTTTTTTAAAAGACCCTACCTGGCAGTTCGAAAGCAAGTAATTGCAAGTAGATAAATAGGGACACTTTGGTGGGAAGGTAACAGTGTTCTGTGCACTTTGGTGTCTAGTCATGCCTGCCACATGACCACAGAAACGTCTGCAGAAGCAGACAGCGCTGGCTCTTCGGTTTTGAAACAGAGATGAGCACTGAACCTTAGAGTCGGATATGACTGGCTTTTGAGCCAGAGGGACCTTTACCTTTACTGAAATAGGGTCTTTTTAAAGACAAGGGACTGTGGTGGCTCAAGTGATTAAGATGCTAACTAGAAGGTCAGAGTTCGATTTCCAGGTACTGCATGATGGAGTGAGTTCCCGTCTCTGTCCCAGCTGCTGCCGACCTAGCAGTTCAAAGGCAAGAAATTTCAAGTAGATAAATAGATACCACTTCAGTGGGAAGGTAAAGAGCATTCTGTGCACTCTGGTGTTGAGGCATGCCTGCCACAAGTTCATGGAAACGGCTGCAGACACAGACAGCACAAGCTCTTTGGCTATAAACAGAGATGAGCACGGAACCCTAGAGTCAGATATGACTGGCTTTTGAGCAAGGGTGAGCTTTACCTTTACCTTACTGAAAGAGGCTCCAAAAGAAGTGGATTTTTATTCAAAAGAGCTCACACTGATATAAACAGGGGCTGTGGTGGCTCAGTGGTTAAGAAGCTCACCTTGTTAGCTGGAAGGCCAGCAAATTGGCATTTCAAGACCCGGGTATTGCATGATGGACTGAGTGCCTGTCATCTGTCCCAGCTCCTGCCAACCTAGCAGACTGAAAGCAAGAAATTGCTAGTAGATAAATAGGGAGCACTTCGTTGGGAAAAGATCTTGGGGACATGAAAAGAGTCTCACTCGGGCATGCCCTGAGCGGAATTTCTCCAGCAAAAATCATTTCAACCCAGAATAATTTCTGACACAAAATTATTATTATACTGATATAAACCTGTCAGCTGTTATGAGTGCACAATATTTTGTATCCTCCCCTCAATTCTTTTCCTTTTCATTTTGCCAGCATGCTAAGACAGACTAACACAGCCGCTACTTTGGATACCGAGGAAAAAGGTCTAGAGGTCTGGGGTTTGTTTGATAGATTCCCCCTCCCCTGCTTTTGATCTCAGAACAACAGCTCTATACAAGGAATCAAGGAAGGAATGTCAGAAGAAGACTTTGAGAGAAAATACATTTCTCACATTTGCCCTTCGATTGGATCGCCTCCCTTCCTAAATTCTGCTGTGTTATGTGCCAAGGTATACATTTGGAGATACATTCGTATCCAAAATACCTATTGTGTGATTGCAAACTAATTGGATTTAATCCCAGCAAAATAATCTTGTAGCACCTTAAAAACGAATCATTTTTTACTGACATCGTGGGCTTTCATGGACTGCAGTCCACTTTATGAAATGCATCCACTGAAGGAGGTTTCAGTCTAAGAAAGATTATACCAAATAAAACTTGTAATTTTAAAGATACTACAATATTCTATGCCTATCCCCCCCCCCCCAACAGTTTAATGCAGATGCCCCACTGGAAGTGAATTAAACTTTCTACCAAGTATTGTGAATAAAACGGAAGAATAGATTTTTTCAAACAAACTGTAGACACTCAAAATATTTTTCAGTATTGAGAAGCATTACTGTGGTAATATTAGGTAATCGTTGATTATCACTACTGGTGCTGTTTAAAAGTGAAATAGATTTTTGTAGAATCTGAACTATATGGACATAGGTTTTTATTTACTTATTTTAAAAATGCATGGACAAAAAAAATATGTCTTGTGTATTTAATGTATAAGCAAATTTTTCACGAAATGAGCCTCTGCACATGCTTTGTTTGTAGAAATAATGGCAAATATATGGTAGAGAGATCAAAATTGTGAGCAGCAAAAATAAACACGCCAATCAATATAACTAGCATACAAAGAATAAAGTACAAGCTGTTAACTGCCTTAAGCTACGCAATTTAAAATTGAGATGCCATCTATTATATATACCCTGTTCATATATACATATATTATATATACTGTTCACTAGAAAGGCAAGGATTGGTATAAATTAAAAAGCACCAGAAATCAGAAATGTTAAAATCTCTTCCTTGAAAGGTGGTGACAAAATGTATTTTTCCAGTCGCCAATGTATTTTTCCAGTTACAAAGGGTCAAAAGTGACTGTGCGAGTGAACAACAACAAAAGTGCAACTCTTAACACCCATTTAACCTAATACAGGGCAGACAGGAGGGGCTCAATGGTGGTCCCATCTGCAAAAGAGGTTCATCTGACCTCCTGCCACCAGATCTCCGACTCCAGCCAGACCTCCTACTCTTCAGGAAAAAGTTGAAGACCTGGCTATGCCAGCGGATTTGGGGTGTGCTGGACTCAACCGCACAAGTCCACTGGCTTATTTAATTCTGTCTGAGGGACCCTGGTTTTTGCTCTGTGCTCTCTTTTTTATTATTTTATTATGTGAGGGTAGTTTTTTTTATTGTTTAAGCAATTAGGTTTTAGTGTTGTAATTCTAGTTCTTAATTGGGGGAGCGGTTATTGATCATTTTTTAGTTGATGCCTTTTTAATCTGTTGTTGTATTATTGTAGTTCTTGTTTGATGTTTTTATTGTATGCTGTTCACCGCCCTGAGTGGTGTCCACCACCAGAAGGGTGGGATATAAATCCCTAAATAAATAAAATGCTGTTTATCCAGGGATTCCTGTGATTTTAGGCATGGTTCATACTCACAGGTTCCTCCTCCTAAAACAACCACCAGCAGCATCAAGCTTGTCGCTGGTTATTTCTAAAATTGCCACCAGTAATAGATTAATCTGCAGAATAGCAACAATAACACTAGCACAAAATTAGTTATGGGAGGTCCCAATCTTCAAAAACAGAGACCAGAAAAGTTACTTTTTGGACTACGTCTCCCTCAGTACCTCAAATAGCCATGCTAATAGAGGGATCCTTGATGTTACAGTCAAAAACAAAACAATTTTTTTCTTGTTTAGATCTTGAAAGTAGCCTAATCGATGTGTGATTTTTGTGTTTGTATATCGTCACTTTTGTCTTACAAGAGAACAGTTGCAGGACTCTAGATCAACACCATAATGTAAGGGGTGAGTGGGAGGGAATTAACACAATGATTAACACATCCCTGTTCTGTGGCCCTCAGTTTAAATGTCGTGACATAAGAAGTAGCAGTAGCAGTGGTAGTTCCTTCTGATGCTGAATGGCGCCTGTCTCTGGCACTACAACATATCAGTCAATGTGGCTCCTTGTTGTTTCTTCTGCAATAAAGTCTTATGGGTCAGCAGTGCAAACCCATTGTCCAACCCTCCTCCTTTCTCATCTGGGCTTGTGACCAGCAAAATGGCGGAGTTTGACATAAGTAGTAGAAACATAAAAATTAGCTTATCATTTGGAGCAAATAGCAACTAGGTAAAAAAAAGAAGAGATGTTGTGAAAATGATGAGGCTATTGAGTAAATGCTGATCATAGGATCTTGTTGATGCTTTGAAAAAAGAATGAACTATGTGGAAATGTGGGCATAAATGTGTAAAGCATAGCCCATGTTGCACTCTAGGTTAATGGCTACTGCCACTGTAAATATTTGCACAGACTAACACGGCTACTATTCCAAAGATAAAAATAAAAAAATCATGTAAATATTTAGATGTCTTTGCTATCACAGGTTATATTCTTTTCAAGTTTGTTTGATTGTGGCACAACTGGATAACTTAGATAATTATCCTTAGGACAAATTGAAAGGAATACTAAAGTGTGGGTATAAATCCAATAAATAAATAAACAGGTGAGCAAATAAATGTTACAAACTGAAAAGTGGGTCTAATGCTCAGTGAAATGACTCCCACTTTCTTTTTCTGTTAATCTGCTACATCTTTAAATAAAATGTTAATTTAGGAGTTTAGCATTTACTATCCCACCCCCAATTCTGCATGAACATTTTACTTGTTGGATCTGAAGTGAGCCTGACTGCCTCTGCTTTCATATGCATAGTTGCTTTTTAAAAAAAATATTTTTATTAAGTTTTTCAAAAAAAATATACAAATAATATATTAAACAAATACAACAAATACAAGAAATTACAAATCAGAAAAAAGAAAATCACATTACATTAATTTGTTGTATTACAAATTATAACACCCAGTGATATTTACAAACCATGAGGATCGAATTTCTAATTTAATTTTCCCAGAAACTCATATGTTGAGGTACCGGCTTATCTCCTTTATCACTCACAAGGACAAATTCCACAAATGGTTTCCATATTTCCCAAAATTTGTTCTCTTTTAAAATACCTTTCTTTACGTTCAATTCACATGTCAATTTATCATTTAATGCAATTTCCCACATTTCTTTATAGCATTCATCAATTTTTAACCTTAAATCACTTTTCCATTTTCTCGCTATACACAGTCTTGCAGCCGTTAACATTATTGACACCAGTTCTTTTTTGTTTGTACTCATATTTATATCATCCAATCCCGTCAGCAAGGCGATACCTGGCTCCAGTTTTATATCAACTTTAGTAATCGCTGAAATTTCTTTCTCAATTAGTTTCCAAAAAATCTTAACCACTTTACAACTCCACATGTGTTCATATGTTCCAAGCTCACTTTTACATCTCCAGCAATCTCTTGATTTACTATTATCCATTCAATACAATTTAACTGGAGTCAGGTACCACCTCCACAATATTTTATAATTATGTTCTTTTAATCTTACAGAAAGATTTTTCATAATTCTTCTCCTCCATTTACTCTTCCACTGTGATTCCGAAATTCTTATATTTAAATCTTCTTCCCATAGTATTCTCAACACATTTTGTGAGCTTTCATCCTTATTCAAAATTCTATATATTTTACTTACTAAACCTTTTATCTCCATTTCTCCATTTCTTATTTTACAGATCATCTCATCAAATTCTGTTTTTACTCTCTGTAAACTGAGCTCCTCTTTATATCTCTTCCCCCATTTTTTTTACCAAAATTATTTGTAACCAGTTCAATTTCATCTGTTTAAACACTTCAGCTCTTAATTCCAAGTTATCCATCATTTTTATCCAATCTTTTAACAGAAACACATCATTTCTCAGAAGTATATCCTTTATTCTTTTGTCTACTTTCAAAGGGAAATTCTTAACATCTTCCAGATCCATTATCGGGGAAATTCCCGGCACTATTTTCTCTTTAATATTTTTCCAAACCTCCATCATTGCTTTCGTTAATGGATTATTTACCTTTATTTTCATCCCCTTATCCAAGCATAATTGCTTTTTAGGGTAAATATGTTTTGATTCTTATAGTAAAATATATACATTATTTTTCTACATAATACAGTCCAGTGGTTGTTTAGCATATTTTTTTTATCAATGTTGTTTAGCATTTCTCCCATGTTTCCCTTGCAAATGGTGCCCTCATTCTGTTCTATTTGTTTAAGAAATTTGTCATGGCTGATATGACCCCAAGAACTCTGCGTTTAAGTGTTTTATCTTGTTTGCATTAATTCTTTGATTATCCTAACAATTAACAATTGCAGAGATTATTTTTCAGCATACTAAGCATTTTAAAAAAAAATCGGCTTCACATTTCAGTTGTCTTGTGCAATTATGGAAATTAATTGATTTTAATAGAAACAGTCTACCAAGTCCTTCAAGCTAAATGACATTGAGTACCCCATCAATGTGTACTGAAGAGGGGTAATTCAGACATATTTCCGCTTCATAATTAAAAAGTGCTGCATTTTTCAACTATATAGTTATATGCAACATGCCTCTTCCAAGAGGAAGAAGCAGTGACAGGGGAATGAAACTGAGATGGGAATGAATAGAGGCACAAGTGACAGGTGATGAAATTGGTATAAATAAGTAAATTTATGAAGAATAAATGAAGCCAAGATGGTAGAAAAAAGATTAAATAAGGAGTGTTCCACACATTTTACAGCAGCAGACCCTGGCTCATAGGTGTATACTTAACAATGAGTCTTGTGGAATATTATCTACCAGGATTCTACTGACCCCCATTAGTTAAGAGCCTTGTTGGGGCATGGGGGCTTGAGTGGTCTAACTACACAGTGTTGCCCACTGGATGGCACCGTCATGGTCTGCCTAGCCAGTGGGTGACGTGATATCCAAATAGCTAAAAAACTGCATGCAGATGGACTTGATTTCTCAAGTCCATTTGCATGTGTGGAATGTCGTCATGGAGACATCCACCAATTTGAGAACTTCTCTCTGAATAACGACTCCAAGGTATCCGAGGTTTTCTACTGAACTTACAAGCTGCATACATGCCCCATTTTTCCTTCCTTTAAATGTAAATTGCAGACTGTTGGATTGTTCATTTCACCAGCATGATGGTAGGTTTAAAAGAGGGGAAGAGAAGGTGAGCTGTAACTATGTACAGGATCCCACATGCTGATCACAAGATGTGGGTTATCATTCCTGCTGCAATGTATTGTACAGAGGGTTGTCTTGAAAACATTATGACAAATGTGATCGGTCTAGAACAGGGACCTGCAAACTTGACTCTCCATGTGCTCTTGGACTTCAATTCTCAGAAGCCCAAGTTGGCACACCAGCTGTTTGCGTAAGTAATCACTTAATCTAACTGTGGCAAGGGGTTGCACAATATGAACTGTTTGTAGGATATGGTTTTTCTAAGTATGTCAATTTCACAAACACATTTACAGTTTCAAGTAAAGTAGGCAATAGTATTTTGGTCAGCATTTCAATAGGTCAACAGATTACCAGTGTATTTACAGGCTAAATAAAAGTTGATCACTTAAAACCCTAGGTATAGGACTTAGTTTGGGGTTATGAGCGTTTATATATCCTCCCCTGTTAGATCAATTATGATAAGAAAGGAGGCTTATGGGCAAAGGTGAAAATCTTAATGTATTGGAGAGTGCATAGCAGCTAACCTTAAGTTTAAATAGTCATAATTAGTCATTATGCATACCTGAAATAAGAAGCTAAAGTCTACAGGGAATAATCTTCTTAGTTATGGCTCTGCATTTTACAGATTTCCTTCCAGTACAGTTATCTATTTCCTTCCAGTACAGCTACCTAGTCATTTGGCCATAAGTTATATTGTTAAGATTGTCCTGCAAAGCAGACCTTTGCTGTAAATTTCTTGTCTTGCCAGCTTATTCATAAAGATTGATTAAGCTCTTAAAGCACCCATGGGTTGTTTTCCTATTATGCACAAGGGGTAGACTCTTAAACTGCTAAATCTGAAAGTGAATTTAGCAATTCTTCCGTATGAATAAATAGCTACTTCATTAAACATTTAAGAGTAAATTGTGTTCTAATCAATGCAGGTCCCTGTAAAGCAACAATTTGCATTATTTTTTACACAGGCAGTGATGGACTGCAATTTTTTTTACTACCCACTCGGTGGGCATGGCTATCTGTGGGCGTGGCCTCAACACCCCCCCCCCCCAAGAAACCTACCTTGCTCTCTTTGTTTCGTGGAGATGAGGAGGAGGAGTCCCAGAGCAGCCAGGCGCTGCTGGTGGGTCAGCTCCTCACCATCCGGGCACACTTTTACCAGTGGTGCTGCTGGGAGGAGAGCGAGGCAGGTTGGTGGGCTGGTGCCAGCCTCCCCCTCCCAGCAGCACCACCAGAAATGCATCCCATTCACCTCGCTCATGCACCTGTGTCCAGTGATGTACTGTGGCGGGTTCTCAGTGGTTCTTGCGAACCGGTAGCAGAAATTCCAGGCCATTTCCACTTGACCAGCCATGCCCATCTCTCAGCCTCCCCCTCCCAATGCCATTGGAAATGCGTCCCATTCACCTCACCCAGGGCTGAAGGCACGCTTTCACCTCCACACTTCTCTCGTGCTTTCGGCCCTGGGCTAGGTGTATGGGAAGTGTTGGCAGTGGTGCTGTGGGAGGTGAGCAGGGTGGGTTGGTGGGCTGGCGCTGGCCTCCCCCTCCCACTGCCGCTGGAAACGTGTCCCATTCACATCACCCTTTTTTTTTTTGGAAGAGCATATACAAATCCCTGTATTCTATATCTGTTTTCTTTCAGCTAAACAGAACCAGTTCTGGTAAAAATGATGACAAAAAAGGTAATAAAGGCACAGGCAAATGTGAATCAACGTCAGAAAGTGGCAAGACGGCTGTGGTGTTTTCTTTGAAAAATGAAGTTGGTGGCTTGGTAAAAGCTCTCAGACTTTTCCAGGTAAAAAAAAAGCTGCACCCGAATGATTTGACTGAGAAGAGTTTGTGATCTGTGGATAAATATGACAATTGTCACACATGCATATGTGTTTACTGAAGCTGAGGACATTTTCTGGATCAACAGCTGTTAATCTGAAGGTTGCTCCTCACGGAGATAGAAATACAGTTGCTTGGAACGATGTTGGATGATACTAGATCTTGATTAGATAACTGTGTTGCCTCTAATACAGGGGTACCCAAACGATGGCCTGGGGGCCGGATTTAGCCCCTGACATCAATTCATCCGGCCACAAAATCCTTGTTGCTCCCAGAAGCGGAAGTAAAACGTGCCTATATGGACACATTTTATTTCCGCTCCCGGGAGCGATGAGGGCTTCGTGGGCTGGGTGAATTGGCATCAGGGGCAGGATCTGGCCCCCGGGCCATAGTGACTGGTCCACGGCCCAAAAAGTTTGGGTACCCCTGCTCTAGTATATGTAGAAGCCTTTAAAGCTTCCAGATTATCATTGTCATTGTTGCTATGTGCTGCCACACATATGGTGGCCCTATGAATAGGTTATTCCAAAAGGGCTTTTCATTAACAACCCTGCTCAGGTCTGCCAAGGTTATATTTAGTCATCTTATTTCTTGCTGTCTTCAACTCTTCCCAGTGCTATTTTCTTTTTCTGGCTGTTGAATCTTGTCATGATGAGCCCAAAGTGCAACAAACTGACCGTACTCATATTTGCTTCTTAAAAAAAAGAAAAAAGAATTCAGGTTTGATTTGATCTAGCAAGTAGTGGGATACCACCCAAATGGGCGGTTTGGAAATGTAATAAATAAGTAAGTAAGTAAACAAACAAACAAACAAACAAACAAACAAACAAACAAAGTAAGTAAGTGAGTAAGTGAGTAAGTAAGTAAGTGATGTAGCATTTATTTGCCTTTCTGAAAGTCCATAGTTCTGAAAAATCTCCTCCAATACTGTATTTCAGTTCAATTTATTGTTTTCTTGTTTGCTTCTTTCATTGTCCAGCTGTCACATCTGTACATAGCTATCAGGATGATTACAGTATAGTTGATCTTGACCTTGGTCTCTAGGGACCCATTCTGGTGCTTCAGGATCTGTTCCAGTTCTTTCATAGCTGCCCTTCCAAGTCTCAACCGTCTTCTGATTTTTCGGCTGTAATACCCATGTTTAAAGATGTAGAATATCTTTAATAATTTCAGTTTCTTAATTGTCAGCATAAAAGTTAGTAGTTTTGTAATATTGATATTGTACATTTTGATATTGTCTTCTTAATGTTCAATCACAGTCCTGCTTTTGTGTGTTCTCCTTTCACCTTCATCAAAAGCCTTTCCAGGGCATTGCATACATTCTGACAGTAATTATTTGGAATCAGATATGGCACTTGAAGAGGAAGAAGAAGAAGAAGAGGAAAAGAGGAAGAAGAAGAGGAAAAGAGGAAGAAGAAGAAAAAATAGGAAGAGGAAAGGAGGAAGAGGAAGAAGAAGAAGAAATAGGAAGAGGAAAAGAGGAAGAGCAGGAGGAAGAAGAAGAAGAAGAAGAAGAAGAACTTCTTGTCCATAGCATGGGTGTTGATAAGTTAGGACACACACCACTAAAAGTAATTAATTGCCATTCGTTTTCAGCATTCAATTCAAATTGCTGGACATACTCCTTTAATGTATCTCCCAGCCATTCCTACTCCACTTCACAACCCAAGCTGTTATTGCTAACAGAACTATTATCACTAAAATTCAAGTATACAATTTAACAACAAAAAAACTTTTTATTTTTGCTGTCCTATCCATCCACATATTTTTTTAATGTGGAAACATGTTTCTGCAACTATCCCCGACTGAAGAAACAACTGCAGTTACTGCTGAACTTTGATGGTGAAATGCTTAATGATCTCAGTGCAATATAGCACCTTTCAAGGCTGGGAACTTTCTCGCTTCTGCCTGAAGAACTATTTCTCTCTCAGTGTTCAGGTAGAGCAGAAGAGGGCCTACTCTGTAGACAGTTTCCGACCATGAAGTATCATTTTGTAGGCAATCTTCCTATTTCCATTTTTCTTTGCTTTTTGCAGGACCATTAATTTTTTTAAATTTCAACACGATTTGTTACCAAGGTGAATATGATTTGCTTTAATGCTCCTTCTGTTTTTGCTTTTTCATTGAAGCACAGGTCAATTTTTTTTTTTGCAATATGTTGCTTTATAAATAATGTTTCATATTGTTTTACAGGTGGTTGGCAGGTGGCCTTCCATTTGATCATCAAAGTTACTCTTGGAAATAGCTCACCAGGCACCTATTGTTACAGTAAATTCTTTGCAGGCGCACCCCCCAATAAAGGACTCAGACACAAATGAAAGTGGATAACGGCATTGGGCCACATTTATTGATTCATGCCCTAGTCTGAATTATAAATTTCTATTGGTAATTGACCAATCATAATTCTTAAGGCAAGCAGGCCGAAGTAACACTGGTAAGGTACCACCCAAAATTGCCAACGGCAATTGTTACAATGTATCTATTTGTATCAATTTGTTTGTTGACAACAAACAAATTGTTGACCGTAGTCAATATCTAACTAATGACCCCACCCTCTGACGTGTATCCGTAAAATCAGGGGGTGATGCATGCTGTCTAGCTGTAGCCATCACCCCATCGCCTGGTTCGTCATTGACTGGACAACGTTTAAACAACTTATGCCTATCTAGTGTTGTCCAGTCAATTGCGAACCTGCCGGATACCTGTGGGTCATAAATGTTTACCTTACCAGTGCTACCCACCCATGTGACCAAAATCAACAGCAGCACAGAACAAACCCCTATATCAAACCATAGCAATAGTGTGGGATGGGCAAAAAAGCCAGGACTCAAGGGCCAATTGCGAGTCCCAGCCAAAAATTCCCACCCAACCAAGAAATCACACTGTTAACTAGGGAGGGGGTGGAGGGGAAAAACTTCTCTGCTCCGTCGCTTCGCAAAATGGCAGCTCGGCTGCCTCATGGCCAGCCCTTTTATTAGGGTGCTGGCCACGCCCCTAACTACCCGGATGCCTTCGTCCGGTGGGGGGGGGGCCCGCAAAGAGCGTGGCGGCCATTTTGGCACCACGCTTGCATTGCAGGCGCACCCCCCAATAAAGGACTCAGACACAAATGAAAGTGGATAACGGCATTGGGCCACATTTATTGATTCATGCCCTAGTCCGAATTATAAATTTCTATTGGTAATTGACCAATCATAATTCTTAAGGCAAGCAGGCCGAAGTAACACTGGTAAGGTACCACCCAAAATTGCCAACGGCAATTGTTACAATGTATCCATTTGTATCAATTTGTTTGTTGACAACAAACAAATTGTTGACCGTAGTCAATATCTAACTAATGACCCCACCCTCTGACGTGTATCCGTAAAATCAGGGGGTGATGCATGCTGTCTAGCTGTAGCCATCACCCCATCGCCTGGTTTGTCGTTGACCGGACAACGTTTAAACAACTTATGCCTATCTAGTGTTGTCCAGTCAATTGCGAACCTGCCGGATACCTGTGGGTCATAAATGTTTACCTTACCAGTGCTACCCGCCACCCGGAGAGGCTTCAATAAAGGCTCGACGCCCCCCCCCCCCAAGACCGTCAGCTCGGTCGACAGGCCTGCTCGCCAATCACCCAACAGGAGGTCCATACCTCCTCGCGACAGATGGACCCCATCCCCTGCATAAAGCCCATAATTTTGCAAACTAATGGCGGGATGACGACTGACCCACCCCCAGCCCTTGGTCAAAAGGAATCGGGCCACAGCCCTGTTCACCATGCGCCTAGAGCGGTCCAGGGCCTGAAGGTCAAAGCCTCCCCTATAAGCGTGCCGTGGGACCATATCTGACCAAACAAGGGTTGTGGCGGGCCATACGTAATGTAAGTAGGCGAGGTCACCGCAAATCGCATGCTTCAGCGATAAGCCAGTGACCTGTCCCAAATCATTACCCCCAAGGTGTATGATCAGAATGTCAGGCGGGTCAGCATTCCTTCCCGAAAAGAGGAATGGCAAGAGCTCCCGCCACAACATACCGGTCTTACCGTACCATGTGAGACTTGCGTATGCACCCAGTCCCAGTCGGGGTCCCCAATCTGTCGCCGCAGCGTAACGCGCTGCCCTGTGCACGTAGCTATGGCCCACCAGCCATACTGTCACCGGTGTGATACGACACCCAGGGTCTGTCAAGGAAAAACAGGGAAGGAAGAAATCTGCGGTGACTAAACCGGTACTCACGGCGGGAGCGGGCGAACATAAAACTGGAAACACTGAGAGCCCCACCTCCCCATGCTGCGTATGTCAGCCCTGGAGTACCCATAAGCAGCCGCAGTAGAGGCCGCCCCAATTCTAAATGAATGGGTGCTGTAACGGGCCCCAGGGAGGCCCACACTAGCCAGTGCCTTCCCAGTCACCTTCCAAAATTGAAATTTAGTGAGGGGAGACCCATCTTGGTGACAGAAAAATGGGCCATGGTGCGTGCCACGCAGTGCAAGGAACTCCTGTAGGGCACCAACCGGACAGATGTCTGCCAAGGAACATCGTAGCAGTCTTACACCACTGCCTACGCCGTGCTGATCTGTTTTAGAGGAGCGTATCCTCAACTGAGCCCAATCATTGCAAACATAGACATCTTCGAGTTCCAGTGCCCTACGACTTGCATCCGCCTTAGACAGCATCACAAGCTCGCTGATGCGGAGCGCTCCAAAAAAGGCCACCATTGTAGCCGCATGAAACAGGGCTGCCTCATACCTATCGAAACATAGGTCATGCCAGCCCCGTGCCAGTTGGGTAAGGACCCCCGGGGAAATTGGGTGGCGGTCGTCCAGGCTACGCCCACATTCCCGCACCCACCCCTCCAAAACATGTCTCACACGGAAGTCAGCGGTACTATCCGCATGACCTCCCACCTTGGCCATAAAAGCCAGCGCTGACAACCTGGATGCTATGGTGCGGGGTGCAAGGCCCTGGGCATGCAGGTAAACCATGAAACAAAGGACGTGGGCCACTGGGATCAGCCAGGTATCTGGCAGTCGAGATTGAGTACAAAATGTCCGAAAGGAAACCAACGCATGGTGATACGCCTTACGCGTGCGTGGCACCAGCGACATGCCGATCGCCCGGTTCACCTCTCCTTGCCAAAGGTCCATATCTCCTCCGGGAGTGGCGAGGGAAATTCCTCCGCGTCCAGGGCCAAGGCGCGGAACCGGGAGATCTGCAGGTGGGACAAAGCGTCAGCAATATCGTTATTGACCCCCGGGACATGCCTGGCCCTGAACAATACATTGAGGCGCAGGCTGCGCAATACAAACTGGCGCACTAGTTCCATGACCCTGGGAGATTTAGAAGTCTGTGAGTTGACAATGTGGACAACTGCCGCATTGTCACACCAGAAATGCACCACCGAGTTGGCCCACTCCTCACCCCATAGCATCAAAGCCCCCAGTATGGGAAAAAATTCCAAATATGTGAGATCCCTCAGGCGACCCGTGCCTGACCAGGCTGGTGGCCATCCACCATAGGCCCACTTCCCGTTGAAGTACATCCCATAACCCAGGGATCCCGCGGCATCAGACTGTATCTGAAAGCGAGGTGAAGCCAGGAGGTCAGACCTCCAAAATGAGACCCCATTGAACTCCCTCAGGAACTGGAGCCATATGTGCATATCTGCCTTGATGCCCCGTGTCAGTCTCACCCTGTGATGGGGCCTGGATAAGCCTGACATGGCGTCGCACAAGCGCCGAGCAAATGCCCTGCCAGGTGCGACCACCCTGCAAGCGAAGTTAAGGTGACCATGTAGCACCTGCAATTCCCGAAGGGATGCCTTGCGCTTAGCCAGCAATCCCGAAATGAGGGCCACTATCCTTGCCACCTTTTCCCCTGGCAACCTAGACGCCTGCGCTACTGTGTCAATCTCCACCTCCAGGAATACTAGCTTAGTAGATGGGCCTTCGGTCTTTTCAGGCGCCAAAGGGACACCGAGTTCCTCCATTAGCGTCTGAAATGTGTTGAGGAGACGTGTGCACGTGTCCCAGCCCCGTTCACCCCCGAACAAAAAATCATCCAGGTAATGGGCTACAGACCGAGACCCTGACCTACGGACAAATGCCCACTGCAGGAATGTACTAAAACACTCGAAGGCCGAGCAGGATATGGAACAGCCGAAAGGCATGGCTTTGTCGAAATAATATTCACCCCTGAATTTGAAACCCAGCAACTCAAAGTCGCCCGGGTGCACCGGCAGGAGACGAAAAGCCGACTTAATGTCGCACTTAGCTAACAGTGCACCCGGGCCACATGAGCGCACCATGCGCAATGCCTGGTCAAAGGATGTATACCTGACCGAGCAAAGGTCATCAGGGATAGCATCATTGACCGAGTGGCCGGCTGGGTAGGACAAGTGATGAATCAGGCGGAACTCGCCCGGGGCCTTCTTGGGCACTAGTCCCAGTGGGGACACTTTAAGGTTGGGGAACGGGGGCGCGGGAAAAGGGCCAGCGACCCTGCCCGCATCAACCTCCTTATTAATGCTGGCAGCAGCCACCTCCTCCCTTCCTCTAAGTGACAAAAGGTTGGGTGCGTCTTGAGGTGACCTATCCCCCGTGAAAGGAATACGAAACCCCAGTTGAAAACCATGAAGCAGGTACACTGCGTCTGCCCTCCTCGGGTACACTGCGAGCCAACGCTCCAGCATGTCCACATTAATTGGGGAGGGGGCCTTTCGGTGGACCCGCTCCCTCAGCGGCAGTCCTACCTGCCCCTTGTCCACTCCTACCCTTGCCCCTGAATCCTCCCGGCCTGGGACAGGCGGAGGCAGCATGGGGGCCAGAACAAGAGGGACACTCATGCCTGTACTTGCAATTCTTTCTGTTGCAAGAACCATTGGACGAGAAGGTCCAGCACAGCAGGCGGGCTGGAACCCCCTGCCCCGCCACTTGGCGGGGAACCTGAACCGGGGCCGCTCGTTGGACCGCATGTCCACAATGATATCTCTCCCCGGGCGCCGGGCGCGTGGGGGTCATATACAGAAGCCACAGCTTCTGGCAGGGCTCGTCCCACCTCATCTCTGTGTGCAGTGGAATCCTCATGCGGAATTCCTCGTCGTAAGCCAGCCACGACGGACCCGGGAAGTCAACCATAGCCCGGTAAATGTTGTCCAAATACTGGACCATAGGGATGGCCAGATCCGGCCTGGCCCTGAGGTAAACAGCCATGTAAATTAGGTACGCTGGCAACCAATTTGCCCATGTACATGGCGGCTTACGACGACGTGCCTGCTCCTTATCCTTCTCATCCTGCCCTTCTCTCTCTTCCTTGGTGGGCTCCCTGTTAAGAAGGGAGAAGATGTCCACATACTCGCCCCTCCAGATCTTTTCCTTGGTGGACTGGGCCAGATGGTCCCCTAGGGGCAAGGAATACCCCGCTGTCGGCAATGCCGACACCGGCACAGAGGGAAGTGCGGGCAAAGCAAAGGGGGCCTGTACCAACCCGGACACCCCCAACACATTCCTTACCACATAGGGGGCGCCACCCCAACCCGGGCCCTGGGTCAGGGATGAAGTCGCCGGGTGGGCCGGAGGCGGCTACACCGCCACACCACCCGTGCGAGGCCATGGCCACTGAAAAGCCCCCCCCCCCCGGGGAAGTCAGTTGTGTGAGTGCACTAGCTTGAACTGCATACTCACCCGATGCACCCCCACGGGCCGCCCCCACCGGGGGTTCCGGCCCACTGGGGGCGTCGGAGCTCACGACCGAAGCTGAGCTCGTCGACGGGGCCAGATCAGCACAAGTCTGCTGCGCCTGCTGAGTGGGGAGCTGCGAGGCAGTGGCCGCCACCGGCCCGCGCGCCTCAGGCAGCTCGACCCGACCAGTCGCCTGCCGCTGCCCGGCAGCCAAAGGATCAACCTGGAACCCGAAAGACGCCCCCGCTTGGTTGGCCCTTGCCAGTGATGCCTCGAGGGCTGCTACGCGGGCCAGAAGGGCCTCCACGTTAACGTAGCCCCCAGCCCCGACGGGGGGCAAAGGGCCAGCCGGCCCACAAGTAACGGGCACCTGTCCAGGTCCCTGTGCCCCAGGGGCCGGATACGGCCAAGAGCCCATGCTCGGCCCTTGAGGGGCCGTGGGCATGCCCTGCCAAGGCAGGGAACCCAACCACCCCCCATGGCTCGATCCCCCCATGGGGAACTGTGCACCCAGGGAAGAAGGCCCAGCCGCACGGACCATGCCAGGGGCAGTGGCCATCGTTTGCGGGCCAAGGGCCGAGGCCCCAGCCGGGGCAGCCTGCGCGCGCCGCGCATCGGGCCAAGGGGCCACCGATCCCATCCCACCGGTCCCGGTGGGCTCCGCCAAAGGTGGCTGCTGGGCGGGCGCAGTCGCGGTCCTCCGACCCGGCTGACGCCTCCGCGCAGATCGAGCCACGTTCGCAGCTGCCTTCTTCTTAGAGGGCATAGCTGGTCTAGCTGGGAAGCCAAAGAAAGGAAAAGCTGCACCGAAAAAGGCTTCCCCTGAAGGACACAAGCAACGGAGGTAAGAGGGAAAAACTTCTCCGCTCCGTCGCTTCGCAAAATGGCAGCTCGGCTGCCTCATGGCCAGCCCTTTTATTAGGGTGCTGGCCACGCCCCTAACTACCCGGATGCCTTCGTCCGGTGGGGGGGGCGCAAAGAGCGCGGCGGCCATTTTGGCGCCACGCTTGCATTTGTTTTGTTTGACAGCAGACCTCTCCTTTGCACCTCAGTGCAAAGTGATACCAGTGTTTTCAGTCCTTTGTGCTGCTTCAAATGCCCCCCTCATTTCCTTGTTTGTAGATCTACCGTAGTTGTATGATGCACTGCACTGTGTTTTCTCCATGAGTGTAGCTTTCCTTTCTGCTATTTTATCTTGAGGTATTTTATTACCTTTTCATACTTTGTATATTTATGTATACAGTAAAACCCTGACTTACTTATGCCTCAAGTTACATAAAATTTGACATACATAATGATTTTGTGCTAAAATAGGGTTGCCATATGTCCCGGAAAACCGGGATTGTCCCGGATTCAAGGTTGGAAAAAGAGCTATTATTATATTATTTTTGCTTTAAAAAAGGCTATTTTGTACTTCTGTCCTGGTTTTATGAGAGAGAATTATGGCAACTCTATGCTAAAACCATGTCCCGATTTACACGATTTCCTATGGGTTTGTTTCGAGTTACATAAAGATTGTTTTTCCTATGGGTTTGCTTCGAGTTACGTAAAAATAATTTCCCTATGGATTGCTTCGATTTAATAAAAATTTCATTTTCCCTATGGGTTTGCTTCAAGTTACGTAAAATAATTTTTCCTATGGGTTTGCTTCGAGTTACAGAAAAAACCAATTTAAGTAAAAGCCTACGAAACGGACTTTTTTTTGTAAGTAGGGTTTTACTATACTTCTAAACTATATGAAAGTAGGAAAGTATAATAAATGCTTCTATATATCCCCTTTGCTATTCTCTTCCCATCCTAGGTTATTTAAAGGTAGATGACATGGTTCCAGATCTACCAAAATTCCTGTGGTTCATTTATCTTGGAAGAGCTCCATTTCCTAATGGTACTTATGTTTGGAATCAAACTGTAATTCATCAGATGGGTGAATTCACCTTAGCTTGATTTGAAATTGGTCACAGACAACCAATTCCCTCCCCCCACCCCAACATTCATGGCCCGTTTCACTGAAAGCATTTGGGTGTTTGAATGCACCATAGCAATATGCTTCATTGGCCTTGTCTTTCCACTTACACAGCTGCCATGTATTTTAGCTTATGACAAATGTTCAGTCAGTTCACTCACCAGAGATGATGGGATTCCTTATTGACCTCAATAGGAAAAGGGTACAATCATGTGCTTTCCAGGAATCTGAGGCCTGTACAAAAATATCTGAGCTTCAGCATAGTGGTTACATGACCTAAAATAGACTGAAATATTATTCTACTTCATCACTATCATTTCACATCCTTTTATCTATTCTGCCTATAAAATTGGTATTGAATTCTGTATGTTTGTGTTTTACATGAAATTACCAAGGTAAAATACTTTTAATCACCCTTCGTTATTTAGAATTCTCATCCTTGACATCTAATGAAATGGAGAAATGAATGTATTCTTGATTCTACAGAAGATATGCTGAACAAAAACGTTACAAATACTTAACTTAATATGGGTCATGGTTTCTTTTCAGATAGTAATGCCAAATGGCAATTTGTTAAGATACAGCAAGCTAAGACACTGACTGGAAGGCCAGGAGTTCAATACCTGAGTACTGCACGATGGAGTGAGCTCCCATCTTTGTACCAGCTCCTGCCAACCAAGCAGTCTGAAAGCAAGAAATTGCAAGTAGATAAATAGGGACCACTTTGTTGGGAAGGTAAACAGTGTTCCGTGCACTCCGGTGTCTAGACATGCCTGACACATGACCATGGAAATGTCTGCAGAAGCAGATAGTGCTGGCTCTTCGGCTATGAAACAGAGATTAGCACTGAACCCTAGAGTCAGATACGAGTGGCTTTTGAGCAAGGGTGACCTTTACCTTTGTATTAAGCAGCTTTAATGTCCCAGTGAATTGGCCTTTCTTCTATTCACAGGAGAAGCATGTGAGCATGGTTCACATTGAATCAAGAAAATCCAAGAGAAGAAGTTCAGAGGTAGAAATTTTTGTGGACTGTGACTGTAGCAAGAAGCAATTCAATGAGCTCATCCAGTTGTTAAAGTATGAAACAAACATTGTCACCCTGAATCCACCAGAAAACATCTGGACGGATGAAGAAGGCAAGATTGTCCTCTTCCTCTTCCATTTTATTTTGAAAATTAGCACAGCTTTATGAAGAAGCCATCAGAATCTGATGTTTCCAATCACTCTGTGTTTTCTCCAGAGCTTGACTGTGTTCCTTGGTTCCCCAGGAAGATTGCTGAATTAGACAAATGTTCCCAAAGAGTTCTAATGTATGGCTCTGAACTGGATGCTGACCACCCTGTAAGTATTCAAGAAGGGCCAATGGGAAGTGGGAAAATAAATATGCCCAAGGAAAGCTATGGAGTGTGGAGGGAAGTGGTCAGGAGCATTTTTTCATGGTTTGGATCCATCTATTTACTGCAGCCAACACTTTCAGGTCATTTGACAACCATCATCCCACTGCAAGTCCAATTGCTTTCAATGAAGAAGTTTGTGGATTTCTTTCAAATCCATCTTCTTTTGTATTATCTTGTCATTCATTTAAGACTCTTTGAAGCTGTGGGAAGGCATGCCATCGCCCCAGCACAGAGTTGTCCCCTCCCTTCTGCCCAGCAGCCCAATGAGAGTGCTTCCTCCATCCCCCCAGCACAGATTTCACCCATGCCTCTGCAGTATGAATGGCAACCTGTTGAGTTTGGGCACTCAGTCTCTAAAAGGTTCACCATTACTGGTCTAGCCTTTGCAAGGACCTTCAATGAGGCAGACCTCACCACTGTCCTAGGACAGTGATGGTGAACCATTTAGAGACCAAGTGCCCAAACTGCAACCCCAAACCCATTTATATATCACAAAGTGCCAACATGGGAGGGAGGAAACTCTCCCATTGGGCTGCTAAGCAGAGGAGTGGGGTGAACTCTGTGCTGGGGGATGGAGGAAGCGCTCCCATTGGGCTGCAGGGCAGAGGGCCAGAGCAAACTCTGTGCTGGGGAAACCACATGGGTGCCTACAGAGAGGGCTCCAAGTGCCACCTCTGGCACATGTTCCATTGGTTCACCACCACTGTCCTAGGCAATTGATTCAATCCTACAACTGTCCGTAAGAGGAATATAGGAAACTGCTTCATACCTGGTCCTTGATCCATGCAATTTAGTTAGATTGCAAGGCTCTGGGATTTTAGATAGAAATCTTCTACCCTGGACTTAATAGGGATTCAATTTAGAATCATATGTCTGCCAAGAATGTTCTCCAAAACAGAACTACAACATTTGTTGTGCTGGTGTTGCTGTTTTCTCCGGTCTCCTGTAACATCAGTCCAATAGGTTGAATCCCATATTCTATGGCAGCAGAAGACAATTCTTTGCTATCTTCTATTTTTTGTGCACTGAGTCATCATTCAGGTTGTGTGGAGTATTTTTATTGTGTGGTATATTTTCGTGTTGAAAGCTGCCATCAGGAATGTTTGCTAAATGATGCAAGCATACATGGACTTATATAACTTTATGGTAAACAGCTTCTGTTTATGAAAAGCACCAAAGAACTGTGGAGAGGTCCTTTCCAATCCCCCATTCCCATCACATAAAGGCTGCTTTTTAAATCACTGTAATATTTATATTTATGCACAAGGTTTTTTATATGTTAAATGCCATCAAAAAGGAGCTGATTTACCTAATAGGGCTTTCAAGATAAGTGTGATAGTTAAAGAGTGATCTTAACAGAAGATATGGGGTGCACAGAAAGAGCCTCCTCGAAGATTGTGGTATTTTTGAACCACAATTGGGCATACCTTGGTAGTGGCAACATAGTTGCTGACTAATCTTTCTCACACTAGGTCAGGCAAAACGTTCCTTCATTTTGGCAGTTTCATGCATGACCTAGACATGCAAGAAGAAGAGGAAGAAGAAGAGGAAGAAGAACTTTCATGGTAAATGTGGTAGTTAAGTAGTAGCTTTATCAGTTCCACACTCCTAGTAAGTTTACATGGCTGAATGGGGATTTGAACCCAGACCTCCTGGGTTCTTATCTGTTACTCTATCCATTACATCACACTGGGTATCTGCACAATGCTTTAAGCTCCCTTAATAGAAAATAGATATTAAACAAATGCTCCTTTTGGTGTGGGAGGAGAAAGAAGACCGCCTTTGAATAGCTGCTCACACTCAGGAAGATAATTATGAAGCAGAAATCATGGCATACTTTAGCCTCAGCTGGAATATAGCTTGCACATAATTCTGTTGTGTTTTCCCTCCTGTTTGTAATACAGCAGCATTGCCTTGTCTCGTATTTTATACTCTCCACAGACTCATAAATTGCCAAAAACTATGAATCAAAAGCTAATGGAAATTAACCTGTTGGAAACATCTCCATTACCTTCATGGCCTCGTTCCACAATGTTCAAGAAATGCTGTTTCCATCATTCCTTAACAATGATCAGACTGACAGGAGCTTAGGGTGTGAAAAGGTACTTTTTGAATTAAAAAACCAAGAATCCCCAGCTATGGTAAAATGAAATCCAGCAACACCTGGAGAGCCATACAATAGCGTAGTTGGAAAACTGATAATCTAGCCATGCTGAACATATAGTGCTGAATACAGAATTAAAAAAAAAACTTGGGTTTTGGTGGCATATGCACCCAAATATTCATGAATGTTGATGCTGGGGGAAAGGGCATTCATACCAACACTGAACATTTAGAAAGCTTGGGCTGTACAGACATTTCATTGACAGCATCCTTGTAGGGTAAATTCTACCTTGCCCCCCCCCACCCCAAGAACTACTTCCCTCCTGTCAGTCACCTTTTGGATAACATGGGCTATTCACTGTGAGTACAGTTTTGAAAAATACATAACTATATGAAGAGAAAGCAGGGGCCCTGAAGTTCTGGACCCAGTCTAGTCACAAGTTTCTTAATCTGTTAATTACTTGACCCAAAATTACACATTCTGTACAGGTAATTTGGTTTGTGCTCTCAGGCCCTCAAGTGGATACCCTTTGCTGAAGGGTATGTGATCAAACTTGGAAATGTGCATTGTTGGTCTACAGTTCCAGCAGTGACTCCCAAACTTTTTTTTTGCAAAGGCACCATCTAAACATCTCTAAAATCTTGATGTCCCCACCCTGTGGCATATACTTCTTATTATTCAAAAGGTGAACTCCTATTCACATGTAGGAAGCCTAAAAGCCCATTACCTTGGTCTAAACAAGCTTCAAATCGCCCCCCATAAAAAACAAACCCCCCCCCCCCGTTCAGTGTGTGTCCCATGTTGGGAATCACGGGTATATGGACAGACTCCTTTCTTAATCATGATATGCTTATTGGGGTAAGCTGGTAGCAGACTTCTCCCTTGTTCATCACGCGTTTGTTGATCATTTGGAACATGAATGAGTGAATGGCATTTAAATGCCAGCAACATCAAAACATGTTTGCATATATGAATTTTACAATGTGAATATTTACTTTGAGGAAACATAATTATTTTACCACAGCTATGTTTTTACCATAGGAAAATTAGTCAACATTACTTCTGTAGAACAAAAACCATACTGCAGTATAGGCAAAATTTACAAAATTTACTAAATCACTATTTATTTTAAATATTTTTTTCAGAGCTCAACATTGGATAGGACATTGGCTATACTGCTGATTTTGACTGGTTATATTCTGTTCTTCTATTTTTTCTTCCATCTCTAGGCCAGATGTAAAACTACCAAAATGAAAGCCACCTTTTGGTGAATTCATTCTGTAGGTCCTTTTGCCCGACCTATTGTGAGAAAGATTAGCCAGCACAAGGTGCCAGGGTATACCAATATTTGAGGAGGCTCTTTCTGTGTACCTCATATCTTCTATTAAAACTTTCTTATTTCTATTTTACTGTAAACATAGCCTGAGGCAAAACTGCATCACGGATAACCTGAAGTCAGTTGAAAAGGGAAGAACCTTTCCCTTTAAAATTATGGTAGCATGGTTTCTTTATATTAAATTAATTTAAATTAAAGTTATACAGTAATTCCTTTTTTTTTTACCAGAAGAGCCCTCAGGCCCACTTGCTCTTTGAGATGATGACATAAAATCACTCAACATCAATTTCCATTCTCACAGTGAATAGAAACACAGGAAGGAAATAAAGGTTTATGCTTCTCTCAAGACTTCTTGCCATTCAAAATTCACAGGAGGAAGAGACGAGCAAGCAAGAATGAAGGATGGATCTCCTTGAAATGTCCTTTCAGTGCAATCTGCTACCAGCTGACCTGGATAAAATATTCTAGCAAAGGCAGGCAGACAACAGCCTGACAAACATAATTTGAAAGCAGTGTGGAGAACCTCAGCCCCTGGGCAAAGTCCAATCTTTCTGTGGTCCCAATCTGGCCATTTGAGTTTCCCTATATGTCCACCCTACTTCCCTATTACATCACTGTTAGGAAGTTCCCAAGCTTTTGTATTCCCCCACTACTTTTCCGATTCTTAAATGTTGCTATAATTGTTTAGCAGGCACCTTCACCACCACAAAACTTGGCATTTGCTCTCCTTATCCCGTGGGTGGATTTGAAGTTTTTTTTGTTTTGTTTGCTGTCTGATGGGTGCCAACAAAGTCAGTGGGGAGACAAGTCTGGAGAATCTGATTACTCATTATGATTTGATTTGAATCTTATTGTAATGGATCAACTTGCAGTAGAGTCAAATTGCCCTGATTCGGCTTTCCAATCTAGTTGGCGGCAGTAAGAGCATTAAGTTAAAATTTTCTGTTATTTTGGTCTAGCTAGTTTTTTTTTAGTGCCACAAACTTCTGGGAAGCTAAATCCATCTGAAAGATGGACCGAAATTCTGCTTCTATCTCTATTCCAGCTAGATTGTTTATGTCCTCCCTTCTTCACAAAATAATTACCACCTCTTTCTCTTTCACACACACACACACACACACACACACACACACACACACACACACACACACACATGTATCACGTGCAATTATATAAATAAAATTGCACATGATACATATGTAAATAAATGAGATTATTAATAAACTCCACAAGATGCTTTTGACAGAGATAGTAGAATCTGTTTTTCCTAACTATAATTCCTAAAATGCCTCAGTAAATGTAGACTGCCATATAACCGAGTTCTTCAGGGAGTTCAAAAACACAATTTAATTTATTTATTTTTCTAATTTGTATTGCTGCCCAACTCTGAAGACTCTGGGTAGCTCACAGAAAATAAAACCATTGGCAGTTTTAAAAAAGCAATAAAAAACCATTAAAAAGCTACTGACAAAAATTTTAAAAAGATAAAAAAGCTTAAAAGAGAGAGAGAGAGAGTGTGTGTGTGTTCTACTAAATTAGCAAGCAGGCTGGGGTTACCATGTCGCTGATGCCCCACACCTGCCCTGCCAGCCAGGTTTTTAACCCTTTCCTGAAGGGCAGCAACTCTGTCTGGAGATGCAGCTTAATTGGTAGGAGGTTCCATAAGGTCAGAGCAGATACTGAGAAGGCCCTCTTTCTGGTGCTAGAGAGATGCACCCCTCTAGCAGATGGAACAATGAGAGAGCCTCTCCGATCTGCTCTGGTGGGATGGACAGATGTCCTTGGGGTGACGGGGCCTCTTAAGTATCCTGGCCCACTATATGTAGGGCTTTAAAGGTAATTACCAGCACCTTGAATTGCACTCAGAGGCACACTGGCAACCAGTGCAGCTCCCGAAGCAGTGGTGAGGCACGGGCATAACGCCCACACCCCATCACCACCCGGACAGCCGCATTCTGGACCAGTTGCAGCCTCTGAATGGTCATCAAGGACAGCCCCATGTAGAGTGCATCACAATAGTCAAGTCTGGAGGTGACCAGAGCGTGTGTGACCATGTGTAAGGAGCACCGATCTAGGAGCGGGCATAACTGGTTTATAAAACGAAGTTGTGCAAAAGCCCTCCTGGCCACGACTGCCATCCGCTCTTTGAGCAGGAGTCATGAGTCCAGGAGGACCCCCAAATTATGCACTGGGTCTGTTTGGGGTAAAATAGCCCCATCCAGAACGAAAGATGGTAGCTCCTGAGATAATACAGGGCCTCTGACCCACAGCCACCCAGTCTTGCCAGGATTCAGTTGTAGCCCGTTGTCCCCCATCCAGACCCTAACAGCCTCCAGATACCTGGATAATATTTCTAGGCTCTGGGTTCTGACCCTATGTTCTTTTGTTGAGGCTTAAGAGCTAATCCTTTGCTGAGAGACTGCAAGTTATCCACCTAAGGCAGCCATAGCATTGTGTCATTAATAAGGGAGTGTCATTAATAAGGGGATTAAATTATTACATACTCAAATTGTTATCATTATATTCTTCCTGACACAATATGGTAGGTTTTACTAACTCAGGTGCCAAAGTAATTCATTTGGGTACCATATCTATACCTATAAGAAGGGGGTTGCGTGGTACATGTCCAGCATGCATGTTGTGTGTGTATAGTGTTTGTGTGTGTGTGTGGTTGCATTGTGTGTGTGTGTGTTGTGTGTGTGTGTGTGTGTGTGGTTGTGTTGTGTGTGTGTGCACCCCCCAAAACCACCCCTTCCACCAACCCCCCCCCCAAAAAACCGGCCCAGCATTGCCAGGCAAAAATGCTAGTACCTTTATATGGGTAACTGAGAGATGCTTATCTACTGTTCTGCCTCAGACAGTCAAATATTTTGGGCTGCCAAAGTCAAAAGTATGACATTAGAAAAACATCCGCAGAGCACTATGCAACTTCATAACATGAACAGAGAACTGACTGATTAAGCATAGTGTATATAAATAATTTATCTTATCTATTTTTTCCTCCTACCTTAGCATATTCAATTGTCTTTTTCATAGAGTTTGCTTTGGTAGGGACTTCCATTCATTTAACATTGCTATTTGCATGGCCTGTGAGTTTGATGGAGAAGCAACATGCTCTTGAAAAGTTAGGAAAATTCATGGGATAAGATAGGACTTTGTTAATTACTCTGCACTAACCTTTAGTTGAGATTTGATATATTACTGCTTAAACAGTTACTTTTGTATCACTGCTCATTCAAGTTTACATCTAACACCACCAAGTAGTAACCTCCAAAGTATAATCACATTTATAGGGTTAGAATTCTTATACCCCCTTAGTCATTTAATATTTTATTTATACAACATTTCTAACTTTGATAGCTTTCTCCCCTTTGTCAGGTAAGTGTGGGAAAGTCTTGCATTTAGAAGTTCTCAGTTGTTAAGTAGCCAAGTTTGACAATCTAGATGGGGCTGGGCCTGCCATTTTTTTCTGTGTACATGTAGAAGTGTAATTGTAGGCCAAACAGAGCAGATTGTGGAAGGTGTAACTAAAGCCTAAAATATCCTGCATGGTGAAAGCAGATTTTGGAAGCAAACATAAATAATGCCTAAAGTGTGTGAAAGCACAGGTGTATCAGAAATAAAGTTCTTATTAGAATTTAGTGGTATAGTCTTCAAGCTCTTTGTTGCAGTTTAGTTCAGCTCAAGTGACTGCCTAAAGTTACTGGTTGGAAGACTTCAATAAGAGAAGAGGATTTGTTTTCTTCCCACGACACAGGCATTCATTGTGATTGCTAGCTGCTCTCTGGGTGGTATGAATTAGAATATCAATAAGTGTTTTAAAATACTGTGATGATTTCTTTAAACATTCCTCCTGTTGTTTTTCTTTTTTTTGAATTTCAATTTACATTTTTTTCTTTTGTTTTTACTTTAGGGATTTAAAGACAATGTCTATCGGCAGAGAAGAAAATATTTTGTTGATGTTGCCATGAGTTATAAATAGTGAGTACTGTATTAACCTATTTTAAGCCTCAATGGAATTGTTACCAATTCAGAAAGAATGCACAGGTTGCTTTTTCTTACTGTGAACATTGCAACAGGGAAATAACAGCCATTGAACTGTGGACTAATTTGAATGGTAAACATGTGGATAGAGCGGATTTGACTTGATTTGTAGAATACGAGAAAGTTCCTTCTCTAGAGAAAAAGCATTGATCCATCTAGCTCAATAGCCTAGAATTTCAAAGATCAATCTTTCTCAGACATAACTGGAGGTACTACAGACTGAATATGTGGGAGAAAACTGGGAAATATTGCAGGTACATTTCTGGAACTAAATGGATTTGGACCTAAGTAATCCATATGTGCCACCTTCAGTCCATTCACCAAGAAAAGTTGGATAGAAGTGCATGAAATGAAAATGCAAGAGAACTAGTTGAAGAGTGATAGCTAGTGTCAAGCAGCAATTAGGGATGGCCATTTGCAGTCTCCTGGATGTCTGTAGATTTCTTATCCCTAAGATTCAAGTGCTTGACTAGGTGCAAGAGACTTGAGTTCAAATGACCACTTGGCTGTGAAACTTAGTGGATGACCTCGGGCCACACACTCTTAGCCTGGGTGGAACTATGTACTCTGTCTTGAGGTTCCTGGCAGAAATAAAGATTATAACTGGTAATCTGGGACCTTCCGCAGGCAAAACAAATGTTTTACCAATGTCCTCCTTTCACTGTACTTCTGAGGCATACCTTCAGCACCATATTTCAAAGGAGTTAATTTCCCCCCATCAACTTTCTTTACTGTCCAACTTTCACACCCATAAATTTTTTGTTGTTCAGTCGCACAGTCAATTCCAACCCTTTGTGACGCTATGGACCATTGCCCTCCAGGCACCTCTGTCCTCCACCATCCTCCTAAGTCCGCCTATCTCTGTGCCCACTGCGTCTACCACACCATCCATCCAATACAAAAGTGTGGATGATCTTGATCTTGGTTTTCAGTGACACATCCTTACACTCTATGATCATTTCTAATTCCTTCATGTTTGTGTTTCCAAGTCTCAGTTTTCTTCAATTTCTTGGGTGCAGTCATCATTTGGATTGATGATTGAACCACTATTTCAATTTCTCCATTGTCAATGTTAAAGTTGTATAGTGCTTCTGTAGTCATTATTTTGTCTTAATGTTTAATTTTACTCCTGCTTTGGCAGTTTCTTCTTTTACTTTCATTATTTCAATTCATTACTGTTTTCTGCCAGTAAGACAGTACGTATCTTTAAATTGTTGATGTTCCAGATGTTTTCCTTCAGTCAACTTCACTAAATAACTATTAGTTGTTGTTATATGACATCAAGTCAGAACCAATTTATAACCACCTTAATAGAGCTTTCAAACTAAGTGAGATATTTAAGGAATGGTTTTACAAGTTTCACATTCCAAATGAGCCTCCATACAAAAGTGAAATTTAGATCCCAGGCCTCCTGAATCTCAGTCCATTATTCTATCAACTACACTACACTGTATATCTAACCATTCATTGGAGAGAACTAATTTCTACCTTTACTTTAGTACTTATTCACATTTACCTCAATAAAGCAGCAGCAGTAGCACCACCAGAAAATGACAAGCCTGTGGTTCTCTGTCGGTTAATAATCTCCCCATATTGAAGTTTATCCATTAATCATAACCACTTAAGCTCTTAAATAAGAAAATGCTTAATCTTCTACAGCAGGGGTGCCTAAACTATGGCCCGGGGCCAGATCCAGTCCCCAGGCCACAGTTTGGGCACTCCTGGTTCAAGCAGAGAAAATGGCAGCCATTTTACTTCCGCTTCCGGTGGGAGGGACCACATGACCGGCCCATGGCCCAAAAAGTTTGGGCACCTCTGCTCTAAAGTCAACAATTAGGGTTCAAGTAAGAAAATATCTGGGGAAGACATGGGAAGAAGGTGGTAAACGGAGGTTTTCCTGCTTAAATTTGCACTGAGAAAAAGGCTTGCTTCCTACCTCACAGAGGTTCTTTTATAGATTTAATGGTTTCTTGCTGAATGTCTGTGGCAAACCACTAACTTTTAAAAATTATTTTTCTGATGAGCACTGAAGGATAATGGGAGGCACTGTGACAATTCTGGTAAATCACCAGGCAAGCATTAGTATGCAACTAGAGAGAGGCTGGTCCTTAAATATGCAGTGCTGTATGTGTTTACTCTAAATTCCAGATGTACTTTGTCTGGCCATAGGAAGCCATAGGAAGCAGCAGCAGTCTGCATGTACAAACTCTTGGACACCTTTTTTTTTTTTTATACTTTGCTAGTTACAGAGAGGGGAAAAAACACAGCGCAAATGCCAGGGCTGATTTTTGAACACTTTGTGACATTCTGATCCTCTAATTTGTGTAGCGTCATGCCTAAGAAAGAGTTCTGAAGGAATGGAAAGCTCATATCACTTCTGTGCCACTTCCTAAATATTATATGATCGGAAGAAAAGGTATTACAAAAATGTTCATTTTATTTTTTCATAGGGACCACACAACTACATGTCTTTATTATCATCCATTATGAGTACACTATATTATGATATTTAAAATGGGTTCCACGCATACCTGTCAACTTTTGGATTTGAAAATAAGGGAAATTTTGGCCACACCATTCTGTGGGTGTGGCCAAATCCATGGGCATGGCCAAATATAGCCATGTGACTTGCTGGGCTCTAGTCATGCCTGCCACATGGCCATGAAAATGTCTGCAAACACAGGACAGCACTGGCTCTTTGGCTGTAAATGGAGATGAGCACTGCACCCTAGAGTTGGATATGACTGGCAGATTTTATTTTCTTAGGATCAAAGATCTGATGCTTGGGAAACAAGCTATGAGAAACCTGGGGAACATAGTGAAAAGTAGAGGCATCACCTTGCAAACAAAAAATTGCATAGTCAAAGCAATGGTATTCCCGGTGGTAATGTATGGGTGTGAGAGCTGGACCATTAGGAAAGCTGAGCGCAGAAAAATAGATGCCTTTGAAATGTAGTGTTAGAAATAGGTCGATCCTAGAAGAAATCAACCCTGACTGCTCATTAAAGGTCAAATAGTAAAAATGATGCTAAAGTACTTTGGACATCAAATGAGAAGAGAGGATTCACTTGAAAAAGCCTTGATGCTGGGAAAGGTGGAGGACAAAAGAAGGGGGTGGCCAAAAATAAGATGGCTAGATGGTATTGTAGATGCAATGGGTACAAAGCTGTGTGGGCCAAAGAACCCTTTCCCCATTTTCTTGGGGGACTTTTGTTTTGTTTTCTTTCTTGTTTGCTCAGTGGCTTAAGTGACTAAGATGCTGACTGGGAGGCAGAAGGTCAGCAGTTCGATTCCCGAGTACTGCAGGACGGAATGAGCTCCCGTCTTTGTCCCAGCTCCTGCCATCCTAGCAGTTCGAAAGCAAGAAATTGCAAGTAGATAAATAGGGACCACTTTGGTGGGAAGGTAACAGTGCTCCGTGTGCTCTGGTGTCTAGTCATGCCTGCCACATGACCACAGAAATGTCTGCAGATGCAGACAACGCTGGCTCTTCGGCTATGAAACAGAGATGAGCACTGAACCCTAGAGTCAGATACGATTGGCTTTTGAGCAAGGGCGACCCTTTACCTTACTCAGATCCCCTTACACAACCGTGCAAGCACCCCCTCCCAAGTTAACTCTAGAACAGAAACAGAACACACACACCCTCTCTCTCTCATATAGTGTAGGAATCTCTGACTGTGATGGCAAACCTTGGCACTCTAGAAACAACTGTCTTTCGAGCAAGGGAAACCTTTACCTTTAGCATATAGTGATCAAGCACTTCCCCCTAGCACCCCCCTCCCAAGTTAACTCTAGAACTCTAGAAACAGAATCCTCCAGCCAGGACAGAGGCAGGGGGCAGAAACAGCTCAATAAAGCATGAGAGTGAGAGAGAAGTCTCTGCCCCCAGACCAAGAGCTGATTTGCCCCTGCATATATGAAATATTGCTCACCTCTAGAGTAGACTCCTGTCCCTAGTCCCAGCATGAAACAAAGCCGCCATCTTGGCCATGTAACTGGCAGGAAAATGAAAGAGAAACTAACTACAGAATGTCCCCCCCTTCTCTCTCTCCTTCCACAAGCGAAAAGCCACACAGCGACCTCTGGTGGCCAGAAAAAAATACTGCAGCTTCGCCTGTGAGGGCTCCGGTCAGGATATTTCTTTTTAAAAAATAAGGGAAAATACAGGGAAATCAATTAAACAGGAGGGGGTGGGAAGAGGGATAAAAATAAGGGGTTTCCTGGGTAAAATGGGATGGTTGACAGGTATGGTTCCACGTTGACACTATATACACACCCTCACACTAGCCAAATTAGAGTTCTCCTTGCAGAATAATCATATTTATTTATACATATGGGCATTCTAGCTACTCTGCCTTTCATACCAAGTAGCTCAGTTTGTTTATCTTATCCTGTCTCTTCCAAACCTTTACTCCTGTGACTCAGATGGATGCTGTGGTTGAGAATTGTAATACAACACATATGCAGTGTGCCAGGTTAGGAAGACTGATTCAGCCTTTTCTCATTTGAGATACCACTTTCCCCTTTGATGCCACTTATTCTATGGTTAACATTTCAGATCTTCCAGAAAAATAGTATTTTCCCTAATTGTGATCAGAAAGAGAAACACAGGCAGCTGTCATGTAGTGGCCAAAATCCAGTTGTGCAATTATAAATTAAGAAACCTCCACAGACATCTTGTTGTATGGCAGATTGTTCTCTCATCCTATTTCTTTTTTAAAATATATATTATCATTTTTGCACAATATTGTAGAAATAGCAACTAGATTTATTTAATTAAATGATATTACAAAGCATTGCTTTGAAAACAAGACTGAGAACAATTGCTGGGCAAAACAAGGAGGGAAAGAAGAACACTCAAAGTAGGCAAGGGATGGTGGAGAAGGTAAGCAAAAGAAGAACACAATCACTGTAGGGACAAAGACCTCATGGAACAGATCTGGGTAGTGAGAGGATGACCCAATGCATCACACCACATCCAGGAACAAATATCCTCCCCCCATGAGTGGATGACAATAAAGTAGTGCAACAATAAAGTAGGTCTAATCTGAGAAAGTGGGGTTTCCCTGTAGATGACAGCCTATGTAAATGCAGAGAAGAACAAACTATTTCCCATATGATACAATGCACATGATTCCCCTCAATGTGCACTAAGGAGGACCTTATGTTGGCAAGAGGAAATGCTGTTGATGTGGCCCAATATTGGGCAGGTGTCATCTAGCCCTTTTAATTCTATTTTATTTTAGAGGTGTTAATTTTAGTTTTGTATGTGGTTATATGCTGGTGGACTGCAGTGGCTCAAGTGGCTAAGACGCTGACTGGGAGGCAGAAGGTCAGCAGTTCAATTTCCAAGTACTGCAGGACAGAATGAGCTCCCGTCTTTGTCCCAACTCCTGCCAACCTAGCAGTTCGAAAGCAAGAAATTGCAATAGATAAATAAGGACCACTTTGGTGGGAAGGTAACAGCTCTCCTTGCACTCTGGTGTCTAGTCATGCCTGCAACATGACTATGGAAATGTCTGCAGAAGCAGACAATGCTGGCTCTTTGGCTTTGAAACAGAGATGAGCACTGAACCCTAGAGTCAGATATGACTGGCTTTCGAGCAAGAGAAACCTTTACCTTATATGCTGATGATGCATCTGACATTGAATAAAGAAAGTGCAACATTATTTTAAAATATGCAACAATAAATTAAAAACAACAACAACCCAGAACAACTAGAAGCAACTTCAGAATGACCACCACCACCACCACCGTATGAAGAATCCCAGTCGATTTTCTTTTCAAGTGCTTCCAGATGAGGCTTTTGTTTGAAATTACCTATTCTTAGTTACAGAATCATAGGAAGCTGTGCTGTACTGTTTCAGACTACAGTTCTATCTAGTCCATTACCATCAACACCAACTGAGTATTGCTTCAAAGAATACCTATTTAATTATTAGTCCCCCTTTTTAGCCAACATGGAAGAGAGGTGTGCACTAGCAGATGGTGACAGGTCTGAAGAAGAAACATTTCTGTAACCATGAACACTTTCCATGCAAGCAAACACTGGAGGTTTTGCCAACTCTACCTGGCTTGAGCCTTTGACTTTCCTCATATGAAACAACGGAGAGGGGAGAAAAAGTATCAAGTTGAACAAAGGCTATGCTTTTTGACACTTCCAAAGTGTTGGTAAGTGGGACTTCTGGCCTCAGTCATCTAATATGAACCTCACTGCTGGGGGTTTATGAAGCCTCCAACCCCATGGACTGCTGTGGCTGATAGGTTAAGGCACTGAACTTGATGACTGGAAGGTTGGCAGGTCAGCAGTTCAAGATCCAAGTACTGCACCCCGGAGTGAGCTGCCATCTCTGTCCCAGCTCCTGCCAACCTAGCAGTTTGAAAGCAAGAAATTGCAAGTAGATAAATAGGTACCACTTTGGTGGGAGGGTAAAGAGCGTTCCATGCACTCCAGTGTCTAGTCATGTCTTCCAAATGTCCACGGGTATGACTGCAGATGCTGACAGTGCTGGCTCCTTGGTTATAAACAGAGATGAGCACTGAACCCTAGAGTTGGATATTACTGGCTTTCAAGCAAGGGCGACCTTTACCTATGTTAAACCTAGGATTGTGGTGGAACTATGGGCAGCAAGAGAAATTAGGAAGATGTGAGGTTGCACTCAGGAAGTATCCAGTTTTTTATTTAATGTCCATTCATTTCTACCATGATTTGTTGTCAATGTTTTCCTCAAGCGCAACCCTTGATGCAGCTGTGTGTTCTTAACAAAATATAAAGCTGTGAAAGGCTGGAGACAGGAAAGAAAGATGATAGGGTTTAATGAGAATTTCCAGACTGTATAAGCAGTCTCAAAGCCCCTTAATTCCAAATGATTGTGTCTCCATGGGGAAGACTATTAGCAGAGTAGGTTCTGTAGGGTTGGCATCATGTCTTGCATTTAAGAATTGTACTGCACACATCCTGTCTTATCTGGTAGAAATATGTTTTAGAAGAATAAAAGAGAAAGGATTAATGAGAGCTAAAAATTCCTCAGTTGACATATTGTGGTAAACCTTTTGCTATTCAAAGTTCTTTATAACTGTTGTTATTGTGAGAATTGTCATTTTCCAGGCAGGAGCTATGAGAAACAGGCAAGATCATCCAGGGATTTGAAAAATTAAACTAGGATTTGAGCATGACAGTCAAATAACAAATTAAGAAAAATACCTATTTTCTGCTATTACAATGTTTTCCTCCAGGCACACAATGCCTTCAAAGCTTTGTGCCTGAATATTCACATTTGCAAATTATGGTCATGATTATCTTTCAATGATCCATAACAAAAAGCAAGCTGATTTTCATCATATAATCCAATGCCATGCCTTACAAAATGAATGAACAAAACATTGTCTAAACAAAATTATCAGGGGAATGAACCATCCCTCCACCTTCTCCATCATTGCTTTCTTCATTTGGAAAATGACACATTTGAAGAAGAGATGATCCTCTGTACATAGACAAGTTCTTCTAGATCTTCCAGAGCTTGCTTGCATGAAAAGCCTTCATGGTTACAGAAGTGTCTTCTCTTCAGACCTGTCACCTTCTGTTAGTATGCTTTTCTCTTCCATGTTGGCTAAACCAGGAGACTAATGATTATAAAAAGTCTTCATTAAAGCAATATGCAGAACAAGGACGCTCCTAGGCCTTCCTTGCACAGCTTCTTATCTGGTCTTGCTTAGTAAAGGTAGAGAAATCCCTTCCACAGAAACAGGCACAGTATTTTTGTTGGAGACAATACATCTCTCAGGTTAATTCATATAACTAATCAAATATGCTTGGAGAACTTGGTCATGAACCTATTGGTGCTTTTACAAGTAACTATGAGATCAGTGGGTTGAAATGCTTCTCAGTTAGGAGCTGGGTGTTTGAAACTTGACTGTTCCACCTGGGAAAGCGATAATCTGGGATTGAGCAGGTTGTGTATGATTGATTAGGTTATGTGTGCAGCTTTGAGGAAGTTGTATGATCCCACAGCTTGACCACAAATAGGCCTGGTGAATTATTCCTGAGTATAGAAATTTAGTCTGGCCAGGTTATCCTGCTATGGTAATAGAGTAGACCATACTGCAAGGGACTCAATGCCGAGTGTCATGCAGTGGTTAAATAACCTCACAACCCTAAGGACTAACAGCTTTCAGTGTTGAAGTCCACAGAGAAGGGTGATGGTCCCCAAGTGGATTAAATCCCATTTGAATCTATCTTGATGGAGGGCAGCTGCTTCTTCAATACAGCCGGGGGGTGATGAAGACTTTGCACACGGAATGGGATCAGTGTGGAATGGGGGCATACCTGTCAACCACGGCTCTGGAAAATCCGGGACCTGCCCAGAACGGTTCTGCGCAGGTCACTTTTTACGTATGTGTAAAAGCCTTCTACGCATGCGTGAAAGTGACTTGCGCAGAACCATTTTGCGCAACTTGCTTCTATGCATGCGTAGAAGGCTTTTACACATGCGTAGAAGGCTTCTACGATCCCCTTCTGCACAGAAGCCTTCTACGCATGCATAGAAGGGTTCTACGCATGCGTAAAAGCCTTCTACGCATGCGTAGAAGCGAGCTGCACAGAAAGGATGCGCAGTAACGCCTCCCCCCGCTGCCAAATTCCGGGGTTTTGGCAGCTCTGGGCGGGAAATGGTGAAAATTGGCGCCAAAAAAATGGGAAATCCCGGCCAATCCGGGAAGGTTGACAGGTATGAATGGGGGTCATGCTGCGATGCGGAAGGCAGATGAAAAGCCACTGCATTATATTCTCAGGATAGTCTTCATGGCTGATCGCCATGATGTTCACCAAGATTCGGATTCTGATATGGCAGCAGCAGAAGAAAAGATACCTAGAAAAACCGGGGAGGGGGGAGGTTAGTTGGAATAGATTTGCTAGCACATGCTATTTATTATTTAGTAAGACTTAGTCATGGACATCATGTGGTCTTTATGTACCTAGCTATGTCTTTTGTTATGAGGGATTTCAGGGGGAAAAAGGAGAAAATGGATCACAATAGCATGTATGGGCGATTTGCAATGGCTTTTGGAAAGATGGTGGGGTGTAACTGGAGATACACTTTTCTCCACTGAACTATTGTGCATTCTGTAATTCTTTTCTTAGTGGTCAACCCATCCCTAGAGTGGAATATACACCTGAGGAAATAAAAACATGGGGTGTCGTATTCAGGGAACTTACTAAACTCTATCCTACTCATGCTTGTCGAGAATACTTGAAAAACTTCCCTTTGTTGACAAAGCACTGTGGCTACAGAGAAGACAATGTCCCTCAGCTGGAGGATGTTGCTATGTTTCTTAAAGGTAAGGGCCAAGCTTGGCTTCTAGCTGACCAAGGTAATCTAAGAATCTAAATTATGTATCCCTGTCATTTACAGTATATGAATATTTCAGTAAAATACATTACCCATAGTATTGTGCCACAACTCCGAATCAGAGTTTAGAAATGTAACATTTCCAAACTGTGCTTTTAGGCCAATGGTATATGAGTAATCCCAATTATTACAAGTGATACAACTCATAATCAGAGTTTTAGAACTGCCTATAAGTCTTCTGCGGGTATTAATTTTCTGTGGCTTATATACTAGCAGTGCACACATATGTTTGTACTAACATTAGGTAAATCTTTACAAAATAGAACAAATGAGGTATCCTTACCTTATTATGCCAGCACTTATATCCAGAATCTTCTTCATGTAAAGTATGTGTTTTGTCAATGAGCTGCAGTCAGTTGTCCCATTTTGGCTGGAGCCCATTGGAAAATCTCCTAAGGGATGATCTACACATTCCAATATATTTGGAGGAATGGTGTGAGTTTCACCTTCAAGCAGAGCAGTAAACTTGCTGTATGAGAATGGACTTGTGTAAAGGTAAGGGTCACCCTTGCTTGAAAGCCAGTTGTATCTGACTCTAGGGTTCAGTGCTCATCTCTGTTTATAGCTGAAGAGCCAGTGCTGTCTGTATTTGCAGACATTTCCATGGACATGTGAAAGGCATGCCTAGACACCGAAGTGCATGGAACACCGTTTGCCTTGCCATTGAAGTGGTCCCTATTTATCTACTTGCAATTTCTTGCTTTCAAATTGCTAGGTTGGCAGGAGCTGGGACAAAGATGGTCGCTCATTCCGTCATGCAGTACTCGGGTTTTGAACTGCTAACCTTCCGCCTCCCAGTCAGCATCTTAACCACTTGAGCCACTGCAGTCCCTACAGTGTACAAATGACTTATTGGACAAAGATCTAATTTGCTTGGTATCATCTAATTTGCTTGGTATTACTACCTTTTAAAAAACTAAGATACGTCATAAGCTTAATGCTTCTGGGGTATCTCCTATGAGAAATTGTTTTGTTGTGAAGGGGTGATGAAGTCATAAGGCCTCAATTTGTCCAGTTTGGCTCCCAGAGATGGATACTTGCCTTATGGAGGAGAGGAGACAAGGCTCCTCTATGCCATTCCCCCCCTTTGGAACTGAATATGTAAAATACTGTTGGTTTTCATCTCCAGACTGTGTAAATCAGAGGTGCCTAAACTGTGGCCCGCAGGCTGGATGCAATTCATGGTGACAATTAATCTGGCCTGTGCCACCCTTGCTGCTCCTGGAAGTGGAGATAAAACACACGTGTGTATGCACAGAATGCACCTGTATGTGTGCGGAACGCTGCCGTAAATGACCCACAGCTGTCTGTTTTACTTCTGCTTCCAGATGAGAGGAACCATGTAACTGGCATGCTTGACCATATGACCAGCCCATGGCCCGAAAGGTTTGGGCACCTCTGGTGTAAATGTTATTTCCTGGAAATTATCTGAGGTGATTGGAAAGTACAGTCTTCTGTACATTGTTTGGTTTGCAGTGGACTAGCTCTGCCTCCCCCCAAAACCCCCACAAACCCATGTGCTCCTGTCATTAATGAACATTGACTAGTAATGTTGTCATTTAACAAAGAACATCTGTATCATTTCCAAAGTATAGTGTCACCTCTTACTATTTTTAGAGCATTGCTCAGAATGAGAGTGGAAGTATGTGTAAACTCAAAAGTGCTCTGTCCCTCTTGCAATACACCACACATAGCCAACTGTATTATAAGTTGAGTGACACGGTGAAGCGAAACTCAGGTGCACAATGTATTAGCAAGCACATGTACTTTTTGTATTTAGCATGGTGCTGTGGTTAATTGTGTCAGATGGGGGCTAAGGAACCCCCCCCCCCCCCGGACTGGTGAAGCTAATTGTGTGATCTTGTTCCAGTCATTACTTCTGAGCCTAATAGGGTTCATACAGTTGTTGTGAGAATAAGATAGCATTGAAGGTAAGGCTTAATGGGGGTGAGGTGAGAGAAACCCACACAATTTATTTTTGTCACTATAACATACATGCTCTGCATTCTATAGAGGGATACCAGACTGGCCTATGTGAAGGGGAAAAACATTTTCAGAGACCTCTTTAGTTATTGGAAAGTTATTATGATGGAAAAAAATCCTTGTTTTATTGAGGGAATTTTGTTTGTTTCTTTGACCTAAAAGATCAAAACGTTAAGAATTAGAAAGATGGAATTTTTCAGGAATACTACTGAATTCCTAACTTACATCTCAAAATCAGTTCCTTCAGAGTCCCAAATGGCCCCACTGATAATTACCTTTTAGTATTACCTGATCAAAGTAGTTAAATAAATCATCTGCTGTCTGTTAGGCTTCAGTCAACTCATTTCTATATTGTCACACAGTAAAGGTAAAGGTAAAGGTTTCCCTTGCTCGAAAGCCAGTCGTATCCGACTCTAGGGTGCAGTGCTCATCTCTGTTTCTAAGCCGAAGAGCCAGCGCTGTCTGCTCCTGCAGACGTTTCCGTGGTCATGTGGCAGGCATGACTAGACACCGGAGCGCACGGAACGCTGTTACCTTCCCACCGAAGTGGTACCTATTTATCTACTTGCAATTTCTTGCTTTCGAACTGCTAGGTTGGCAGGAGCTGGGATGAAGACGGGAGCTCATTTCCGTCCTGCAGTACTCGGGAATCAAACTGCTGACCTTCCCCTTCCCAGTCAGCGTCTTAGCGACTTGAGCCACTGCAGTACCCTTTGTCACACAGTAATATACTGTATATTGCAATCCATATTAAAAAAATTATTTGGGTGATAATACAGCATAATGTAAATAAACCAAAACAAAAAAATGGAAAACAAATGAAGAAGGAAAACAAAAAAAAAACAACAAAAAAAAAAAAACAAAAAAAACCCCCAACAAGCTCATTAACCTTATAGGTTGAAAATATTATACTACTGTTCTTTGAACTGTAATAATTAGATGAGTATAATAAAATGTAATTCATGGGCTCTAGACTGGTGGCTCAAGTGGTTAAGACGCTGACTGGGAGGCAGAAGTTCAGTAGTTCAAAACCCAAGTACTGCATGACAGAATGAGCACCCGTCTCTGTCCCAGCTCCTGCCAACCTAGCAGTTCAAAAGCAAGAAATTGCAAATAGAGAAATAGGTACCACTTTGGTGGGAAGGTAAACAGTGTTCCGTGCACGTCGGTGTCTAGGCATGCCTGCCACATGTCCACGGCAATGTCTGCAAATGCAGACAGCGCTGGCTCTTCGGTTATAAACAGAGATGAGCACTGAACCCTAGAGTCGGATACGAGTGACTTTCGAGCAAAGGGTGACTTTTACCTTTACCTTTAGACTGGCAAAAGTTAGGTTTAATTGCTAGCAAATTGAAGTCTCAAATTTCTAAACAGGGAGCTCCATTTCCAGGTAGGCAGAAATGACTTTTGGTTTGATGAATATTGGATTTGGGTAGTGGATACAAAAAGAACCAGTATAAAAGAGGCATGATATTGGAGGAAGAAGAATGAGAGAAGGACAGAGAGCACTGGTTGGTGGATGGATCTAATAGGTTTCTAGTCTAGAAGATGGGGTGCCTGGTGTACAATGGTCAGGGGTGTGCTGGGCACCTTGGCAGGGAGGTGGACAGGAAGTGATGGGGCGCCCTTTTGGAGTTGGGTGGGAGGAGAAATCCCATACATTCCTGTTACCTCTGCCTGCCTCTGGGGGGCGCCAGTTACTGGAGTGCACCGGGATGAGTCCCTGTATCCCTGTGGGCCAACACACCTCTGACAATGGTCCACGGGGTCGCAAAGGGTTGGACATAACTATGCGACTGAACAACAACAAAGACTAAAAGAAGCTTTGTAAATGCAGAAGTAAGTAAAATAAAACATCTCTGACTTTGCATGCATTGAATTGTTCAGGAACTGCTGTGGAAGATTCTGATTAAAATCCATTTTTATCCATAGAAAGATGAAGTGGCTGCCAACTCTCTTTGCCTTTAGTTCAAATCAAACTGACAACTGAGAATCACCCATTGTCGTATATCTCAGATGATCTCTTTTCTTTACAGATACAAGAAAGTGATTAGTTACCACCAATTGGGGTGATTCAGTAAGCCTATGTTTTGTTTAGTATGAAATATTGAACATGGGGAGAGGGCAGTGACTCCCCCCCATCACCATTACAAGTGTGGCAAAGTCATAGAGAATTATAACAATAAGATTCTACAGAAGACTTTTCTATTGAACATAAAATACAATGTATGGTTTGAAAGGCTAACCACCCCCACTCCCCACTCTTTTCTTTATTCTGTCGTTCTGGCTGCCAGCACTTAGCATTAATGGGCTTGCTGCTCTTTGAGCCTGGTTATATCTTTCAAAGGTGTCTCTTGCATTGTTCTCCTGGTTCCCCAAGGAATGGTGGTGAACTTCAATTACTTTTTTCTTGGCTAGAAGGTAGAAAAGCACTCTAAGGTTCAAAAATCTTTTCTGAATGAAACACAACAGTCATAATTTCTTTTGTATGGGCCTGAGTTGGGATCGTTTTTACAATAAACAGTAACTAATGAGATAAGAGAGAGGCTAGGAAAGAACCAGCCTTTTCAATGTTCCTGTACATTTGGAAGATGCTCTGCAGATTTATGTTGAGGGGAATCTTTCTTTGAGGCAAAGAAGTGTGTGTGTGTGTGTGTATGCGTGCATGCAGGGTGCAGCCGATTGTGGTTCAAAAAACCACAATTTTCAAGGATTCTCTTTCTGTGTACCCCACTTAGTTACTCATGGTCATGGTCAGGCATTATTGCTCTAAGATACAGGTGAGGAATTTTTGGCTTTCCAGATAGTGAGTAGAGTTCTCATCATCCCACACCACTGGTCATGCTGTGTGGGGCTTATATTGGCATAAGATCAGGAGGTTTGTAATGTCTACACCCCTATCATAGAAGCAGAAGATTAGTCTTATTGGATCAGAAAAAGGTCTGGGGTACTGTTATGGCCCACACACTGGCCAAGCTGACCGGCCAGCAGCTGTTCCAGAAGAGGTAGGAGAGTGTTCTTACTTTTCAGTCCAGAAGGTATAAGGAAAGCCATAGTCAAAGATAGCTGAGGTCAAGAGCCGTTCTGTAGCAAACTGAAGATACAGGGATGTTCCAGGGATGTCATCGGGGTCACAGGCAGAGGGTCAGGTTTTTCCAATATCAAAGGTTCAGGTATCGTGGTGTTGGGATCCAAGATGGATTGTTCTGACAAGAGTTTGCCAACACGCCCCTTCTTTTAAGGAGACTCAGGGCTTGCAGCTGATGACTGGTTCTGAAGGCATGCCCTAGCCCTTCTCCGTCTCACCTGTAGATTTTGTCTTAAAAGAGCCCTGCGCCTTTCGGATGTGCTGGGTTATTCCTGGTCCTCCAGAGTGCTGATACCTGGTCCTCCTGTCAAGCCCTGATCAGCCTGACTGGCTTGGCCATGAGGAGCTGGCTCCAAACTGTCAGCAGGCTGCTGGGCTGGTGTCAGGTCCATCTCCTCATGCTCCGCGTCCGAATCTGGGCCAGCAGTGGGCTGAGGGACCAGCAACGGGTCCAATTCAGACTCTGACTCCAGAATGGAGCCAGCAACAGGCTGATGGGCTGGCCAATTGTCCTCCTCATCCTCGCACCTAGGACCCCAGACTACAACAGGAACACAGAAAGAGCCTCTTCAAAGTGTACCCTGGTAACGGCCACCTGGTTGGTGGCTAATCTTTCTCATACTAGGTCAGGCGAAAGGAACTGCAGAATGAACTCATCAATTGGTGCCTTCATTTTGGCAGTTTCGCGTCTGGCTTAGACATGGAAGAGGAAGAAGAAGAAAAGTTCTATCTACTCCAGTTTTTTGTTTTTATAGTGGTGAAGTAGATGTCTCTGGGAAGCCCAGACAAGGGATGTGAGTCTTATACCCTCCTGCTTCTTCCCTCCTAGCAAGTGAAAATTAGAGACATACAGCCTGATACAAAAAGTTATATATAGCCATCTTGAACAGTAATTACTAATGGCTGGCTTCTTCATAAATGGTTCTAATCCCCTTTTGAACTTGTCCGAGCTGGCAACTGTCACTACTTCTTGCAGCAGTGAACTCTCCAGTGAATTCTATACTCTGTGTAAAGAGGTCCTTCCTCTTTTTGCAATGAATCTTTCACTATTCTGAGTACCTGTATGAGTACCTCCTGGACTCGTGACTACTGCTCGAAGAGCAGGTGGCAGTCATGCCAGGAGGGCCTTTGCACAACTTTGTGTTATTTACCAATTATGCCCGCTCCTGGACCGGGACTCCTTGCTCATGGTCACTCACGCTCTGGTCACCTCCAGATTGGATTATTGTAATGCGCTCTACATAGGGCTGCCCTTGACGACCATTCAGAGGCTGCAGCTGGTCCAGAATGCGGCTGCCTGGTAGTGATGGGGTGTGGGCATTATGCTCATGCATCACCATGCTCCGGGAGTTGCACTGATTATCGGTGTGCCTCCGGGTGCAATTCAAGGTGTTGGTTTTGACCTTTAAAGCCCTACATGGCAGTGGACCAGGATACTTAAGGGACCACATCACCCCAAGGTATTCTGCCCGTCTTACAAGGGCAGACCGGAGAGGCTCAGTGGTGGATCCCTTCCTCAAGAGAAGTGCACATGACTGGGACCAGGAGAAGAGCCTTTTCTGTGTCTGCCCCAGCCCTGTGGAACCTCTTACCACCTGAATTGCGCCTCTAGACAGAGCAACTCCCCCTTTTGGAAGGCGCTTAAGACTTGGCTGTGCCAGCGCATGTGGTGTCCAACAAATGTGACGGCCCTGTCCCATTGGCTGATATAATTCGGCCTGTCCCTTAACATACCTGTCTGTTTTTATCTCCCCTCCTTCCCCCTTTTAAAAATCTTTAAATCTTTTTATTCTTTCTTATTCCATTTTATTCTCTTATTTTAATCCTTTTTAATGAGTTTTTAAACTGTGTTGTATATTTCTCTTAAGGGGTTAGGGAGGGTATGGGTGGGGCTTAGTTGTTCTTAATCTATGTATGTTTTTTATGTAAGCCGCCTTGGGTCATCCAAGGATGAGGAAGGCGGGGTAGAAATCATGTAAATAAATAAATAAATTCAGGTTCTAGTGTTATAAGAAAGGGAGAAAACATCTCCCCATATACCTTTTTCAAACCATATATACTCTTGCCTCTCCCATCTCCCATCATTCATCTTATCTCCAAAACAAACACTACAGCCTTTCTTTATAAGAAAGTTGGCCTACTGCTTTGATCATGTCAGTTATCCTTTTCAGTGCCTTTTCCACACCCCCAGAACAGCTGAGCGGGTCAATCATGCCCCCAGAACAGGGCGTGTTTCAGGGCCATAGCCTGGATTCTAGATTGGGGGGGGGGGGGTTCAGGAGGGGTAAAACATTTTCAGGGAGCAACAATGTCACACTCACATATATAGCATTGGCACCACGGGGTGGGTTGGAGGGGTAGGCTGTTAGCTCAGGAGGGTTTGGCCCCCCTGGCCCCCCTGGCTACGGCCCTGGCATGTTTGCACATACACAGCCATTTTACTTCCTGGTTTGGCATGGACACTTCTGAGCATGCATGAAAAGTGGTCATTTTTCTTCCTGGTTTGGCACGGATGCTTCTGTGCATGTGCAAAGGCAGCCATTTACAGAAGTGTCCATTTTACTTCCTGGTTTGGCATGGACATGTCCGTTTGTGCATGAAAGTGGCCATTTTACTTCACAGAAGCGTCCATGATAACCCAGGAAGAAAAATGACCACTTTTTGCATATGTGCAGAAGCATCTGTATTTACTTCCTGGTTTGGCAAGGGCATCGCAGGCCTGATGGAATGCCTTTGGGGGACGTATCCAGCCTGTGAGGCGTAGTTTGGGCATGCATGTTCTAGTGATTCAGTGGGCCTGTTTAGTTTTGACTTACTTTCTCAAGCAACAGATTGGGTACAGGAAGGATAGGAAGGGGCAAACGGGAGGTGGTGTAGCCTTGTATGTCAAAGAAGTGATAAAATCGTATGAATTGGAATATCTAGGTGATTTAGAGTCACCATTAGAAGCTCTGTGGGTAAGAGTACCAGGCCACAAGGATGGTCTAACAGTAGGCATATACTATCGGCCTCCGACCCAAACTCTTGAGGGAGAATGGCAGTTGGAGAATGTTGTAAAGGAGGCATCCAAGAAGGGAAGCCTGGTTATAATGGGGGACTTCAATTACCCTCACATAGACTGGGTGAACTGTTGTTCAGCACATGATAAAGAGATAAAGTTCCTAGATATGCTAAATGATTGTTCCCTGGGACAGATGGTTGAAGACCCAACTAGAGGTACAAGAATCCTTGACTTGATCCTGAGTAATACTCAGGATCTGGTGCAAGATGTTAATGTGACTGATCCAATAGGGAACAGTGACCAGAACTCAATTATGTTTAACTTGATCATAGACCACAAGTCACTGATAAAATCAAACACAGAGACCTTAAATTTTCAAAAAGGAAATTTCCCAAAGATGAGGAAACTAGTAAAAAAGAAACTGAAAGGGAAAATTGAGAGAGTCCAAACACTCCAAGAGGCATGGAGGTTGTTTACAAAAACAATAACAGAGGCCCAATTGGAATGCATACCCAAAAGGAAAAAGGGCACTGCCAGGTCCAAGAGGACTCCGATGTGGCTTACAGGAGCTGTTCGGGAAGTGATCAAGAGCAAGAAAAGCTCATTTAGAAGATGGAAGGCTTGTCCAAATGAGGATAGCAGGCAGAAACATAAATTCTGGCAGAACAAATGCAAGGCAACAATCAGGAAAGCAAAGCAAGACTTTGAGGAGCGTATAGCTAAAAATACTCAGAGAAATAACAAAGACTTCTTTAAGTACATTAGAAGTAAGAACCCAACTAGGAAGGCCATTGGACCATTAGTTGACAATGGAAGGCAAGGGGTTATTAAAGAGGAAACAGAGATTGCAGAGAGACTCAATGAATTCTTTGCTTCAGTATTCACTGAAGAAGACAGAGACCACATGCCCAAAACAGAGCCTATCTTCGTAGGGAGGGAAACCGAAGAATTAAGCAAGATAGAAATAACCAGGGAGGAGGTCCTTGCATGTCTTGTTAAGCTAAACACTAACAAATCACCAGGACCAGATGGCATCTATCCACGAGTTCTCAGGGAACTTAAAGATGAAATTGCTGATCTCCTAGCCAAAATATATAATATTTCCCTCAAATCAGGCTTTGTGCCTGATGACTGGAAGGTAGCGAATGTAACACCAATTTTCAAAAAAGGATCCAGGGGTGATCCAGGAAATTACCGACCTGTCAGTTTGACATGTGTCCCAGGTAAAGTGATGGAAACCATCCTAAAAGATAGAATTAATAGGTACATAGAAGGGAAGGCGCTGCTAAAGGAGAGCCAACATGGCTTTTACAAGGGCAAATCATGCCTCACTAATCTGTTGGAATTTTTTGAGAGTGTCAACAAGCATGTGGATAAGGGGGATCCAGTTGACATTGTTTATCTGGACTTTCAGAAGGCTTTTGACAAGGTCCCACACCAAAGGCTCTTGAATAAACTTACCAGTCATGGAATAAAGGGACAGGTCTTGTCCTGGATCAGCAACTGGCTAAGGGACAGGAAACAGAGGGTAGCACTAAAAGGACACTTCTCCAAGTGGAGGGAAGTAAAGAGTGGGGTCCCCCAAGGTTCAGTACTGGGACCCCTGCTTTTCAACCTCTTCATAAATGATCTAGAGGTAGGAGTAAAAAGCAAGGTAGCCAAATTTGCTGACGACACTAAATTATACAGGGTAGTGAAAACTGTGAGAGATTGTGAAGAGCTCCAGAGGGATCTCTTGACACTGGGGAAGTGGGCAAAACAGTGGCAAATGCAAGCGCGGCGCCAAAATGGCCGTCACGCTCTTTGCGGGCCCCCCCACCGGACGAAGAGCATCCGGGTAGTTAGGGGGCGTGGCCAGCACCCTTATAAAAGGGGCGGCCACGAGGCAGCCGAGCTGCCATTTTGCGAAGCGACGGAGAGGAGAAGTTTTTCCCCATTGCTCCGTCGCTCTTACCTTAGCTGGGAAGCTCTTTCGGGCAGCGGTCCTTTCCGTCCTTTTTCTTCGGCTTCCCAGCACTTCCAGAATGCCTTCCAAAAAGAAGGCGTCGGCGAACGCGGTTCGCACTTCGAGGAGGCGCCAGCCGGGTCGGAGGACCGCGACTGCGCCCCCTCAACAGCCTCGGGACTGGGCACCCTCAGACCGGCCCGGTGGGGGCCGTGGACTCCGGCCCTCAATCGTTGGCTCCCGGCCCTGGCCCAGTTCATACCTCGGGGCCTTCTGCCCTTGCCCCGCAGCTACCTGCCGTGGGCTTTAATCACGGGGGGTGGTTGGGTTCCCTTCCCTGGCAGGGCATGCCGCCAGCCCCTCAAGGGCCGGTACTGGGTTCATGGCCATATTCTGGACCCGGGGTACAGAGACCTGACCCAGCGCCTCTTATCAGTGGGCCAGCCGGCCCTATGCCCCCCATCAGTGTTGGGGGCTATGTTAATGTTGACGCCCTTCTGGCCCGCGTAGCGGCCCTTGAGGCTTCTTTGGGGCTGGTTAATCCACCCGGGGCGCCTTTGGGGCCACAGGTCGACGCATCGGCTGCCGGTCATCGGCAGGCGGCCGGACGGGTCGAGCTGCTGGAGGCCCGTGGGTCGGCGTCAGCCGCTGCCTCGCAGCTCCCCGTGCAACAGTTGCTGCCATCAGGTACTGACCAGGCCTCGTCCACGAGCTCGGTTGCGGTTGCGAGCTCCGACGCCCGCAGTGGGCCGGAACCCCTGGTATGGGCGGCCCTGGTAGGGGCGGCCCATGGGGGTGCAGCGTGTGAGTATACGGTTCAAACTAGTGCACCCACACCACTACCTACACTGGGGGGGGGGGCTTCCAGTGGCCGTGGCCCCGCATGGCTGGCGCGGTGGTTCAGCCGCTGCCGGGCCATGCGGGGGCGGCGCCGCCGAACCAGGGCCCCGCTGGGGGTGGCGCCCCCTGTCCCAATGGGAACTTGCTCAGGGTGGCGGGCTTGGTCCAGGCTCCTTTCGCCGTGCCCAATGCGGCCTCGGTGCCGTTATCAGCATTGCTTACGGCGGGGTATTCTCTGCCCCTAGGGGATCATCTGGCCCAGGCCACCAAGCAGAAAATATGGCGGGGGGAGTATGTGGACATTTTCTCCCTTCTGAATAGAGAACCCACCAAGGAGGAGAGGGAGGGGCAGGATGAGAAAGATAAGGAACAGGCGCGTCGTCGTAAGCCGCCACGCACGTGGGCCAACTGGCTGCCAGCGTACCTTATATACATGGCTGTGTACCTCAGGGCCTGGCCGGATTTGGCCATTCTGATGGTCTAGTACTTGGACAACATATACCGGGCGATGGTTGACTTCCCTGGCCCGTCGTGGTTGGCTTACGACGAAGAATTTCGCATGAGAGTGCCCCTACACCCGGAGATGAGGTGGGATGAGCCCTGCCAGAAGCTGTGGCTTCTGTATATGACCCCCACGCGCCCGGCACCTGGGGAGAGGTACCATTGTGGACATGCGGTCCAGCGAACTGCTCCGGCACAGGCACCCCACCAGGTGGCGGGGCAGGGGGTTCCAGCCCGCCTGCTGTGTTGGACCTTCTCGGCCAATGGTACCTGCAGTAGGAGAAATTGCCGATATAGGCATGAGTGCCCCTCTTGTGTTGGCCCCCATGCTGCCTCCGCCTGTCCCAGGCCGGGAGGAGCGCGGGGCAGGGGTAGAGGTGGACAGGGGGCGGGCAAGACTGCCGCAGAGGGAGCTGGTCAGGCAAAAGGCCCCCTCACCAATTGATGTGGACATGTTGGAGCATTGGCTCACGATGTACCCGAGGAGGGCAGACGCAGCTTACCTGCTTGAGGGGTTTCGAATTCCTTTCACAGGGGTCAGGGCTCCCCAGGATGCACCCAACCTTCTATCACTTAGGGGAAGGGAGGAGGTGGCTGCCTTGAGCATTATTAAGGAGGTCGAGGCCGGCAGGGTTGCCGGCCCTTTCCCTGCCCCCCCCGTTTCCCAATTTAAAAGTTTCCCCGTTGGGGCTAGTGCCCAAAAAGTCACCAGGCGAGTTCCGCTTAATACATCATTTGTCCTACCCAGCCGGCCGATCGGTCAACGATGCTATCCCGGATGACCTTTGTTCGGTCCGGTATACATCTTTTGACCAGGCTCTGCGCATGGTGCGCTCATGTGGCCCGGGTGCACTGTTAGCTAAGTGCGACATCAAGTCGGCATTCTGTCTCCTGCCGGTGCACCCGGGCGACTTTGAGTTGCTGAGTTTCAAGTTCCGGGGTGAATATTATTTCGATAAGGCCATGCCTTTTGGCTGTTCCATCTCCTGCTCGGCTTTCGAGCGTTTCAGCACCTTCCTGCAGTGGGCATTCGTCCGCAGGTCGGGGTCTCGGTCTGTAGCCCATTACCTGGATGATTTCTTATTCGGGGGTGAACAGGGCTGAGACACGTGTGCGCGTCTCCTCAATACATTTCAGACGCTAATGAAGGAACTTGGTGTCCCTTTAGCGCCCGAAAAGACCGAGGGCCCATCTACCAAGCTCACATTCCTGGGGGTGGAAATTGACACGGTAGTGCAAGCATCCAGGTTACCGGCTGATAAGGTGTCACGGATCGTTGCACTCATATCCGACTTGGTGGCTAAACGCAGGGCGTCCCTTCGTGAGCTACAGGTGCTGCATGGTCACCTCAATTTCGCTTGCAGGGTGATCGCACCTGGCAGAGCCTTTGCTCGATGCTTGTGCGACGCCATGACAGGCTTAACCAAGCCCCACCACAGGGTACGCCTTAGCAGGGGCCTCAAGGCGGATATGCTCATCTGGCTTCAGTTCCTGAGGGATTTCAATGGGGTGTCCTTTTGGAGGTCCAACCTTTTGGCTTCCCCTCGTTTCCAGATCCAGTCTGATGCATCGGGGTCCCTGGGCTATGGGATGTACTTCGATGGGAAGTGGGCCTACGGCAAGTGGCCGCCAGCCTGGTCTGGCACGGGTCGCTTGCGCGACCTCACGTATCTGGAATTTTTTCCCATTCTGGGAGCCTTGATGCTATGGGGCGAGGAGTGGGCCAATTCGGTAGTACATTTCTGGTGTGACAATGCGGCGGTTGTCCACATTGTCAACTCACAGATGTCTAAATCTCCCAGGGTCATGGAGCTGGTGCGCCAGTTTGTGTTGCGTAGCCTGCGCCTCAATGTGCTGTTCAGGGCTAGGCATGTGCCTGGTGTTAATAACGATATTGCTGACACTTTGTCCCGCCTGCAGATCTCCCGGTTCCGTGCCTTGGCCCCGGACGCAGAGGAATTTCCCTCGCGGACACTTGGCAAGGAGAGGTGAACCGGGCGATCGGCATGTCGTTCATCACTTTTCAGGCCTTTTGTGCCCAGTTTAGTATACCCGAGGTTTGGCCTATCCCAGTCACCCACATTCTACAATTCATGGTTTACCTACATGCCCAGGGCCTAGCACCCCGCACCATAGCATCCAGGCTGTCAGCGTTGGCATTCATGGCCAAAGTGGGGGGTTACGCTGACAGTACCACTGATTTCCGCATACGACATGTTTTGGAGGGGTGGGTGCGGGAGCGTGGGCGTAGCCCGGATGACCGCCACCCAATTTGCCCAGGGGTACTTACCCACCTAGCACGGGGCTGGCATGACCTCTGTTTTGACAGGTATGAGGCCGCCCTGTTTCATGCGGCTACTACGGTGGCCTTTTTTGGAGCGCTCCGCATCAGCGAGCTTGTGATGCTGTCTAAGGCAGATGCAAGTCGTAGGGCACTGGAACTCGACGATGTCTATGTTTGCAATGATTGGGCTCAGTTGAGGATACGCTCCTCCAAAGTTGATCAGCACGGCGTAGGCAGTGGAGTATGACTGCTACGATGTTCATTGGCAGACATCTGTCCGGTTGGTGCCCTACAGGAGTTTCTTGCACTGCGTGGCACGCACCACGGCCCGTTTTTCTGTCACCAAGATGGGTCTCCCCTTACTAAATTTCAATTTTGGAAGGTGACCGGTAAGGCACTAGCCAGTGTTGGCCTCCCTGGGGCTCGTTACGGCACCCATTCATTTAGGATAGGGGCGGCTTCTACTGCGGGGCGGAAATACGCCGCATGGGAAGGTGGGGATCATAATGTTTTCAATTTTGTGTTCGCCCTCTTCAAGTCCAGGCTGAGTACCAGTTTAGTCACTGTATTGTTTCTCCCCCCTCTTTTTCCTTGACAGACCCTGGGTGTCGTATTACACCGGTGACAGTATGGCTGGTGGGCCACAGCTACGTGCATAGGGCAGCGTCGTACGCTGCGGCGACAGAGTGGGGACCCCGACTGGGACTGGGTGCATCCGCAAGTCTCAGATGGTATGGTAAGCGCGGCATGTTATGGCAGGAACTGTTGCCATTCCTTTTATCCAGCAGGAATGCTGACCCGCCAGATATTCTGATCATACACCTTGGGGGCAATGATTTGGGGCAGGTCACCGGTCTATCGCTGAAGCATGCGATTTGCGGTGACCTGGCTTACTTACATTATTGTGGCCTGCCACAACCCTCATTTGGTCAGACATGGTACATGCTTACAGGGGAGGGTTTGACCTACAGGCCCTTGATTGAGCTCGTCGCTCGTTGAACAGGGCTATTGCCCGGTTCTTTCTTGACAAGGGTTGGGGGCGCGTCATTAGGCACCCCGCAATCAGCCTACAAAATTATGAGCTTTATTCAGGGGATGGGGTCCATCTGTCGCAGGGAGGTATGGACCTCCTGTTAGGAGATTGGCGAGCAGGCCTGTTGACTGAGCTGACGGTCTGGGAGGGGGCGTCGAGCCTTTATTGAGCCTCTCCGTGTGGCGGGTAGCACTGGTAAGGTAAACATTTATGACCCACAGGTATCCGGCAGGTTCACAATTGACTGGACAACACTAGACAGGCACAAGTTGATTAACGTTGTCTGGTCAACGACGAACCAGGCGATGGGGTGATGGCAAGTGCTAGGCAGCATGCATCACCCCGTTATTTTACGGATACGCGTCAGAGGGTGGGGTCAATAGTTAGGTATTGACTACGGTCAACAATTTGTTTGTTGTCAACAAACAAACAAATTGATACAAATGGATACATTGTAACCAATTGCCGTTTGCAATTTTGGGTGGTACCTTACCAGTGTTACTTCGGCCTGCTTGCCTTAAGAATTATAATTGGTTGAATACCAATAGAAATTTATAATTCGGACTAGGGCATGAATCAATAAATGTGGCCCAATGCCGTTATCCACTTTCATCAGTGTCTGAGTCCTTTATTGGGGGGTGCGCCTGCAATGCAAGCGCGGCGCCAAAATGGCCGCCACGTTCTTTGCGCCCCCCCCACCGGACGAAGAGCATCCGGGTAGTTAGGGGGCGTGGCCAGCACCCTTATAAAAGGGGCGGCCACGAGGCAGCCGAGCTGCCATTTTGCGAAGCGACGGAGAGGAGAAGTTTTTCCCCTCCACCCCCTCCCTAGTTAACAGTGTGATATTTTGGTCGCTTCGGGGCCGGGTGGGAATTTTTGGCTGGGACCTACAATTGGCTCTTGGGTCCTGGCTTTTTTGCCCATCCCACACTGTTGCTATGGTTTGATATAGGGGTTTCTTTCTGCTGCTGTTGACTTTGGTCACATGGGCGGGTAGCACTGGTAAGGTAAACATTTATGACCCACAGGTATCCGGCAGGTTCGCAATTGACTGGACAACACTAGACAGGCACAAGTTGATTAACGTTGTCCGGTCAACGACGAACCAGGCGATGGGGTGATGGCAAGTGCTAGGCAGCATGCATCACCCCGTTATTTTACGGATACGCGTCAGAGGGTGGGGTCAATAGTTAGGTATTGACTACGGTCAACAATTTGTTTGTTGTCAACAAACAAATTGATACAAATGGATACATTGTAACCAATTGCTGTTTGCAATTTTGGGTGGTACCTTACCAGTGTTACTTCGGCCTGCTTGCCTTAAGAATTATAATTGATTGAATACCAATAGAAATTTATAATTCGGACTAGGGCATGAATCAATAAATGTGGCTCAATGCCGTTATCCACTTTCATCAGTGTCTGAGTCCTTTATTGGGGGGTGCGCCTGCAATGAGCTTCAACATCAGTAAGTGCAGAGTGATGCATGTTGGGGCAAAAAACCTCAATTACATTTATAAACTGATGGGGTCTGAACTCTCTGCGACAAACCAGGAAAGGGACCTTGGTGTCCTGGTGGACAGCTCAATGAAGATGTCAACCCAGTGTGCCTCAGCAGTGAAAAAAGCAAACTCAATGTTAGGTATCATTAGGAAGGGTATAGAAAATAAGTCAGCAAGTGTCTTTTTGCCTCTTTATGGTGAGGCCCCATCTGGAATATTGTGTACAGTTCTGGTCGTCATACCTCCAGAAGGATATTATGGAGTTGGAGAAAGTACAGAGGAGGGCAACCAGAATGATTAGGGGACTGGAACACCTTCCTTACCATCTGAGGCTGCAACGGTTGGGCCTTTTCACTCTTGAACAACGGCGTCTAAGAGGTGACCTGATTGAAGTTTATAAAATCATGCACAGTGTGGACAAATTAGATAAGGAAAAACTGTTTTCCCTATCGCACAACACTAGAACTAGGGGACACTCGATGAAACTTTTGGGTACTAGTTCTCAAACAAATAAGAGAAAGTACTTTTTCACCCAGAGGATTACTGGTCTATGGAACTCCCTGCCAGAAGAAGTGGTGACAGCTGTCAGTCTTGACAGCTTTAAGAAAGGATTAGACAAGTTCATGGAGGACAAGTGTATCAATGGCTATAATTATGGCTACCTAAGGACAACCTCCGGGTTGGAGAGATAGGCAGGATATCTCTCAATGCCATTTCCAGGGAATCCTAAGCAGGTGAAGGCATCTCCTTGGGAATACCCTGAAGGAAATGGTGAGCCACTGTGTGAGACAGAATGCTGGACTGGATGGGCTGTGGCCTGTTCCAGCAAGGCTGTTCTTATGTTCTTATGTAACAGGCTTGCAGACAATATATATTTTATGATGAAGTGCTTATAGTACACTAAACTGGAAGAAGTGTTCAAAGTGTGGTCATAATACAGTTTTATCTAAGTACAGTTCTTTTAAATTACTTTCCTAACAATATATGCTGCAGAGATTGCCTTTTTTACAGCTATTGCATCCTGAGCCAAATCTTTTGCTGAGTTACGGTACTGTGCAAAAGTCTTAGGTCACCACCAGCTGGTCTGGAGAAAATTTGGGTGGGGCATGACTCCGACACCCTAAATCCAAATTTCATCAAGGTTGGAGAGCTTTGAAAAGAGAGTCATCTCTCCAATTTTGGTGTGTTGACATGGCTCAGGGGCTGAGTTCCTTTCGCCTGACCTAAGGTGGCTTTATTTTGGCAGTTTAAAGTTTGACGTAGAAGAAGGAGGAGGAGGGCTTGATTTATACTCCCCTCCAAATCACTTGTTGAATTTCCCCCAAACCAGCTGTACTGTATCTACAACTCCAAGATCTAATCCTATAAAGCCGAGGTGTTTTGCTCCCTTATGCATAATTTGCAATTGGTACCTTTGAACTCTATTTTTCTTTTTGGTAGCCACTTTTCCAGTTCTGTAAGAGGCCAATACATTTCAGAATTGTTTGATAATGATTTCTTCATTGAAATCTGCTGTCAGATTTAATGAATTATTTGACATCATATGTACACGTGGACAGAAACTTGCATTTTCCAGCATGTGTACATATTTAGGATGTTTCTGCAGGTACCTGAATAAAACATATAGCTGGCAACATATTTTGGCTGGATGCATAGGTTAAATTTTTTATAGGTACACAAGGATTAAAATGCTTTCTTTCATAGCTGTAAAAAATATAATGCATTAGCTGTTCCTGGAATTACTCTTTTAATTTGATGGGGCATATAAAACAGAAAGATGGTTTCTGAAATGATCTGCATGGGCATATTTCAGGTTTTACGGGCTTTATTTTGTCCCCTCTCTTATTAAGTTATCTCCATCAGTTTATGAGTTTTGCTTGCAAATGATATGTGATCCTTTAAGCAAACATTCTGGCAAAATCGTCTTGTGTTTTCTGCAGTCTGACATATTAAATACCAACAATTTCGACCTTTCTTCCACTTCAGAAAGATCTGGATTCACAGTCAGACCTGTTGCTGGGTATTTGTCGCCACGTGATTTTTTAGCAGGTCTTGCCTATCGAGTTTTCCATTGCACCCAATACATACGCCATGGCTCTGATCCTCTTTACACTCCTGAACCGTGAGTATCATTTGCCATAATCTGGTATTTATTTGTGACATTTATGAGCTGTCTGTCTTTCAAGATGTCCTACATGGCATTCTGTTTTTTTCCTTGACAGCAATGTCCTCACAATGTTTGTGAGAATGGCTGTAAGACAGAAAGTGACTGACTGGTACATAACTTATTGCTAGACCCAAGTACTGTAGCTTCATTGACTGAGTGTTTTACTGAAGTCTTGACTTGCCATTCAACAATTAATTCACTGGGTCTACTCTGATTGGAACTAGCCATAGGATAATGGCCACTACTTATTTTTTTAAATTCAAATGATGTATTGTTACAATGAGTGAACAGTAGAAGCATAAAATGTAATAAAACATCAAAGGGAAAGAAAATGAGTTAAATTTCTCAATGGCTGAAGATCATAGAATTGGCTATGTGGTCAAAGTCATGGACTTTGAACTTGAGGTTTCTTAATCCTGGTTCAGTATATTAACCACTATGCTCTTGGCCTATCCCGAGCTTGGAAATCTTTGGCACTGTTGTAAGGAAGAGTGGATAGTGTCATCAAAGGTAAAGGTAAATCACAAGTTAGGGTCAAAATTGCTGGGAGAAACATCAACAATTTGAGATACACAGATGATACTACCCTAATGGCAGAAAGTGAGGAAGACCTAAAGAAGCTGCTGCTTAGGTTGAAAGAAGAGAGTGCAAAAGCTGGTTTGAGACTCAAACATCAAGAAAACCAAGACAATGGCAACAGGCCCTATCAGCCCCTAGAAAATAGATGGGGAAAAAGTAGAAGCAGTGACAGTGATGTATGGTTGCAAGAGCTGGACCATTAGGAAGGCTGAGCTCAGAATAATAGATGCCTTTGAAATGTGGTGTTGGAAGAGAGTTTTGAGAGTACCCTGGATAGCGAGGAGAACGAATAGGTCGATCTTAGAAGAAATCAACCCTGACTGCTCATTAGAAGGTCAAATAGTAAAGATGAAGCTAAAGTACTTTGGACACCAAATGAGAAGGGAGGATTCACTTGAGAAAGCCTTGATGCTTGGAAAGGTTGAGTGCAGAAGAAGAAGGAGGTGGCCAAAAATGAATTGGCTAGATGGTATTGTAGACCCAGTGGGCACAGAGCTGGACGGGTTGACGAGGATGGTGGAGGACAGGTGTGCCTGGAGGGCAATGGTCCATAGGGTTGCAAAGGGTCGGAATTGACTGTGCGACTGAACAACAACAACAAAAAAGTCACCTTTGTTTGAAAGCCAGTCATATCCAACTCTAGGGTCCAGTGCTCATCTCTGTTTATAGTCAAAGAGCCAGTGCTGTCTATGTCTGCAGATGTTTCCATGGACATGTGGCAGGCATGACTAAACACCAGAGAGCATGGAATGCTGTTAACTTCCCACCAAAGTGGTACCTATTTATCTACTTGCAATTTCTTGCTTTCGCCCTGCTAGATTGGGAGGAGCTGGGACAAAGATGGGAGCTCACTCTGTTGTGCATCACTCGGGTTTTGAATTGCTGACCTGCTGGCCTTCCAGTCATCAAGTTCAGCATCTTAACCATTAAGCCACCACAGTCCAGAGAGTCATATACGGCATCTTAAGAATCTTTGAGACCTGATGAGATAAGATATCTAATATGAGTGAATGGTGCAGAATTTCTGCTCATCTCCCCACGTGTTCCAAAAACTAGTTTGCAGAAGAAAGTGAAGTTGTCCTGTAGCATAGGAGGAAGGGGAAAGAGCGATCCACAGGCACCAGCTATTTATTCCTTGCCAATAGCATGTAAAGTGATATTCATGACAAGCAAGCTCTTGGGAAGGAGGACGTCACAGAGTGCCAAAGGTTTGCAAGCTCTATCATTTTCTGAGGCAAAAGTCAAAAGGCCTGCTATGCTTACGGAGTCATTATTCAAAAGGATGAGCTTTTAGTGTTTGAGCTTGTTACCACCTGCCTTTTGCCTGTGTAGCGGAAAAGATCTCCAAAGTGCCACTTTGTATAATACAACACCCACCTTGCTGATCAGAAGGTTTTCAGCCTTTCTGAAAACAAGCATAGAAGTGACCACATTGAGAGACGAACATGAGCCCTAGTTGCATCCCCCGCCCCAGCCAGACATCTCCCCCTCCCCCCAGGTTGGTCCTGTTGCTGCGTCTGTCTTGCTTTTTGTGTGATAATGGTTACTATTTTTTGCTTTTATCCATGGAGAACACTTGAATTCTGAGGTGCAGAATGCTGCCTTTATGCAGCAATCACATGTATTGTATCTGTAACAGTTAGGACCTTGTAAACTGCCCTTTTGGGAGGAAACCACAGGAGCAGAAATGTGCTTCTGCAAAGGGAGGTTAAATGGGAAATCTGGAATGATGGTTGACAGTAGAAGAAATTTATGGAAATTAAATCACAGAGAGGCTGATCTGCTATGCATGATCTGGAAACGAGGTGACCAAACCACTCTCTCCCCCTTTGTTTGCTTGCATATTTGATGTAGCAAAATCTTGGAGGCAGGGAATTAGATCGGAACAGGTAGGGTGATGCAGTTATCTGCAACTAGACTGCATTTCTCACCAATAAACCAATCTGTTTTGCAACTGGATGTGAGAGTTTGTGTCTAATGCCAGGTCAGGCAGAATAGGAATATTGTTGATATGTCACCTGTGGGCTGCCTAACAGCCTACGTGCCTGAATTAGCAGAAGAAACCTTCCTGCCAGATCCACTAGTTTGACCTGGCTCAGGACTTAATGGGAATCCAGAAACCATGCTGCTATCTCAATACACCAGGGCCCCCCCAACTTTCCGGTCCATGAACCGGTCATGTCGTTCAGCTGGCCAGTCACGTGGTTCCTACCACCAGAAGCGGAAGTAAAATTCATCTTGCAATCTATTTTGCAACAAGATGAGATAGATTTTAGGCTGCCATTTTTTCTGCTTAAACCAGGGGTGCCCAAACTATGACCCACAGGCCAGATCTGTCCCCTGATACCAATTCATCTGGCTCATGTCACCCTCATCACTCCCAGGAGTGGAAGTAAAGCATGCCAGTATGGAATGATGAGGGCGGCACGGGCCAGATGAATTGGCATCGGGGGACAGATCTGGCCCATGGGCCATAGTTTGGGCACCCCTGCAATACATCACTGGCTTGTATATGTAAAAACCTCAGTCTGATGTTTGTTGATAGTGAACTGGAAATGTTGCAACCAACAAACCCCCCCCTCCGCTCAATTCCTCCTCCACCATTGTTTTCAGATTTTCCTCTTAACCGACAATTGGTGTGATGCCACATTTTTCCTAAATTTTATTCCTCCTATGAAGCACCTCTCTAGCTTACCTTGTCATAGCAACTTTGGGTGGCCTTCTGCCTGAGAATATTTGCCTGGCAATGACAGCCGCTAAACATGGCTGCAGTGTATATTCTCCCACCAGGCTTACAGGGCTGCTTCTGAAAAGAAAAGTTACCACAGAAAACCAAGTTCCCTAAATCAACTGAGGTGATCTTGTTCTTCTCAAGAGTGTACTTACATACACTTGAGGGGAACCATTAGTACTGAATAGATGGGGGGCAATGTAATAGAGTAGGAAATGGAAACATGAACTTCTCACCTGCATGCAGATTTGGATTCTTATTCACCTGGCAACAACATGGCCTTGTTCCCAATGGCGACGTCTTTGATGAGAAGCACAAGGTGGCAGCTGAGAACTGGAAATGGATGCCAAGGCTTTGTGACTTTGGCTTTATTCATAATCCCCTGATACCTGTTTCTATATTGTCAAAAGAAGAAAAATGAATACAGAAAATAGACATAAACCAGGAAACCAATTACTTTATTGTCCTATTCAAGCACAGTATATTCCTTGCATATGTGGCTATGAATCAAGAAGTTCAGTAAATGGGTTAGTGTGAATAACACAAGCCTGTTCTAGTGAGTTGTGTGGTTTGCCTTGTGAGGTGCATCAGGAATAGGTACAAATATCTATCTATCTATCTATCTATCTATCTATCTATCTATCTATCTATCTATCTATCAAAAGAAGGATGAAGATTTATCCAGGGGTGCCCAAACATTTCAAGCCATGGGCCGGTCACACGGTTCAGGGAGCCAGTCACTATGGCCCCTGATGCCAATTCATCTGGCCCACAAAGCTCTCATCGCTCCTGGAAGTGGAAGTAAAATGTGCCCGTATGGGTATGGTTTACTTCTGCTTCCAGGAGCTACGAGCGCTTCGTGGGCCAGATGAATTGGCATTGGGGGCCAGATCCAGCCCCGGGCCATATTTTGGGCACCCCTGGATTAAATGAATAGTTATGACTGTTGCCATCCAATTTATTGGAAAAAACACATATTTTTTGTAGAAGATAGGTGGTATGGATCTGGATGGGGACTATTCACAGAGAGAGAGAGAGAGAAAGGAAGATCTTTGCTAACAAAAACTTTGTATAAATAAGCCTTTCGTAAATCATAGCACATTAAAATAAAGCTTAATGAACTGTCATTTCAGGATTGTTGAAAAGGTTTCTATTTGCTTTTACTCCATGTTCCTTCTAATACATTTGCTAACTTTGAATTTTATTTCGGTGGCAGGGATACATGCCACGAACTCCTCGGACACGTGCCTCTGCTTGCAGACCCTAAATTTGCTCAGTTCTCCCAAGAGATTGGATTGGCCTCCCTTGGAGCATCTGATGAAGATGTCCAGAAACTTGCCACTGTGAGTCACTATATTTTAAAGTGTGAGTTTCCTTTGGTTGTTAAAAATTTGCTTCAGTTCCTAAAATGGACAGTGTTTTTCTGCAGTTTACCGGCTTCCCTCACCAAATATACAAGACCCTTTCCCACCCCCAACTGGCTTCTTGTGTCATGGTTAGGGTGACTGCGCAACCAAAATTGGGGACATAATTCACCAGAAAGCGGACAAAAGAAGACACAATTTTTCACTAAACTGCTTATGGGAAAGTATAACTTATAGACACAGTTGGCTTTCAGAAAGAGCCTTAAAACTTGGTTAGCGCAGCAGGTGTGGGACACTGCTGGTGTGGTAGCCTCCCCCCTCCCGCTGTCTAACATAAGTCCATCCAGGTTTTTAGATTTTATAGGGAGGGTGTTTTAATCTTGTTTTAATGATTTTTAAAGTTCTTAATTGTTTAGTTTTGTATGATGGGGACATTTTGTATTTTGAACTTTTGATACTGTTTTGATACTGTTGTGAGTCGCCTGGAGTTGCTTCGACGAGGGAGGCAGCAATACAAATATAGTAAATAAATAAATAAATACTTTTTTTTGAAAAGAGTAACAATTGCATATGTCACCTGAGTGTGGAGGATAAACTATGAGGCCATTGCTCCTGCAGAGTTTAGTGTGTCAGTGTTCACTTTCAATGCATAACTTCAGGGTCCCTGATCTTTCTTCTTGAGGTTCACCTTACATTTGGACTGGAAAACTCTTTGAAAAGAGGGCCGGCAGCGCTTGAAACAGAGCCATGTCATCTATAACAAAGGAAGCATGGCTTTCCTAGCCACTGTGTGTAGTTAGATGATGCAGAGTAATGGTAGAATTTTTTTCTCCTCAGTGTTCTCCTTGATGAAGGCCTAAGCACCATAACTTCCTCAGGATATTGTTTTGGGACAATGTGGTTTGGATTACAAAGGATCCTCTAAATGGAGGGCTGGTATTTTTGTCATTGTGCCAACTTCTGAGATGGAAGTGAAAAACAAGGGGCAAGATGAATCATGGGAATGAGCTGTGGGATGGTTGCAGTGATGTTCTGTCTGACATGTGAAGAGATAATTGCCTTGTGTGAATGGACAGACCACCTGCTCTGCATAAACCCCTTGTCTGCCATCAGAAGCCAAAAGCAACTGCTAAGCTCCCATATTTCAAAGGACTATAGGTACACAGTGCAGTTAACTAGAATATAACCACATTATAAAATGTTAAGTATGCCAGTTATTGCTTGCTACAGTGCAGTTCAACTAAGATAAGAGTTCAACTAAGGTCTGTTGTTTTCATTGTCAGAACTTCAAGATCTTCCAACTTGATCCAAACAGTGGCTTGGGTAGGAAGTAGTTTAGAAACTACTGGCAGATCTCATCTTATTTGCAATTGTTTTCTGAATTTGAACTCCCAATATATGTTTATCAACAGCAACAATTAGAAAGTCTTCTTTCCTCTCCTCCTGTAAATTATGATGTTGGGGGTGAAAATGTGTGCGTATGGGAAGCAGAAGTGTTTTTCAATACCAAAAATAAACTCACAGGTCTTTCATCTACAAATCCTGTCCTAGTGTCTCTTTTTGAAGGATTCGTCTTCCCTGTGGCTTAATTTGAGATAGATGCTTCTGCATTTGCTGGTAATAGTACTTTCCCAAAGCTACAATAAGTCATTTAGAGATCCAACACAATATCCCATAATGCCTTTGTGGAGAAAACATAATCCCTTTGCTTGGCTCATGTTCACTGGCTAGGGGGTCACAAAACAAAAGAGTGAATCTCAGTAATAAAAAAATACAAATTATTAGCTTTTGAAAGCAGAGAGTCACAGGCACTCAGAATATGTGAAATGTGTCTCACTGTACAGGAAAAACAATAGCTCTTTTATGATACTAAATGGAAAATCCTAAGCAAATAACTGAGCTGCACAGGAATGCATAAATCAAAATATTTGATGGAAAGAACACAACAACGACATTGCTATGTGCTCAAGAGATGAATCTATCTATTTTAACACCTCTGTCTGACCTGACGTTGGTGAATACTATTTTCATATCCACTCTCATGTCCAAATATTATCACTTGCACTTCTTTCTCTTTCCTACTTCTTTCTCTCTCTCTCCTTTTCTCTCCACCCCCTCACCTTTGCTCATTGCTGTGCATTCATGATGGGGTAGGTTTGGGGGAATTCAGACCAGGAATCTTCTGGTACAGTGTTCAAATAGCTATTGTGCTACACAGGCATGTGAACCCTCCTGGGTGCTACTAATACAGCTGGTGAACAAACTTTTCCACTAACATCAGCTGGAAAGTATTATTTTTCACACTATGTCTGCTTGCACAATGAGGACAAAGGAATGGAAGTGTATAATGTGTATAGTCTCTTCCTACTGTTGCCAGATACATTGATGGTTCATAAAAACCTTCTTCTTGTTCTGCTGTATCCAAATCGGAAAACTGTACTATTGGCAATCCTCATGGCAATCAGCCATGAAGACTGTCCTGAGAATATAATATAGTGACCTTTCATTTGCCTTCCGCATTGCAGCAAGACCCCCGTACCACTGACCCAGTTCGGCGAGTCACTTTCTGGTCCAGAGCCCCTTTGGCACACAAAGTCCTCATCAGCCCTAGGCCAGTATTGATGAAGCTGGTTGGATTTAATACACTTGGGGACCATCACCCTTCCCTGTGGACTTAGGCACCAAAGCTGCTAGTTCTCAGGGTCTTCTTCAGTGTGAAACACTTTGGGCTCAATAATCATTTTTATACTTGGAGGTCTCCTTTCTTACCTTTCACCTTGCAACTCATGCCTTCCAGCTTTCCCCTGTTACATAATGGAGGACATGTTTTACTTCCAGAACATAGTGTCATGAAATTAAAAGAAAGAAAATGTCAGAGTATCTAGCTTACCAATAATGCTTTTCCATATATTATATATCAAATATATCAAAGCTTCAGTACAGATGTTCTTTGGGCTGCTACCCAAGAAGCTCAAACAATAAGATTTATTCATAAAATGAATGAACAATAACATATGGGAGTAAATAAAACACAGCCAATTAATACATTGCAGGCGCACCCCCCCAATAACGGACACAGACAACATTGAAAGTGGATAACAGCATCGGGCCACATTTATTGATTCAATGCCCTAGTCCGAATTATAAATTTGTATTGGTAAAACGACCAATCATAATTCTTAAGGCAAGCAGGCCGACGTAACACTGGTAAGGTACCACCCCAAAATTGCCAACGGCAGTTGGCTACAATGTATCAATTTGTATCAATTTGTTTGTTGACAACAAACAAATTGTTGACCGTAGTCAATATCTAACTCATGACCCCACCCTCTGACGCGTATCCGTGAAATCACGGGGTGATGCATGCTGGTTAGCTATCGTCATCACCCCGTCGCCTGGTTCATCGTTGACCGGACAACGTTTAACTAATTTATTCCTGTCTAGTGTTGTCCAGTCAATTGCGAACCTGCCGGATACCTGTGGGTCATACTGTTTACCTTACCAGTGCTACCCGCCAATGTGACCAAAGTCAACAGTAAGAACATAAGAAGACCCCTATATCAAACCATAGCAACAGTGTGGGATGGGCAAAAAAGCCAGGACCCGGAAGCCAATATGGGTCCCGGCCAAAAATTCCCACCCAGCCCCGAAGCGACCAAAATATCACACTGTTAACTAGGGAGGGGGTGGAGGGGAAAAGACTTCTCCGCTCCGTCGCTGAGGTAAAATGGCAGCTCGGCTGCCTCGTGGCCACCCCTTTTATAAGGGAGCTGGCCACGCCCCTAACTACCCGGATTCTCTGTCCTGTGGGGGGGGGGGCCGCAAAGAGCGCGGCGGCCATTTTGGCGCCACGCTTGCATTGCAGGCGCACCCCCCCAATAACGGACACAGACAACATTGAAAGTGGATAACAGCATCGGGCCACATTTATTGATTCAATGCCCTAGTCCGAATTATAAATTTGTATTGGTAAAACGACCAATCATAATTCTTAAGGCAAGCAGGCCGACGTAACACTGGTAAGGTACCACCCCAAAATTGCCAACGGCAGTTGGCTACAATGTATCAATTTGTATCAATTTGTTTGTTGACAACAAACAAATTGTTGACCGTAGTCAATATCTAACTCATGACCCCACCCTCTGACGCGTATCCGTGAAATCACGGAGTGATGCATGCTGGTTAGCTATCGTCATCACCCCGTCGCCTGGTTCATCGTTGACCGGACAACGTTTAACTAATTTATTCCTGTCTAGTGTTGTCCAGTCAATTGCGAACCTGCCGGATACCTGTGGGTCATACTGTTTACCTTACCAGTGCTACCCGCCACACGGAGGGGCTTCAAAGAAGGCCTGACGCCCCCCCCCCAGACCGTCAGCTCGGTCAACAGGCCTGCTCGCCAATCACCCAACAGGAGGTCCATACCTCCTCGCGACAGATGGACCCCATCCCCTGCGTACAAGTCATAATTTTGTAGGCTAATAGCGGGGTGATGACTGACCCGTCCCCAAGCCCTGTCGGCAAGAAACCGCGCCACCGCCCTATTGACCGTGCGCCTAGCGCGGTCAAGGGCCAGGAGGTTAACGCCCCCTCTATAAGAATGTCGCGGGACAATGTCCGACCAAACCAGGGTTGTGGCAGGCCAGACATAATGCAAGTAGGCGAGGTCCTCGCAAATCGCATGCTTGAGCGATAAGCCGGTGACCTGGCCCAAATCATTGCCCCCCAGGCGGATGATGAGAATGTCAGGCGGGTCAGCACCCAGGCCAGAAAAAAGGAAAGGCCGCAGCTCCCGCCATAACATCCCAGGCTTACCATGAGAAAAAAGGCGGTAAGGTGACTGGATTGGTACTCATGGCGGGAGTGGGCGCACATAAAACTGAAAACATTGCGAGCCCCACCTCCCCATGCTACGTATGTCAGCCCCAGAGTACCCAAAAGCAGCTGCTGTAGAGGCTGCACCAATACGGAATGAATGTGTGCCATAACGGGCACCTGGTAGGCCCACCCTGGAGAGGGCTCTGCCTGTCACCTGCCAAAACTGAAATTTAGTAAGGGGAGACCCATCTTGGTGACAGAAAAACGGGCCGTGGTGCATGCCACGCAGTGCCAGGTACTCCTGTAGGGCACCAACCGGACAGATGTCTGCCAAAGAACACCGTAGCAGTCTTACACCACTGCCTACGCCATGCTGATCTGTTTTAGAGGAGCGTATCCTCAACTGGGCCCAGTCTTTGGCAACATAGACATCTTCGAGTTCCAGTGCCCTACAACTTGCATCCGCCTTAGACAGCATCACAAGTTCGCCGATGCGGAGCGCTCCAAAAAATGCCACCGTTGTGGCTGCATGGAAAAGGGCTGCCTCATAATGATCAAAACAGAGGCCTGGCCAGCCCCGGGCCAACTGGGTAAGAACCCCTGGGGAAATGGGGTGCCGGTCGTCCGGGCAACGCCCGCGCTCGCGCACCCACCCCTCCAAAACATGTCTCACACGGAAGTCAGAGGTGCTGTCCTCATGACCTCCCACTTTGGCCATAAAAGCCAACGCCGAGAGCTTGGATGCTATGGTGCGAGGTGCGAGGCCCTGTGTATGCAGGTGAACCATGAACCGCAGAACATGGTCCACCAGGATAGGCCAGGTCTCTGGCAGGCGAAATTGAGCAGAAAATGCCCTGTAAGAATTGAATGCTTGTTGATACGCCTTACGCGTGCGTGGCGCTAGTGACAGGCCAATCGCCTGGTTCACCTCTCCTTGCCAATAGTCCACATCTCGTCCGGGAGTGGCGAGGGAAATTCCTCCGCATCCGGGGCCAAGGCGCGGAACCGGGAGATCTGCAGGCGGGACAAAGCGTCAGCAATATCATTATTAATCCCTGGGACATGCCTGGCCCTGAACAAGACGTTGAGGCGCAGGCAGCGCAGCACAAAATGGCGCACTAGTTCCATAACCCTGGGCGATTTGGAAGTCTGTGCATTGACAATGTGGACAACAGCAGCATTGTCACACCAGAAATGCACCACCGAGTTAGCCCACTGCTCGCCCCATAGCATCAAAGCCCCCAGAATAGGGAAAAATTCCAGGTATGTGAGATCCCGCAGGCGACCCGTGCCTGCCCAGGCCGGTGGCCACCCACCATAGGCCCACTTCCCATTGAAGTACATCCCATAACCCAGGGATCCTGAGGCATCAGACTGGATCTGAAAATTGGGGAACGCCAGGAGGTCAGACCTCCAAAATGAGACCCCATTGAACTCCCTCAGGAATTGCAACCAGACAAACATGTCCGCCCTGATACCCCGGGTAAGCCTGACTCTATGGTGGGGCCTGGATAACCCTGCCATGGCGTCGCATAAGCGCCGGGCAAAAGCCCTGCCCGGTGCGACCACCCTGCAAGCGAAATTGAGGTGACCATGCAGCACCTGCAGTTCCCTCAGTGATGCCTTACGCTTGGCCAGCAAATCCGAGATAAGGGCCACTATCCTGGACACCTTATCGCCCGGTAACCTAGAAGCCTGCGCTACTGTGTCAATCTCCACCCCCAGGAATACTAGCTTGGTAGATGGGCCCTCGGTCTTTTCGGGCGCTAAAGGGACACCGAGTTCCTCCATTAGCGTCTGAAATGTGTTGAGGAGACGTGTGCACGTGTCCCAGCCCCGTTCACCCCCGAATAAAAAGTCATCCAGGTAATGGGCTACAGACCGGGACCCTGACCTGCGGACGAAAGCCCACTCTAGGAAGGTACTAAAACGCTCGAAGGCCGAACATGATATGGAGCAGCCAAAAGGCATGGCCTTATCAAAATAATATTCACCCTTAAATTTGAAACCCAGCAACTCAAAGTCGCCCGGATGCACTGGCAAGAGGCGAAAAGCCGACTTAATGTCGCACTTGGCCAGCAGGGCACCCGGGCCACACGAGCGCACCATGCGCAGCGCATGGTCAAACGATGTATACCTGACTGAACAAAGGTCATCAGGGATAGCATCATTGACCGATCGGCCGGCTGGGTAGGACAAATGATGGATAAGGCGAAACTCGCCTAAGGACTTTTTGGGGACCAAGCCCAGTGGCGACACCTTAAGATTGGGAAACGGGGGTGCAGGGAAAGGTCCAGCGACCCTGCCCACATCTAACTCCTTTTTAATGCTGGCCGCAGCCACGTCCTCCCTCCCTCTGAGGGATAAAAGGTTGGGGGCATCCTGAGGGGACCTATCACCCATGAAAGGGATATGGAATCCCTGCTTAAAACCCTGAAGGAGATACTCCCCATCCTCCCCCTTCGGGTACGATGCGAGCCAACGCTCCAGCATGTCCACATTAATTGGGGAGGGGGCCTTTTGGAGAACCAGCTCCATCCGTGGCAGTCTTGCCAGCCCACTGTCCGCCCCTCCCTCTGCCCCGTGTCCCTCCAGGCCTGGGACAGGCGGAGGCTGCGTGGGGGCCCGAACACGTGGGACACTCATGGCTGTACTTGCAATTCTTCCTATTACAGGAACCATTGGACGAGAAAGTCCAGCACAGCAGGCGGGCTGGAACCCCCTGCCCCGCCGCTTGGCGGGTAACCTGCGCCGGAGCTGCTCGCTGGACCGCATGTCCACAATGGTATCTGTCCCCCGGGGCGGGGCGTGTGGGCGTCATGTACAAAAGCCAAAGCCTCTGGCACGGCTCGTCCCATCTCATCTCGGGGTGAAGGGGAATCCTCATACGGAATTCCTCGTCATAGGCTAACCACGAGGGGCCTGGGAAATCAACCATCGCCCTGTATATGTTGTCCAAATATTGGACCATGGGAATAGCCAAATCCGGCCGCGCCCTCAAGTACACCGCCATGTATATTAAATAAGCAGGGAGTCAGTTGGCCCAGGTACGTGGCGGCTTACGGCGACGTGCCTGCTCCTTGTCCTTCTCATCCTGTCCCTCCCTTTCCTCCTTGGTGGGCTCTCTGTTCAGGAGTGAGAAGATATCTACATACTCCCCCCGCCATATCTTTTCTCTGGTAGTCTGTGCCAAGTGATCACCCAGTGGCAAGGAATACCCAGCCGTCGGCAAAGCCGAAAAAGGCACCGCAGGCATAGGAAAAGGGGCCTGAGCTAGCCCAGCCACCCCCAGAACATTCCCCACAGTGTAAGAAGAAGTACCCACCCCAGTGCCCAGGGTGGCAGTCGTCGTCGCCGGGTGGGGTGCCGACAGCGTGGCCCCCGCACCACCCGCGCGAGGCCAAGGCCATTGAAAAGCCCCCCCATATTGGGAATGTGTGTGGATGTACTTGCTTGCACTGTATACTCACATGCTGCACCCCCGCGGGCCGCCCCCACCGGGGGTTCCGGCCCACTGTGGGTGTCGGAGCTCATGACCGACGTAGAGCTCATCACCGGGGCCTGACCCGCACCTGGCTGCTGACTGGGGAGCTGCGAGGCAGTGGCGGAAACCGCGCCACGCGCCTGCAGCAGCTCAACCCTCCCTGTCGGCTGTTGTCCTCCTGCCGACATCGCCGCAAAAGGGACCCCAAAGGGGGCCCCTGCCTGACTGGCCCGAGCCAACGACGCTTCCAGGGCCGCAATACGGGCCAGTAAGGCTGCCACGTCGACCTGGGGCCAAGGGCCGGCCGGCCCGCCCGGTCCAGGCGTGGGTACAGGTCCCTGTACCCCAGGACCCGAATATGGACATTGGCCAGCACCGAAGCCCGGCAGGGTCGGTGGAGAGACCTGCCAAGGCAGGGGGCCGCACCACCCCCCAAGGCTAGAGGGCCCAGGGGGAGGCTGCGACCCAAGAGCAGCAGGCCCAACAGGGTGGGCAGGTGCAGGAGCGGTGTCCACCGCTCGCGGGCCGCGGGCCGGAACCCCTTCCGCGCCCGCATTCTGTTCGCCCACTCCGGGCCAAGGGGCAATAGACCCCATTTCGCCAGCCCCGGCCGGGGCCTGCGAGGGCGGCTGCTGAGGAGGCGGCACCGCGGTCCTCCGACCTGGATTGCGCCTCCTAACAGCGCGAGCCGCACTCGAAGCTGCCTTCTTCTTCGAAGGCATCTCTACTAAAGCAAAGGAAAGCCGAAAAGGAAGAACCGCTACCAAAAGGCTTCCCGGTAAGCTAAGGAGCGACGGAGACACAGGGGAAAAGACTTCTCCGCACCGTCGCTGAGGTAAAATGGCAGCTCGGCTGCCTCGTGGCCACCCCTTTTATAAGGGAGCTGGCCACGCCCCTAACTACCCGGATTCTCTGTCCTGTGGGGGGGGGCCCGCAAAGAGCGCGGCGGCCATTTTGGCGCCGCGCTTGCATTTGCTGATAAAAGAGAACTTTAAAAGGTAGAGCAGTTTCAAAGATTTAAAAAGCTTGAATAATAACTAGCCAGAGAGTAAACAGGTACAATTGCCAATTCCTGACTGTGCCGAAAAACTCAGCAATCAGGCCACAAAGCGAATGCCATTCTGCATCATTGTCAGCAATTTTATTTATGGTGGTGGATAGAATAACACTGCATACGTTGAAAAAAATATTTGTTTTGTAACTGAGAATCAAAAATCTCCATTGAGGCAGTGGATTTACCCTAGTGCAATTTACTACATTAAATAACAGGATTTTGGTCATTAACAGATTCTGTGCACACTTTTCCTGGGAGCAAGCACTACACTTGGTATTGATGTACATGTGATTCCAACTAGATTACTTTTTGTGGCAGCAACACTAAAGCAAACACCCACTGCATGCTAACTGAATTTTCCCAAGCAGATAATGTGAAGCAAATGTACACCAAAGAGGTCACACTGAATTCATGCATGGTTATGATGCTTGGGTGGCAGTGATTCCTCCCCAACCACTATGAGGTTATTGGTATACATGAGGAGATGGTCTTTTTAAAAATATATATATTTTTATCTAGAATGGCCTGACCAAAAAGGAAGTGAAGTGAAGAAGTGGCTGGGAATGGGAACTCTGTTCCCCAGGATGGCTCAGCGGTTAAGAAGCTCACCTTGTCAACTGGAAGGCTGGCAAGTTGGCAGTTCAAGACCTGGGTACTGCATGGCAGATTGAATGCCCGTCTCTGTCCCAGCTCCTGCCAACCTAGCAGATCAAAAGCAAGAAACTGCAAGTAGATAAATAGGGACCACTTTGGTGGGAAAAGATCTTGGGGACATGAAAGGAGCCTCATTTGGGTGTCTTTTGAATGGAGTTTCTCCAGCAAAAATCCTTTCAACCCAGCATAATTTCTGACATGAATTTATATATAATGCCACCTTTGGGCACACGGATTCCATTATTAAGGCACTCTTTTATTATCATACATTAGATGGTGAAGCCATAGATCTAGCCCCCATTTATCTTAAAGGGGGTCTACACAACATAAGCAGATGGTTTCCAAATCTTGTAAAAGGAATTTGGAAAAAAAATAACTGAAATCCAACAGTAAGTTATAGCTGGAGTAGGCTCATTTAGTCAATGTTGCTGACAGAAGAATATACAGTACAGTACTCACTAAATCCCTAATGATCCAATAGGCCTACTCTAATTGTGACTTACTGCTGGATTCCAACCTGTGTATGGATATGCAGGAGGTATGATGGTGTAATTCAGCCTTTTCAAAGCTGGGGACCTGCAATTCCTATTTTCCATAACAATTATGATGGTTAAAAGATGCCATTCTTACCAGTCTAGAAATCTTATGTATATATGTGAAAACACACTAAAAAATTAGAAGTATACAAGCATATACTAGTTTTTTTTATGATGATGCTTTCTAAGGGTGTGTATAATGAGCATTAGCCAGCATGTCAACTCTCTGGCAGAAGAAAGTAATAGATTTTGATATTCAAGTTAATAAGAGAATAATGTGAGCCTGACAAAGCATTTGCATGCTCATTATGCCTGCTATTTTCAGGAGGAAACATCATCATCATTAAGAAATTGCAGAATAGGCAATCACAGTCCTCAGCTGAAGTTCAATCATTCATGCTTTGAATCTGTGATCTGTTGTTTGGGGGGAGGGAGGGGAGGAAAAAAAAACTCTTAGATACAGCTTAATGAGTTCTGTAGTCTTTGGTAGTAACTGAAGTAATTAGTTAAGTAACTAAGGTCACATTGCAAGAATATGTTTTTGTAGATGTATATTACAGATTTCATCTTCTTTTCTATTACTATGTATAGAGCTGATATCAAGCTAGCAAAGAAGCATGTGTGGGAGGAACATTGACCTGATTAAACAATTCAGGAGGGATGAGAATTGAATCATTAGCTTTTGTAAAAGACCAGATGAAAGCATCTGCCTCCTCTGCCTCCTAGGAGCAGTGTTTGGTCACATCACCTCGCCCCCACCACTGCCTTCCAGGTGGGGTTTTAGCCTCCTCTCTCGCCTCCCCATTGGCAGAAGCGGTGCTGCCATTGGTGCCGACAAGGCTGGGTGGAGCCAGGCTTGCCCATGACAGTATGCATGCCCACAGAAAGGCCTCTGTGTGCCACCTCTGGCACGCATGCCAGAGGTTCTCCACCACTGCTCTATACCCTGACCACATTGGCCCAAAACAGACAGTGAAGAGAGAGGCATAGTTTTTGTGGGTTTGTTTTTGCAGATCTGGTGAGGGCTACAAAAATGGCCCTGGTGGCTCACACCTAGTCTTTTAAAGGCCCTGCTGTGTTATATCACAGGTAGTGTAACAAGAGTTTACAGATAAAATATGTGCAAGCTATACCTTCTCTAGGATCAATGTGATGAGATGCTAATTGTGTATCTCAAAACAGCATGTATGCTTCCTCATATCTCATTTGACAAAGTAGTTGTTTTTATTTTATAACTGATTACCTGGGAGATAGTGCAACCTTGTTTGTTTTGTCCAGAGAGATAATATTACCAAAGGAGGTAATGCATGTTTCCCTTAGTGTGTGATCTGACCCTGAGTCTATAGGTTGTCCATAGGTTGTGTATTAGTTCCAGGAGACCTCACCCAATGTAAGTAAAATAATCCCTTACTTCTCCTGTCAGCTTCACATTTCGAATTCAGTTTTGATCCCTGATTCAAATCAGTATCCCTCCCTACAAAAATCATCTTGCCTGTTTAAGAAACAGTTTGAAACTCTTAATTGTTTACACACTTAGTCAAAAGAACACCAGGAGGAATTATTTAGAACAATGTGTACCTAGAAGCATGTACATGAATATGCAAAGTCTCAGGATCTGTTTCAAAGGAACAGGAGGGTTTCTGATTCATCTTTGATTGTCTGCTTGTCATGGAAAGAGTCTCATTCCTTAGGAATTTTGCTAGTCTTACAGATGGCACAAAACCTTTTGTTTCATTTCTAATTTTTGTTGCTAGTGCTACAACACTAACATAGCTACCTTTCTGAAAACAGCAAGACAGTGATGTAATATCAGTAGAGTGGCAAGAAAATTTTATGTGTGGCACAGCCTTCAGCTGATGCCCACTTGGAATGTAGAAAGATGTCTTAAGGTGAATTGACCAGTGATCATCTAATTCAGTATTGCCTGGTATTGATAGGCAATGCCTTCCAAGTCTTTGCTGCCTGGGAGAATGGTTTTCTGAGTTTGCCAGGCATGAAACTGGGACTTTTCTGTATGCAGAGCACATGGTCTGCCACTGAATGCTGCTCCTTCCCAGATAAATAATACACGTACTTGAAAACAGGTCAAATCAGAATAAAAGATAAGGCCAATCAAAGAAATAATTTAACCTATTCAGTGTTTTTCTCTCTAGAGCAAAGCAACTGCAAACATCCAGTTTTACCAAGAAAGTGTTTATGCTTTATTTTCAGCTGTATGTATCACAGTTATTTCTCTGTTCAGTGGAAAAGAGGCACCTCTTTGTATTCAGAGTTGATGTATATTAAAAGAGATCATTTTAACCATTGCCAACTGTGAAGAGCCAAATCAAATTTATTTTACCGGATTCTTTTTTCCTGCTTGAAGTACAGCATTTTTGTTTGTCCAGCTAGTTGAACAAATGAACAGAACATCCTTGACAGTATGTCTAAGGTAGGGCTTAATTGATTACTTAATGACACTGTTTGGAAGTGCTGGCATATTAGCACTGAAGGGCACTATGGATGGATAACATAGTAATTTATTTGATTTTTAATGGGGTGTGAGATGATCTCTTTGTCAGAACAACTTAATGGAATTTTTATAATATATATATCAGCTGTATGGCCTTGGGCAAGCTACACAGTTCCAGGGCACCTCAAGAAGAAGGGAAAGGTAAACTAGAGTACTTCTATGTATTCTCTTACTGAAAATAGGTTGCCAGAACTCAGAATTGACTTGGTGGCACATTCTTATTCTTATTCTGAGTTGATAGAAAGCTGTATGATCATGTTATTTGCCACAGTATTCTATCTGCTTATAGCAAAGAATGCACATTAAAGCCACAACCAGGTGCTGAGTGGGAACCTTTGTTTGGGTTTAGTTATAACTACAGTGAGCAAAAAATGATCTAGAGTAGAGGTGGGAAAATTTCAGTTGTATGGGATCTACTTTTAAAAATTATGTCCCTCACATCAGGATCAGCCCTGACATTAGAGTCTAATGATGGTTGAGAATGAAACAAGTCCCTCAAGTGGCAGGGCTGGGGGATGGGACAGCTATGACAGTTTCCAGGCTGTTCCTCATGAACTTTTTGGGCCTCCTCTGAGCTTTGAGTTTTGCATGTCAGACAACTGTCCTCGATTGGCAAGTGAGGTGTGAAAGGAGACTATCTTGTAGCTAGTGTCAAAATAAGAATTAGCTTGATGTATTCTAATCAGCTTCTTTATATGGACCAAAGGTGCTGCCATCTTGTCCCTCTACCTCAGGCAAAGGAAGCCAAATATTTTGCAATGTGGCAGATAAGCACTTTAGAAGGATGAAGAAAAGAGTTTCTCTAGAGGTTGTGCTTTCATTCTCAGCTGTCACCTGATATTAAGGCTATCAGGTCTGTCTGAAGTCTCAGAGAAGTTTCATGTTTCTCCATGCTTGGTTTCCAATCATAGGAAGAAAAACCTCAAGGGGAACAGTATTGTGGGAGAATAAGATACAGGTATGCTATCTATAGCTAAAATGACTTTAAACTCTGGGTCTCTATTTCCACCTGTTACTTATTGGCTCTCTGGCTGCATGTGTGTTTCAGGAGTAATGACACACCTGTAAGAGGGAGTGTAATGGGAAGAGATCTGTTGGGTCCATGCATATATCCACTGTGCCTGTTTGAGCAATACAATGAGTAGAGCACCAGTCTCATAGCATGGGAGAAAGGTTCCCTGTGGACTGGCGCCGAGTCTTCCACAACTCCTAGGAACAGCAGCTTATGAATAGGAAAAACCTCCCATATATAGGGTTACCACATTACCTGCTTGCTTGGCTACATTTCACAAGGATTTTAGACATATTGACAAGTGTCTGTTTAGTTCATAAACAGGCCCAAAACTTGTTGAGGTCAGGATATTTTGGAGAGCTTTCATTCATAGTCCCCATAAATTGGAGATGATTTGATGCCACATAATAATAACAACAATATATTTATGCTAGAAATGATGACAGCCATTCATGCATCTCAACTGTATTTTAACAAATCCATGACATATTTGTTTGAATATGTATTGTGCATTCTACATTTTAAACCTCAAACACCTTCCATTTCACAAAATGTAGCCCACGTCTGTCAACTATATTAAGGAACAAGAATGGTTTTTTGTGTAGCCTTCAGGTTATGACATTTTTGATACAATTTGATCAAAAGACATATGTATAAAAACTAATTAAAGCCATGAGTCAAAGTGAACAATTGATAAAATTGGTATGTTACACATAATCTTAGCTGGCTAGAATTCACTTTGTGAGGAAGATTTTTTTTATAGGAAAACTATACCTCAAAATAGGAGAGCTGGAACTAAAAATTGAATCTCCCTTGAGAGTCTGCCCTGTAAAGGCTGCATCTTAAGGTAATATCTGAAATTCAACTGCAGCTTCTGTGAATGATTCTCCCTGCAATCAATGTTCCATTCGGTTTCTCTATGATTTTAATTCAGCACCTAACTGTTCATTCAATTCTTTCCTTCCAGAGATGGTCTTGTTCATTTCTGAAAGTTTAAAAGTATCTCATTAGCTTGCCTCCATCCAACACCTTGTCCTAGTTTTCTATTTTGCCTCAGCAGCACTTCTGTGATGCTCAAATGGTGACGTTTGAGTTGTCATTAGCCTAAAAATTCATTTTACTAGTGACAGATTCTTCATTTGTTTTATTTCTTAAAAATTATGTTTGCCATACTTTTAATAATAAGGACAGCCCCATTCAAATAGGAAAATTGTTCAGGAAAACTGCTAGGAGATGCTCAGCATTGAGTTGTGTGTTAGGATGTTTATCTTCTAACTGACTTTTAAAAAACATTCTCTTTCTTTATGACATATTTACAGATTTCAGACTGGTGATACAGTGGTGAGTCACCGAGCATATGTACAATTTTTTTCCTATCCTTATCACTGTAAAACATTCCCGCATACCTAACTGCAGTTTAAAAAGGAGGGAAAGGCAGAAAGTGAGTAAGCAAGAGCTGCAAGCCTACCTTCAGTTTGGGGGATGTTTTTAGCAACATAATTAACAGGTACATGAACAACCATGTTGTTTTTTTCTTCCTGTTCCCTCCAATTTCCCCCCTCTGATGTAGCTTTCAGGTTTAAACAAGCAAGCACATGTCTTTACATAGATGCCTTCCAGTTTATAAGAGCAGTTTAGACTGTAGTCTTAATTTCCAATTGGTAATAACTGCAGTGGGTTAGGAGGACAAATAAGGCACCCTTCCACCATCCTTTCCAGGTTGGCAGTAGGTTTGCATGTGTTGCTGTGCATCTGTATTATTCTGCTGCATTGAAGGCCCCCATTGCTTTCAGAGGCGGAAAGTTGCTGCTGTGGTTTTCCTATTGGCAGTTGCCGGCTGAGTGGAGCTATCAGCCAGAACCAAAGCTTCTCCATTCCTCCAGAGGAGTTTGATTCAAGCTAGGCAGCTATGCCAGTTATCAAGCTGGCTTATTAAATCCCCAATTGCTGTTAATGGGTGGACGTGTAAAAACAAAGATCATAATAGTTTGTTCATTCATTTCATTCAGAAGGAGAACATCAACAACTATCAATGGTTTAGGTATCTGGTTGCAGAGCCAGAAGCTGCAAGTTCAGTTCCCTACTATGACTTCTCAACACAGGCTGAACCTGGTGATCCATAGAGTTCCTTCTAGCTTTGAAGCTATAAGATTATTATTTGTTTGGTTGTTTTATTTATAGGCCACCTTTCTCCCCATAGGAGGCTCAAGGTGACTTATAATATTCAATAGATTATTGAAGTGCTTCTCTGCTGTCTTTCAGACAAAGCTATCCCAAGGTATCTTAATAAAACATACTTAGCAGGCTATTTTAATTCCTTATACAAAGCAGAAACATATTGCTTTGAAATGATATAGATTACCATCAAAATGTAATATTTTTAGCATGCTTTGGCTCCATCAGTTTTCTTTCTCATACTCATGCCTCTGTTGTTTCTTCCACTAGTTCCATGTTGACTCTAATTTCACTCTTCTATGGTTACATGCCTCATTTTTTAAAAAAAATCCTTGTTATGATGAAAATATCTATGAATAATGAAGGGTTGAAGCCCAAAGTACTCCATTAGTGGAAGACACTATGATTGAATGAGTACTCCACTGACTGGGTATGGGGCAATTGCTCAACTGTTTTAGATGGTCCCACACATCTTTAGAATAATGCATTGTGCGGTACAGGGAGATTTAAGGGAGAGATAAAAATTAACAAAACTATGCTCCTTCCCACCTCCCTCATTGGTTTTGGAGTTTTCTTCACTGGTAGCTTTCATCTACTTCAACTTTTCTCATGAAACAAGTTACATTAAAAAGATGTTAGTCTGAACAAAGTAAAAGTTAACTAAAGGAGTTTTTAGATAGATTTTTTTACCATCAAATATACTTCTAAAAATCATAGCCATTAACTCAAAATGAATTTAATATTAAGATTGGAAAAGCAATTAATTATTTAGATGTGAATATTAAAAAAACTTAGAAAGACTAAAAGTGAAAAACTAAAGCAAGAAATAAAAAATAAACTAGACAGGTTTAAGAAACTTGGGAAGAAGTGGGCTTGCAATTTGTTTTGAAAGTTCACTGTCCACATGAAATTGGCTTTTCCAGGACTTTATAACCCACAGACCTTTGCCCTCAGGCAGTGGTGGCGAACCTATGGCATGCATGCCAGAGGGGGCATTCAACACCCTCTCTGTTGGCATGCACACCATCACCGCAGCATAGAGTTCATCCCGCCCCTCTGTCCAGCAGGCCAAGTGGAGCACTTTCTCCCTACCCCCAGCATAGAGTTTGCCCCACCCCTCTGTTTGGGCACTCAGTCTCTACATACCTGTCAAGCGTGGCTCCGGAAAATACGGGACCTGCGTAGAACCCTTCTGCGCAGAAGGGTTCTGCGCAGAAGGGCATGCACAGTAACTACTTCCCCCCACTGGTCAAATTACAGGATGGCGGTGGCCGGCAAGTGGCTGAAGCAGCACGGAAATATGGGAAATCCCAGCTAATCCAGGATACTTGACAGGTATGAGTCTCTAAAGGGTTCATCATCACTGCCCTAAGGCAAGCTGAAACACCTCCACCCTACCTACCCATAGACAAACACGATCTGGTTTTGCTTGCTAAAAGCTAGCAAGGGTCCGATACAGAGAAACACAGTTGCATTCTCTAGTGCCCTTGTTGCTCTTTCCAATTTCAGATGGCTTTGCCTCCTTCACTCCTCCTTCCTTCAAGAGGAAAGCCCATATTTTCCTTGTCTCTTTAACAAGCTTTTAAGAAGTCTATGCAAGTCTGCCCTCCAGTCTCTTCCTTTCCCCTTCTCTCCCCCCCCCCCTTAATGCAGAACTGGTTAGCACTGGCCTTGTTTATTCAAAAATAATAAAAAATAAAAATCAGGGATGGGGGGGGAGATTGTGGGGGAAGGTGTTCCTGCAGTCCAATTGCCTATGTCCCCACACCACCACTCACAGGATACCCTCCCTCCATTTTTTAACATGTTGAAACAACGGTTTGCACAAGATAAATCCCGATCAAATTCTTTTGACTTGAAAAAAATAGAAGCCCCAAATGGCAGAGAAAAAAATTGCCACATTGGGAGCAAAAAGCCATGAATTGATTTGATTCAGCCTGCATGTCATTCAAAGCAGCAAAAATACTTTGAATTTCACCATTGTATAAGGGAAGAACAACCTGATATATTTGACCATTGTAATCAAGTATTGCAGACTTAAATTGGACAGGATGTCAGAAAAGAGAACATAATGAGATTTTGGCAATTGCTTTTTAAGGAGATAAACGAGACAATTAAATTAAATTTAGATGTATGTCGTAAAATAGTATTTTTCTCAATAGATGATAAGGACCAGTGTAATTGGTCAACTAAATTTTTAATTTCAACCTTAATAACAGTAGCAAGATTAATGGTAGCTAGGAATTAGAAAACAAAGAATGTTTTCCAAATAAGTGAATGCTATAAAAAGGCTTGGAAAATTGCTATTTATGATAAGTGAACACATAATCCAGTCTGGCCGGGTTATCCTGCTATAGTAATAGAGTAGACCATACTGCCAATGACTCATTACCAAGTGTCAGGCAGCAGTTAACTAACCTGACAACCTTGAGGACTAACGGCCTTGGGTGCCAAAGTCCACAGGGAAGGGATTAAATCCCACTTGAATCCATTTTGATGGAGGGAAACAGCTTCATCAGTACTGACTTGGGGCTGATGAGGACTTTGCATGCCAAAAGGGCTCAGGACCAGAAAGTGAATCATGGAACCGGTACAGGTGTCATGCTGAAATGTGGAAGGCAGATGAAAGGCGACTGCATTATATTCTCAAGACAGTCTTCATGGCTGATCATCATGATGATCGCCAATATTAAGAGTCGGATATGGTGGAAGAAGAACACATAATATTAAAAAATTAAAATTAAGGAAGAATTGTTGAGTAAAAATAGTTTTCTGGACATTTGGGGATAATTTATTGATTATATATTTAAAAAGGTGAAGGTATGTGCTACCACAAAGTCAATGCTATTTTGGAAGGAGAATAAGTAATGGTAAAGGTAGCCCTTGCTCAAAAGCCAGTCGTATCTGACTCTAGGGTTCAGTGCTCATCTCTGTTTCATAGCTGAAGAGCGAGCACTGTCCGCTTCTGCAGATGTTTCCATGGTCATGTGGCACATGGAACACTGTTTACCTTCCCACCAAAGTGGTCACTATTTATCTATTTATTCTTTTGAACTGCTAGGTAGGCAGGAGGAAGGAGAATGGGAAGGTATAAAAAGAAGAGAAAATGGTTTTCTCTCTCCTCTGGGCTAAAATTTTCTTTTTGTATAGTAGTTTTGATGTTCATGTCATTAGTTTTCCTTTTTAAGTTTGTATGGTATGTTTTTATGTTTAGAAAAAAAATAAACAGAGGAAAATAAAAAAAAACCATTGCCATTTTTAATGTTTACAGAACAAAATCTGTGAACCACTGGAGCATAAATTTTTATTTACTTATTATTTATTATTAAAGTTCATATCCCACACTTTATTCATAATATATGATTGGAATCATATTCATATTGTTGATGTGTCCCATAAAAGCAACTCAAACTACTGACAGGATGGTTTCTCTTTGTTAGCAGTAGATTAGGTCTCTAGAGATCAACTAGATCAATTCACTTAAAGATCAATTTACAGCTCAGTATCAGGTGATGCAGTCAGATTTTCTTGACATTTCCCCCATGAGTGTAGTTTCTGGAACAGTAACATGAACATAGTTACAGTATGTATTGTATTTTGCACCTGTTTCCCCTGTACTTAGGATTTGCTTCACAATGGGTAGTAGATGTGGTTCTAAAATGAATTTTAATTAAAAGCTAATTTTAAAAGCTGGCTGTTTACTTAAATTGCTCCTTCCTAGTTTCAGGTTGGTGAAAATAACTTTTCTCATTGGGATATAATAAAATCTTAAACAGACTTACCTGAGGTTCCTTTTTCCAGATTATGAGTTTTGTGTCCCATTAGTTCAGGGGTTCCCAACCTTTTTGTGTGGTGGTCCGGTCACATGGTTGAGCGGACCAGTCATGTGCTTCCTCTCACCCAGAAGCAGAAGTAAATTGCGCTGTGCATACACAAAACTCTGCAGTAAATGCACCCACGACTGTCATAAAAAGATTTACGACAGCCGCAGGTTATTTCTGGCAATGTTTTGCACATGCACTGGCGCATTTTATTTCCGCTTCTGGGAGTAGTGAGGGTGGGGTGGGGCAGATGATTTGGTGGTGTGGGCCAGATCCAGCCCATGGGCCATAGGTTGGGAACCCCTGCATTAACCATTACAGAGTAGCATTCATACTTCTGAACCTGCGTGAAGTGACAGAGATCTGTATACTGAAGAACTTAAAATATAAACTTAATTCTGGAACAAGTCCCATTGAATTGAGCGATGCTTGGCTCCGAGTAAACATACATAAGATTATATACCATTAGTGTCTTAGATTATATCTTCCCACTGACAAATATTATGGTTTAGGACAAAATTACTAAACTGGAATGCTCCTGCCTTGAATATGAAACGAGGAGCAATTACAATATTAATCAAGATTTTATTTATTTTAAACTATTTATATACCCCCTTTCTCCTACAAGGAATCCATGGTGGCTTACAAATATTAGAGGCTAAATCAATAAATTATTATAATATGTAAAAATAATCATAAAAATGTAATAAAAACAGTAGTAAAAACACATTTTAAATAAGACCAGATATCTGTCCAGGTTATCCTGCTATGGTAATAGAGTAGACCATACTGCCAGTGACACAACACCATTCATCAGGCGGTGGTTGACTAACGTGACAACCCTGAAGACTCCCCTTAGGTGGTGAAGTCCACAGGGAAGGGTGATGGTCCCCAAGTGGATTAAATCTCACTTGAATCTATCTTGATGGAGGTGAGCAGCTTCATCAATACTGGCCTGGGGCTGATGAGGATTTTATGTGCCAAAAGGGCTCAGGATCAGAAAGTGACTTGCAGAACTTGATCAGTGGTACAGGTGTCATGCTGTGATGCAGAAGGCAAATGGAAGACTAGTGCATTGTATTGTTCCTAGGACAATCTTTCATGGCTGATTTTGGATCTCCATGATGATAGCTAATATTTGGAATTAGATATGGCACTTGAAGAAGAAATAAGAGCAACAATATAAGCACAGTAGTCTTATGTTACGAAAACCCTGTTAGACAGCCAGTAACTGAGAAAAAGTCTGTTTTGGAATGATAACGAAGACAGGGTCAGCCTAGCCTACCTTGGGAGAGATCCCACAAATCATAGGACACTATCCTATGATATAAGCTGTTCTGCCCTAGGTAGGGTTTTTAGCCATATAGGATTTGTGCTTTAATGTGTGATAATCATGGAAAATCATACTTTTAAAAAGGAAGGGAGGTGAAGTCAAACAACCTTAGTTTCTGGTAAAGGACAGCTGAGCAGAGGATGGCTTCCTATCAGCCACAGCCCAATAGAGCAGGGGCCTATTTCCAATCAGATACATTCAGGCAAAATAATTAGCATCCTGCTTAGCCCTGTGGGAAGCTCAGGCTATACAGCAAATCAAACATACTTAAATGTTGCTTCAACAATAAGTGGATTCAGACAGAGCCTTAAACAGAATCTGACTGAACCTTAAGTGAAGCCTCAGCTCCATATGACTGACTGCATAAGCATTTGGGGAACAAAAGTCCAATTACAAGAAATGGCAATATTGCAGGGAGATCTGATTTTTCTGGACCTTTTGAACTGGAGTCTGAGGATAACAAAATCATATCAGGCTGGACAAGTAACAATGGTCCATCTTGTGCATGTGATTCTTCTGGGTAAAATGAAGGCCATAATAACAGAACAGTCTTACTCTCAACTGATGCTTGTGTGTTGAAATCAATGTATGAGTGGGAAGGGGTTCAAGCAGCCCTGCTCCCACATCAGTATCTTAACTCATTTACCTGCCATCCTTGCTTGCAGTGCAGTGAAGAAACCTGGTTATACAGTACAGCTGTTTCTGGTGAAAAATCATGTGAGCAAATCATATAAACAAGTTTACGCATACAACTGAATGTTCAAATGCTTCTTCACTGCAGATGCTCCTGCTTAGTTTCAGGATGTAGGGCAGGAGTGTCCAAACTTTTTGAGCCATTGGCTGGTCACATGGTTCCTCCCACCATAAAACATGTCTGTGGCTGTCATAAATGTGTTTATGACAACTATGGGTGCATTTATGGCAGTGTTTTGCACATGTGTGGACATGTCCACTTCCAGTAGTGGCAAGGGTGGCACAGCCTGGATGATTTGGTGCCATGGGTTGGATCTGGCCCACAGGCCATAGTTTGTCCACCCCTGATATAGGGCATATCTGTTGGTGAAGAAGCATTTCTCCAAAATACAAGACCATTAGCTACGAAAAGAACTACTACTTCCTTTTTTTATTCTGCATTATATAGGTATGGTATAGCCTTTATGCCAAGTAGTCAGTTTTTGTGATGCTCTTTGAAGAGATATCTCTATACCGAAGAGCTTAAAATATGACATTGATCTGTAGGCGAGGAAGATGACACATGTGTAGGCAATGAAGAAAAGATAGGCTCTTCTTGTGAAACTTTGGATAAGAACCAAATCTATATAAGTCTATTATGAAAGAGAACAAGAAAGGAAGACATCTTCTGTTTGTGTGCATACTTCTTCTCTTGTAGGGAATTTCTCAAAAACCATGAGGAAAGGAAGAGAAAGATTCTTTTCACCATGTGTTATCTTGGCTGGAATGGGATGCCATGTATAAGAATAGGTGGTTGCGATTAAATATATTCTTTCCATCTTCCTCCTATAGGAAAAAGGGTTGATTGACCTTCATACCAAGAGTTGGTAAAGGGAATGTAACCCTTTGCCTCCCTGTTTTCAGTGCTCAGCATTGATAGGGATTGCTTTGTACAGAAAGGGGAGATAATAAAACTGTATGTTATCCTTTTTTGCTATCAGTTGCAGAGCATAATACATGGGTGTGATCACATGGGAAAATAGATTGTAATTTGGATTGCTTTGGGCCATGCTCTAGGCTTCTAATTTTTTCAGACAGGAGTGATTCCCTGGCAGATGGAAGAGTTATTTTAAGGAAGATCACTCCTGTTAAAGCAACCCTTTCTAATGCAATCAGGTGTATGACTTTGCAGCTATCTGGTCATATCCAAGGTTAAGCAACCTTTGGCCCTACAGAGGTTTTGGACTTTGATCCTTAGAACATTCAGCAGTAAGTGATTATGGGAACTGTAGTCTAAAACATCAAGAAGGCAGATATTGTTTGTTCTGGTACAAAAGACCCATGTTTAAAAAACACGGTTGTGTATATTATAAATGCTGAGCAACATTGCAGGCATTCATGAAGCACATTCCTAGCTCTCATCAAGCATTGATTTCAACAGAATTTGCTTGAAAAGTTCCCCACCCCACCCTCCACAATGATGACAGTTCATATTTCTCAAAACTGATTCAGCACAGCAAAGTACTTAAATCAGTGGACTAAATCTTGCACTGGGAAGTAAAATGATGTTTCAGTGATTTTATGGAAGGCAGCATCATCAGTGAAGGGTGCTGAAGAAAAGGATAGTGCATGTTTTTTTTGTTTTTTTGCCATTTGGCATTCAGAAGATCTGTTTCTCTAGAAGCCTTGCAAAAGATGTCAGAAGGCTGATGCTGCTTCCCTTGAGATAAAGTGTGAACTATTTTAGACAGCCAAAACTGGAGCAACAGCTTGAAAGAGAAATGAACAAATGTTCACTTAAGCTACTCAAGAGAACATTGAATATAAATGAAAGTGACACACTTTTTAATGTCAATTGGAAGGGGAGTTGTTTTCATAGCATATTGTTCTTTCTTTAGAATGTCAGGATAAATTAATAACATTAAATTCCAAATCTTTGAACCTGCCAGAGATAAGAAACAAATGGCATCAAAATGAAAGAAGGGCTTACAAAAGCTTTCAAATGTTGGCATTCGGGTGGTCTGTTCATTTTGCACAGGACAGTTTGGTATGTAGCCCTATGATTGTTCACTTACCAGTTTTTAGAAAACCTTGCAAAGAAGCTATGGGTGGCTTCAAATGGAGAGGAAGAAAGGACAGGAGCTGTTTTATTCATTATTTGCCCATCTTTATTTATAATCACCCACTCCTTTTCTTGTGTCTTACATTTTTCTCTGGAGCTTCTTGTGTTTTGGGAGGAGGGAGGGGCAAGGCAGTCTGTATAGCTAAGTAGCTGGCAAAGAACCATTGATATAGCCCACTATTGGCACTGGCCCACTAACCATGCCTCTCCCATCATTCTCAACTCTGATGGATCTTCTTGTGCCCTCATAAAAAAATCAGATGGAATTTGTTTGTTTTATGAGGTCTCTGTCTCTCTCTCATTGAAATTGGGGCAATTATTTTTATATTACATTTATTCTCCATCTTTCTTAAAAGAAGCCCTAAGCAACATTCATTATGCCCCTCATGTCTTTTGTCCTCACAAAAAGCCTATGAGAGATAAGGGTGAGAATGGAAGCGCGGCGCCAAAATGGCCGCCGCGCTCTTTGCGGGCCCCCCCCACCGGACGAAACCATCCGGGTAGTTAGGGGCGTGGCCAGCACCCTAATAAAAGGGGCTGGCCACGAGGCAGCCGTGCTGCCATTTTGGCGAACCGACGGAGCGGAGAAGTTTTTCCTCCTTACCTCCGTCGCTCGTGTCCTCTTGGGGGAAGCCTTTTCGGGCAGCTTTCTCTTGTTTTAGGCTTCCTAGCTACCTTAGCCATGCCCTCGAAGAAGAAGGCAGCCGCGAACGTGGCTCGATCGGCGCGGAGGCGTCAGCCGGGTCGGAGGACCGCGACTGCGCCCGTTCCGCAGCCACCTTTAGCAGACCCCACCGGGAACGGTGGGATGGGATCGGTAGCTCCTTGGCCTGATGCGCGGAGCATACCTGCTGCCCCGGACGGGGCCTCGGCCCTTGGCCCCTGCCATGGTCTGTGCGGCGGGGCCCTCTTGCCCGGGTGCGCAATTCCCTATGGGGGGTGCGAGCCACGGAGGGTGGTTGGGTTCCCTGCCTTTGCAGGGCGTTCCCACGGCTCCCCAGGGGCTGAGCATGGGCTCTTGGCCTTATCTGGCCCCTGGGGCTCAGGGACCTGGACAGGTACCCGTGAATTATGGGCCGGTTGCCCAATTGCCCCCTGTTGGGGCCGGGGCCTATGTCGATGTGGAGGCCCTCCTGGCCCGGGTGGCGGCCCTTGAAGCATCCTTGGCAAGGGCCAACCAAACAGGGGTGTCTCTAGGTTTTCAGGTGCCCCCTTTGGCCGCCGAACAGCGGCCGGCGATGGGTCGGGTTGAGCCGCCTGAGGCGCGCGGGCCGGTGGTGGCCACTGCCTCGCAGCTCCCCACCCCACAGGTGCAGCAGTCTGGTGCTGGTCTGGCCCTGTCGACGAGCTCAGCTTCGGTCGTGAGCTCCGACGCCCCCAGCGGGCCGGAACCCCCGGTGGGGGCGGCCCGCGGGGGTGCAGCGGGTGAGTATGCAGTCCAAGCTAATGCACCCACACAACTGACTTCCTTGGGGGGGGGGGGCTGTTCAATGGCCTTGGCCTCGCTTGGGTGGCCCGGCGGCCCAATGGCCCCCGGCCCACCCAGCGACTTTGCCCGTGACACAGGGCCTGGGTCGGGGTGGTGCCCCCAATGTGCTGGAAATGTGTTGGGGATCCCCGGGCTGGCTCAGGCTCATTTTCCTTTGCCCGTAGTTCCCTCAGTGCCGGTGTCGGCTTTGCCAACAGCAGGGTATTCCTTGCCCTTGGGGGACCATTTGGCCCAGTCTACCAAGGAAAAGATTTGGAGGGGCGAGTATGTAGATATCTTCTCCCTTCTAAATAGGGAGCCGACCAAGGAAGAGAGGGAAGGGCTGGACGAGAAGGATAAGGAGCAGGTACGTCGTCGTAAGCCGCCACGCACGTGGGCAAATTGGTTGCCAGCGTACCTGATTTACATGGCCGTTTACCTCAGGGCTAGGCCGGATTTGGCTATCCCTATGGTCCAGTATCTGGACAATATTTACCGGGCTATGGTTGACTTCCCGGGTCTGTCATGGCTGGCTTACGACGAAGAATTCAGCATGAGGATTCCACTGCACCCAGAGATGAGGTGGGATGAGCCCTGCCAGAAGCTGTGGCTTCTGTATATGACCCCCACGCGCCCGGCGCCTGGGGAGAGATACCATTGTGGACATGCGGTCCAACGAGCGGCCCCGGTACAGGTACCCCGCCAAGTGGCGGGGCAGGGGGTTTCAGCCCGCCTGCTGTGCTGGACCTTCTCGTCCAATGGTTCTTGCAACAGGAAAAATTGCAAGTACAAGCATGAGTGCCCCTCTTGTTCTGGCCCCCATGCTGCCTCCGCCTGTCCCAGGCCGGGAGGATACGGGGGCAGGGGTAGGGGCGGACAAGGGGCAGGTAAGACTGCCATGGAGGGAGCGGGTTCACCAAAAGGCCCCCTCCCCGATTAATGTCGACATGCTGGAGAGTTGGCTCGCATTGTACCCGAGGAGAGCAGACGCTGTGTACCTCCTTCAGGGTTTCTCAACTGGGTTTTCGTATTCCTTTCACGGGGGATAGGTCACCGCAGGATGCACCTAACCTTTTGTCACTTAGGGGAAGGGAGGAGGTGGCTGCCGCCAGCATTAATAAGGAGATTGCTGCGGGCAGGGTCGCTGGCCCTTTCCCCGCACCCCCGTTCCACAACCTTAAAGTGTCTCCGCTAGGACTAGTGCCCAGGAAGTCCCCGGGCGAGTTCCGCCTTATTCACCATTTGTCCTACCCAGCCGGCCACTCAGTCAATGATGCTATCCCTGATGACCTTTGTTCTGTCGGGTATACATTCTTTGACCAGGCATTGCGCATGGTGCGCTCATGTGGCCCGGGTGCACTGTTGGCTAAGTGTGACATTAAGTCGGCGTTTCGCCTCTTGCCCGTGCACCCGGGTGACTTCGAGTTGCTGGGTTTCAAATTCCGGGGTGAATATTATTTTGACAAAGCCATGCCATTCGGCTGTTCCATATCCTGCTCGGCTTTCGAGCGTTTCAGTACCTTCCTGCAGTGGGCATTTGTCCGTAGGTCGGGGTCTCGGTCTGTAGCCCATTACCTGGATGACTTTTTATTCGGGGGTGAACGGGGCTGGGACACGTGCACACGTCTCCTCAACACATTTCAGACGCTAATGGAGGAACTCGGTGTCCCTTTAGCGCCCGAAAAGACCGAAGGCCCGTCTAATAAGTTAATATTCCTGGGGGTGGAAATTGACACTGTAGCGCAGGCGTCTAGGTTGCCCGCAGACAAGGTGTCAAGGATAGTGGCCCTTATATCGGACTTGCTGGCTAAGTGCAAGGCATCCCTTCGGGGATTGTAGGTGCTACATGGACATCTCAATTTCACTTGCAGGGTGGTCGCACCTGGCAGGGCATTTGCTCGGCGCTTGTGCGACGCCATGGCAAGCTTATCCAGGCCCCATCATAGGGCGAGATTGACACGGGGCATCAGGGCAGATCTGCACGTATGGCTCCAGTTCCTGAGGGAGTTCAATGGGGTCTCATTTTGGAGGTCTGACCTCCTGGCTTCGCCCCAATTTCAAATTCAGTCTGATGCCTCGGGATCCCTTGGTTATGGGATGTACTTCAATGGGAAGTGGGCATATGGTGGATGGCCACCAGCCTGGTCAGGCACGGGTCGCCTGAGGGATCTCACATATTTGGAATTTTTCCCATACTGGGGGCCTTGATGCTATGGGGTGAGGAGTGGGCCAACTCTGTGGTGCATTTCTGGTGTGACAATGCGGCTGTTGTCCACATTGTCAACTCACAGACCTTTAAATCTCCCAGGGTCATGGATCTTGTGCGCCAGTTTGTATTGCGCAGCCTGCGCCTCAATGTACTGTTCAGAGCCAGGCATGTCCCGGGGGTGAATAATGATATTGCTGATGCTTTGTCCCGCCTGCAGATCTCCCGGTTCTGTGCCTTTGGCTCCGGATGCGGAGGAATTTCCCTCGCCACTACCGCAGGAGATATGGACCATTGGCAAGGAGAGGTGAACCGGGCGATAGGCATGTCACTGGCGCCACGCACGCGTAAGGCGTATCTCCACGCGTTGGTTGCATTTCGGACCTTTTGTTCCCAATCTCGCCTGCCAGATACCTGGCCGATCCCAGTGGCCCACATCCTCCGTTTCATGGTTTACCTGCACGCCCAGGGCCTGGCACCCCGCACCATAGCATCTAGGCTATCAGCGCTGGCTTTTATGGCCAAGGTGGGAGGTCACGCGGACAGTACCGCTGATTTCCGTGTGAGACATGTTTTGGAGGGGTGGGTGCGGGAACGTGGGCGTTGCCTGGACGACCGTCACCCAATTTCCCCTGGGGTACTTACCCAACTGGCACGAGGCTGGCATGACCTATGTTTCAATAGGTATGAGGCAGCCCTGTTTCGTGCGGCTACAACGGTGGCCTTTTTTGGAGCGCTCCGCATCAGCGAGCTTATGATGCTGTCTAAGGCGGATGCAAGTCGTAGGGCACTGGAACTCGAAGATGTCTATGTTGCTATGATTGGGCTCAGTTGAGGATACGCTCCTCTAAAACAGATCAGCACGGCGTAGGCAGTTGAGTAATACTGCTACGATGTTCCTTGGAAGACATCTGTCCGGTTGGTGCCCTACAGGAGTTTCTTGCACTGTGTGGCATGCACCATGCCCCGTTTTTTCTGTCACCAGGGTGGGTCTCCCCTCACTCAGCCATTCCTGCAGGATGGGGGCGGTTTCTACTGCAGCTACTTTTGGGTACTCTGGGGCTGAAATACGCCGCATGGGAAGGTGGGGATCACATTGTTTTCAGTTTTGTGTTCACCCTCTTCAACCGTGAGTGCCAGTTTAGTCACTGCAATGTTTCTCACCCCCCCTTTTTTCCTTGACAGACTCTGGGTGTCGTTTTACACCGGTGACAGTAGGGCTGGTGGGCCGTTGCCACGTGCACAGGGCAGCACGTTACGCTGCCCAGGGCAGCGCGTTACGCTGCACAGGGCAGCACGTTACGCTGCGGCGACAGAGTGGGACCCCGACTGGGACTGGGTGCATCCGCACATCTCAGGTGGTGTGGTAAGCGCGGCATGTTATGGCGGGAACTGTTGCCATTCCTTTTCTACATCAGGGATGCTGACTCGCCTGATGTCCTGGTTATTCACCTTGGGGGCAATGGTTTCGGACAGGTCACTGGCCTATCGCGGAAGCTTGCGATTTGCAGTCACCTGGCCTACTCACATTATGTGTGGCTTGCCACACCCCTCATTTGGTCGGACATGATACCGCAGTACGCTTACAGGGGAGCGTTTGGCCTCCAGGCGCTTGACCGGGCTCGTCGCTCCAGGGCTATTGCCCGGTTCCTTTTTGATATGGGTTGGGGACGCGTCATTCGCCTCCCCATCATCAGTCTGCAAAATTATGAGCTTTATTCAGGGGAGGGGGCCCATCTGTCGCGAGGAGGTATGGACCTCCTGCTGAGTGATTGGCGAGCAGGCCTGTCGACCGAGCTGACGGTCTTGGGGGGGGGGGGCGTCGAGCCTTTATTGAAGCCTCTCCGGGTGGCGGGTAGCACTGGTAAGGTAAACATTTATGACCCACAGGTATCCGGCAGGTTCGCAATTGACTGGACAACACTAGATAGGCATAAGTTGTTTAAACGTTGTCCGGTCAACGACGAACCAGGTGAGGGGGTGATGGTTACCACTAGACAGCTGGAATCACCCCCTGATTTTACGGATACACGTCAGGGGGTGGGGTCATAGTTAGATATTGACTACGGTCAACAATTTGTTTGTTGTCAACAAACAAATTGATACAAATAGATACATTGTAACAATTGCCGTTGGCAATTTTGGGTGGTACCTTACCAGTGTTACTTCGGCCTGCTTGCCTTAAGAATTATGATTGGTCGTTTTACCAATAGAAATTTATAATTCGGACTAGGGCTTGAATCAATAAATGTGGCCCATGCCGTTATCCACTTTCATTTGTGTCTGAGTCCATCATTGGGGGGGTGCGCCTGCAATGGAAGCGCGGCGCCAAAATGGCTGCCACGCTCTTTGCACCCCCCCCCACTGGACGAAACCATCCGGGTAGTTAGGGGCGTGGCCAGCACCCTAATAAAAGGGGCTGGCCACGAGGCAGCCGTGCTGCCATTTTGGCGAACCGACGGAGCGGAGAAGTTTTTCCCCTCCACCCCCTCCCTAGTTAACAGTGTGATTTCTTGGTCGCTTCGGGGCCGGGTGGGAATTTTTGGCTGGGACTCGCAATTGGCCTTTGAGTCCTGGCTTTTTCGCCCATCTCACACTGTTGCTATGGTTTGATATAGGGGTTTGTCTGTGCTACTGTTGACTTTGGTCACATTGGCGGGTAGCACTGGTAAGGTAAACATTTATGATCCACAGGTATCCGGCAGGTTCGCAATTGACTGGACAACACTAGATAGGCATAAGTTGTTTAAACGTTGTCCGGTCAACGACGAACCAGGCAAGGGGGTGATGGTTACCACTAGACAGCTGGAATCACCCCCTGATTTTACGGATACACGTCAGAGGGTGGGGTCATTAGTTAGATATTGACTACGGTCAACAATTTGTTTGTTGTCAACAAACAAATTGATACAAATAGATACATTGTAACAATTGCCGTTGGCAATTTTGGGTGGTACCTTACCAGTGTTACTTCGGCCTGCTTGCCTTAAGAATTATGATTGGTCGTTTTACCAATAGAAATTTATAATTCGGACTAGGGCTTGAATCAATAAATGTGGCCCATGCCGTTATCCACTTTCATTTGTGTCTGAGTCCATCATTGGGGGGGTGCGCCTGCAAAGAGAGAGTAACTTCCTCAAACATCAGAGCAAGTTCAGAATGTGGGTCTTTTCTAGCCCTTCAGGTCTTCTTAGCAATGATCCAACACTATTAATGCCAAACTATAAACACATGTGCAAGCAGATTGCATATCAGTATTGACTGGTTACTGACTGTTGTTCATTTGTAGAGCTATTCTGCAGAACACAAGTAGCTTATTAAGCAGGATCACATGAAATTTAGGAGCATGGGAAGTTACATTGTAGTGGGTCAGTACTTTGATCCATCTCATCCAGGATTGCCAAGTACACTTGGCAGTGGTTGTCTAGACTTTCAAGCTAGATTCTTCCCTAGCCCTGCCTGGAGCTATTTGGTATTTCCTGGCTACCTGCCTTCCAGCTTCCAACCAGGTATGGATATGTTTAGCTTCCAAAATCAGACAAAATTGGGTTTGTTCATAGTAGTTCAGTGGCATATAAAGATGGCTGGCTGTTGATTTCATTGTATCATTTTAGGAACTACATGTACTATATTAGTTAAGCATTAGACTTAAAATCCTCATGAAGTGCCTGGAGTTCATTTGCACCTGGAAAGAGAGTTTCTAAAGGGCTACTACATTGACAAATAATAGGAGAAATGCTCTGTGATTGGGATGGTCATATTCATATTATTTTCCTTGACTACATAATATAGAAGGTAATGAGAGTCAATCTGGAGTACTCACAAATCAATCTGTATTCCCCCCACCCCACAACTGCTGCTAGGGATTCTACTCTTTCCCCAACTGAAAACATTTGCAAGCACGGCGCCAAAATGGCCGCTGCGCTCTTTGCGTCCCCCCCACCCGGACTCAGACATCAGGGTGAGTTAGGGGGCGTGGCCACCCCTTTTTAAAAGGGGTGGCCACGAGGCAGCCGAGCTGCCATTTTAGAATGCGACGGAGCGGAGAAGTTTTCTCCATTGCGTTTTCTTTGCTTCCCCTCTCTGCTTTTCAAACAGAGTTTTTCATTTGCTTATTGAGATCGTGGTATTCAAAGCAAAGGGTTGCGAGTTGGATCCCTGGCTAGGGATCGTTCAGGAGCAGCTTATTTCTTCTGCTTGGGAGACATGGCTCCCAAGCGCAAGGTGCCGGCTGCCAAGCCGCAGCTGAGGGGAAGGGCTCTGCCTACCCCCTCTTCAACCAGGGGGCCGCCACTGGGCCAGAGGGCTCGGGCGGCACCCCCACAACAGAGTGGTGGGGTTGCTTTGCCCACTGCCACCAATGCGGGCGAACAGGCTTCCGCCTGCCAGCCCGGCCCAGGTTTTCAGTCAGCCCCTCTGGGATCCCTGCCCCTGTAGGGCCTTTTCCCGGCTTGGGGCAGGGTGGCCCATTTGGGCCCGGTGTGGGTTTCCGCCCCACCATTCCTCCGGCCCCACACGGGCCGGATTTTTGGACATGGCTCTATTCGGGCCCGGGATCCCCATTTGGGTTTCCCCTCCAACAATTACCCAGTGGGCCATCTGGCCCATCCGGCCAACCTTACATGGGTGGCTCAGAGACTGTTGATGCACTTCTCGCACGCATTTCGGTGCTGGAGGCATCAATGGGCATTGACCCACCACCTTCCGATGGTGGGCTGGCTAATCCTTCAATTCCGGCCCACTCGTCAATTCCGGCCCACATGTCGGCCACGACTCTCCAGCGGGCCGCCAACAGGGTCGAGCTGCTTGAGGCCATCAGGCCAGCCCAAGCTGGTGCCTTGCAGCTTCCCGCCCGACCAACACAGCAGGACTTGCCGCTGGGGACCAGTCCGGCGTGGCAGGGGTGCAGCGGCATGTAGAGCTCGATATCTGTCGCGAGCTCCGATGCCCGCCGTGGGCTGGAACCCTCAGTGGGGGCGGCTCACGGGGGTGCACCGAGTGAGTATCCTGGTCAATTGAGTACACCAGCGACACTATCCAGTCACACTGGGGGGGTTCAGTGGCCATGGCCACGGCAGGTTACTGTGGGTGGGCAGTTGTATCCACACTGCCCTGTTAACTCTTAGTTGCCTAATTGCCCCCCCCCCCCAGTTAGGGCAGGGGTGACCGCCCCTGTGGGTATGCCAAGCGTTGCAGGGGCTATTCAGGGCCCGCTGCGCATACCCTCGATCCAATATGTGCCGATGGCGGCTCTGCCAATGGCTGGTTATTCCTTGCCCCTGGGTGATCTTCTATTCCAGGCCACGTGGGAGAAGATTTGGCGAGGGGAATATGTGGATATCTTCTCCCTCTTAAACCGTGAGCCCACCAAGGAAGAGAGGGAGGGACAGGATGACAGGAACAAGGAGTTGTCCCTTCGTCATAAGCCACCGCGTACCTGGGCCAATTGGTTGCCGGCCTATCTCATCTATATGGCAGTATACCTGAGGGCCTGGCCTGACTTGGCCATTCCGATGGTACAATACCTGGATAATATTTACAGGGCGGTGGTTGATTTCCCTGGCCTGTCGTGGTTGGCTTACGACGAAGAATTTAGGATGAGAGTGGCCCTCCATCCTGAGATGAGGTGGGATGAGCCCTGCCAGCAATTGTGGCTCTTGTACATGACTCCCACGTGGCCAGCACCTGGTGACAGGTATCATTGCAGCCATGCCGTGCAGCGGGCTGCTGTTACACAGGTTCCCCGCCAGTCGGTGGGGCAGGGGGTTCCAGCCCGCCTGCTGTGTTGCAGCTTCTCAGCTAGCGGAGTGTGCAACAAGCGTCAGTGTCGATTCCGGCACGAGTGTCCCTCTTGTTCTGGCCCTCACGCCGCCTCTGTGTGCCCGCGGGCTGGTGGGTCATGAGGCAGAGGTAGGAGTGGGCAGGGGGCAGTCAGAGTGCCCTCTGACGGTGCTAGCCATGCAAAAGGCCCCCTCCCCAATTAACGTCCCAGTGCTGGAACAATGGCTTTCCGCTTATCCTAGACGGGATGATGCGAGGTACCTACTCGAAGGTTTCCAGTTTGGTTTTCATATACCCTTTAGGGGTGTTCAGGGGCCTCAGGATGCCCCGAACTTACTTTCTATTAGGGGTAATGAGGATATTGCTGCACAAAGCATAGCTAAGGAGGTAGCTGCAATGAGAGTTGCTGGGCCGTTTACTGACCCACCATTCCCTAACTTAAAAGTATCTCCTTTGGGTTTAGTCCCGAAAAAGTCCCCGGGTGAATTTCGCCTAATTCACCACCTTTCTTACCCTGTGGGTTCCTCGGTCAATGATGCGATACCTGATGATCTTTGCTCGGTCAGATATACATCATTTGACCAGGCCTTACAGATGGTACACTCCTGTTGTCACGGGGCGCTCCTGGAAAAGTGCGATATCAAATCGGCATTCTGATTACTGCCAGTGCATCCCGATGACTTTGAGCTGTTGGGTTTTTGTTTTCGGGGCAAGTTCTACGTAGATAAGGCCATGCCTTTTGGCTGTTCTATTTCCTGTTTGGCATTCGAACGATTTAGCACCTTCCTCCAATGGGCCTTTGTTTGTAGGTCGGGGTCCCAGTCTGTAGCCCACTACCTCAATGACTTTTTGTTCAGGGGTGAGCAGGGCTCCTTGCCACATTTCAGGTGCTTATGCGGGAACTGGGTGTCCCCTTAGCACCTGAAAAGACTTAGGGCCCAGCCACCACGCTCACCTTTTTAGGTATCAAAATTGACACTGTCGCACAGGCATCCAGGTTACCCGTGGAAACACAGATCTCGGCTGCGATTATGGCAATGATTGCCAAGTGTAAAGTGTCTCTTCGAGAGTTACAGGTGCTTCACAGCCACCTCAATTTCGCTTGCAGGGTGGTAACCCCGGGCAGAGCTTTTGCCAGGCGTCTGTGTGACGCCATGGCTGGCCTATTAAAACGCCACCACAGGATCCGGCTGACCAGGGATATACGGGCAGACCTTTCGGTTTGGCTCACATTTCTCCAGGATTTTAATGGGGTCTCTTTTTGGAGATCAGACCTTCTGGTCAGCCCTCAGTTCCAAGTACAGTCGGATGCCTCCAGCTCTCTGGGTTATGGGATTTATTTCGAGGGGCGGTGGGCCTATGGCCAATGGCCTCATGCATTGCAAAGCACAGATCGCCTACGCGATCTTACTTTCCTAGAATTTTTCCCCATCTTGGGAGCACTAATGCTGTGGGGCAACAAGTGGGCCAATTCGGTGGTCCACTTTTGGTGTGACAATGCTGCAGTGGTGCACATTGTTAATGCCCAGACGTCCAAATCCCCCAGAGTCATGGCATTGGTTCGTCAATTTGTTTTGAGATCCCTACGCCTCAATGTGCTGTTCAGGGCCAGACATGTGCCAGGCATTAATAATGATATTGCTGATGCTTTATCCCGCCTGCAGATCTCCTGGTTCCGTGCCTTGGCTCCAGAAGCAGAGGAATTTCCCTTTCCACTCCCGGCCAAGAGTTGGACATTTGGCGAGGAGAGGTGAACCGGGCGATCGGCATGTCTTTGGCACCTCACACACGTAAGGCGTATCTACATGCTTTCCTACAATTTAGAACCTTTTGCGGGCAAAGGCAGTTGCCCGAAGCGTGGCCGATACCAGTCAACCAGATTTTACAATACATGGTTTACCTTCACGGTCAGGGGTTGGCCCCCCGTACCATAGCCTCTAGGCTTTCGGCATTGGCATTTATGGCCAAGGCACGGGGCTTCGCTGACTGCGTGAATGACTTCCGCATACGACATGTTTTGGAAGGGTGGACACGTGAACGTGGCCGCCGCCCGGACACACGTCTCCCCATTTCGCCAGGTGTTCTTACCCACCTTGCACAAGGCTGGCATAACTAGTGTTATGATAGGTACGAGGAGGCTCTCTTTCACGCAGCTACCACTGTAGCTTTCTTTGGAGCACTCCGCATCAGTGAGCTGGTCCCATTGTCTAAAGGGGACGTGTCTCGTAGGACACTGGAACTCGACGATGTCTATATCACCCAAGAGTGGGTTCAGTTGAGGATACGGTCCTCAAAGGTTGATCAGCACGGCATAGGCAGTGGAGTAAGACTGCTACGATGCTCAATTGATGACATCTGTCCGGTTGGTGCCCTACACGAGTTTTTGGCAGTGCGTGGTACACACCCTGGCCCGTTTTTCTGCCACCAGGATGGGTCTCCACTGACTAAATTCCAGTTTTGGAAGGTGACCGTATGGCACTTCACAGTGTTGGCCTCCCCGGAGCTCGTTACGGCACCCATTCTTTCAGGATAGGAGCCGCATCCACTGTGGCTGCGTTTGGGTACTCTGAGGCTGATATACGCCGGATGGGCAGATGGGGATCTATGCGTTTTGCATTATATGTATGCCCTCTCAATGCATGAGTACTAGTTATGTCATTAATTCTTTTTCCTTCTTTTACAGACCCTGTGTGTCCACGCACACCGGTGGCAGTATGGCTGGTGGGCCACAGTTATGTGCACTGGGCAGCACAGTATGCTGCGGCGACAGAGTGGGGACCCCATCTCGGGCTATGTGCAGCCGCACGTATGCGATGGTACGGTAAGCACGGCATGAGATGGCAGGAACTGTTGCCATTCCTGTTTTCCATCAGGGATGCTGGACCGCCTGATGTCCTTATCCTGCACCTCGGTGGCAATGATCTCGCACAGGTCACTGGCCTTTCTTTAAAATTGTCGGTTTGCAGTGACCTAGCCTATTTACATCACTTATGGCCGTCCACGCGGCTGCTATGGTCGGACATCGTGCCACGACAGTCTTACAGGGGAGGCATTGACCTCCGTGCTCTTGACCGCACTCGCCGGTCAGTGAACAGGGCTGTTGCCCAGTTCCTTGTGGACAATGGCTCTGGGATGGCCATTCGACATCCTAGGATAGGCTTGCAGGATTTTGATCTCTATGCAGGAGATGGGGTCCACTTGTCGGCCAGAGGTATGGACCTCTTTCTTGAGGATGTGCAAACAGGCCTGTTGACCGAGCTGATGGTCTGGGGGGGCGGGGGGGGAGGCGGTGAGTCATCATGGACGCCTCCCCGTGTGGCGGGTAGCACTGGTAAGATAAAGATTTATGACCCATAGGTATCCATAGGTATCCGGCAGGTTCGCAATTGACTGGCCAACACGTAGACAGGTACAGGGGAAATAGGTTTGGCCAGTCAAGGGCGAACCAGGCAAGGGGTGATGTCAGGAGCTTCACAGCCTGCATCACCTTGATATTTCAACGGATACACGTCATAGGGTGGGGTCAGTAGATAGTTTATTGACTCCGGTCAACAATTTGTTTGTGTCAACAAACAAATTGATACAAATAGATACATGTAGCCAATTGCCATTGGCATTTTGGGAGGAACCTTACCAGTGTTACTGCGGCCTGCTTGCCTTAAAGAATTACATTTGGATGACTACACCAATTGAAAGTGATAATTCGGACTAGGGCATTGTTCAATAAAAGTGGCCTGATGCCTTTAATCCATATACCGGTGTCTGAGTCTTTCTTTGGGGGGTGCGCCTGCAATGCATGGGTTCAAGCAGTGTGATTGCCTGAACTGATGCAGCTACATGTTGAATGGGTGAACAGAGTCTGGCTCTCCATACTTCTTAGTCGAATGTAGGGAAACAGCAAGCAAAGGGGCATTCAGATGTGTGTCAGTTTCTCATAACTGCATGCTCTTTGTTTCTGTTAGAGAGTTTCAGATGGTTCGGCCCAATTACTCCAGATTCAGTCATTTGTCTTTAAAGTCTTTTATTTTCAGTGCCCGCAGTGATGGTCTCAATGATCAGGATAGGGAATGGGTCAGCGGGTAAGTGAGGGTCCTTTAATAGGGTTAGGTGAGGTCAGAGGAGTAGGGTTACATAGGCAATGCATTGTGGTATATGTAGTTCAGGGCAGTGTGATATTACATCTAACAGTTACTAAAGCATTTTAAAGGATCAGTGCCAGCACTCATGTGCTGGGGTACTTAAGAGACCAGAAAGAGCGACAAAATGTGTGTACACATGGAGGAGTTGGCAATCATCTGCTGTTTACAAGACCAGTTGGTGGAAGTCCATTTCCTTTAGCCAAACAGATAGGAGGAAATTTGTTGCCAGCCGTTGTCTGCAGCTTTTAAGTTAGCGGCCCTACTGTAGACATGCTTCCAGAAAACTGGATGGCTACAGTAGAGTTCCTTAACGCGTGCTCAGTGCCAATTTCTTCCTTTTCCGACTGCTTGTGATTGGCTAAAGCAATTCACTTGGGGGAACCCAATTTCCCAGGTGTTAATTCATCGCAGATCACTTTGTATTTACCTACTGTGTTGTTGCACCTTTAATTATGTAATCTTTTGCAGTATAGGAGTCCCATGACAGTCAGGCATTGTCCATTTCTCCCAATAAAATTAGGGCTAAAAGGGAGGAGAACTAAGAAAGAGCCTTCTTGAAGATTGTGGTATTTTTTAACCACAATGTGGCATACCCCAGGCAATGGCCACCTTGTGCCGGGTAACCTTTCTTACACTAGGTCAGGCAAAAGCAACAACAACTGCAGAATTAACTTACCAAAATGTGGCTTCGTTTTGGCAGCTTCACATCTGGTCTAGACATGGAAGAAGAAAAAGAAGGGCTAGAGGGATTGTCTGAGAAATGGTAGTGTCCATTGGATTGTCCTGTAGTTGAGTCACTACAAAACAATGCTTGTGCAGCAGAAACAAATGTCAATGCATAAGCTTTAGCATCCTGAAGTAAACTTTGATAAACCATCACTGATAAACAAAGTACACCAGAGATAAAAACCTTCTGAGAATAATCCAGTGTACATCCCCTTGAGATATAACCTTGGTGGAGTAAATCTGCTGAGGTCGTTTTGACCAATTTTTTAAAGGACCTTACAAGACAGTGAATGACATGAGCTTTATGTCTGCCACATCTCTGGACATTAAAAGTGGCAAGAAAAATTAGCTAAGGGAGGTGGGGACAATGGCAGAGATTTAGTGATGATTTGGGTTTGTAACTTCCTCTGTCATTGTAATGGTTGTAATGGTACAGAAGAATTGTATAATGAAAAAAAATTACACATCTCCAGAAAAATGAAAAATAGGGGATTAGATGAAATTGAACATCTGGTCCATCTGGTGGGTTGAAGATTTCCAGATTGTATAAGCAGGTATTTCATATAATTATACTTCTTGAAAAACTAAGAGTTTAGCTGGGGAGTCCAATAAAAAAGACATTCATAACACCTTTACTTTCATGATTTTCCAATCAAGTGCTTTTCATTCCATTCTGTAGCATATTGTCAAAAGTTTATTGTCTTATCTCAGCTAAAATAGCCAGCAAGGAATGAAAGATGGATAGATAGTGGTGTGATCATGCAATTTTAGGCTCAAAGGATTTATGCCTAGATGTTGATGATGATGATGATGTGTATTGTACTACTCACTTTTGCTCTGACGTTACTACATAATTATGCCAAAAGAGAGTTGGACTCTTTGGCTGCCATGGAGCTGAAACCACAATATACTCATTGAATCAGTGGAACTGAGAGAAGAATTAACTCACCAAATCTCCACTGTTTCCAATGGGCTTTCTCTAGTTGCAACTTGTTGCATTTCATCTATTGAAACCTGTTCATGTAAATAGAATTAAGAGTACTGGAGAATTTGAATTGATCAGCCAGTGACCTCCAGCTTTGTTTTATTGAACCCTCCACCCTCTGACCATGTATCTATGGGAGATTTGGGGCTTGCAGTCCCACACAACTGGAGGGCACCAGACTGAGGATTTCTAATGCAGCCCATTTGGTTTAAAATATTCATGGACAATTTTTGGCCTTTTGATATTATACCGACAAATACTAGAATTGCCAATGCAAGCGTTCTACATCTACAGTAAAAACAGTCCTGACATAGGGCCACCCAACCTCTGTTTAAAAACTTCCAAACAAGAACCCACCAGGTATTTTCAAAACAAAGATGTTGATTTGAGCTGTTCAATTTTTCATGTCAAGGATGTTCTAATTACTTTCCCCTAACACAAGTTCAGATAGTTATACTAATCTAGCACTCAGACAGAATTTGACAGTGATAAGCAGACAGGCAGGGCAGATAGGGCTATTACTTGTATGGTGTGTCCTAGATGAAAAGAAAGCCTCACTGTTCTGATTGTAAAGTACAACAGAGCAGCACAACACAACACTTGCCTGATGTTCTGCTTATAAATAGATTCTTCCCAAGAGTGTGAGCTAGCAACAGCCCTAAGTGCAAAGGAGTGGGAGAATGCTGAGAAAAACAGTGCTATTAGAGGGAAAAAGAGACATGGTTGGGGAATCACAAAAGGAGTGGCTGCTCTCTGAGCCTAAATGCATTTTAAGGTAGTAATTTACAGAAAAGACTTGATTGAAAGTAGATTCAGAAAGCAAGCTTCATTGGTTTTTTTAAAAATATCATGTAGAAACCAGGATTCTGTTTTAAGTTAATATGGAATAAAAAAGGGGAAGAATGTATAATTTGTGGATGGAATTAAGCCTCATCATTTTATCAGGTTTTTATCAGCTTGCCTTGTGAATGAATTGCTATAATTTAGAATTTTGTGTGAAATATTGAGAGAAAGGTAGTAAGTTTGTCGCACGTAAAGATCTGTTTTCATTGTTCTTTCCAGCTAGAATTATTCCACTGATGGAATGTTCTTTGTTCCTCCTAATGTTTCTTCCAGCAGAATGAGGAGCGAGACAGTTTTTGACAGTTCCTCCTCCTCCTAAGCCTGCTCCTAAGATAAAGCCCAAGGGACTCACCCAGACTGTGCTGAAGGTGGGCTGAGGGCTGCAGATCAGAAGGGGAAATCATGAGAAGTTACCCCATTTGATTGATCCTTTTGACTTTTGTTTAGCTATGTTTTGTGCCATTTATCTTAGAGCAGCAAAATTCCAACTTAGAATTACTGAATAACACAGGATACATTTGGTTTTCTATATTTATACTTTTTGGAGTGAGGTTTGTTTGTTTAACATGTGTACTATGAAGCTTATTTTTATGTTATCATTTGTCGGGGTGTGTAATTGCACAATGAAAGTGGAGCAATTATTAAATTTTGAATTGTTTGCAAGTTCTCTCTGAAGTTCCCTTCGCACTCACAGCACATTCAAGGCTAAAACAATTACTCAGACCAAAAATTTGAGGTAAAAGATAAAAAAGATATTTACTAATTATACACTCAGAAAACTGAACAAGCTGGGTTCAGGTTTACAAGCTGGGTTCAGGTTTACAAGCTGGGTTCAGGTTTGTTAGAAGAGGATGAAGATTTAGATTAGTTACAAGGTAAGAATGAAGAGGGTTTTCCTCCATTACTACTGTGTGGCTGAAAAATAAAGGTTTCCCTTGCTCGAAAGCCAGTCGTATCCGACTCTAGGGTGCAGTGCTCATCTCTGTTTCTAAGCCGAAGAGCCAGCGCTGTCTGCTTCTGCAGATGTTTCCGTGGTCATGTGGCAGGCATGACTAGACACCGGAGCACACGGAACGCTGTTACCTTCCCACCGAAGTGGTCCCTATTTATCTACTTGCAATTTCTTGCTTTCGAACTGCTAGGTTGGCAGGAGCTGGGACGAAGACGGGAGCTCATTTCCGTCCTGCAGTACTCGGGAATCGAACTGCTGACCTTCCGCTTCCCAGTCAGCGTCTTAGCAACTTGAGCCACTGCAGTCCACTGGCTGAAAAATACAGAGAGAATTAAAAAATGGCTGCATCTCCCTCAAGAACAAATGGGCAACTGCTTCCTACAAACAGGAGATGAGGGATAGGCAATGAAATTTCAGGTGGGAAGCCAGGGAATTTTTCTGATTGGTTAGCAAACAAAACCTGCAAACAAGTTAGTCCTGGAAACAGAAGCTCCCTCTTCCCAAGAATTATGTGTTAACCTTTTGTATGTTGAATTGCCATGTCCCAACATTAAAGGTAAAGGTAAAGGTCATCCTTGCTCAAAAGCCAGTCTTATCCAACTCTATGGTATAGTGCTCATCTCTGTTTCAAAGCCGAAGAGCCAGCGCTGTCTGCTTCTGCAGACATTTCCGTGGTCATGAGGCAGGCATGACTAGAGACTGGAGCACATGGAACACTGTTTACCTTTCCACCAAAGTGGTCCCTATTTATCTACTTGCAATTTTTTGCTTTCGAACTGCTAGGTTCGCAGGAGTTGGAACAAAGACAGGAGCTCATTCCATCCTGCAGTATTCAGGAATCGAACTGCTGACCTGCCGCCTTCCAGTCAGCATGTTAGCCACTTGAGCCACTGCAGTCCAACATTATTATTAAGTCCAAAAGACAGACCTTAATGCACTTCTAATTTATGAAAGTGTCTGCAGCTTTTTCAGACAGTCATTATATGAATGTTCTCTTTATCCAGAGATATATGTGGTCTTGATTCTGTATATCAGGGGTGGCCAAACTTTTTATGCCGTGGGCCCATGCCCCTGGACAGCTGAGTTGGTTGGACCACCACACCTGGAAGCAGGCACATTTTACAGCTGATGTAAATGCACTCACTTCCACTCCGGGTGTGGCAGATGGAATGGCATTGTGGGCTGGGTCTGGCCCACGGGCCGTAGGTTGGGAACCCCTGCTGTATATTATTCATTGTTTTTTAGACTGACCCATTCATAAAGTGGTCAGAGACTAGTCTTCTCCTAAACTGAATTATTTTGTTCACATACCAACCGGCAAAACAAATACAACAATTTAAAAGGCAACTAGGTATTTCACATACAGGATAGGTTCCTTTGCTTTAGCATCTGAAAATATTGAGATTACTTTACAAGAACATAGAGATTATTGATTGTTTTAATTACAGGTGACTGAGCTTGCTTTGCTTTGTATGTTAGGATGTCTTTTATATTTTACTATGCCCCTCAATTTTGCTTGGTTCTATTTGCAGAATTTACAGTGTAGATAGATGCCTGATTTTTTATTACTTATATTCAAGATAAAATGATAATCACCATATTTCTGTCAGTGGTAAACATTATTTTCAGTATGATCTTCATCTCTGAACAAAACTGGAAGACAGAAGGTATGTAAGGTGACTCCTGTTTTCCAATTCAAGGCCACCCCTATTATTAGGCAGAATGAGAAAACTGTGGGCATCCAGATGTTATTGGTCTTTCATTCCCATCAACCCAACTCAGCACAGCCAGTGATTAAGGGTTAAGGGAATTACAGTCCAAAAACATCTGGAGTTACTCTGCTTCAAACACTATTCAAAATGCATAACAAAAACAATAGTAGTGTTGCACCTTTGAAATGACAGAAATATAATCCAAAATCAAAACTATTCTCCTGGAGCAGAATCTTTTCATATCAGCTCCATTTGCTTATGCTGGCTGATCTCAGGTCTGCCAGTACAGCTGCAGATCAAATGGCAGAAAAGTTGGGGAAAAGGGGGACAGGGAACAGTATGAGTGGAGGAGTTGAGTTATTGCAGACAAAAACTCTTCTCAGCTCAGACTCAGAGCCAATATGCTGGCATGAAGTTAGGCCATGTGTAGGTCTAATTTTTAACTTCTTTAGATTGGAAGGAATTTTAATTCAGGACAGGCTCAGCAGGAGGTGTGTAAGGAAGTGGAGGGTAATCCATGAAATGTCACAGTAAAATAAATTGTTTGGTCTTTAAAGGGCAGGCTAAACCTATGTTTTTGTTTTTGTTATACAGTATTATACTATTGCACACATTTCCCACATTCTTATATGCTCAGCAGTACAGTAATACCTCATACAAAGTCGGCTTCGTACAACATCGAATTCTTACAACATCGCCTAATTTCTTGAAAAAAGTTACCTCATAGAAAGTCGCTCGACTTTGTATGAGGCATTGGGGTTTTTCCCAGGTTGCATTGTGCCTGGGCAGTATAAAAGGCAGGACACATGCGTGCATTGCTCTTGTGGGTTTTGCACGAGGCAAAGAGTGTTTAGGAGTGGTTTTGAGCGCGATTTTGGATTTTTAAAAAAAATTTCATCAGAATTTTTAGAAGCATTCCTGGGATTTTTGCAGCATTCTTCAGGTTCTTGGACAATCAGGGTTGTTTGAATGTTTTTATAATGTATTTAGCCTTTCGACAATGATTTCTTAAAGTTCTGTCAGTTTCCTGTCTGTTTCCTTGACTTTGCCCTGAAGTCTGTGCTGTTAGAGTACAGTGTATCTCTATGGAAACGATGTTGTACGAGGCATCGCGGCAAGGATTTGGACGTTGTATGAGGCATCGTGGCTAGGATTTTGCATGCCTCATACAAAGTCCAAATCTGTATAAAGTCCAAACTTGTGGAACCAAGTTTGGACGTTGTATGAGGTATCACTGTAATACGTTTTGGCCTGTATGAGGGAGGTGTCCTAACACTAACCTAACTGTGATTCTCCTCTATTAAAAATGTATCACTTGGTACCAGCTCCCATTAATTTATGGATTATGTACTTTGGAACTGGAGGTTTAGTAGGTTTGAACTAGATCAGCAAATTAACTAGGAAGATCCCATGATGATAATGAGTTGCAAGAGACTACTACTGCATCTCTGTTACTGTCTGTAAATCTCAAAATCAGCTGCAGTAGGACCATCACATACCTTTTCTTCATTGATTTTGTGTTCCTAAAAAGCTGCAGGCAGTAGTCTCTCTGGCTTCATCAAAGAACTACATAGGCAAAGCTAGAAACTTTCTTTCTTTCATCAGCTGTGGTTTTTTTAGCTCTGCAGGCTGCATCGATCATTTCCACGGGAGGCTCCAATTTAATGGTCCAGTAAGAATAAACACCCTGTTGATTGTACTTTTCTAGGCCTTCCTCTGGTTCCTGCTGACTTTAATGGACCAATTTTCATTGGCCCACATTCAGTATGCCTTTACACAAGAGTAGGGATCATTTGAAGGTGGTATCTTCATGTTTAATTGTTTGGGTAAAAGACATTGACTTCAATGAAAGGCGTGTGAATGTGTGGGTGTAATGCACATTTTGCTGGGACATCAGAAAGCTGTAATAGATCCTGCATAAGAGTCGTAGTTAGAAGAATCCATCAAATTCAATTGCAGGCACAGGAACTCTGTAAAGTTCATTGGCAGAAGCAGCATTTGTGCTCATCCCCATTAAAAGAGAGATGAGAAACATCTGTGCAACTAATATATAAAGAGATCATGTGTAGAAAGTTTTATCGATCCAGAACTGCTATTCATTTTTCATTTTCCCAGCAATTATAGAATGTTAGTATCCTAAAACAGATATGTTTATTTAATAATTGGATTGGCTTGAGCATTGCTTTTAATTACTCTCTTCTAATTTAAGGATTGTTAAAACAACATCAATGGCTTTATAGAAAATAATGAAATTTCAGTTTGTTGGTTAAGGAGATTTAGGGGAGAAAAGTCTGAAGAGACCCTGATCTTTTCGAATGTGAGCACTGTACCCTTCAGTATTGTTTCTTAATCAGTATGATTTATTGCTAGAATGGTTCTCTGATGCAGTGAAATCAACAGATTAAGCGTGCTGAATATTCTACAAAGGTTAAAGTAATTGTATTAAAGACCAACAATCTGAAGATGGCAGCATTGGGTGAGATACCTCATTTTGTCTTATAACTAAGGCATTGTGAATTAAACAGATAATACCAGAACCACTCTACACAACAAATGTATCACAACAACTTTCCCCCCTCTCTCCCCCACTTCATGTGAAAGGATATTTTTTTATCTATAAAATATTGATAAAAATTAGAACTTGGCAGAAACCATTTAGATTTAACCATCTGGGCATTAATGAGCTCAATGAGTTAGAAGTTGAGAGTCCAATTCCTCACTATGCATCCATAATAATAATAATAATAATAATAATAATAATAATAATAATAATAATAATAATAATAATAATAATAATAATAATAATAATAATAATAATAATAATAATAATAATTTATATCCTGCACTTTCTCAGCCGAAGCTGACTCAAGGCGGCCATTACAACATGTATATATCAATACAATAATAAAGAAGCATGAAAAGTAAATTCGATACAATAATCAATAGTCAATAATAAACATAAAATAATCAATACAATATAAGACAGTACAATAAACCAAAGCCAGCCTTTGTACCCTTGGGCAAGCTATACAGCAGACATGCCCAAACTATGGCCCATGGCCCAGATGTGGCCCCCAACACCAATTCATCTGGCCTGCCCTGCCCTCGTTGCTCCTGGAAGAAATCTACACATTCATGGTCTTTGGGCCTAGAGAATCTGAAAGCTGTAAGCAAATTGACAATAAAATCTACAGCAACTCAGGAAAGCTATCTGTTGGATTATTGTATTGATCCTAAAACAAGCAATGCACAAAGCTGCAAAATTATCCACAAGCCAAAGGAAATATAGCCCATGATTAATTGAGAGCCATGGCCTGAATTCAGCTGATGGTCTGTCCATACTGAAGTAGACATACTGAATCAACAACCAGAATACATTTGGGGCGGTGTGCTGGAGTAAGTATACAGTAATTGCATAAATCATGGCACAGGGTTACTGGTAATGAACTAGCTGCTGTTCATATTCATGATCATGAGCCAAGTACAGAACTGCCCTATGAGTAGGAATGCAAGTGGCAACTTGGCACTTTGTGACAATGCAGCACAATTATGGTTGCATTTGGCTCCATGAAATGAACCCTGTGAGATCAAAGGGGTATTATGCTTCTTTCATTGAAGCAGAAACTACCATTGCCTCATAGCAAATTGTCTTTGAAATAGAGTAGAGCATCAAAAGTCAAATTTCGAAAATTTCACTTGACCAGTTTAAGCCTTTCCATAAATTAATTGGTAGAAATGGGTCCATGGCAATATCCAATTGTACATATGTCATAGGAAATGGTTAAACTCAGGAGTTAACAAAATAGCTTTAGAAGCACAGTATGGTGGCAATCACCATGCATTGTTAGGCTAGTTTTCTGAGCATATACTTACTGTTTAATCATTAAAAAAAGGGGGAGTATTAATTCAAATCCAAAAACTTGGGGTGAGAGAGGAAAGAAGGCAGAGACCAAGGCCTCAACTGTCCAGTCACCATCGCAGACACCGAGGCGAAGTCACTGCGAGTGGGCGGGCGACAGAGGACACTAATGCAGGCCTCCAGGCACATTGAAATTTACAGTCTTCCTTTCACAGCTCTCCTTCAAATGATTTTCCAGCATTTTCTCTCAAGAGTCCTCCAAAAATTCATTGTTCACACACAATTGTACAATAAACATAAAGAGTTATTTGGTAGCTGCAGTAATGCCTCAGAATATTGGAAGTAGCTGAAAATAAATTAACACTATTGACAGGCAACCCCCATCTGAAATGATATTCCGGATTTTAGATGTCATGTCTACATGTGTGGGTTTGTTTTTTAAAAGCCAAATGTATTTGTTATCTCCTTGTCATTGAAACTAAAGACATTAAACTATGTAAATAAAGTCTGTGAAGTATTCTGATGAGTGGTTTCTCGCTGTATGATTTAAATATAGTTCTAGTTTTCATTCTTGCTTCTAGAATCTTCCCAGTTTCAAAATGTTGACCAAGATGTGGGACACTATCATTCAAGAATTGTGCAGCTTCATGTAAATCCTCAAAGACCACCTTCTACTTCAGGAACTTGCATGAACTTGTCCACACACCCATGTCTTCCTCAAAGGTCCTTCTTTAGGCACACCTATGCATTAAGATGAGAAACATAATAGATAGATAGATAGATAGATAGATAGATAGATAGATAGATAGATAGATAGATAGATAGATAGATAGATAGATAAATCTTTATTGTCATTGTCCTGCACAGAACAATGAGATTGGGGAGCAATACTTTTATGTCTGTAGCTCAGAAAGTGGCTTTGTAACTTTTGGCAGTAGAACTGCCTCAAGGGTTGCTTTTAACTCGAGAAGGGGAACAATGTCCTAAAATCTTGGATAGATACGCACCAGTACTGTACGGCCATCCTTGTCCATGAGCTACCTCTGACCTGCCTGGAACCTATTATCTCAACTTTGGAATGTAAGGGAAAGCCCTCTCATTCAAAAGGTGCTTTCATTTTGGTGGTTTCACATCTGGCCTAGACATGGAAGAAGGAGAAGAACCTGATAGGTTAGATATTTTGGAGTGTGTGTGTGTGTGTGTGTGTGTGTGTGTGTGTGTGTGTGTGTGTGTATCTCTCTTGGCCCTATGTCTCTTCTGTTTGTGCGTGTGGTATATCATCGTCGTCGACTGTAACTCGTATCCAAGAATGCATTTTTTCCCCTGAAGCAGGAAAAATGCCATTGGCGTGAATTTGTTTAAGGTGGATCCCAACTTGCCATGAAGTGATTCACACACTATGATCATGGAGCCATTTCCTGCGGCACATATGAAATGAGACATTCAGGATTTAACACCAAGACTGCAACGGACTGCAATAGATATGCTGTGTAGCTAGTGGGGACAAGGGTTGATAATGTATTCAAAGAAATATGGGTAACATGTACTGGCTTAACTGAAGATATTTTCTTTCATTAATCATAATAATTCTTATAATGATTTATGAAAGGAGATAAAATATTCGTAATTTTGTTCTTCAAGGGTGAATTACATTGAAAGAACTATACTACCGATGGCCATACCTCAACTTGATATTCTGAAGAAGTGGTCTGAGTGGCTAAATGCACTGATGATTGGCTGGCTTGCGTACTTGGCATGGCATCTGGATTTATAGATTCTGGTTTTCTTTTTTCACAGTGCTACTTTTTCACCATTGAATTTGGCCTTTGTAAGCAAGATGGGCAACTACGAGCTTATGGAGCAGGACTTCTGTCATCAATTGGAGAACTGAAGGTATGGATATAGACAAGAAATAAAGAATAATCCTCTGTTATTTATGGGAATAACCAGTTCTCAGGTTTAGGCAGAAGGGTTCAATAAGAAGTGCTCTTATCATTGTTTCCTTTTAAAACTGCCCTGGGAAACATTTGATTGCATATAAATAGACAACATATACATAATTTATATGCATACACATACACACCGGGTGGCAACAGGCACTTAAAGGAAAGAAATAACAGAACTATCCTATCTGGGATGGGAAGAAATTTGCAGCAGATGTGATAACTTGAAAAAATTAAAACTGCCCTTTTCTACAACAGCACCTAGTAGTACTTAACCCTGTCATTCGCTGCAACAGTTCTTGGTCCATGAGCTATTAAATATGGACAGAAATGGAATGTGGAAGATTTGTGTTTGTTAATAAAGTGACAGACCTGAATTAATTTTCTTAGGCTGTAGTTCTTTGCTAATTTAGGTTGCAGTTTTAACTAGCTGGAGATGCCTGAGAGCTAAGTATGCTGACACTGGGTGGGTGAGTGGGAGGTGAAACGGTGTCCTCTCCTGGCCTAGGGATCCTGGAAAGTACTTTGGCCTAACTTTGTGCTGACACATCTGCTTTCTCTTTAAAAGGAAAGTGGGGAAAATTCCCACTCCTGTCTCCTCCTCCTCTATGCTTTGAGTAAACTGCTTAATGATCTTAAGAAGCAAGAAACTTCCTTTTTGCTTCCCTGCAGAAGGAAAGGGACAGGAAATATTCTATTTCTTTTTAATTGTTGCTAACTGGTGTAGTGAGTCCTTTTAAAGCACTGTTGATGTATCAGCCACAATTAAAAAGAAATAAATATTCTTCCCCTCTCCTCTCTGCTGGCAAGTGGAAAGTAAGCTTCCCATTTCTGAGGATTGTTGAATTGCTTTGGTAAAGGGCTAGCCAGACAACTGCTTTTGTCTGATTCCAGAAAGCACACACGGTGGAACCACATTAAAACATGGAGCAATCTTAACTACCTCCTCCCTTGCAGTCAGAATCCAAGATGTAGGCATCGGACTAGAAGCACAGGTGCCAGATCCCAGAGCAATCATGTTAAAGGCCATAGGTCAGTGATGGCAAACCTTGGCACTCCAGATGTTCTTGAACTTCAATTACCAGAAGCCCTGATCAGCAGGAGTGCTGACTTGGGCTTCTGGTAATTGGAGTCCAAGAACACCTGGAGTGCCAAGGTTCACCATCACTGCCATAGGCAAACTTTATTGAAGCCCTGGCCTAAACCAAGTCCAAGGTCAAAGCCAGGAGCAGACAGAGAAACAAGGCTAGACCAGTAGACAAGGTGTTGTCCAAGCAAGCCAGGAGTCAGACCACCAGGCAAGCAACTGAAGCAGGGGACTTTATGGCTGGAGCAGGAGGTTCACACAAAACACCCCAACAAATCAAGCTACACCTGAGGCAGCTTCTAGGAGGAGGAGCCAGTTCTTATATAGCACTCTTCACATGACTCTCAGATCCAGCTCATCAGGGCCCCAGCAGCTGCAGCCAGCTGTGTGTCTTATTCAGAGCTGTTTCCGAGCAGCTGGAGCCATGAAGCTGCCTCAGATCTTGAAATACACAACCCTTATTAGCCTCTGAGAAGGATCCAAAAATATGCCAGTAGGCACTGATCAGGGATAGGCTAATTTGCAATGGCATGCATGTCATGTGGTTGCCTAGAAAGGAGTGAACCAGTCTATCGCCAACTTGGACTAAACTATAGGACAGTGATGGCGAACCTCGGCACTCCAGATGTTCTTGGACTTCAATTACTAGAAGCCCAAGTCAGCACTCCTGCTGATCAGGGATTCTGGGAATTGAAGTTCAAGAACACCTGGAATGCCAAGGTTCGCTATGACGGCTGTAGGACAAATGCTTGTCTGATTGCTCCTTAAGTGTCTTTAAGGCAACTGTGCTAGATTGGTGGCTGCACATTCCTAAACTATGCAGGTGCTCCTGGTTTTCAGTAGAGTTGCACCTCCTTTATATGCTAAGGAGCCTCATATATTTAGTATATAACAGTCTGAAAATATATGTTGTACTTACATGTGTGAACCAGTATTTTGGAAAATGATTGTTTTTGCCTGCACATGAATTGTTTTTGCCTGCACTTGAATGGTATTGACAAAAATGAAAGCCTTCATATTTGGCTTAATGGCTTTTTTTTACCACTAGAACTTTTTTTCCATTTGTGAAAGCAATATAAAAAACCTGTATTGATATAATAAAAGTCTTGTTTCAACATCCATGCACACATTCTAAAACTACTTGTGATAGTGAGCAACATTTCTTTTTTTAAAAAATAATAATAATCTTTGCTTCAAATATGCAACAACAATAACAGAACAATAACGTCTACTTAGGGGCCCTAGTAACTTGGCCTGGCATGTGGCCCATGCTGATGTTTGTATTTACCATTCATCTCTGGTTCCCTCTTACCCTTTATTTGCTGGAGGGCTTCTATTATATCATTAGCAATGCTGTTGATTTATTACCTCTCAGAGCTTTGGCTCAGAACAGAGAGAGTTCTGAGTTGTAGTTTACAGTTGTACCGTTACAGGTTTTAATTTGGAAAATGTATTAGGAGCCAAAGTCTCCCAAAAAACAGTGCACAGGAGGTTCCAGATCTAGGCAGGGTCAGCCCTACTACTGGGCAGACTGAAGCGGTTGCCTTGGGCATCAGCAAGATGATGGAAGAAGAAAGTTGTATGCTATGCAGCTTACCCTTGTGCCCCCTTGCTAGCCTGTTGCCTTCAGATACATCATTAGTACTGAAGATGAAAAAATGAATTGCTTGTTCAGGATTCTTTTGTTCCATTAAATGGGAGGGTTATTGTCTTGTTTTTCAGCCTTAGGCAGCAACATATTTCTGGGGAACTGAAAATATCTGCCATTTTGAGATCAGCATTTGTAACCAGAGATGCATTGTTTATAATACAGATGGTATTACTGCAATACATTATGTTTGTGTCTGCGATAGAAATTTACAGTGTATAAATTCAAGTCACAAATAATTTGAGCCCAACCCTGCTTTTAAATCCCTTGAAGCTTCTACTCTAGGCCATAGATTTAGTGTTGGTCCAGCAATCATTTTGCTACCAAGCTGGGTGGTGGTGGGGTGGAATGAAAATTCATTGTACTTTCCATGGAACCTAGACCTGCTCCATAGCCACTGCCAGCTTTATGTTTATATATTTGAATTTGAATATATTTTTATATACCGCTTTCCTCGTTTTGTGGATGACTCAAAGCAGTTCACAGTATTCAAATATACAAAAATACAATCATGTAAAATTACAAGGCAAAAATACAATTTACACATACAAGATACAAAGTTGCATAGCAATGTATCATATTACAACAATGAAATACAATAATGACATACAAAGAAGTACAAAAGAAAAGCAAAAATACAATATCAGTATAGAAGGGGGGAAGGACGGAGCCCACAGCTCAACGCCTTTAAGCAGTCCTTGACAGGCTTGACGAACATATCGGAGCCCAGCTCCAAGTCCTCTCCGCCATGGAGCCCAGGTAGATTCGCTCCCCCACGGCAAATGCCGGACCGCGGGAGTGGGCTTCAGCGAGGAAATGGCAGATATGTCAAAAGCTTGACAGAGCCGAGCACAAATGAATTCCCATTCACCCCACCTCCGCAGAGCCAAACACAAGCCCTCCCCCTCCCCTTCTTAACCTATAAATTCAAGGGTTAACCGTTGGAACTGGCTATAGGTTGCTATGCCTCGCCCTACTTGCCTGCACTCACCCTTCATGCACACGGCCGATCTGAGTACACAGGTCAACGAAGGATTGAGAAAACCGGCAGTGGGGCAACAGCCCCACAAACGCGAAGAAAGGGAAACAACTTCACTTCCCAACATTCCTTGCGCCGCGCCGCGCCAGAGCCAATCAGGCTGAGAGGCTCTCGCATGGTGCAGCGTTCGGACACACGCCGCAGCCAATCAAAAGAAAACCATTTTAAAAAAACGCAGCACAAACACAAAGCACCAACCCATAACTACAAGCCCCAGCGTCCTGCGCGCCATGAGCGCGCAGAACGCTGAGGAAGCCGGCACCCAAGAAATAAAGCAAAAACAAAAACCCCAGGAGAGCAAGTCCGCCAAGCTGCGGGAACCAAAGCCCCCCTCCCCAACAGCGCCTGAAGCTCCTAATCAGAGTTTCCCCTTTAATATCACTGGGTGGGTGGGGGGTGTTGTGCTCCCCCTCTCTACTGGCTCCCCTGGGGTTGAGAGGGTGGGGGGGGGGGACAAAAGGAGTCTGTCTCCCCCACCCTCCTGACCTCAGGGGGACCCGGCAGAGAGGGGATTCCCTCCAACCCCCCACACACCCCATGAACTAGTGGCACCAGCATTAAGTTAGTACCATGGGCTTTATGTTGGGATACTTGTTTGCAAGTTCACCCTGAAGTTCTCCTCAAACTCACCATGCTTCCCAGCCTAAATAATTGCTCAAATCAAATTTGTTGAAATAAAAGTGAAAAAGATATGTACTCACTACAAAAAAAATAAAACAAAAAAAAATAAAAAAAAATAAGTAAAAAAAAAGAGAAAGGGTTAGGGTTAGGGTTAGGGTTAGGGTTAGGGTTAGGGTTAGGGTTAGGGTTAGGGTCTATTGCCCCTTGGCCCGGAGCGGGCGACCAGAGTGCGGGCGCGGAAGGGGCTCCGGCCCGCGGCCCGCGAGCGGTGGACACCGCTCCTGCACCTGCCCACCCTGTTGGGCCTGCTGCTCTTGGGTCGCAGCCTCCCCCTGGGCCCTCTAGCCTTGGGGGGTGGTGCGGCCCCCTGCCTTGGCAGGTTTCTCCACTGACCCTGCCGGGCTTCGGTGCTGGCCAATGGCCATATTCGGGTACTGGGGTACAGGGACCTGTACCCACGCCTGGACCGGGCGGGCCGGCCTGCCCTTGGACCCAGGTCAACGTGGAAGCCTTACTGGCCCGCATTGCGGCCCTTGAAGCGTTGTTGGCTCGGGCCAGTCAGGCGGGGGGCCCCTTTGGGGTCCCTTTTGAGGCGCTGTCGGCAGGAGGACAACAGCCGACAGGGAGGGTTGAGCTGCTGCAGGCGCGTGGCGCGGTTTCGGCCACTGCCTCGCAGCTCCCCAGCCAGCAGCCAGGTGCGTGTCAGGCCCCGGTGATGAGCTCTACGTCGGTCGTGAGCTCCGACGCCCCCAGTGGGCCGGAACCCCCGGTGGGGGCGGCCCGCGGGGGTGCAGCATGTGAGTATACGGTGCAAGCGAGTACATCCACACACATTCCCAATATGGGGGGGGCTTTTCAATGGCCTTGGCCTCGCGCGGGTGGTGCGGGGGCCACGCTGTCGGCACCCCACCCGGCGGCGACGACTGCCACCCTGGGCACTGGGGTGGGTACTTGTTCTTACACTGTGGGGAATGTTCTGGGGGTGGCTGGGCTATCTCAGGCCCCTTTTCCTATGGCTGCGGTGCCTTTTTCGGCTTTGCCGACGGCGGGGTATTCCTTGCCACTGGGTGATCACTTGGCACAGACTACCAGAGAGAAGATATGGCGGGGGGAGTATGTAGATATCTTCTCACTCCTGAACAGAGAGCCCACCAAGGAGGAAAGGGAGGGACAGGATGAGAAGGACAAGGAGCAGGCACGTCGCCGTAAGCCGCCACGTACCTGGGCCAACTGGCTCCCGGCTTATTTAATATACATGGCGGTGTACTTGAGGGCGCGGCCGGATTTGGCTATTCCCATGGTCCAATATTTGGTTGATTTCCCGGGCCCCTCATGGTTAGCCTATGACGAGGAATTCCGTATGAGGATTCCCCTCCACCCCGAGATGAGATGGGATGAGCCGTGCCAGAGGCTTTGGCTTTTGTACATGACGCCCACGCGCCCTGCCCCGGGAGACAGATACCATTGTGGACATGCGGTCCAGAGAGCGGCTCCAGTGCAGGTTACCCGCCAGGCGGCGGGGCAGGGGGTTCCAGCCCGCCTGCTGTGCTGGACTTTCTCGTCCAATGGTTCCTGCAATAGGAAGAATTGCAAGTATAGGCATGAGTGTCCCACATGTTCGGGCCCCCACGCAGCCTCCGCCTGTCCCAGGCCTGGAGGGACACGGGGCAGAGGGAGGGGCGGACAGTGGGCTGGCAAGACTGCCACGGATGGAGCTGGTTCTCCAAAAGGCCCCCTCCCCAATTAATGTGGACATGCTGGAGCGTTGGCTCGCATCGTACCCGAAGGGGGAGGGGAGTATCTCCTTCAGGGTTTTAAGCAGGGATTCCGTATCCCTTTCATGGGTGATAGGTCCCCTCAGGATGCCCCCAACCTTTTATCCCTCAGAGGGAGGGAGGAGGTGGCTGCGGCCAGCATTAAAAAGGAGTTAGATGCGGGCAGGGTCGCTGGACCCTTCCCTGCACCCCCGTTTCCCAATCTTAAGGTGTCGCCACTGGGCTTGGTCCCCAAAAAGTCTCTAGGCGAGTTTCGCCTTATTCATCATTTGTCCTACCCAGCCGGCCGATCGGTCAATGATGCTATCCCTGATGACCTTTGTTCAGTCAGGTATACATCGTTTGACCATGCGCTGCGCATGGTGCGCTCGTGTGGCCCGGGTGCCCTGCTGGCCAAGTGCGACATTAAGTCGGCTTTTCGCCTCTTGCCGGTGCATCCGGGCGACTTTGAGTTGCTGGGTTTCAAATTTAAGGGTGAATATTATTTTGATAAGGCCATGCCTTTTGGCTGCTCCATATCATGCTCGGCCTTCGAGCGTTTTAGTACCTTCCTAGAGTGGGCTTTCGTCCGCAGGTCAGCGTCCCGGTCTGTAGCCCATTACCTGGATGACTTTTTATTCGGGGGTGAACGGGGCTGGGACACGTGCACACGTCTCCTCAACACATTTCAGACGCTAATGGAGGAACTCGGTGTCCCTTTAGCGCCCGAAAAGACCGAGGGCCCATCTACCAAGCTAGTATTCCTGGGGGTGGAGATTGACACAGTAGCGCAGGCTTCTAGGTTACCGGGCGATAAGGTGTCCAGGATAGTGGCCCTTATCTCGGATTTGCTGGCCAAGCGCAAGGCATCACTGAGGGAACTGCAGGTGCTACATGGTCACCTCAATTTCGCTTGCAGGGTGGTCGCACCGGGCAGGGCTTTTGCCCGGCGCTTATGCGACGCCATGGCAGGGTTATCCAGGCCCCACCATAGAGTTAGGCTTACCCGGGGTATCAGGGCAGACATGTTTGTCTGGTTGCAATTCCTGAGGGAGTTCAATGGGGTCTCATTTTGGAGGTCTGACCTCCTGGCATCCCCCAATTTTCAGATCCAGTCTGATGCCTCAGGATCCCTGGGTTATGGGATGTACTTCAATGGGAAGTGGGCCTATGGTGGGTGGCCACCGGCCTGGGCAGGCACGGGTCGCCTGCGGGATCTCACATACCTGGAATTTTTCCCTATTCTGGGGGCTTTGATGCTATGGGGCGAGCAGTGGGCTAACTCGGTTGTGCATTTCTGGTGTGACAATGCTGCTGTTGTCCACATTGTCAATGCACAGACTTCCAAATCGCCCAGGGTCATGGAACTAGTGCGCCATTTTGTGTTGCGCTGCCTGCGCCTCAACGTCTTGTTCAGGGCCAGGCATGTTCCAGGGATTAATAATGATATCGCTGACGCTTTGTCCCGCCTGCAGATCTCCCGGTTCCGCGCCTTGGCCCCGGATGCGGAGGAATTTCCCTCGCCACTCCCGGACGAGATGTGGACTATTGGCAAGGAGAGGTGAACCGGGCGATTGGCCTGTCACTAGTGCCACGCACGCGTAAGGCATATCAACAAGCATTCAATTCTTACAGAGCATTTTCTGCTCAATTTCACCTGCCAGAGACCTGGCCTATCCCGGTGGACCATGTTCTGCGGTTCATGGTTCACCTGCATGCACAGGGCCTCGCACCTCGCACCATAGCATCCAAGCTCTCGGCGTTGGCTTTTATGGCCAAAGTGGGAGGTCATGTGGACACCACCTCTGACTTCCGTGTGAGACATGTTTTGGAGGGGTGGGTGCGCGAGCGCGGGCGTTGCCCAGACGACCGGCACCCTATTTCCCCAGGGGTTCTTACCCAGTTGGCCCGGGGCTGGCCAGGCCTCTGTTTTGATCATTATGAGGCAGCCCTTTTCCATGCAGCCACAACGGTGGCATTTTTTGGAGCGCTCCGCATCAGCGAACTTGTGATGCTGTCTAAGGCGGATGCAAGTTGTAGGGCACTGGAACTCGAAGATGTCTATGTTGCCAAAGACTGGGCCCAGTTGAGGATACGCTCCTCTAAGACAGATCAGCATGGCGTAGGCAGTGGTGTAAGACTGCTACGGTGTTCTTTGGCAGACATCTGTCCGATTGGTGCCCTACAGGAGTTCCTGGCACTGCATGGCATGCACCACGGCCCGTTTTTCTGTCACCAAGATGGGTCTCCCCTTACTAAATTTCAGTTTTGGAAGGTGACAGGCAGAGCCCTCAATAGGGTGGGCCTACCAGGTGCCCGTTATGGCACACATTCATTCCGTATTGGTGCAGCCTCTACAGCAGCTGCTTTTGGGTACTCTGGGGCTGAAATACGTAGCATGGGGAGGTGGAGCTCGCAATGTTTTCAGTTTTATGTGCGCCCACTCCCGCCATGAGTACCAATCCAGTCACCTTACCGCCTTTTTTCTCAATTTTCTTACAGACCCTGGGTGTCGTATTACACCGGTGACAGTATGGCTGGTGGGCCACAGCTATGTGCACAGGGCAGCGTGTTACGCTGCGGCGACAGAGTGGGGACCCCGACTGGGACTGGGTGAACACGCCAGTCTCACATGGCATGGTAAGCCTGGGATGTTATGGCGGGAGCTGCGGCCTTTCCTTTTTTCTGGCCTGGGTGCTGACCCGCCTGACATTCTCATCATCCACCTGGGGGGCAATGATTTGGGCCAGGTCACCGGCTTATCGCTCAAGCATGCGATTTGCGAGGACCTCGCCTACTTGCATTATGTCTGGCCTGCCACAACCCTGGTTTGGTCGGACATTGTCCCGCGCCATTCTTATAGAGGGGGCGTTAACCTCCTGGCCCTTGACCGCGCTAGGCGCACGGTCAATAGGGCGGTGGCGCGGTTTCTTGCCGACAGGGCTTGGGGACGGGTCAGTCATCACCCCGCTATTAGCCTACAAAATTATGACTTGTGCGCAGGGGATGGGGTCCATCTGTCGCGAGGAGGTATGGACCTCCTGTTGGGTGATTGGCGAGCAGGCCTGTTGACCGAGCTGACGGTCTGGGGGGGGGGCGTCAGGCCTTCTTTGAAGCCCCTCCGTGTGGCGGGTAGCACTGGTAAGGTAAACAGTATGACCCACAGGTATCCGGCAGGTTCGCAATTGACTGGACAACACTAGACAGGAATAAATTAGTTAAACGTTGTCCGGTCAACGACGAACCAGGCGACGGGGTGATGATGATAGCTAACCAGCATGCATCACCCCGTGATTTCACGGATACGCGTCAGAGGGTGGGGTCATGAGTTAGATATTGACTACGGTCAACAATTTGTTTGTCGTCAACAAACAAATTGATACAAATTGATACATTGTAACCAATTGCCGTTGGCAATTTTGGGGTGGTACCTTACCAGTGTTACTTCGGCCTGCTTGCCTTAAGAATTATGATTGGTCGTTTTACCAATACAAATTTATAATTCGGACTAGGGCATTGAATCAATAAATGTGGCCCGATGCTGTTATCCACTTTCAATGTTGTCTGTGTCCGTTATTGGGGGGGTGCGCCTGCAATGGGCAACTGCTTCCAACAAACAGGAGACATGGGATAATGGTTGACAATCAAATTTCAGGTGAAAAGGCAGGGACTTTTTCTGATTGGTTGGCAAAAAAAATGCAAGCAAAGTCCTAGTAGTAGAATCTCCCTCCTCCCAAGGATTATATGTTTTTGCCATAGCTCAGCAATTTTACATGTGCTGGAATGGTTGCACATAAATGGATTGCAAGTGATAAAGGACCCTCACTCTCACATTCTAGCATTCTATATGTTCTAAGCCATATAGTGTATTGCAGGCTATATAAACTAGAACCAGAGGAATATCCAGAATAAATATCCGAAACATCTTGGAGCACAGAAGCCATCTTGCTTTATGCTACTAGGTCTCTAAAATTGAACAGGAGTGCTCTCTCAATAAAACAAACAGTGTAGCAAGTTTCAAGAATCTTTGAAGGATGCATTTCTTAAAGGATGCTTCTGCTCAGTATCAAAAGATGGTCACTGGATACCTCATGAAAAGCTGTGACTGATTTCACAGAAATGCAGAACATTCTAGATCAGCCATTCATTACCCAATTCCTATCTTGTTGTGCAGAATGAATATTAATGACTGAACATGAATTCCTACAAGTGCTATATTTGTTCAATTCAATTTCTCATAGATTGTATGGTTACAGAATAATTTGCTCTCTCTGTTGGAAGCTGATCTAATACAAACAAGGAATTTGATCTAGTAGCTATTTTGGAAGCAGTTGAATGCTATTTTCATTTCTTCCTGTATCTGTATACATGCCAGTTTACATAGTTCTTTCCTAGCAGCATGGCTTAGTAATGTTCTTGGTAGAAGGGCAATGCCTTTTATCAACTGATATTAAAAACTTATGAGGTAGTCATCATATATGCATGTCACTACTAGATCTGTCATGGCATGGCACTGGCTATGAGACAAATTACAGATATTTTTGTGGGTAGCACGGGTGAGATTTAAATTTCACTCATAAGAGTGTGAGCATTTATTCCTCTGCACTGAAGGTAGGAATAATTTGAGCTGCAGCAGTGATCGTGTTTGGAATATTCATTGATAACTTTCCCTTCTTCAAATCTGATGAGTTGAGGCACTTCTGCATACGAGGTTGAAATCAAGGATGCAAAGAGGCCCCTCTGACCTGCTGTGTGCCTAAATCAAGGGCATTCAGAGGACAGCCAACTAAACCTGTGCCCTTTAAGTCACTTTCAGACCTAATCCTTGCTCAGATCCAGGATGGTGTTTTGTATGGTTCCAGTTCTCTGCCGAAAAAACCACAACATTCCTGCGCATGAAGTGCAAAAAAGGCAAGGTCTAACCATGAACTGCATGATTCAGGCAGGACAAAAGGGCGCCAGTCCTAATCTGTAGAGCTGGGCATTCTCTTTCCTTTCCCCCTTAGTTTCCAGCTACTAGGGATGAGGTGGAAATCCCTATCAACTTCCCAAGGCCATCACCAGGAGAAGAGGGAGAGAGGGAGGGCCCTGAAAAGGGCACTGGCTACAGACATATATGATTCCTTCCTAAAAGATCAAGACAGAGAGAGTCTGCTGTTCTATCCTTTCTCTCCCTTCTCTTCTGGCTCCCCTGCACTTCTGGCTCCCTGGATCTGACATCAGTGATGCTGCAGTCATAAGGTTTGGATCATGTTATCTGTGGGGAAAATCCAGTAGGTGCACTTCTGCCAGCATAAACCGAATTGGAGTGCCAGTAATGATTCATTTAAAACTTCCAACCTTCCATTTCAGCTTCGGAGGGTTCCCCATGGCTCCCTTTTGCCCTTGTGAAATCTTTGGGAACCTCAGAGTGGTGGTGGTGAGAAAGCTTTTTAATAGACAAAAATCACAGAAATTTTTGGCTATTGAAATCTCACACACATCTTAACAGCTTCCAGAGGGCAAAAAGGGAACCCTAGGGAGCCTCAGAAACAGAAGCAAGAGCACAGGAAGCATCAACATAATTTGAACTAATTACTTCTGGGGCTTCTATCCAGTTTACGCTGACAGAACTATGCCAACAAGATTTCACCCTTTGACTCTGCAGCAGGGAAAAACAAGGAAGATTCATTTCTAAGATGGAGAACGTGCCTTTCTTTGTCTTTATTAGCTCCTCTTTCTTGTTCTCCATTTCTAATCATGATCGATGAATGCTGGATTGAACACAAGGAAGCTAGAGGAGTGTTGCTCTGCTCAGTGGGTAACTAGTGTCTTTTTTGCTCTGCCCTTTGGCTGCTCAGAAACTCGCAAATAGCCCAAATGAGTTTGCATTTATACATTTTTCCAAAGGGAGTTCTCATGCTTAGTAGAAATATATCTTGGCTCTGTTTTGAATTGTGTAATCATGCGAGATAGGGGACATTTAAATCAATAAATACTTTTTGAATAAAAATTGATCCATCTGATTCATGATGAAAGACTGTTTTGGACAAAATGTCTGAGACTAGTAACCGCTGGCGAACATTGTTTGCTATAAACCTGGCTTCACAGAAACACTTGAAAGTTCAGCAATATGTTTTAACCAATGATGTGGTGGTGTATTTTGCAGCATGCCCTGTCCGATAAGGCCAACGTGAAAGCATTTGATCCAAAGACAACCTGTTTGCAAGAATGCCTTATCACTACTTTCCAGGAAGCTTACTTTGTTTCAGAAAGTTTTGAAGAAGCCAAAGAGAAGATGAGGTGAGTTCCTTCCCCCGTGATCCTTGGAAAGAGTCCCCAAATCTAATTTCCTCTTACCTGGAGGCACAAAAATAGGATTTAATTTTCTTTCCTTTTCCTTTCAGGGACTTTGCAAAATCAATTAACCGCCCCTTTTCGGTATATTTCAACCCATACACCCAAAGTATCGAAATTCTGAAAGACACCAGAAGTATTGAAAATGTTGTCCAGGATCTTCGGAGTGACCTAAACACAGTGTGTGATGCCTTAAGCAAAATGAACAGATATTTAGGGATATGAGTTATTTAGTGTTGTTGCTTTGGAGAGTATCTACCCCAGCACCACACTGACATATGATTACCATTTCAGTACAGTCTGTTCCCAAACTATTGCATGAACATGCTCACTGTGTTCCCCACCCAGCTGTAGCTTCAGGTGTGCCAGTACTAACATGCAAAATTCACAAAGAAGTGGAACCTGTTTTCTTTTATGTGACAAAATGTTCACCTTGTCTTGTGGCTTTCAGAAGTCCCTAAGGCAACATATGGACATCTGACATTGATCAAAAGTGCCATTGTATAAACAAAAGAACATATGAAAGATCAAAACAGTCTTATCCTGGTCACTCAAGAGAGTGCGTAAAATAAAGTTACAATTAACTGAGGTTTTTATTTATTTATAAAAAAGAACTCCTTATACTTTCTGAAATAAAACTTCCACCACTAGTTTCTTGAAGACTGGAGGGAGGTGGGGGTGGTAGAAGCTAATAGATGTCATGGAGAGGGGGTACTATAAAGTTGGTACCACAACCAAACTGACTTGGTAAACTAATCTCAGAAAGTACTAATGTTTAATAAATGGCCAACCTAATGATTTTGGCACATTTATTTTATGTAGCGTATGGCACTTTTACACAGTGAGTCAACATATAGCAAGAAAGAATATATATATATATTATATAAAACTAAGCATTAATGTATAAACAAACATCTAAACAATTTATATACAGTGGTACCTTGGATAAAGTCCGATTCAGATAAAGTCGCGGTTTTCATGCACACGTGATGCATTGCATAAAGTCCAAAACCACTAAAAATGGACATTATCAGAGGTATTTGGTATAGGAACCTTGGATAAAGTCCATTTTTTGTCCGATACATCACCCATTAGCATACCTGTCAAGTATCCCGGATTGGCTGGGATTTCCCGTATTTCCGTGCTGCTAACTCTACTTTCCCGCCACCATCCCATAATTTGGCCAGTGGAAAAGTAGTTACTGTGCATGCACATATGCGTAGAAGGGTTCTGCGCAGGTCCTGTATTTTCCGGAACCGCGCTTGACAGGTATGCCCATTAGATTCTGATAAAGTCCAAAATCGGATAAAGTCCAAACTTGTGGAACGGAGTTTGGACATTATCCAAGGTTCTACTGTATTCGATTGCACCAGAAGTCGCCCTTAAAAAATCTCTATTGCCCACATATGTTGTAAGGCTACATTGTTGTATAATATGTTGCACAGTCTGTTGCAGTGCCCCGCACTCACATGTTGGTGATGGTAGTTTCCCCCATTTATGCAAAAAGTCCACACATCTACTGTGCCCTGTACGTATTCTATTAAGGCAAGTCCATATCTTGCGAGGTTGGTTAAAACCAGATGGTGTTTCAGTTACACATTGAAAATTCTGGTATTGGTAATGGCACTTTTCCCAACCATTTTCTTCTCCATGCTTCCTGCAGGTTAAACTCTTCATTGTCTCCAATAGTGGCACTCAATAAAGGTGGATGTCTCGAGCAGAATCTGTTAATATTCAGGTCTAATATGTCAGGATTTAGTGGTAGTTTTGGATTCTGAACTATTTTGCAATACTCTCTTAAAAGAGCATTTTTTCTGCGAAGTTCTGGTGGAGGAATGTTACTTATTGCTGGAAGCCAGTAAGTAGATGTGGACCTAACTGTTTGGATATAATGTGCATGGTGTTATTTAGCTGGGCATCAACCTTGCTTACATGGGTGATGTTTAACCAAACAGGGGCACAGTATTCTGCTGTGGAGTAAACTAGACTTAATGCAGAAGTTCGTAAAGGTGAAGGATCCCCATGTTGTGCTGCATAATTCCTGTATGATATTGTTCCTCGTTCTAATTTTTGCTGCGGATTTCAGGAGGTGTGATTTAAATTCCAAAGTATGATCGAGGGTGATGCCCAGGTAAAGTCCACACAAGTTGAAGGTGTTCCTAAAGATATCACTGGGCTATACCTTTTAAAATGTTAACATTCATTTTAAACTGTCTGGAAACAAATAAGGAGCTAGTGTACTTCTTTATGAACACATATAAGTCCTCCTTGTGTCTTACTGGGGACTGCAGTGGCTCAAGTGGCGAAGATGGTGACTTGGAGGTGGAAGGTCAGCAGTTTGATTCCCAAGTACTGCAGGACGGAATGAGCTCCCGTCTTTGTCCCAGCTCCTGCCAACTTTGCAGTTTGAAAGCAAAAAATTGCAAGTAGATAAATAGGGACTACTTCAGTGGGAAGGTAACAGCGTTCTGTGCACTCCGTTGTCTAGTCATGCCTGCCACATGACCATGGAAACATCTGCAGAAGCAGACAGCGCTGGCTCTTCGGCTTTGAAACAGAGATGAGCACTGCACCCTAGAGTTGGATACGACTGGCTTTCGAGCAAGGGAAATTTTTACATTTACTGTGTCTTACTATAATGAACAATAAGCTGCTTGCTTTGTTCTAAACAATCCCTGTTTCCAAGATGATTTTCAAAATCAGTATCACATAGGGAAGCTAATAAAAGACACATGGTAATCAATGCCACTTGAGCCTCCAGGAACAGAGCTAGGTCCATAATTAATAATTTAATTTAATTTAAATACTGACATTTCTCACTTATAAGAGCCAAGGCACTTGCAACATGAATCTTAAAAACATATAAAGCTAAAAATTGCAATAAATACCTGCATTAAAATAGTATTCAATAGAATATTATGTTAAAACAAGTACTGAATTAATATATAGTAGTTTAAAAGCCATTAAAACAGAAACACAACATAAAGAAATATAACACTTCCTGTTAAAAAGTTGTTCTGCATTAGTCAGTCAGTGACCAAAGGTCATTGGAATAAAAATATCCTAACCAGTTAACAGAACAGCAAGGAGCAAAGACATTCTAGCTTCCTCCCTCAAAAGGAAGTTAAAAAGCCTGGGAGAGATGATGACTCTTTCTTGTGTCCTCATCGAATGAGCCTGTGACAATGGTGGGACAGAGATCTATTAATGAACTTAAGATGTAGGCAAGTCCATGTGTAAAACAACAGCAACAACAGTTCTTCAGATAGCTGAACCCAAGTTGTATAGGGTTTTACAGGTCATAACCACCGCTTTGAGGTGTGGCCAGGTGGTAGCAAAGTGAAATTCTTGTAGCAAATGACATCTGTTCTTATTATAACAGTTCTTCTAAACTGAACCTTCAAAGAGAGAACACCTACCAACAGAACAGATAAACCAGCAGCTCCAAGATGTAGCCACCAATTCACACAAGTGTACATGTGACTGATTCACACCTACTTATTGCTTGCTTGATGAAAGCATCAAGTCTGAGGTGCTTGTGAATGAAAGCCATCACCAGACACTTCAGCATCACTTCAACCACAATGCTTTGCAATCAAGTCAGTGAATCATCAACTGTTGAGTCATCAAGTGATGTACATCAATGTGTGAGACCACTTTACCATCATCCATAAATGTGGTTTAAAAAAAAATCTTGTTTGGCATTGGTTTTGTTTTCAGTAAGGAGTAGTTTGTTCAAAAACTAAAATCTAAGATGTGACTCTTCCACTAGTGGACAAATTTCCCTGTTCCTTTCTTCCCAAACAAAGCTTTCATCTGCTTTGTCAGTGAAGACACATTTATTTTCCTGCTTTAGTGAGGATCATTCCTTCCTTTTGTGACTATGTCATCTGGTATCTCTTGTGACTCAGCTGAATGGTGCTCTATGTCAAGGTTCCCTAACCTTTGCGGTTTGGACTTCAATTCCCAGAAGCCTAAGTCAGTACTTTGAGTACTTTGGCTGAACAGTGCTTTGGGGAATTGAATTAGGCTTCTGGGAATTGAAGTCCAAAACCCAAAGGTTGGGGAACACTTATCTATATCACCCTATGAAGTACAAGAAGGTATTTCAATATTTAGGTTAAATAGTCTCTGGGGAATGCAGTTGACAAAAAGCATAATGTATAAACCATTTCAAAGTAAATAAATGTAGACAAAGCATTGAAGTGCCCTTTCATTTCATATAGGCGTAGATACAGATACTGTTCACAGCTATGACCAAGTCGGGTCCAGATGCTCCTTTATAATAAAAGTAGAGAATGATTTGTTTGCATTAATAGGGTTAGATCCAGTTGGGCCCCTCTTGAGGGAAAGGGGAAGAAGGAGATATCCATCAAGTCTTCCTTTTCCCCCAAAGATCTCAACCAACCAGTGGCATCTCTGACTCTATACAGCAGTGGTGGTGAACCTATGGCACACTCGTCAGATGGGGCACTCATAGCCCTCTCTGTTGGCATGTGCGATGTTGCCCCACCCCTCTGCCCAGCAGCCCAATGGGAGTGCTTCCTCCCTCCCCATAGCACAAAGTTTGCCCAGCCCCTCTGTTTGGGTAGTTGGTCTCTAAATGGTTCACCATCACTGCTATACAGGAATGTTTCTCCTGTCCTCTCCTCCCTGCCCCTGAAAAACCAAAGAGTGCATAGTCAACAACAGACAGAGTGAAGATCGATGAGAGAGTTCTGTGAGTCAAGTGCCAATGGAATCTATAGGTTAGTAGAAATACATTTCTATTTTTCTGCACATGCATACACTTGCCATCCAGCATAGCCCTGCCTTTATATATTCATTTCATTATAGCCAATTGATAGATTCCACCAGCTAATACAAACACATATGACTCTGCTATTAGTTCTAAAATATGCCAGGTACTAAGAAACAAAAGTGTGCTTAGGCTGCAATCACCTAAACTCTGTGGGTTTTGCTTCTGAGAACATCTGCTCAGAAGGTGTAACTATATAGTATGAAAAATGCAAATTGACTCACTGTGAAATTGCACCTGTGAAGTCAGGTTTTTCTGGGTAACTTTGCCTTAACTGGTCTCACATGGAGGGAGGAACAAATTGCCGGGCAGCTCTGTTTGCAGAGTGTTAACATTGCTCTCTCGTAGTTCTCTTGATTTGCTGGAGACGTGGCTATAGGAGATGTATGTTAGGGTGTGACTAAACAGCGAGGGAAATACAAATTCACTCCCATTCATTTGCTGAGAATTCATATCAGGGAATTTGGGTCTGTTCAATTTAAGTGGCCATACATCAACTGAACTGCTTACTTGCAGTTTTACTTACAGTCCTGCAAGTAGCGCCAGTACAAAAGAACTGCTTTAAAAAGCAGCGATAAAACCCCTTCCTCCCACAATTTCTTCAGTTGTTAGTTTGTTAGCTTAAAAATTTCTTGCTGCTGGATTTTTGCTTTCTGATGTTAAGCTGTTTAAAAACCAGAACAAAACAGAAGAGTTGCCCACAGCTTAAAAAAGGAAAATAAGAAGAGCCTTAAGAGAGAGGTCTTGCCAGGGAGCATGTGTGCTGGTCCTGCCTTGTGTGTGTGTGTGTGTGTGTGTGTGTGTGCAGGATGTAAGGCTGAGTCAACCTTGATCCCCATCAGGATCGAATGCACAAATTTTTGGCTGCAGTACAGCAGTTTAATCACCACCAGGTCTCTTTGTGAAGATGCACTTGAACTGATATGAAAGGATCAGTATTTTAAAAGGAGAAGACTCCCTGGTCATACCTGTCAAGTATCCCGTATTGGCCAGGATTTCCCGTATTTTAGCACTTGTTCCTCCCCTTTCCTGCCGCTGCCCCGAATTTTGAATGGCGGGAAAGGGGTTACTGCGCATGCGTGCCCATTGCAAAGGGGTTCTGCACATGCTCAAAGGGTTCTGCGCATGTGCAAAAGGATTCTGCTCATGCACAAATGGGTTCTGCGCATGCACAAATGGGTTACTGAGCATGCACACCCACACATGCACAGTAATTTCCTGTATTTTCCAGAGCCACGCTTGATGGGTATGTGCCTGGTGAAAGTGGAAAACTACTTATTTGGGGGGAGAGGACTTTGGATTGATTGTATTTCCTGGTACATTGCCACCCCCCTGAATAAGCCGTAAACAAGGGTCAAGTGACAATTCTCTCCTCTCATTCTTTTATTATTATTTTTTGTTTTGTCGGCGTGTGCATAACATAGCATAACAGCACTGGGATCAAGTGTTTCTTTTTTAAAATCATTTGCAAAGATCTAGCTATTCTGCTATCATTTATTTATTTATTTATGCCCCACTCACCTATGAGATTTTCCTACTCTGGGTGGTTAACAACAGAAAACTCACATAATAAAAACAGCCACACATTTTAAAAATACATATACATATTTATATACAAGTATATCAATATATAAATATTTTACACTGTCCACCAATGGTATCAACATTGTACCAACAACTAGCAGCCATGCACACATTTTTATGAAGCGGTTCAGACGATCACAATGCCAAACCAATGCAAATAGACACAAATATCAAAAAAAGTAGAAGCCCCAGCAGAGGAGGAAAACATACAATCTGGGGAAGAAATTTTGAATTAATTCACTTTGGTTTTTATATTATCTAGTCAATGACACACAAAAAGCCCAGATCAACCTCAGAGCATTTTCCACATTGCAGTATATGTCAATGTGGTCTCACCCTATGTCAGTTACCTGTCTCGTTCTTAATTGATGCATGGAAGAACTATTGCAACCCATCAGAAGCACAATATGTTGCTTGGCAAATAACAAAGGTGCAGCAATAGCAGAGATATAACATATTGTTCAGCAAATATTCTAAAATCAATTGGTTAAAACCAGAGATATTATCCATATTTGATCACCATATATTGTGCTGTTTTGTGTGTGTGTGTCTGGTAAACAAAGGAAGGTTCTCTTTCACAGAGGGCAGCTCTGATTACAAACAGCTTTTAAACATTCAAAATCTTAATTTGCAATTGAATGTGACAAATTAATCACAAACTGCACTTGGCTCCAGAGAAATGATAAGATTGTAAATTAGCTTTGGAAATCCTGACATCATCTTTCTCTCTCACAAACTCTCTGGAGCTTTCGTTTCCTTGCCTCATTAGCCAGAGGTGTTTACATGGAATTCTGTAATTCTCAGTGTGTTGCTATGTGCTGTTAAGTTGCAACCAACTTAAAGCAACCCCAATAGGGCTTTCAAGGTAAGTGAAATATTGAATTGGTGGATTTACCAATTTCATACCTCCAGTAAGTTTGCTTGGCCAAGTGGAGATTAGAACCCAGGACTTCTAAATCCCAGCTCATCATGCTGTCCATTACACTGCACTGGGTATCCAATTCTCAGTTAAATTATGTTTATTAATGAGCCACCCTCAGCTTCTATACAAACAAGTGAGGTTTGTTTTTAGTGGTGAACATTCTGACACCTAACAAGTAGTCTATGGGTATGGTAGTAGTCACCTGTTTGTCACAGCAACTATAGTCACATTCCAGAAACAAAAAATGATCTGAGCAAGCTCCATGGATGGGAGAAAAATTCCAGGGGCTTCAAGAAACGACCTTTCACATTTTTTGGACTGTTTGTTCAAAGGAACTAAACTACTCACATCTTGTGTTAAATTCAAGCAATATGTATGTATGAATTTCTAAATGATATGTGGACATACTACATGTTCCCATCATTTAAGCAGTCATTCACGTGACTTGTTGCCTGAAGTGTGTTACCAAGTATCTGGGAAGTGAATGTAATCTTACAGTGCACATGTCCTGGAAATATATTTGACCCAAACATATAATATGAGGGTTTAGGTTTGCATGCTTCCTTATGCTTCTGGGGAAGAAAAGGCTGTAGTTATGTGGTAGAGTACCTGTTTTGCACACAGAGGTGGCAGATTTAATCCCTGGCATCACCGAGTAGCACAAACCGGGGTACAGTGTGAAATTCCAGAGAGCTGGTGCAATCAGTTTTGACAATATGGAGCTAGATGGATTCCATGGCTTAAATTGCTAGAAGGCAGCTTCCCATATTTGTAGATTGTGGATTTGAGGGCTCTTGATGTATTTTTTGCTTCCACACAATCAACTATTTCCACAGCATTACAAGGGATCCTGGCATAGACATTTTGGATGGTGTGTGGCTTCATTAATGGTTATTAAAATACATTTCTATCTCAAGCATCTGTTTGGATTATCTGTACCACTGAGGTAGGTGTGTTCACTTTGTTTAGATAATGCTGCCACCAATGCTATAGTCTACAGGGAGAGGGTATTATAAAGTGGCTGTCTTTTTAAGGCTCCTTCTCCTGGACTTCTGGTTGCATGTCACTCTTGCCTTATCTGAATGATTTAAGATGTATTTTGATTGCCATTTTCCACTGCCATGCTTATACTTTGTAAGGAATGGATACCATAGGAAAAATATGAGTTAACTCCTATAGCAAAAGAGGCAGTGATTGATTAACCAAAGACAAAGAGCCAGCGGAATGAGTGCAGCAGCTCTTTTGGAGTAATAAGTGACCTTTGGTCAGAGTTTTGTCATAAGAATTGAACCAACCATGGACCAACCACCAGTACTTTCTTAATACTCCTCATTAAAATAGTCTAGTAATTCTTTCATAGCACTTCACCAGCAAATTTCAGTCTATCAAGACAAACTACTATGAAAGAAACAAGTATAATCAAACACAAATGAATCTTGGCTGTGAAAAAAAAATCTCCATTCTGAGAACAACTAGAATAAGCTTTTCATAATGCCTTCTTTTGTTCTATTCTATTCATTAATAATGGTAATCTCAGGATTTATCCTAAATTAGCTATTCAGAAAATGTCCACATGTTCTCTTTCTTGTCTTTTTCTCTGAAGAAGCAGAATACCTTAACCATCTTAATTATGTACATTTAAGATGTAAATCTTAGAATGGATTAGAGAACAGCCATTGAAATCCTATAGACAGTTTCAGACTAATGAAGTCAACATCTTCTAAGACAAGGCAACATTCTCACTGAAAGAACCGACTGTGAAAACAAAAAGATTCTGCCTGTTACCATAATATGCTTAATACAAGAGTTGAATTTTCTTACCAAACACAATTAAACCAATGTAAACTTATGGAATGTTGTGAGATAATTGTTTACTGCTTTCTTTTCAGTTATTTGATATGATAGGCATAACATGCACCCAAAGGGCAAATATTCATCTTAGCAAATCCCATTTGCATGCTTTCTTGGTTTAGGCATAGTCCTAGACCTATATTTACTGATGTAATAGGAGTAGATATGTGGGGAATTGAAACTACCGGTAGTGAAGAATATGGACAGGATTGCTGCACAACTCCTCTCCTTCTAGTCCTCGAACCAATTGATGACTGAGGCCATCTCTATTCCTGGGGTTACATACAACAGTGGCAGGCATTAAAAAGTCTTAGCATTCATACCAAGAGAGTGATGATCTGTTGCAAACATCTCCCCAATCTAGAACTAGTGTTTGAGACAAAGCATGGAGAAAATTCTGAAAGGTGGCTCATAGAATGCCCTGCACCAAAAATTGAGGATGAGGTACTCCTTTGCCTATCTGGAATGTGAGCTGTCTACGCAGGCTTTCCATAATGTCAAGTTTTGTCCCTGGGGCTGGGTGCTGTAGCACATCATCATCTCTATCTATAAAGCAGAAACGTACGTTAGTATGTCTCTAATCCGTTCCTACATCCCAGAACTGACAGCCCTGCCATGAAACACTGGCCTACCTTTCCTGTCTCAGCCTCCAAAGAAGTGGGTCCAGAGGCCACCGGTGGGGCGTCAGCCCCACACGCGGACAAAAAAGGCCAAAACTACATGCCCCAGCAACTCCTGCGCCATGCCCCAGCCAATCAGAGAGGCCAGCACGAGTGCAGGAGAGGCAGGGCATGGACCACACACTCACACAGGGAAGAGAGGGGGTTGGCAGGCACACGTGCGTGGAGAGCAGACAGCCAGTGGAAGGGTTAAATACCCCCCACTCTTGCCTCAGGTGCTGCCCATCAGTGAAAGGAAACGAGCCTTCATTCCCCTTCATTGATGGACCACGGTATTGTCTATGGGACCGGAGTGGAGGGGGGATCACACACCCTCCCCCCAATCCAACCTCAATTACACCACAGGTGCTGCCCGTCAATGAAGGGAAATTAGGTTTCGTTCCCCTACACTGATTACCCACACTGCTGTCTATGTTGCTGGTGTGGAGGAGGGAAATCCCCCCCTCACCCCCATCTCATAGACACCACAGGCGATGCCCATTAGTGAAAGGAAACGAAGCTATGTTCCCCTTCACTGGCGTGCCTCGGATGCCTTCTCTCTCTGTGTGTGTGTGTGTGCATGTGTGTGCGTGCGCACGTGTGCGTGTGTGAGAGACTGAGTTAGAGAGAGAGATAGTGAGAGCGGGAGAGCAAGGGAGAGAAAGAAAGAAAGAGAGAGAGACATGGAGAGAGACAAAGAGAGAGAAAAAGGGAGAGAGGAAAAACGAAGCAAGAATGAAACAGAGAGAGAGAGAGAGGAAGAAACAGAGACAGACACAAAGAGTCAAAGAATGAGAGGAGGAAGAGATGAGCCACAGCCTCCCCAAATCCCACCCGGCAAAGCCTCAGCCAGAGACGGACAGCCAGAGTGCACATACTACCCCCCGCCTCAGAAGGTAAGGGCAGCATGGAAGAGGGGGCCCTGCTGTCTCCCAAGCCTGGGTAGAGTCCGTCCCGGATGAAGGATGGGCAAATCTGCTAGTTGCTCTAGAACATACCTGTCAACCGTGGCTCCAGAAAATCCAGGACCAGCACAGAACGGTTCTGCGCAGGTCGCTTTTTACGCATGCATAAAAGCCTTCTATGCATGCGTAAAAGCGACTTGCGCAGAACCATTCTGCGCAGCTCGCTTCAACGCATGCGTAGAAGGCTTTTACGCATGCGTAGAAGGCTTCTACAATCCCCTTCTGCACAGAACCCTTCTACGCATGCGTAGAAGGGTTCTATGCAAGCGTAGAAGGGTTCTACGCATGCGTAAAAGCCTTCTACGCATGCGTAGAAGTGAGCTGCGCAGAAGGGATGCACAGTAATGCCTTTCCCCCTGCTGCCAAATTCCGGGGTTTCATCAGTTCCGGGCAGGAAATGGTGAAAATCGGCGCTGAAAAACGGGAAATCCCGGCCATTCCGGGAAGGTTGACAGGTATGCTCTAGAAAGCAATAGTATAGTCAATGGACTTAGGTTGTAGAGAAACAAATTTTGACTAAACTAAACATCAGTGTCCTACTGATAGAACCAACTAGAATTGACCCATTGGTTCAAGGGGATTTATATGCCAATTTACTCTTCAGCAGTCTATTCATTTGTTCTGCTTTTTTTTGGATTAGCAGTAGGAGAAACTTCCTTCTAAGTACAAGTCAAGAGCTGCTAAAAATGTTATACTTGCTTTGGGAGATTTTAGACTGAATAGCCAATTGAGGACATAGAACTTAAACTTCTGCATAATAGGTTCTGCACTTAGTGGGGTGTTGAAGTAGATTTTCTCAGTGGTTGCTTCCATCTCTATTGTTCTGATCCAGAGGAAGATGGCTGCTCCCTTTTCTATGGACATAGTCCTAATACTCAACACAGGAAATCAGAAGAGCTGGCAAATCATTATAGTGACCTTTTCTGAGCCTCATGGATCAAGTGGAAGGCAGCAGGAGTTGTCACTCCCCATGCATAAGGAATGTGGGAATCAAAAGCACTGAAATAGAGTTTTGCATTTCAGAACATTGGGCCATGTGTCTTTAGAGAAAAAGAAACACTCTTTCACCCAAGGCTGGTAGGATCAAAAGCCCGAAAAAGCCCCTCACATTAGAAGCATATGCTATGCCTTTATCACTCAGAATGTTTTGTCCCAGTTGCAATGTCTTTTCAGAATTTTCATTAACAAATTAAGATCAACCATCTAATAGTTGTCTCGGTTGACAAACTCATTTGGCATAATGAGGGAATTATCGAAAGTTATCAAATTACATTCTTATTCCTTTGGAAATAGGTTACATTTATCTAAGGTGTTTCACTTTGCTTTAGCATTCTGGACTCTGGAAATTGGTTGTCTGGCTCAGATTCATTTATTTGCTGTGTAACTCACAATAGGTGTTTTATGGCATGAGATATAGGCTGACACCAGCTTTGCTTGCAAAGAGCAAATGGTCCTGAGCTTAATGAGGCTAAAGGATTGCAACATTTATAGTCATACCAAGTCTAAAATGAACAGCAGTGTTCAGAGATATATTATCAAAGGCAGGCCCACCAGCCTGCATTTGCAAAGAGAGGGAGCACATTTACTCTCTTTTCCTTCTTGTATTTGGAGATGCCATCAACAACAATGTAGCTTCTGCTCTAGTTTGTCCCAGTGCCTGAACTGTGTGGGTGAAGCAAATGAAGTGGATCCTTCATGGAAATCACAAGCCCCACTTTTTGAGTCTTTTCAAATTTAACCAAACCATGACATGGTCTGTAGCAATGTGAATCACACATGCACACGCAAGGTCAAGGCATCGGGGTGAGGTGACACTGAGAGATCACGGACAGCCCCTTTTATTCCTGAAGAAACCTTGACTTGTATGTGCTTACTGCAGTCGTACGGACAGGAAGACAGGCTCAAAAATAGGGTGTTGCATACATTGGTAACATATTGGAGGATGCACATTGAGTAACTGTCAGAGAGGAAGACTCAGATGGTCAGGGGCTGATAAGAGGTTGAGGAATGGGGGAATGTGTGGTGGTCCTGATAATGACTTGTTTGTGCCAACAGGGAGTTTAGGGTCAAGCCTGTGGGCTGACCCCGGGCTTTGCAGCCCGGGGAGGGGGGGACTAAAGGTATTTTGCAGGCAAGGATCAAAAGACATCTCTTCAATGGTCAATTTCAAGAAACCTTAGTTATGGGGACCATCACAATACTCAAAAAGTCTAAGCTTCCACTGCCTCCTGTCACATGAACACTTCTCAATTGTCCTTGAGTCAGCAGAAACACTTTTTCCCCAAGCTCAACTCAGAGGAAAACATGTTGTTGGCTGATTTTCATGTCAAGGTTGGCTTTCTTTTGAAATGAAAGAGCATGAGGAAATGTATACAGGAGATGCTTTGTTTTAAAAGATAAAATTTCAGGATAATCTTCTTGGATATAAACTTGAGTGTGGCTGCTGCTGATACTCATGAAGATGGGAGAAAGGCATTGAAGTCTAGTGGGTTGTGGGGAATTATACTCCAGTTGTTCTTGTACTTACTGAAGCAAAACAAACAAACAAACAAAAACCACAAAACCTGGTCATTCATGTCCCGGCTGCAATATTTGCCAAATCCAGAAAAGATCAGTGAGGCTCAAGTGATACATTTCTCCCAAAGATGAATTTGTGGAATTGTTTGCGAGAACATTTATGCCAAGGCCACAATGGACCCAGGAAGTAAAAACGCCCCCTGTGTAAAATGCACAGCAGACTCTGTTCTTCATTCTTCAGAAACCAGATTCCCAGCTCCTCTTTAACTTTTTAGTGGCAATTTGCTAGTGATGTGACTCCCACTGTACCCCAGAGGTTTGCAAGATGATGTTGGCCAATGACAGAAGTTTTGATATCAACTGGTGGAATACATAAGTTATTTATAGGGGCATAAAGTGTATAAAGGTACTCATAAATATAGACATGTGTGTGTAGGTGGAGTATGTGCAGATACAAAAAGAGAAGTAGAGAGATGTTTATAACTGAAACTCTACTCTCCCATTAGAGGAAGAGTGGAAATGATTTTAACTAAGAGTGCAATCAAACAGCAGAACAGGATTTTGTTTTATCACATTGGAAAGAATCCCCACTGAGTCATGAAACTCACTGGATGAACTACATTTGAAAAAACTTGAACTGGAATGGGAGTTATATCTCAATCTAATCACTGAAGGGTGACTCTTCTAGAAGTTAAGAAGCTCACCTTGTTAGCTGGAAGGCCGGCAAGTTGGCAGTTCAAAATCTGGGTACTGCATGACAGATTGAGTGCCTGTCTCTGTCCCAGCTCTTGGGGACATGAAAGGAGCCTTGTTTGGGCATTTCCTGAAGGGAGATTCTCCCACAAAAATCTTTTCAACCCAGAATAATTTCTGACATGAAATAATAATAATAATATTAATAATAATAATAATAATAATAATAATAATAATAATAATAATAATAATAATAATAATAATAATAATAATAATAATAATAATCTCTATCTGATCACACCCTTAAACTGCTTTCTAGTTGTTGTTGAAATATAACTCATTCAGTGAGTTCATGGCTCAGTGGGGGCAAGGATCTTGATCTCTCATGTCCCAGTCTAGTACTCTCACCATTACACCATACTGACTAGGTGAGCATATATTTTCCTTTCTCTATCTTGAACCTCTCACAACTCAGTTTCATTGCAGAAAAGCTATTCAGCTTATTCTAGGCAACCTTCTTACATTAATGTTTTTCAGGTGTCAAGGATCACCTACTATTAGGCAGAATAAAGTGAATACTTCAGGCAGCATTCTCCAAGTGAGATGATGGCTATCCCTCTAGAGATCCCTCTGTTAGAGAGCAGATTTGTGTATATGCTACAATTCATATTATCTCTGTCTCCTGAGCTAACTTCCATTTTCAAATACAGTAAGAGTGCAGATATCCCATTGTCAGTGCTGGATTAAGATTCAGATGTGGAATTGATACAACACATTACTTTGCTCATCCCTTTAGGCAACAAAGTGATTTGGATTAGCCTTGAGTGCTAGAATACTGATCTACAAACTTTAGATGCCTCCACATAGATTACATTTCCATGCAGTAGGATTGTTTATCCCAAGCAAGCCATTTTTTGTCCTTGTTAACCTGCCTTCCACAATTTTCTATCTTTCATTCCGATCTATATCAATCTTCTTTATCATTTATACTAATGTCATAGCAGCCAGAGTTATACATCCTCCTGTTACATTCCATATACTCGAAAATGCTGTGTGAATGTGGATGTGGTCACTCTGAGAATGTCATTTAAGAAATGATTTTCCTCCAATTATCTTTGAATCAAGGAAGTAGTTTGTATTAAAGTGCTCTTCTAAAAATTAAGGCAATACTGCACAGTTGCTGGTTATATAGCTCAGTAAGTGTTGAGTCCGGACAAAGAAGTAATCTAACCAGCAGGATTGGGTTAACAACAGTGATCTTTATTCAGCTCATGATTCAGACTGGGGAATATGTACACGGTGGCCTGCTTATATACAGTGGGTTTAGCCATTACAAGAAGAAGATACATTTTGGTGGGCTTCTGGAGAAGCGGGAACATTCAATACAGCAAATCAGTGATCTAGGCTGCTTGTTTGAAATAGAAGGGTCTGAAGTAAGTCAGAACATCTGTGCCAGGAGTTCAATTGTTCACTGTGCATTGAAAAAGAAGAGTCAACCTATAGGGCCTTGGCCAAGCTACACAATTTTAGATCACACCCAGAGGAAGGGTCTGGTAAACCACTTCTGAGTACTTTAACCTAGAAAACATGGACAGGGTTGCCTTAACTTGGAATTTACATTGATGACAGATGATTGATTAATTTTTGGTTAATTAATCAAAATGTTTCAATTTTTTTAAAAAAGTAGGCAAATAAATATTTTATCACAAATTAAATATGTAAATATGAAATAAAATTAATAGTACCTAAATGGCAATGTTGTGGAAAGTCACCATGTTTTATTTTCTTTTAAAATATGTTTTTATAAATGTGTGCTAAAATGATTTTTCATTTAATTTATACCCCAAGTAATTCATCAATTTGAAAAAAAATACAAAGTGCTGTAGTGAAGAAAAAAAACCAAAGTAAAAAAACCAAATAAGTACCCAATCAAATGGCATCAACAAGAAAGATAATAGTGGAAATGAACTGAAGTTGAAACATAGAAATAGCTTTCTCTGAACTTCATCACACTTGTGTCAAAAGCCACTCCACTTTATAAGTTGTGGAAGTAGTTCAAAGGCACCAGGAGAGACTGTGTTCCTATTCCATTCTTCCCGAATAAATGCCAGCAGCTCTGAGTTAGAAGACATGGAGGAGCCATGAGGGAAAAGCACAGAACACTTTGATGCTAACACCCAGAAGATGCCCTATACAATGTTATGTGAACAAAGCTTGTGGAATCATTAACCTTGTTTTTCATCCCAGCTTTGCAGCTCATCAGTTTAGACCCAGGTGCAGAATTATGACTTGGGGAGGCAGACAGGTCTCTACAGATGAGCACAAATTCTTATTTTGAGAATTTGAGCTCATCCACAAATTATTTCACACATCACCGCAACATTATTTTTGCCCACCACACTTTTATGATCACAGAAATCTAATTTAGGAAGGTGTGTGTGGGGGGAGCCTTCTGTTATGTGTCTTGTTAAAACACCAACTCTTGCTGATCTACAGCAAATCATCTGGAGATCTCCCAGCAGAACCCACTCTTAGTTTAAGCAAAGGAGATCTTAAAAAATTAGGTTTCTGAGTTACAACTTGTATAATCTGAGTCAACACAGCCATTCTGGGAGCTGCAGTTCAAAAACCTAACTTCTCCAAGTTTTGCATTTCAAAACTGGATTTAATTCTCTATTCCTTCTCTTAACTGGCTCTGAAAATATATGCCTCTTCTGTGCATATGGAAATGTTAGGCTGTACATCTCCCTGGAGGCACTCTTATGGTCACTTTATTCTATTAACTCTTGCTAATTACCAGAGATGCAGAACCATACTGAATCAGTGGCCTTATCCATCCTTAGCATTTGCAAACTAGTGAGTGGTTTTCTGTCTACATGTTCCCTGATTCCAATGAATAACTAATGAGCCCAATTATTGGTAAATGTGTCTGAGACTAAGAACACATTGAATATGTCTGCACAACAGAAGTCATTCCAGAGAATCAATCTGGATTAATTCTCTTCGGATAATTATATCTGATTGATCATTATCTATGGAACAGTGAAGGCAGACATTTCTCAATTTGGCCATGTAGTCAGGATGAAAAGCGCACCCTTGCAAGGGCAGCAGAAATGCTCTATGCGTTCTGTTACAAGTGCCAATCAAATTGAAATTGGCATGAAACTGCTATTTTAAAATCCTCTGTTGCCATTTTAGTTGTAGGGCAGATTTTCATCACATCCTAAATTCTTTTTTAGCTTTTAGCCTCCAGAGAGTGACAGACTTTACATTCTTAGGATCCAAGGTGTGTGATGATACATGGGGTCACAAAGGGTTGGACATGACTATGCGACTGAACAATAACAATGCCTCCACAGTAAAGAAGTTGTTCTGAAAAACTAACGCGTTTTCCTTAAAATAACCTGAATCATTTTGTTATAAAAAGTTATTTCAAAACCAGATAGAAATCAGGGAGTTCATTCAAAGATCCATGTGATTGCAGTCTAGTAAGAATTGGGATCATCACTGATGGTGGTTGTTATATGCTGTCAATTTATCTCTCACTTATGGCAAGCTTATGATCTCCAAAATGTCCTGCCCTCAACAACTCTTGTAAATGCAAGGCTGTAGCTTCTTTTATGGGTTCAGTCTATTTCCTATTTCACCTTCCTTTTCTCCTGCTGCCTTTAACTTTCCAGAGCAGGGGTTCCCAACCTTTTCAAGCCGGGGGCTGGGTCACACTCTCTCAGTCAGCTTCGAGTGCTGGACGGCCATTTTGCCCTGCCTGCATGAAGTGGGGGGCCATTTTGTCCAAATAGCTTCAAAGGGGTGGCCATTTTGATTCTCAAATGCCCTTGGAGGGGTGGGGGGACACATGAAATGGTGCTGTGGGCCAGATTTGACCCACAGGCCTCAGGTTGGGAACCCCTGTTCTAGAGTATTATTGTTTTCCCCCAGCAAGTCTTGCCTTCTTATGTTGCTGCCAAGGTTTTGTTATTTTTAGTGTTTTCATCTAAAGAACAAACATTTTGGTTCATATATAGGCAGAAGGCAGTAGACTAATATTATACATAAAAATGCAACATTTGTTCAAGAAAGCTGCATTGATTGTATAAACAAAGTAGTTCTAGGAAGTTTCAGGTCTCCCAGAGGCAGCTCATAGAACTAATTTATGGATTATGGATTCAAGACCAACACATCTTGTGTTGCAACAGGGATATCTCCGGAGAATGCACCGTCAGTTGAGAAAGCACACATTTCCAAGCAAGGAGGAGTATTTTAGGACAGGAAGGTGTCCCCCATCCTCCCAAAAAGAAGTCACTTCTAGTTTTTGAAAGAGATCCCAGCTAGAACTAACTAAAAAATATTCGTGGTTTGGAATAGGAAAAGGAGTAAGACAAGGCTGCATTCTGTCACCCTGCTTATTCAACTTATACACAGAGCACATAATGCGCAATGCAGGGATGGAGGAATCACAATATGGGATCAAAATTGCTGGGAGAAACATCAACAATTTGAGATATGCAGATGATACCACCCTAGTGGCAGAAAGTGAAGAAGACCTAAAGAAGCTCCTGATTAGGTTGAAAGAAGAGAGTGCAAAAGCTGGCCTGAGACTCAATATCAAGAAAACCAAGATAATGGCAACAGGCCATATCAGTCCCTGGAAAATAAATAGGGAAGAAGTAGAAGCAGTAACAGATTTTACTTTCTTAGGATCCAAGATAACTGCAGATGGAGATTGCAGCCATGAAATAAAAAGGCGACTGATTCTTGGGAGACAAGCTATGAAAAACCTGGGGAACATAATGAAAAGTAGAGACATCTCACTGCAAACAAAGGTCCGCATAGTCAAAGCAATGGTTTTTCCGGTGGTAATGTATGGTTGTGAGAGCTGGACCATTAGAAAAGCTGAGCGAAGAAAAATAGATGCCTTTGAGATGTGGTGCTGGAGGAGAGTTTTGAGAGTCCCTTGGACAGCGAGGAGAACAAATAGGTCAATATTAGAAGAGATTAGCCCTGAGTGCTCCTTAGAAGGACAAATAGTAAAGATGAAGCTAAAGTATTTTGGACATCAAATGAGAAGAGAAGATTCACTTGAGAAGGACTTGATGCTGGGGAAGGTGGAGGGCAAAGGAAGAAGGGGTCGGCCAAAGATGAGATGGCTAGATGGTATTGTAGATGCAATGGGCACGGGGCTGTGCAGACTAAGGAGGAGGATGGAGGACAGGGGTGCCTGGAGAGCGATGGTCCATGGGGTCGCAAAGAGTCGGAATCGACTGTGCGACTGAACAACAACAACACAGTGTGTGCTCAAAACAAATACTGACATATCTGTCACTCCATTCACTAAGAATGCACAGGGGTTTTCTGCTGAGGAGGCAGTTACAGCTTTGCTTTGTCAGAAGAGAACTAAACAGCAACACTGGCAATATGTGAGTACAGTATAACAATTTAAACTGGATTGGAGTTAACTTCTTTGTTATGTAAAAGGGTTTCTTCCACCATGCAGTTCATCCTTCTAACTCCCTGCTGAGGCAATGCATTCTTAAAATGGCCCACATCTTTTATGCCCCTTTCATCCTTTTATTTTAATGATTAAGCTGGTATTTGTATTTACATTTATCCTATTATTTTAATAGTTTTTTGTTTTTAGCACAGGCAGTAAGGGGTGTTAATGTAAGGTCTGACTGAATAATATTAGTCAGACTCTGGGGGAAACCTATCAGCATAACCACCATTCAAGTCTATGCTCAAACCACAGATGATGAAGAAGAGGCAATTGAAACTTGTAAACACATCAAAAAAAGACATGCTTATAATCATAGGCTGCTGGAATGCAAAAGTAGGGAATAAAGCAGAATCCAATGTGGTTGGAAAAGTTGGCCTAGGAATTAAATTGGAGAATAATACATAGAACCCGTTTATTGCAAATACATGATTTTTAGGTATCTGGCTGAGTTACCAGAGGATGGGAATTCAATTCTCCTTGACATGTAGTACCCGGGAACCGAACTCTGACCTTCCAGTCCATTCTCTACCTAGAACTCCCTAAAAATGTGAATAATCACATACACCCAGAAGATAGTGAAAAAAGAAGGTAGGAAACTTGCATTTTTTATACACCAAAGAGGCCTTTACAAATCCAACTCTTTCCTGTCCAGTATGTATTTCAAGAGAAAGGCTTGTAGATTTGCCAAGACAGTAATTTTGTAATCCTTACTTAAACACAGCATTACAAAATAAGTGTAACCAGCAGACATAAAATGGAAAGTAGTCAAATATCAACAACAACTTAAAGTCCTCATAAGCTTAATGTGTCAAACAAATTGGTCCCAACCTGGCCTTTAGACTGGATGGCTTTTAAACAGTTGGCTGATGTTCAAATCGATTTGTGTTCTAATGCCAGTGTGTTTTTATTCTTCACATGTCATTCTTTTGAAGTCTAGGGGAGTCTCAGTGGATGATGTTTTCTCACCCTTCTAGTATATGAAATGTTGTGCAATGCTTTTTTCCTTGTTAAAAATTTGAATGGTGGGGAAAAGAGAGAAATTCTGTACTGATAATACTGTGCAAATAGTGTTGTACTCATGATGCTCCATTTCACAAATCAACGTGGGTTCCTCCCCTTCCCCTCAACTTCCCATTAAAAATGAAAACCTAGTCCAAAAACAGTGCATTAAGTCGGCAATGTAAATGTCCCTGTGTTTGCAAGGAAAGGAAATGCTAAATGAATACTGAGAGATGCTAAGTGTTGAACGAGCAATTCTTTCTAGCTGTGTAGCTAATGGGCTGAGGAAAAAAGGAGTGAACAATTTGTTTCATGTGATGATTCACTAGCACTCTAACTGACAAGGTTTCAATTTCTGAGTCTGTTTCATATTCAGCTCCTTGTTTTACGGAGCAATGGCACAATTACCTGCCTATCTGTTGGGTCATATAAACAGAGATGGATTGGACACAGTAGAAGAAAAAAAGCAGACTGTAACCGGTTGTTCAAATCAAGAGAGGAATTACAGGATTCACATTCATGCCTTAAGATCTGTCTACACATGGAAATTTGGATTGGAGCAGTCTGTTTCCTACTGAAAAGCTTCTTATCTGTCGTGCGATACGTTTTATCTCCCTCTTGAGTGACTCTTCTATCCACTGGAAAAGTTTATTCTCCCTTGGCAAGTGTCTACACTGACCTTTAGATCACTCGAATTTGTCATCCATTGATTACTGACACTCCTCTTTCTACACCTTCCCTGTCTTTCTGTAAGTATTTGGAAGTCTTCAACTTTCCTCAGCTTCTCTGATGGAATACTCCTTGAGATACCTCTTCATGTTCCTAAAGTAAGATTTGTGTCTCTTTCTGAGGGGAAAAGTGGTAAACTTAAAATAAAGTTTTGTTTATTGTGTCTGTGTCTTCTTCCTTTTGGAATTTTCTCTAGCTGCAGTGTGTGTGTATCTGAAGAGAGAGAGAGAGAGAGAGAGAGAAGTGGGGGAGAGGGAGAGGAGAGGGTACATGCCTGCAAAGAGTGCTTTTGTGTAGGAAGTTAGTCCAGTCTGTCTGCTAGATATACTATGGGAACCAGGAGGCTGCTCCTGCCATTTTCCAGCTCACTGGGTTTTCTTGCGTGTAAAGTTTACATGGTCTAAACTAGGTAAAGGTCTCCCTTGCTCAAAATCCAGTTGTGTCCAACTTTAGAATACAGTGCTCAGCTCCATTTACAGCTAAAGAGCCCATGCTGTCCACAACATGTGGCAGACATGAACAGGTGCACGGAATGCTGTTACCTCTCCATTTGAAGTGGTACCTATTTATCTACTTGCAATTTCTTGCTTTCGAACTGCTAGGTTGGCAAGAACCGGGGCAGATTATGAGTGCTCACTCCATTGCCCAGCACTTGGGTCTTGAACTGCTGACCTGACGACCTTCTGGTCTCCAAGCTCAGCATCATAACCTCCAAGCAACTGCTGCCCTTTACATATACAGTAAAACTTTGCATAAACAGTGCCTCGCTTAGAGACTAACTCGCTTGAAGAGCACAATTTTGTCTGAATAGTTGCCTCGCTTAACAACTAAAACCAACCAAAAACTTGCTTAACAACTAAATCGGGGTTTGCAACCCCCCCCCTAGAAGTCTCAATTGGTCACTTACAATCAGTGGTGGGCATCAGCAGGTTTGCACCAGTTCGCCAGAACAGGTAGCAGAAATTCTGGCTGGCCGCCTATCCAAGTTTTGAAACAAAGTAGTCCTAATTCAGGTGCAACACAGGGCTTTTCCCCTGGCCATGACCACCATACCACGCCCACAGTCTGGTAGTAAAAATTTTTTGAGCCCACCACTGCTTACAATGGTGTTTTGCTTAAAGAGCAATCCCGTGGAATGCATTATGCTCTTTAAGCGAGGTACCACATATAAATTGAACCAGTTTCTTCATACATAAGTTACACCTAGAATTGCACTGTTAGTATAGGAAAGGATTTTTCCATCATCCATTTTAATGTCCAACCCACTGCATACATCACAGTGTTGTTGTCTCTGATAGTGCTCCCCAGTACTCTATTTGATATGAACTGTCTACAGGGGCTGCAGGATAATTGATAATTCGATAATTATCAAACTGGATAATCAGTAGTACAACAAAATAACTGCAGCCTCAGTGTTATGCCAGACAGTAGTGAGACAGCTATAAAAAGAAGTGGAATTGGGAATTTTAATTCAAAGTGCTGTGGATGCTGTAATTTGAGTTGACCCAAACTGCAGCAAAAGCTACCAAAAGATCAAGATACACGCCAGTGAAATTAATTATAAACTTAAAAACAGCTACATGTCACCTTCTTTATTATTATTGTTTTGAGTTTTTATGGTATAGCTAGAGAGATACCAACACAAACACACACACATATGTCTAGAACATATCACAAGAGTATCTCAACAAATCAAATTAGAAACAGCATATCAATACAGGCATATCTTGAAAGGCAAATGACCTGCATTGAACTCAGCAATAAAAAGCCAAAGGGGACTTATAGGAGTGGTTAGGGACTTGTTTTTCCATTTCTATCCAACATTTCAACGTGTTCCTCCTCTGCCCAATTTGTCAATGAGAATCATAAAGTGCTTTCAGTTTGAGGTCACTTGGTTCGCTGCCAGAAGTGCATGCAGGGTGCTATTAGAGAAGTGACTTGACAATGCATAGCTTTTATGGGGAACTGAATGGTTTTCCCAAGGGGCTCCAGTGCATCGTACTTAAACATTTTGGTTGGAAAGCCACCTCCTTAGCTACAGTTTCACCACCAGCTTTTTCTTTTCTTTTTTTGCAATCAGAAGCCATTATTTCATGTTACAGATTATTTTAAAAAATCTGACTGAGAGCAGAATTGATTACTTCATTGTTTACTCACAAAACAGCATATTATTCAGTAATATCAGCTGGCTCAGAACACAACCCCAATATGGACAGAGATAATTTTTTGGACAGGAGATATACTGCCTTCTCTAGGCATATACACTATACAAGCCATTTCGGGTTGAAATTATGATTATTTGCACCATTAACAACAACAGCAGCAGCAACAACAAAAACAAACAACAGTCTAACCATCAAATCCTTTCTGACTATGATGACCCTTTCCAGGGTTTTCTAGTAGAAAACTCTCAGAATTGGTTTATCATTGCCTTCTTCTTATGTATCCTGGGAATGTATAGCTTGCTCATGAATACATAGCCTTGCTTTTCGCCACTGGAGACACAGTGGGGAATCAAACCCCCAGCATCTGGCTCTGCAGCCAGATTTTTAAATCACTGAGATAAACATAGGGCTAAATCTACATGTTAGTTTTCATACAACAGGCCTTGGAGTAGATGAGATACGTAGATTCAATCGGTCTATTCTAGGTGGGATTAATAATTGGATTTATCCCACATACATTGGCAAATCTGAGAGCCAAACTAGCTGTTAAGGAAAATACATAGTTTGCTTTCTTTCTCACAATTCTTAGGATTTTCTAACAGTTCTGTACCTGAGCAATCAGTCTTGCAAATAAGTCTGCCAAAAAGTTTACTTTCCAATAATCAATCACAATGCAAACCACACTAAATGCAAGATATTTAGTTGAAGAAAATCACCTGCTATGACAGACAGATATCCTTTATCATTTGAGGGGCCATGGTTTCTAAAATACGCATCAAAATACATATCTTGCTTAACCTTGTGGTGCCAATTCAACCCAGAGCCTGCCTTGCATACTCTGTAAAATGTCCTGGCTACTCACTGTTTCTCTTCTGAAAATTTGAGGGCCTCATGATATGGACAAATGCAGGAATACACCTACCTTTGTTATAGAGTAGCTATGATACTGAGGTGCCTTAATATGCACAAGGGCAGTAACCTCATGCATTGTGAAAAATGCATACTTTTATACTTTGCCTTTTATGTTTGTCATCTTCAGGAGTAGATTCACACAGAGAATGAAGCAACTACAAATGTCATAAGAAGGGAGGAGGGCAGATGTTTATGGGGCTGCCCTGTTGCTGTGGTTTCTGAAACTCACCACCATTCTCCTCTCTTGGAATGCAAAACAGCTATCTGAACTGGTAGAATCTGACTGCAACACTAAGGATGGGAGAGCATTTTCCACTATACTTAAAGCCAGCAAGATAGTTGATTGGCTGCTGGGCAGGTTGCCTAGAACACACATCTTTGTCCTCCAGAAAAGGGAAAAAGTATGTTGTCTTTGTCCTCCTTCCATTACTCAGTATCTGCTGCTTGAAGCAACCATCTCACTCTGTCCAATGGTTGGACTGCTACTGAAATCCTAAATATCCAACACTTGGAATATTTACTCTTTGGACAATGTCCAAGCTGGCTGGGATACTGAGGGATCTTCAGTCTCAGTATAACTCTCTACCTACTTACTTGCCAAGTGACTTACTTGCCAGGGACTGTGATGATTCATTCATTTAGACTTGTTTAGCTGCACTCTCGCTGAGGTGACTCTGGACGGCTTACAACACAAGAAACACCCCCAACATAACACACTCGGACAACTCATACATATAACTAAAAGATCATAAAAAGTCTAAAATCTCTGAAATCTAAAAATCTTAAAATCACAAAATCTCGAATCTAAAAATCTAAAATCCCCATAACAAAATTATCAGATGGTCACATAAGCCAGTGGGGTGGAGTAGATCCAACAGCAGCTCCCCACCCCCGCTGGTCCAGCCATGTCTTCAAATCTTTCCTAAAGGCTAGCAGTTGTGGTTGGAAGTGGAGGTCCATCAGCAGGAGGTTCCAAAGGACCAGGGTGGATTGCTAAAAGGCCCTCTGCCTAGTGGGATGGGCAGATGTTCTCAGGGTGACCTGGCCTCTTAAGTAACCCAGTCCACTACCATGTAGGGCTTTAACGGTCATAACCAGCACCTTGAATTGCACCCGGAGGCACACCGGTAGCCAATGCAGCTCCCACATCAAGGGTGCGGTGTGGTCATAACGGCCACATCACTGTGCGGGCCACTGCATTCTTCACCAGTTGCAGCCTCCGAATGGTCATCAAGGGCAGCCACATGTAGAGTGCATTACAATAATCTAACCGGAAGGTGACTAGTGTGTGAGTGACCATGAGCAAGGACTCCTGGTCCAGGAACAGGCGTAACTGGTGAAACACTCAAACTTGAGCAAAAGCCCTCCTGGCCATGACTGCCACCTGCCCAGCTTCTACCAACCTAGCAGTTCAAAAGCAAGAAATTGCAAGTAGATAAATAGGTAACAGTGTTCTGTGTGCTCTGGCATCTAGTCATGCTTGCCACATGACCACACAAATGTCTGCAGATGCAGACAACACTGGCTCTTTGGCTGTAAACAGAGATGCTCATGGTCACTCACGCTCTGGTCACCTCCCAACTAGACTACTGTAATGTGCTCTACATGGGGCTGCCCTTGATGACCATAAGGAGGCTGCAGCTGGTCCAGAATGCAGCAGTTCGGGTGGTGATGGGGTGCGGACGATATGCCCGCATCTCGCTGCTACTTTGGGAGCTGCACCGGTTACTAGTTTGCCTCCAGGTGCAATTCAAGGTGCTGGTTTTGACCTTTAAAGCCCTATATGGCAATGGGCCAGGATACCTTAGAGACCGCATCGCCCCAAGAGTGTCTGCCCATCCAACTAGAGCGGATCGGAGGGGCTCTCTAGTTGTGCCATCAACTAGAGGGGCACATCTATCTAGTACCCGAAGGAGGGCCTTCTCTGTGTCTGCACCAGCCCTCTGGAACCTCCTGCCAACAGACCTAAGACTACAAACAGAATTGCTGCCCTTCAGGAAAGGTGTGAAGACCTGGCCGGCAGGGCAGGTGTAGGGCCCTAATGGGAATACGGTCCCTGCCTGTTGGCTCACAACAAGATAGCAATCAGGAGCCCTCTCTGTCTTTTTTTACTGTGTGTGTGTGTGTGTGTGTATGGGGTGGGTGGGTGGGATAACAAGGGGTTTTATGTGTTTTTATAGGTTTTTAAAAGTGGTTGTAATGCCGCCCTGAGTTGGGTTCGCCTGAGTAGGCAGCGTATAAATGTGAATATTAAATTAAATTAAATTAAATTAAATTAAATTAAATTAAATTAAATTAAATTAAATTAAATTAAAATGAACACCACACCTTAGAATGGGATATGACTGACTTTCGAATAAGGGATACCTTTACCTTTGCCTTACATACTTACCAATTCTTGTGTTTTGTCTAGACATTGCAAAATTGCTCAACTAAACAATGTAACCCAAGGTGGCAGGATTGGTTTCCATCACTTGTCCATACATTTGTGGGGGAAGAAGTAGCAGACAGACTGTGGAGAAATGCAGCCATCATTTTTTTCCATGCACCCCGGTCCCTACCATTGTGACTACAGGCATTTCATTAGTCATTAATCTCACCTTAGGCTCTAAATACAGTGAAGCTATTGAGCTTTCACTTGCATAGACATTTAATTGACAAGGCTGGCTTGGTTTTCAAATCTCCTGGCAGTAATTGCAGCTCAAGGTTCTGTAAAAATTGCTTATGGGGTTATGAAGCAGAAAGCAGAGCTGACATGATTCAACTAACCCCTATTGACTACTACATGCCTTAAAGTGCATAAAGCTCTTGGCAACTATTAGTGGAGAGAGAAACACAGCAAACAGAACTGGGTGCTCGTTCCTGTGTTTCACTGTTTAGTGGTCTTTCTCTTTTGCTATGTTGTGACCTTGCTCCAGATCAAAGCATTCTGTTTTGCACTCCCATGAACAGATGGACAATCGCTTTGGCGGGCCTTCCTCGTGCTCTCAATGTTATGTCCTTTTGCTCATCATTTATCAAAAGAATGGCAACCAATTAAGCAAGAGTTAATGGCTTTAGACAAATGCTTGCTAGAAAAACATAAAATAGAATTCTTCTTAGCAATAGTACCCGCTTTTCATAGTCTTGCCAGATAAGCATTTACTGGTTTTTTTGTTGTTCCTTGTTATGTCAATGGCAACCATATACACCATCTAGTTCCTTTTTTCCTTTCAAGTATATTTGCTCAATTTACTGTTCCTGTTCACCAGACAAGAAAACCAGATTATTTGCATTTTAAGGGGTTCATGGCCCCGTTCTAATGGGTTACTGTGCCAACAGAACATGTTGGATCCTGCAGAATGACATGCACTAAGCCAACATTTCTAAAACCAAAACAAAATTAAAAAATCCCAGACCCAAAACAACACATTTATTTCCAAGAAACATTTTGGCATTTTCTTTTCATTTGTCTCTCAGAAATAGAAGCCTGATTTGCAGAATCATTTCCGAATGTTATCTTTTATTTTAACTCACCTCAGGGAAAGGGCATTGTGATGGAACTGAAAATATGGTCAGGCTGTTGGTCCAGTTGCTGTTGTTGCCACATGGAGTAGCTAGGCAAAAAGTAAACATCCGTGTGGAAAAAGTACAAATCTTTGCTACAATTACTGCTGCAAGTGAGTCCACTACTCACTTATAGCAGTAATCCCCTTTAAATAATTTCCTTTAAATAAAAATTTTCAACTTCTTCATGTTTCATGGCTGAGTGTAGCATTGAACCTCCATATCTTTGGATCCTGTCCATCTTTTTATCCAATTCCCATACTAGCTACAGTATCATTGTAAAAGAGGCAACAGGGACATTTATCTGTCCACGTACCATTGCATTTTCTCCATTAATCCCCCCAACCATATCCAGGGAAAAACCGAGAATAGAGTAATACCTCATAGTAAAGGTAAAGGTAAAGGTTTCCCTTGCTCGAAAGCCAGTCGTATCCGACTCTAGGGTTCAGTGCTCATCTCTGTTTTAAAGCCAAAGAGCCAGCGCTATCTGCTTCTGCAGACGTTTCTGTGGTCATGTGGCAGGCATGACTAGACACTGGAGCGCATGGAACACTGTTACCTTCCCACCAAAGTGGTCCCTATTTATCTACTTGCAATTTCTTGCTTTGAAACTGCTAGGTTGGCAGGAGCTGGGACAAAGACGGGAGCTCATTCTGTCCTACAGTACTCAGGAATCAAACTGCTGAACCTCTACCTCCCAGTCAGAGTCTTAGCATTTTTTGTGTAGATACTGCTTGTGCAGTATGTAGTGGTATAGCCTTTTATAAGTAATTGTATTAATTGACTATATTATCTGCCTGCTTTTGCCCTAATAAATGCATGGTGGTGTACATAGCTCTCTTTCCCCTCCCCACTTGATACTCACAACAATCTTCTGAGGTAGGGCAGGTGGAGAGATTATGACTGATTCAACATTAAGTCCATTTCATGGCTTAATAAGGTGCTTGAACCTGAATCTCCATCCCACTCTAACCAGTACACCTTAGCTCAGGCATAGGTTTGCTGCTTTTGTGAGGACTAGACCACTATAGCTCTGTTTGCTATATATAGATTTCCTGTGGCCCTACATTTAGGGACACATTTGATGGAAAACTCAATGAAAAGAACCATAATACATTTTTGTAACTCATTTTCTTTAGCAATACACTTATAGTTCTATGGGACTAGTAAATTTCAGCAGGAGACAACACTACCACAGCTGTGCTATTGAAAACATTCCATGGCTTTGTCTATCAAGGATCAAGGTGCTAACCCTTTATCATATATTTGATATTCCAGAGAGATAAAGGCTGTGTTTGAAGTTACAGAAATATCTTTCTAATTTTCTCTGTAAAGGAATAAAGCCAAGATAAAACTCGTTAGCTGAATAGCTGTAATGATCTCTGAAGGATTTTTAATTGAAAAAGAGAGAGAGAGAGAGAGAAGAATGGAATATGTAAACTGAAAGCAAATACAGTCATGTGGTACAAAGAAAACAGACATGAGACAAAACTACAGTTAAATCCTTCAGTGGTTTGGGAATTTGTTCTCTAGTCTATGAAAAAGCTTAAGATTTATTAAGTTCTTAAATAACAAAATTGCTACAAGCAAGAATAGCTAAAAAAACGAATGGTGTTGACACAGAGAAGGCATGGGGGATTTTGGGAACTGCAGTTTAACATGTATGCAATGCCCCAATGGCGGAAAGTTGCTTTATTACTGAAGTACATCAACTCTACATTTCTTATGTTCAGCAAACAACATTGGAAACATAGATTGACATTTTAATCATTATTTTAGTCTGATGGCAGATCTGTAGAAGGCTTTTAGTAATACAGTGGTACCTCAGATGAAGTCCAATTCAGATAAAGTCCGATTCGGATAAAGTTGTGGTTTTCATGCATACACATTATCTGAGGTATTTGGTATAGGAACCTTGGATAAAGTCCATGTTTTGGACGTTATCCGATGCATCACCCATTTGATTTGGATAAAGTCCAAAATCGGATAAAGTCCAAACTTGTGGAATGGAGTTTTGACTTTATCTGAGGTTCTACTGTACTGATATCAGGATATGCTCTTTTCTTTAGACTAACCATCAGATTAGTAACATTTGGGCTATTTTGGACTAAGATTTGTCATTGTTGGCTGCAACCCGTATCCAAGAATGCATTTTTTCTGAAGCAGGAAAAATGCCATTGGCATGAATTTGTTTAAGATGGATCCCAGCTTGCCACGAAGTGACCCAGACATTATGATCATGGAGCCATCTCCTGAAATGAGGCATGCAGGATTTAACGCCAGGACTGCAATGGACTGCCACAGCCTCGAGGATATGGACAAGGTGCACCTTCACAGCCAGTCCATCTGGCATGGCCTCTTCCACCTCCATGATGATTGGGAATCAGTGTTCCTCCTCGGCTCATTTTGCTGTTGGGCCCAATATCATAGTTTCCAGTGGCATTTCCTCCACTGAGGGGACCATCACCTGTAGCCATTGGCCACTTTAGGGATTCAGATTATTTACCACCGCTCAACACTCAGCATTGAGTCGCTGGCTGTACAGTCTACTCCATTACCATAGTGGGATGTCTGGCCAGACATATTCGTAAAAATTAAGATATTTCATGATTATTACACTAAGCAATCTAACAAACAACTCAATTTTACCATGATTGCTATAAATCTACTAGGAAATAATGCAGAGAGAGTATCAATGATGATTAAATTCAGCTATTTGTGGAGCTGAGAGACCCACTTCAGGTCTCTCTCGAGTGAGGGAAGTGGGATAGAAATATTTTAAATAAATAAATTTGGCTAAAGCTCTAGATTGACGTTGAGATTTATGCATGGATGACAGGCATTTTAATGTCATGAAACTTATTTTGGACAGCTATTAACTTGCTTTGGCTAGTGTCAATGATTCTCAAGAACTGATAAGTGTTACTGGGTTCCTCCTCTCTACCTACATTTGACTGCATTCTGTTCATTTTACTTGATATGACTGAATTCAATGAGAAATAAACGACAGCAAAAAGTGATGAGCCTGCCAGATGTAATGAAGATATCCATGATGAATGTGGACTATGTAGCCATCCAGAGACTGTAGGACCACAATTCCTACCATCCTTCATCGTTACATATACAGGCTAGTCCTCTAGTCCCATAGCATTTCCATAGCCATGTATTTCACCACTTCTGTTACACAGTGTTCCAAAACTCTGGGTCCATTGGGCTCACTTCTTTCTTCTATCTTTGTCCTCAAACTATCATTAGCAGCACCAACTTTGTGGAATTCTCTTCCAGCTGAGCTGCACCAGGTTCCATCCTTACCTATTTTTATAAAACAACTTAAAGCATTTTTCTATAAAGAGGCTTTTGGGGATATACTACTTAAGGCCAAGCAATAGGCTTCGATTGACTCTGACAGGCACCAAGATGTGCTCCCTGTTGATGGTTATTTTAAATTAGTGTGTGTGTGGGGGGTGCTTGAGGTTATTTTTGTTTGTTACCTATAATTTACTTAGTTTATTTGCTCCTTTTCTTTGAGTTTTTTAAATTGTATAATTTATTTTATTATTATTTTAAATGTGTTGTTGGCTGCCCAGGGTGGGAGAATATCACAGATGGGCGGGGTATAAATAAATAAATAAATAAATAAATAAATAAATAAATACTGCATAGTTTTTTGAATGTGCAGATCAGAATCACTCAGTTAAGATCTGAAATCTTCCTTCTCTCATCTTTATTTTACAGCAGCCTCTTTATCTTTAATGGATAGAAATCCAACAAGGTTACGAATTGCTGTATCTCTATCTCTACCTGTTGAATTCTCCTTGTCAGGTGATAGTTCTTCTTTTGTGTCCCCTCAAACCCTTGACTGCCAAAATGAAGCCACTTTCATCACTTTGTTGTTGCCCAAACCCAAGTCCTCATCAGTGTACATCTCTGGCAGCAATTGGCAGACCAGTAAATGAGCCAGACTCTGTGTCTCTCCACATTCACACTGTGTGTTATTGTACACCAGCAGCCTGCACTTGAGCATGTTGGTCTTGCATTTAGGGACTCCAACCCTCAGCCTATTCAGGCTCCTCCAAGTGATGTAGGGGAGATTCAGATCTTCAGCTATATCCGCCTTAATGATGTACCTTGCCCAGTGAGCTCCTTCCACCATCTTCTAATTTGTTAAAGAACAGAGAATCTTTATATGGCAGATGGCAATGACAGTTTCCTGATACAGATACATGGGTGAAGAGGACTTGAATAAGATTCTGTAGAAAAATATTCAGAAGTTGTGATTGTTGTCTGTGTTATGTTTTCAGCAAGCAATCTTTATGACAAAGTCAAACATGCAACCCTGCTGTAGAAAATCCCCCACATCACAAAGGATTTTAAATTCACAAAAATCATAGGCTGTTTACTAGAAAACCATAGATGCTGGGAAAGGTGAAGGGCAAAAGAAGAAGGGGGCAGCCAAAAATGAGATGGCTAGATGGTATTGTAGACACAATGGGCACAGAGCTGGGCAGGTTGAGGAGGATGGTGGAAGACAGAGGTGCCTGGCAGGCAGTAGACCATAGGGTCACAAAAGGTCAGAATCAACTGTGCAACTGAACAACAAAAAATGGAGATGGGAGGCCCAGCATTTAGCATGAATCCTAAACAACCAATTGGCAGCTGAATGTTATTTCAGTACAAGTGTAACTTAATAAACCAACATAAAATGAACTGCTGTACAGTAAAATCTCTAATTACGTAAAAAGCTTTTGCTTAAAATGGTTTTTTATGTAACTCGAAGCAAACCCATAGGAAAAATTATCTTTTATGTAACTTGATGCAACCCCATAGGAAAAATTTAATTTTTATGTAACTCTAAGCAAACCCATAGCAAAGCATGTTATATAAATTAGGACATTTACGTAAATAGGGACATGGTTTTAGCACAAATCATTATGTAAGTCAAATTTTATGTAACTCGAGGCATTTGTAAGTCGGGGTTTTACTGTATCAGCAGTTAAGAGATTCTTTAGTGTTCTTTTCTAGGAGATAGGGGGGAATTACACTGCCACGTTGAAGGAACTGTCAAATTATGGTGGCATTTTGATCCGACGGGGTACATAGAAATAGCCTCCTTGAAGATTGTGGTATTTTTGAACCACAATCAGGCATACCCTGTTAATGGCAACCTTGTGTTGATGGCTAATTTTTCTCACACTAGATCCAGCAAAAGGAAAAGCAGAATGAACTCTCCAAAAGGTGCCTTCATTTTGGAAGTTTCACATCTGGCCTAGACACAGAAGAAGTAGTTCTCAGAGGATTCTTATGGTGGAGACTCTTCATTTTCACATCTGTCCTACACATGGATTAAGAAGACTTTGATCAGTCTTCCCGAACTTTGTATTGAACTGAAACTCCCATCATCCCCACTGACATGGCCAATGCTAGCTGGGGATGATGGAAGTAAGCATCTGAGACTACAAGGCTGAGTAATGATAATCCAGCTCCTGTGGATTTGCTCTGTATTTTCGTTGCAGAGTCTAGTGCTTCCTTTTACTATCAGAGATCTGAAAATGTCAACAACAGTAAACAAAACTTAGAGGGCAAGAGAAAATTTAGAGGATAAGGGGAGGTGGTGGGCCTTCTTTACTTTGTTTGCTATAGTTAAGCAGATGGTCCTTGGGTTAGAGAATTAAACTCGACTATTCTTCAGGGTAAAATCCTAAACAGTCTTTGCAAATGCAAGAGAAAATTCTACCTCCTTAATTACATTTTAATGGTTATTTAAAGACTAATTCTGCAGTTGGCTCACAGGAGGGAGTGGGAAACACTTCTAAGGAGATGTTGGTTGATTTTAGTTGTTGGTTTCCTGAAGCTGTTCTGTCGCCTTTCTACTGGGAAAGGGGGAAAAATAAAAAAAATCAGAATTGTTTTGTAACAATTACACTTAAATGCTTATATGAAATGACACTAAGAATTCTACAAAATACTTTCCTTAAACAATATCTTCTTTCAACATTGCACATTTTAGTGTTTGAATTTTCTTCTTCTTTTGTATTTAGGTGAGACATCAAACCTTTGGTGAATTAATTCTGTAGTTCCTTTCACCTGACCTAGTGTGAGAAAGGTTAGCCAACAAACACAACAAGGTGTGCCTGATTGTAGTTCAATAATAGGACAATCTTCAAAGAGGTTCTTTCTGTGTATCGTAGTATATGATTTAATCAGTGTGATTTTAATTGTAATCATCAAAGCTCAGGATTCCATTCCCAAATACTTCATCGTTGCTGTTTGTTACATGCTGTCAATTTGTCCCTGACTTACAGCAATCCTATGAATGAATGATCTCTGAAATGTCCTTGTCCTTAACAGCCCTTTTCAGCTTTTGTAAATCTTTGCCCTTATTATGAGAATTGAATGATATTTCTATGGAAAGACTTTGGCATAAGGGACAGTATATGACAATCTTCTTTTAAAAGGAGCCAGTATGGTAAAGGTAAAGATTGCCCTTGCTCAGAAGCCAATTGTATCCAACCCTAGAGTTCAGTGCTCATAGCCAAAGAGACAGCACTGTCTGCATCTGCAGACATTTCTGTGGACATGTAGCAAGCATTAGCTTCCCACTGAAGTGGTACCTATTCATCTACCTGCAATTTCTTGCTTTTGAACTGCTAGTTTGGCCGGAGCTAGGACAGAGACGGTAGCTCACTCCATCATGCAGTACTTGGAAATTGAACTGTGACCTTCCAGTCAGCACAGAGCCATAGCCAGAGGGGGCCCGGAGGGGGGGGACCCTCCTGAGCTAACAGCCACCCCCTGATGCCAATGTTATATATGTGTTTGTGACATTGTTGTCCCCCTGAAAATTTTTGCCCCTCCTGAAACCCCCCCCCCCCCATCTATAATCCTGGCTACGGGTCTGAGTCAGTGAGTTCAGAATCTTAACTACTTGAGCCATCACAGTCCCATAAAGTAGCCAGTAGGGTAATATAAATAAACTCTCTCACCACTGGGAACTAAAATATGAACATTTCCTTCTTATCTTTCAGAGGTAACATAAGGGACGACTATACATGATGGTTTGATGCAGTCTTTCTCTGAGAAAAGCACATTTAGAAATATGAATAGCATTCACTGAGGGGTGATAATTATCAAGGTCAGGAATGAAAATATTGGGGGAAGGGAAGTTTTCATGCACTGAGGAAAGAAAACCCCCCTTTTTTTGGTAATGGATATTTGGTTTCTAAAGAAGGACATAGTTCTTCCACAGTTCCCATGCTTTCTCCTTATTTCTTCCAGTTTTGCCTACCTTCCTTCCCCTGTTGGCAAGAAGTAGTAGTCACTGAGAGAAGCAGTAGTTGACAGAACACAGCTGATGGTTTCTTTGTTGCTCTTTCTCCTTTTTTAAAAAAACCAACTAACCATTTACACTGTGTTTTCCCTTTCCCTCCACAGCAGGGATATGTCCTATTACTGGGTGGAAGTTGACTAGCATAGCCATCTACACAGGCTGCAGTATTCCCTGGAGTGCTGATTCTGGTAAAAAGAACAGTACAGTAATACCTCATACAAAGTCCGCTTCATACAACTGGATTCATACAACATCATCTAATTCCTTGAAAAAAGTTGCCTCATACAATGTGGTGTGACGTTGTATGAGGCATTGGGTTTTTCCCAGGTTGCATTGTGCCTGGGCAGTATAAAAGGCAGGACACATGCGTGCATTGCTTGTGTGGGTTTTGCACGAGGCAAAGAGTGTTTAGGAGTAGTTTTGAGCGCGATTTTGGATTTTTTTGAATTTTTTCATCAGAATTTTTGGACGCATCCCTGGGATTTTTGCAGCATTCTTCAGGTTCTTGGACAATCAGGGTTGTTTGACATGTTTTTGCAATGTATTTATCCTTTAGACAATGATTTCTTTAAAAGTTCTGTCAGTTTCCTGTCTGTTTCCTTGACTTTGCCCTGAAGTCTGTGCTGTTACAGTACAATGTATCTCTATGGAAATGACTTTGTACAAGGCATCGCAACAAGGATTTGGATGTTGTATGAGGCATCATGGCTAGGATTTTGCATGCCTCATACAAAGTCCAAATCCGTATAAAGTCCAAACTTGTGGAACCAAGTTTGGACGTTGTATGAGGTATCACTGTATATGTTTGTGTAATTGCAAATATCAATACATCTTGGTCTGTGATTTAAAAAACAACATGGTAGCTGGGGTAGTAAGAAGGTTTTTATTTATTTATTTAAATATTGACTGGATGAGTCTTGCTTTATTTTTATTTTTTTACTCTAGAAGAACATGCATTTTTCTCCTCTAAACCCAACAGCTACCTAACAGCGACACATGAAAACAATAGCTCAGGCCAGGAACAGACATGAGAGACAGCCTGCCGTTAGAGCTGACTGTTGCAGATTGGGCCAGTCTTACCATGTTTGTGACTTCCGAGGAATCTCAGACATGATATCCTAAAGGTGAATGAGGAAACAAGGCAAGTTAAAAGGTATAATTCCGGGGTGATTGCTTAAAACAGGATGCAACTAAGGCAGGTACAGAGAAGGGCAACAAGGATGTTCAGGGGACTGGAAACCAAACCATATGAAGAAAAGCTGAAGAAATGGGCATGTTTAGCCTTGAGAAGAAGAGACAATGCAAGCGCGGCGCCAAAATGGCCGCCGCGCCCTTTGCGGGCCCCCCCCCACAGGACAGAGAATCCGGGTAGTTAGGGGCGTGGCCACCGCCTTGATAAAAGGGGTGGCCACGAGGCAGCCGTGCTGCCATTTTGCCTCAGCGACGGAGCGGAGAAGTTTTTCCCCCTGCGTCTCCGTCGCTCGTTGGTGCTACCGGGAAGCCTTTTAGTTCCGTTTACTAGCTAGCTTCCCTTTCTGCTGCGGTGAGATGCCTTCCAAAAAGAAGGCTGCTGCGAATGCAGCTCGGGTGGTTCGGAGGCGTAATCCGGGTCGGAGGACCGCGGTGCCGCCTCCCCAGCAGCCACCTTTGCCATCCCCGGCCGGGGCTGGTGGCATGGGGGCTATCGCCCCTTGGCCCGATCAAAGTGCGGGCGCGGAGGGAGTTCCGGCCCGCGGCCCGCGAGCGGTGGGCACCGCTCATCCTCCTGCTCAATCGGTTGGGCCTATTCCTGTTGGGCCGCAGCCTCTCCCGGGGCCCTCTAGCCTTGGGGGGTGGCCCGGCTCCCTGCCTTGGCAGGTTAATCCACCAGCCCTCCCGGGCTTCGGTGGTAGTCAATGGCAATATACGGCCCCTGGGGTGCAGGGACCTGTCCCCATGCAAGGATCAGGTGGGCCGGCCGGCTCTTTACCCATGGTTAATGTGGACTCCTTACTGGCACGTATTGCGGCCCTCGAGGCGTCTTTGGCCCGGGCCAGTCAGGCAGGTGCCCCTTTTGGGGTACCTTTGGAGGCGCTAACGGCAGCAGGACAACAGCCGGCGGGGAGGGTTGAGCTGCTGCAGGCGGGTGGCGCGGCTACGGCCACTGCCTCGCAGCTCCCCAGCCAGCAACCTGGTGCGGGTCAAGCCCCGGTGATGAGCTCTACATCGGTCGTGAGCTCCGACGCCCCCAGTGGGCCAGAACCCCCGGTGGGGGCGGCCCACGGGGGTGCAGCATGTGAGTATACGGTGCAAACGAGTACATCTACACATATTCCCAATATAGGGGGGGCCTTTCAGTGGCCTTGGCCTCGCTCGGGTGGTGCGGGGACTACCCCTCTGGTGCCCCACCCGGCGACAACGACAGCCACCATGCCCACGGGGGTGGGCCTAGGCTCTTACACTGCTGGCAATGTCTTGGGGGTGGCAGGGTTAGCTCCGGCTCCCTTTACCAGGCCTGTTGTCCCCTTTTCGGCTTTGCCGACGGCGGGGTATTCCTTGCCACTGGGCGATCACTTGGCACAGGCTACCAGAGAAAAGATTTGGAGGGGGGAGTATGTAGATATCTTCTCACTCCTGAACAGAGAGCCCACCAAGGAAGAAAGGGAGGGTCAGGATGAGAAGGACAAGGAGCAGGCACGCCGCCGCAAGCCGCCGCGTACCTGGGCTAACTGGCTCCCCGCTTATTTGATATATATGGCGGTATATTTGAGGGCGCGGCCGGATCTAGCTATTCCCATGGTCCAATATTTGGACAACATATATAGGGCGATGGTAGATTTCCCGGGCCCCTCATGGCTAGCATATGATGAGGAATTCCGTATGAGGATTCCCCTCCATCCCGAGATGAGATGGGATGAGCCCTGCCAGAGACTGTGGCTCTTGTATATGACACCCACACGCCCTGCCCCGGGGGATAGATACCATTGTGGACATGCGGTCCAGCGAGCAGTTCCAGCGCAGGTTACCCGCCAACCGGCGGGGCAGGGGGTTCCAGCCCGCCTGCTGTGCTGGACTTTCTCGTCAAATGGTTCCTGCAATCGAAAGAACTGCAGGTATAAGCATGAGTGTCCCACGTGTTCTGGTCCCCACGCAGCCTCGGCTTGTCCCAAGCCTGGGGGGGCGCGAGGCAGAGGGAGGGGTGGACAGTGGGCTGGCAAGGCTGCCACGGAGGGAACTGGTTCTCCAAAAGGCACCCTCTCCAATTAAGGTGGACATGCTGGAGCGCTGGCTCGCATCGTACCCAAAGGGGGAGGACAGAGAGTATCTCATTCACGGTTTTAAGCAGGGATTTCGTATCCCTTTTATGGGTGTTAGATCACCTCAGGATGCTCCCAACCTGTTATCCCTCAGAGGAAGGGAGGAGGTGGCTGCGGCCAGCATTAAAAAGGAATTAGACGCGGGCAGGGTCGCTGGACCTTTTCCTGCACCCCCTTTTCCCAACCTTAAGGTTTCACCATTGGGTTTGGTTCCCAAAAAGTCCCTAGGTGAGTTTCGCCTTATTCATCATTTGTCCTACCCAGCCGGCAGATCGGTCAACGATGCTATACCTGATGACCTTTGTTCGGTCAGGTATACATCGTTCGACCATGCGCTGCGCATGGTGCGCTCGTGTGGCCCGGGTGCCTTGCTGGCCAAGTGCGACATTAAGTCAGCTTTTCGCCTCTTGCCAGTGCACCCGGGTGACTTTGAATTGCTGGGTTTTAAATTTAAAGGGGAATATTATTTTGATAAGGCCATGCCTTTTGGCTGCTCCATATCATGCTCGGCCTTCGAGCGTTTTAGTACTTTCCTAGAGTGGGCTTTTGTCCGCAGGTCAGGGTCCCGGTCTGTAGCCCATTACCTGGATGACTTTTTATTCGGGGGTGAACGGGGCTGGGACACGTGTGCACGTCTCCTCAATACATTTCAGACGCTAATGGAGGAACTTGGTGTCCCTTTAGCGCCCGAAAAGACCGAGGGCCCATCGACCAAGTTAGTGTTCCTGGGGGTCGAGATTGACACAGTAGAGCAGGCTTCTAGGTTGCCGGGCGATAAGGTGTCCAGGATAGTGACCCTTATCTCGGAATTGCTGGCCAAGCGTAAGGCATCCCTGAGGGAACTCCAGGTGCTACATGGGCACCTTAATTTTGCCTGCAGGGTGGTCGCACCGGGCAGGGCTTTTGCCCGGCGCTTATGCGACGCCATGGCAGGGTTATCCAGGCCCCACCACAGAGTTAGGCTCACCCGGGGTATCAGGGCAGACATGTTCGTCTGGTTGCAATTCCTGAGGGAGTTTAACGGGGTCTCATTTTGGAGGTCGGACCTCCTGGCTTCCCCCAATTTCCAGATCCAGTCTGATGCCTCAGGATCCCTGGGTTATGGGATGTACTTCAATGGGAAGTGGGCCTATGGTGGGTGGCCACCGGCATGGGCAGGCACAGGTCGCCTGCGGGATCTCACATACCTGGAATTTTTTCCCATTCTGGGGGCTTTGATGCTATGGGGCGAACAGTGGGCTAATTCGGTAGTGCATTTTTGGTGCGACAATGCTGCTGTGGTACACATTGTCAATGCACAGACTTCTAAATCGCCCAGGGTTATGGATCTAGTGCGCCATTTTGTGCTGCGCTGCCTGCGCCTCAATGTCTTGTTCAGGGCCAGGCATGTCCCAGGGGTTAATAATGATATTGCTGATGCTTTGTCCCGCCTGCAGATCTCCCGGTTCCGCGCCTTGGCCCCGGATGCGGAGGAATTTCCCTCGCCACTCCCGGACGAGATGTGGACTATTGGCAAGGAGAGGTGAACCGGGCGATTGGCCTTTCACTAGCGCCACGCACGCGTAAGGCGTATCAACAAGCACTCAGTTCATATAGGGTTTTTGCCACTCAATTTCACTTGCCAGAGACCTGGCCTATTCCGGTGGACCATGTACTGCGGTTCATGGTCCACCTCCATGCACAGGGCCTTGCACCTCGCACCATAGCATCCAAGCTCTCGGCGTTGGCTTTTATGGCCAAAGTAGGGGGTCATGTGGATACCACCTCTGACTTCCGCGTGAGACACGTTTTGGAGGGGTGGGTGCGCGAGCGCGGGCGTTGCCCGGACGACCGGCACCCTATTTCCCCAGGGGTTCTTACCCAGTTGGCCCGGGGCTGGCCAGGCCTCTGTTTTGATCATTATGAGGCAGCCCTTTTTCATGCAGCCACAACGGTGGCATTTTTTGGAGCGCTCCGCGTCAGCGAACTCGTGATGCTGTCTAAGGCGGATGCAAGTGGTAGGGCACTGGAACTCGGAGATGTCTACGTTGCCAAAGACTGGGCCCAGTTGAGGATTCGCTCCTCAAAAACAGATCAGCACGGCGTAGGCAGTGGAGTAAGACTGCTACGGTGTTCTTTGGCAGACATCTGTCCGGTTGGTGCCCTACAGGAGTACCTGGCACTGCGTGGCTGGCACCACGGCCCGTTTTTCTGTCACCAAGATGGGTCTCCCCTTACTAAATTTCAGTTTTGGAAGGTGACAGCCATAGCCCTCACCAGGGTGGGTTTTTCAGGTGCCCGTTATGGCACACATTCGTTCCGTATTGGTGCAGCCTCTACAGCAGCTGCTTTTGGGTACTCGGGGGCTGACATACGCAGCATGGGGAGGTGGGGCTCACAGTGTTTTCAGTTTTATGTGCGCCCACTCCCGCCATGAGTACCAATTCAGTCACCTTACCTTCCTTTTTTTTCCTCAATTTTATTGCAGACCCTGGGTGTCGTATTACACCGGTGACAGTATGGCTGGTGGGCCACAGCTATGTGCACAGGGCAGCGCGTTACGCTGCGGCGACAGAGTGGGGACCCCGACTGGGACTGGGTGACCACGCCAGTCTCGCATGGCATGGTAAGCCTGGGATGTTATGGCAGGAGCTGAGGCCTTTCCTTTTTTCTGGCCTGGGGGCTGACCCGCCTGACATTCTAATTATCCACCTGGGGGGCAATGATTTGGGCCAGGTCACCGGCTTATCGCTCAAGCATGCGATTTGCGAGGAACTCGCCTACTTGCACTATGTCTGGCCTGCCACAACCCTGGTTTGGTCGGACATTGTTCCGCGCCACTCTTACAGAGGGGGCGTTAACCTCCTTGCGCTTGACCGCGCGAGGCGCGCGGTCAACAAGGCGGTGGCGCGGTTTCTTACCACCAGGGCTTGGGGGCGGGTTAGTCATCACCCCGATATTAGTCTGCAAAATTATGACCTCTATGCAGGGGATGGGGTCCATCTGTCGCGAGGAGGTATGGACCTCCTGTTGGGTGACTGGCGAGCAGGCCTGTTGACCGAGCTGACGGTCTGGGGGGGGGCGTCAGGTCTTCTGTGAAGCCCCTCCGTGTGGCGGGTAGCACTGGTAAGGTAAACAGTATGACCCACAAGTATCCGGCAGGTTCGCAGTTGACTGGACAACACTAGACAGGAATAAATTAGTTAAACGTTGTCCGGTCAACGACGAACCAGGCGATGGGGTGATGGTGATTGCTAACCAGCATGCATCACCCCTGTGATTTCACGGATACGCGTCAGAGGGTGGGGTCATGAGTTAGTTATTGACTACGGTCAACAATTTGTTTGTTGTTGACAAACAAATTGATACAAATTGATACATTGTAACCAATTGCCGTTGGCAATTTTGGGGTGGTACCTTACCAGTGTTACTTCGGCCTGCTTGCCTTAGGAATTATGATTGGTCGTTTTACCAATACAAATTTATAATTCGGACTAGGGCATTGAATCAATAAATGTGGCCCTTTGCTGTTATCCACTTTCAATGTTGTCTGTGTCCGTTATTGGGGGGGTGCGCCTGCAAAGAAGGGATATGATAGCACTCTTCAAATACCTGAAAGATAATTGTTGCAATGGCTCCCAGGTGTGGGAGTGGCTGGCCACAAGGAAGACACGTAAGACAATTGTGCGGTGAAGTCCAGCCCCGATTTGGGTCAGGTGGCAGTATTTATTACCCTGCCTTGGGGTGATGCATGCGTAGGATGCGCGTGACCCCCTAATACAGAAGGCTTGCATACATGGCATTTTCCGGTGGTCTAGCTACAATGTCAGCTCTTGGAAGTTACCCTGGGGTTAACCTAATTACCTTGGGTTGGCAAAACCCATTGCTCCTGCCCTAATCTCGGAGTCGATGTGTATTGACTCCGGGTACCTAGCTTGTTCTGCTGTCTGGCATGTCTTGTTTGCCCAACTTAATCTGTGGCCAGAAGCGGAGAATTGTATATTTCCATTGGAGTCATCATCTTTGGTTTTTGCCCTGTTTCTATTGTAGCCATCAGCCAAGGCTTTATGATTTCCCCCCCAAACTAACTAGTTAGCCCGCACCCCAATTGCCTTTCCAGCAAAGTATGGTTGGTCCCCGGATCTGTTGAACCCCTGGAAAAAGGTTTGGCCAATTATTCCCAGGCCGGGCGAACCCCTGGGGAAAGGTTTGGCCAATTATTCCTGCGGGCAACCCACAGATAATCATAAAGAGGAAGGACAGTATCTGTTCTTGGTCATCCCAGAGTGCAGGTCACATAATAACAGGTTCAAACTAAAGGAAGCTATCTTCTATAAAAATAAAACAGAAGTGAGCGTCTGTGTGTCCCGAATACATTTCCATGCCCCTCGACTGAGCCCCTTGAAAGTTGGTGCATGCCAACCTTTGGCATCACAAATTGCATAGCCAGAGTCTGGGAGTGGCAGGAGGGCTCTGTGCCCCACAAACCTATGAAAACCAAGAAAACTACATGCCCCAGGAACCACTGCGGCACGTCTCAACCAATGGGCGAGGCCAGCATGGGTGTGGGCATGTATGAACAATGGCTGTGCGCAGAAGGCAGGGGGAAGCAGTTGCTGGCCATGCGCATGCCCGGCTGCCCCCACCTCCACCCCCTCGGAACAACGAAAGGGCCTTGCGGGTGGAACGAGGGGGACGGACGAGTCAGCGGTGGGCATGCAACGTTCCTGGGAGAGGCAGAGGACAGGGAAGACACCCTGGCTGGGTAAGATGGCCATTGGCAACGAATCCCACGGGCACCGGGATGCCATCGCCGGGGCAGAGCCGGCCACCCACACTAGTCTATATATAAAAATCTTAATGGTTACAGCACTACGACAGTGGAACCAATGACCTTGAAAGGTGATGAGTGCTCTAAGACTGGAAGCATTCAAGAGAGAATTAGAGAACCATCTGCCAGATCTGATTTGATTTGGATTCCTGCATTGAGCAGGTGCTTGGACTAAATGGCCTAAAAGGCCCCTTCCAACTCAGTGATTCTATGATTCTATAAGGCAGGAGTCACTGTAGCCAAATCAAACATCTTAAGAAATGGGCACGGCTGGTGCACCAGTTTTAACTGTGAAAATACACTCCGAGCCATGCCCCAAAACCTGGGCATCCAAGCTTAGAGATGAATTCCAGAATGTGAAAACCTGATTATTCAGGGGGAATATAACCCCATCCAGCATAGGTAGACTCCCTATTTCCTCATTTGCCTTTCAGTTGACCAGGAGTACTTATGTCTTTTTGTGAATTGAGTTTCAATTTGTTTGCCCTCATCCAGCCCATTACTGACACCAGGCTTCAGTCTATAACCAAGATAACTTCCTTGGAATTAGATGGAAAGGAGAGGTAGACACAGTGTGCTGGTGACATTGAACTTTGAAAGCTGGTGACATTGAAAGCTTTGGACATGTTTTCCAACTGGATTCATGTCAAAATTAAATATTATGGGGACAAAACATAACCCTGAGAGATCTCCCAACAGTCAGGATGTTTAACAGTGGTACCCTAGCACCACCTTCTAATGGTTCTCTTTAGGAAATATGGGAGCCATGATAAATCACTGCCTCCAAGTTCCATCCTAGAGAGAAAGAGCCCAGAGTGATGCCTGGGTCAGCAGTTTTGAAAGCTACTGAGATGCCCAGATGCTGAGACTAATTCCCCGCAAAAGTCATATACCAAAGCAACTGAAGCTGTCTTTGGGCTTGAAGCCAGGTTGAAATAGGTCAGATGCTTACATTAATTAAAACAGTTTTCTCCCAGTCTGTTTCTGGACCCAGGAAAAATAAACTGAGAAACAAGGGCATCTCTTTGTACAGATCTTTTCAGTGCTAAAATGGAGCTATCAGTCTTACTGTGATCAAAAATCTATTCCTGGATTTGCCTTAGCTTTGTTGGTTTCAGTAGCTTTCTTTGTTGCTGTTGTTAAACAACAAGGAGTCAGGATTTTAAGTGGATTTACTAATTACCACAAATAGCTCTTCTTACTTACTTGTAGTTCCTGAGCTACTTTCTGCCTGACCTTGACAAGTAGGTAATGTTGTGAATCCATTGCTCATTCACAATCATGGTTAAGCCTCTTGAAAAATAAAATGTATATACAGAGGGTGCCAAAAATATAAACACATTTTAAGAGATGTTATCAATGTCTTACTTTTCAAATTATTTTATTCATTTATTGAGCTTATACCTCGCCCATCTGGGATGGATCCCTACTCTGGGTGGTTTCATACCTGTCAAGTATCCCGTATTGGCCGGGATTTCTGTTTTTCAGTGCTCGTTCCTCCCCTTTCCTGCGGGGAAAGGGGTTACTGCACATGTGTGCTCATGGTGCGCATGTGCAAACAGGCTACTGCACATGCACATCCACGATGTGCATGCATAAATGGGCTACTGCCCACGCATGCATGCCCACAGCGCACATGCGCAAACAGGTTACTTCCCACACATGCACAGTAATTTCCTGTATTTTGCGGAGCAGCGCTTGACTGTTATGGGTGGCTTACACTATATTAAAAAAGAAGCAAAACGAACACCATTAACACAATAAAACAACCCCCACCCAGCTAATCAAAATCAAAACAGAGGACCCCAAACTCTTGTGAAAGAAAGGCAATGGGAGGGTCTCCTATTTGGTCTTCAACAAACTGCTAAAGGCTTTTGCAATTAGAAAGGTTTTCAGTTGTTTCTTAAAGGTCCCTTAGGAGTCAATCAAACACAGCTCCCCTGTTCCATAGAGCCAGAGCTGCCACTGAGAAAGCCCTATGCCAGGTAGCTGAATTTCTAGCCAACATGGGAGTCAGAACTTGGAGATGAGTTGTCTGAGAACAATGGGAGAAGTGGGCCTGATTTCTCAGGGGAAGACACTCTGCCAAGTAGGAAGGTTGCAAACCGTTTAGGGGTTTGAAAGTTAATATATCCACTTTTAACTTGACATGGAACAAAATGGGCATCCAATGCAGTACTGTCAGGACTGGGGAGATATGTGCAATTTATTTCACCCCAATAACCAGCCTGGCAGCCATATTCTGTTTCTGTATCAGGAACATGGAAAGCCCCACGTAGAGCATTACAGTAATTGATATGTGAGATTACCAGCAAGATAACTAGTGTTATGAGGGACTGCCTGTTCAAGTAGGGACACAACTGAGCTATTTGATAAAGATGATAAAAAGCAGATTTACAGACAAAAGGTTTCAAAAGACCTTCCAACCACCCCTTTTCCCAAATGCCTCCTTTGCTGGACCAGGCAGACGGCTTCAAGAACTGCAGCCCAACTCCAGCCATGGAGAACAGACACTGACTTTCCTCCCAGCCGCTCCGGTGGGAGGGAATTGGTCCCAGCTGGGGAAGCCTTGGTGGATTGATGGATTGGCACATTGCCGCCCCCCTCCTTCACCTCTTGTGGGGTTAGGGGGGGAGAGAGGGAGGTGGTGCCAGCAGTGAGGGCCCTTACCCCCCCTTCTTGAGTAATTGTAGGGGTTGGAGAGGTGGGAAGGAAATGGGTTTGGGTTTGGGGAGGGATGGCCTGCACCCCCCACCTCTAATAAGGGGCACTTGGAAATGCCCCAAGGAGGGTAGGAGGAGTGTGGGGGTGGGTTCTGGGTCTGGAGGGGAGAGAGGGTGGGAGAAATGGCCTTGTCAGCTGGGTAGGAGGGGTAGCACTCCATCTGAGATGGGCGGGGAGGTTCCCAGGGCTCAAATTGGGGTTGTGACAGGCATGAGATGATGTGGCGGGTACCGAGGGGCAGGCCGCACATGGGGAACACGGGACCGATGGTTGGTATCTGTCCCTCGTTCCAGCCCCCCAGGTACATCTCTGGGTCCTGAGCAGGTGATCCAGGGTGACCCTGCCCTTAGGCTGCTGCTGATGAATGCCAGGTCGGTCTGCAACAAGCCCCCCCTGATTCAAGATTCTATTCAGGAGGGGCGGGCTGACCTGGCATGCATCACCAAAACCTGGCTGAGACCAGAGGATGGTGTACCTCTGTCAGAAATGTGTCCAGCTGGTTTCGGTATCTGGCACCAGCCAAGGGATGAGGGAAGGGGCGGTGGCGTCGCCATTGTAGCCAGGGAATCCTTGGGAGTCGCGAGGGCCATGGCTCCACAAGTCCCGGGTTGTGAGCTGCTGCTCCTGCGGTTGGGCCTTAAGGGTCAGTTGGGAGTCTTACTCCTGTACCTGCCTCCTTGCAGGGTAAGAGACTCCCTGCTTGAGCTCCTCGAGGCCATCTCCGCATTGGCATTGGAGTTCCCTAGGCTGATGGTTCTGGGGGACTTCAATTTGCCTTCGCTGGGGACTGGTTCAGAGGTTGCTCAGGAGTTTTCCTGCGCCGACCACAACAAGAACTGCGGTTGGCTACTTCCTGAATCAACAAGCGCTTCCTGCCTCTGCAGAGATTCTGCCTCTGTGCAGGGATTCTGGTTTGATGCAGAAAAGCGTCTCTATGTAATCTTCAAATATATGCTTTTGGTATTAGCCTTTTACAGCTGAAGTTAGATCGTAGCTACTGCTGAATATACAGGTAACAGCTTTTGCAAGGGTTCCGCCACAGAGAGTAGGCTTTGGGCCTATTCTGGCAGGATATAAGCTACTGCGCATGTACTAGTAAGAGATATAGGTCATGCCATATATGGTTATGCTATAGAAAATGTCATATTATTGGCTGAATACCATTGCACCTATGCTTGCGTATACATCCTGTGTATGCTGTCGTAATACATCCTGTGGAACCTGTGTATTTTTCAATAAAAACTTGCTCCCCGGTGCTGGAGCAGCTCTTTTTCTTGCGCACCTTTAACTCTGACTGCTGTTTCAGTTTCTTTTGACCTTATGCTTACACCCTTGTTGAGCTGGATTCTCAACAAGTGCTTGGTCAATCTTTGACCTGATCTCCTTTTCTGTGGCCACCCTCTGGCTAGAATTTCTCCACAGCGGTTCACTGCAGGGAGGCAGGGCCTATTAAATTGGCCCGCCCCTGGTGACTGATGGATTCTGATGAATTCCAGAGGGAACTGGGGGATTTTCCTCTGGATCGGCTACACGATTCATCCGAGGCACTCGTTGACCTGTGGTATAGGATGACTACTGCTGCCTTGGATGAAATCACACCACTACGACCTCTCCGAGCCTGCAGAGATAGATCTTCCCCATGGTTCATGGAAGAACTGCGGGAGCTTAAATGGGCAAAGAGACGCCGAGAGCACCGCTGGGTGAAAACCCAAAGTGATTCCGACTGGACACTGGCTAGGGCTGCTATTAAGACCTACCTGGTGGCGATGGGGGTGGTGAAGCAACAATACTTCATCGCCCTCATTGCCTCCGTAGATAATCACCCAGCCTCTCTGTTCCGGGTTACCAGGTCTCTCCTTGGCCAGGAGGGGCAGGTGCCCGGTTGGCAGGGTTCGGCTGAGGTTTTTGCAGACTATCTGGTGGAGAAAATCGGTCGGATTCGCTCAGGGTTTAATCCCGGCGTGGATGGGGAGGGTCCGGAGGGGATCAGAGCTCAGTCTGGCAGTGTTATCTGGGATCGGTTCAATCCAGTTGTCTCTGAGGAAGTGGACAGGCTTCTTGCAGCTGTTCGCACCACCTCCTGCCCTTTGGATCCCTGTCCCACTTGGTTGGTGAAAGCCTCTAAGGGGGTGACAGGAGGCTGGGTCGGGGCTATAATAAATGCTTCACTGTGGGAGAGGGTGTTTCCTGCACCTTTAAAACATGCTCTGGTGCGACCCCCCCTGAAGATACAATCTCTCGACCCAGCGGTTCCAGCTAATTATAGGCCGGTCTCCAACCTCCCTTTCTTAGGGAAGGTACTGGAGAAGGTGGTGATGCGGCAGTTGCAGGGGGTCCTGGATGAAGCGGATTATCTGGACCCCTATCAATCGGGTTTCAGGCCTGGATATGGTACTGAAACTGCATTGGTCGCACTGGTTGATGACCTCTTGTGGGAGTGGGATGGGGGTCATCCATCCGTCCTGGCTCTTCTGGATCTCTCAGCGGCCTTCGATACTGTTGACCATGGTATCCTTCTGGAGCGGCTCAAAGGTTTGGGGATCCAGGGCACTGTGCTGTCCTGGTTTTCCTCATTTCTGGAGGGTCATACCCAGTCGGTGTGGTTGGAGAGTGAGAGGTCCAGTGCTAGGCCCCTACAGTATGGGGTGCCTCAGGTCTTGGTGCTCTCTCCTCTCCTATTTAACATATACATGAAGCCGTTGGGTGAGGTTATCCATTCCCATGGGGTAAGGTATCATCAGTATGCTGATGATACCCAGTTATATATCTCGGTCCATGGGGACCCCAGTGATGCAGTCAATGTTCTATCCAGATGTCTGGAAGCGGTTGGGGTCTGGATGGGGGACAACAGGCTACAATTGAATCCCTCCAAGACTGAGTGGCTTTGGATAGGGGGTCCCGCGTTATCCAGGGAGCTGCCAACTTTGGTCTTGGATGGGGCTGTTTTGCCCCAGACAGACCCGGTACGCAACTTAGGGGTCCTCCTGGATTCGGAGCTGCTACTAGCAAGTCAGGTGGCAGCTGTGGCCAGGAGGGCTTTGCAGGCGCACCCCCCAAAGAAAGACTCAGACACCGGTATATGGATTAAAGGCATCGGGCCACTTTTATTGAATAATGCCCTAGTCCGAATTATCACTTTCAATTGGTGTAATCATCCAATTGTAATTCTTTAAGGCAAGCAGGCCGCAGTAACACTGGTAAGGTTCCTCCCAAAATTCCAATGGCAATTGGCTACATGTTGTTGACACAAACAAATTGTTGACCAGAGTCAATAAACTATCTACTGACCCCACCCTATGACGTGTATACGTTGAAATATCAAGGTGATGCAGGCTGTGAAGCTCCTGACATCACCCCTTGCCTGGTTCGCCCTTGACTGGCCAAACCTATTTCCCCTGTACCTGTCTACATGTTGGCCAGTCAATTGCGAACCTGCTGGATACCTATGGGTCATAAATCTTTACCTTATCAGTGCTACCCGCCAAAAGTGACCAAAGTCAACTTACCCCTTGTCTCAAACACTAGCGACAGTGTGGGATGGGCAAAAAAGCAAGAACCAGAGAGCCAATTGTAGGTTCAAGCCAAAAATTCCCACCCGGCCCCGAAGCGACCAAAAAATCACACTGTCCACTAGGGAGGGGGTGGAGGGAAAAACCTCTTCTCTCTGTCGCATTCTAAAATGGCAGCTCGGCTGCCTCGTGGCCACCCCTTTTAAAGAGGAGTGGCCACGCCCCCTAACTCACCCGGATGTCTGAGTCCGGGTGGGGTGGGGGCCCCGCAAAGAGCGCGGCGGCCATTTTGCAAATAGTTGACCATTATGATACCTATGGGTCATAAATCTTTACCTTACCAGTGCTAACCGCCACACAGGGAGGCGTCCATGATGACTCACCCCCCCCAAGACCGTCAGCTCAGTCACCAGGCCTGCTTGCACATCCTCCAGAAAGAGGTTCATACCTCTGGCCGACAAGTGGACCCCATCTCCTGCATAGAGATCATAATCCTGCAAGCCTATCCTAGGATGTCGAATGGCTGTCCCAAAGCCATTGTCCACAAGGAACTGGGCCACAGCCCTGTTCAATGACCGGCGAGCGCGGTCAAGTGCATGAAGGTCAATGCCTCCCCTGTAAGACTGTCGCGGCACGATGTCCGACCATAGCAGCCGCGTGGATGGCCATAGGTGATGTAAATAGGCTAGGTCACTGCAAACCGACAATTTTAAAGAGAGGCCAGTGACCTGTGCAAGATCATTGCCGCCAAGGTGCAGGATTAGGACATCAGGCGGGCCAGCATCCCTGATGGAAAAAAGGAATGGCAACAGTTCCTGCCATCTCAAGCCGTGCTTACTGTACCATCGCATACGTGCGGCTGCATGTAGCCCGAGATGGGGTCCCCACTCTGTCGACGCAGCATACTGCGCTGCCCAGTGCACGTAACTGTGGCCCACCAGCCATACTGCCACCGGTGTGCATGGACACACAGGGTCTGTAAAAGAAGAAAAATGATTAATGACCTAACTAGTACTCATGCATGGAGGGGGCATACATATAATGCAAAACGCATGGATCCCCATCTGCCCATCCGGCGTATATCAGCCTCAGAGTACCCAAATGCAGCCCCAGTGGATGCAGCACCTATCCTAAAAGAATGGGTGCCGTAACGAGCCCCGGGGAGGCCAACACTGTGAAGTGCCATACCGGTCACCTTCCAAAACTGGAATTTAGTCAGTGAAGACCCATCCTGGTGGCAGAAAAATGGGCCAGGGTGCATACCACGCACTGCCAAAAACTCATGTAGGGCACCAACCGGACAGATGTCATCAATTGAGCATCGTAGCAGTCTTACTCCACTGCCTACGCCGTGCTGATCAACCTTTGAGGACCGTATCCTCAACTGAGCCCACTCTTGTGTGATATAGACATCGTCGAATTCCAGTGCCCTACGAGATACGTCCCCCTTAGAAAAATGGGACGAGCTCACTGATGTGGAGCGCTCCAAAGAAAGCTACGGTGGTAGCTGCGTGAAAAAGAGCCTCCTCGTACCTATCATAACATAAGTTATGCCAGCCTCGTGCAAGGTGGGTAAGAACCTCTGGTGAAATGGGGTGACGTGTGTCTGGGCGGCGGCCACATTCACGTGTCCACCCTTCCAAAACATGTCGTATGCGGAAGTCATTCACGCAGTCAGCGAGCCCCGTGCCTTGGCCATAAATGCCAATGCCGAAAGCCTAGAGGCTATGGTACGGGGGGGCCAACCCCTGACCGTGAAGGTAAACCATGTATTGCAAAATTTGGTCTACTGGTATCGGCCACGCTTCGGGCAACTGCTGTTGCCCGCAAAAGGTTCTGAATTGTATGAAAGCATGTAGATACGCCTTACGCGTGCGAGGTGCCAAAGACATGCCGATCGCCCGGTTCACCTCTCCTCGCCAAATGTCCAAATCTCGGCCGGGAGTGGAGAGGGAAATTCCTCCGCTTCTGGAGCCAAGGCACGGAACCGGGAGATCTGCAGGCGGGATAAAGCATTGGCAATATCATTATTAATGCCTGGCACATGTCTGGCCCTAAACAGCACATTGAGGCGTATGGTTCTCAAAACAAATTGACGAACTAATGCCATGACTCTGGGGGATTTGGATGTCTGGGCGTTAACAATGTGCACCACTGCAGCACTGTCACACCAAAAATGAACCACCGAATTGGCCCACTTGTTGCCCCACAGCATTAGTGCTCCCAAAATGGGAAAAAATTCTAGGAAAGTAAGATCGCGTAGGCGATCCGTGCCTTGCCATGCGTGAAGCCATCGGCCATATGCCCACCGGCCCTCGAAATACATCCCATAACCCAGAGAGCTGGAGGCATCCGACTGTACTTGAAATTGAGGGCTGACCAGAAGGTCTGATCTCCAAAAAGAGACCCCATTAAAATCCTGGAGAAATGTGAGCCAAACCGAAAGGTCTGCCGGACCCTGTGGTGGCGTTTCAATAGGCCAGCCATGGCGTCACACAGATGCCTCGAAGAGACACTTTATGCTTGGCAATCATTGCCATAATCACAGCCGTGATCCGTGTCACCTTTTCCAAAGGTAACCTGGATGCCTGTGCGACAGTGTCAATTTCGATACCTAAAAAGGTGAGTGTGGTGGCAGGGCCTTCAGTCTTTTCAGGTGCCAAGAGGACACCCAGTTCCCTCATAAGCACCTGAAATGTGGCAAGGAGACGGGTACACGTGTCCGAGCCCTGCTCACCCCCAAACAAAAAGTCATCGAGGTAGTGGGCTACAGACTGGGACTCTGACCTGCGAATGATGGCCCATTAGAGGAAGGTGCTAAATCGTTCAAATGCCGAACATGAAATAGAACAGCGAAAAGGCATGGCCTTGTCTACATAGAACTTGCCCCGGAATCGAAAACCCAACAGCTCAAAGTCATCAGGATGCACTGGCAGTAATCGGAATGCCGATTTGATATCACACTTTGCCAGGAGCGCCCCGGGACCACAGGAGCGTACCATCTGTAAGGCCTGGTCAAATGACGTATACCTGACCGAGCAAAGGTCATCAGGAATCGCATCATTGACCGAGGAACCCGCAGGGTAAGAAAGATGGTGAATTAAGCAAAACTCACCCGGGGACTTTTTTGGGACTAGACCCAAAGGAGATTGCAGGCACACACCCCCAATGATGGACTCAGACACAAATGAAAGTGGATAACGGCATGGGCCACATTTATTGATTCAAGCCCTAGTCCGAATTATAAATTTCTATTGGTAAAACACAATTCTTAAGGCAAGCAGGCCGAAGTAACACTGGTAAGGTACCACCCAAAATTGCCAACGGCAATTATTACAATGTATCTATTTGTATCAATTTGTTTGTTGACAACAAACAAATTGTTGACCGTAGTCAATATCTAACTAATGACCCCACCCTCTGACGTGTATCCGTAAAATCAGGGGGTGATTCCAGCTGTCTAGTGGTAACCATAACCCCCTCGCCTGGTTCGTCGTTGACCGGACAACGTTTAAACAACTTATGCCTATCTAGTGTTGTCCAGTCAATTGCGAACCTGCCGGATACCTGTGGGTCATAAATGTTTACCTTACCAGTGCTACCCGCCACCCGGAGAGGCTTCAATAAAGGCTCGACGCCCCCCCCCAAGACCGTCAGCTCGGTCGACAGGCCTGCTCGCCAATCACCCAGCAGGAGGTCCATACCTCCTCGCGACAGATGGACCCCATCCCCTGAATAAAGCCCAAAATTTTGCAAACTAATGGCGGGATGATGACTGACCCGCCCCCAGCCCTTGGTCGAAAGGAATCGGGCCACCGCCCTGTTTACCATGCGCCGAGCGCCGTCCAGGGCCTGGAGGTCGAAGCCTCCCCGATAAGCGTGCCGTGGGACCATATCTGACCAAACAAGGGTTGTGGCGGGCCATACGTAATGTAAGTAGGCGAGGTCCGCGCAAATCGCATGCTTCAGCGATAAGCCAGTGACCTGACCCAAGTCATTACCCCCAAGGTGTATGATCAGAATGTCGGGCGGGTCGGCACTCCTCGACGAAAAGAGGAATGGCAAAAGCTCCCGCCACAACATACCGGGCTTACCGTGCCATATGAAATGTGCGTATGCACCCAATCCCAGTCGGGGTCCCCAATCTGTCGCCGCAGCGTAACGCGCTGCCCTGTGCACGTAGCTATGGCCCACCAGCCATACTGTCACCGGTGTGATACGACACCCAGGGTCTGTCAAGGGAAAAAACAGGGAAGGAGAGATACATGGTGACTCAGGAGGTACTCACGGTGGGAGTGGGTGAACATAAAACTGGAAACAGTGTGAATCCCACCTCCCCATGCTGCGTATGTCAGCCCTGGAGTACCCATAAGCAGCCACAGTAGAGGCCGCCCCAATTCTAAATGAATGGGTGCCGTAACGGGCCCCAGGGAGGCCGACTCTGGCCAGTGCCTTCCCTGTCACCTTCCAAAACTGAAATTTAGTGAGGGGAGACCCATCTTGGTGACAGAAAAAAGGGCCATGGTGCATGCCACGCAGTGCAAGGAACTCCTGTAGGGCACCAACCGGACAGATGTCTGCCAATGAACATCGTAGCAGTCTTACTCCACTGCCTACGCCATGCTGATCTGTTTTAGAGGAGCGTATCCTCAACTGAGCCCAATCATTGCAAACATAGACATCTTCGAGTTCCAGTGCCCTACGACTTGCATCCGCCTTAGACAGCATCACAAGCTCGCTGATGCGGAGCGCTCCAAAAAAGGCCACCGTTGTAGCCGCACGAAACAGGGCTGCCTCATACCTATCGAAACATAGGTCATGCCAGCCTCGTGCCAGTTGGGTAAGTACCCCAGGGGAAATTGGGTGACGGTCGTCCAGGCAACGCCCACGTTCCCGCACCCACCCCTCCAAAACATGTCTCACACGGAAATCAGCGGTACTATCCGCATGACCTCCTACCTTGGCCATAAAAGCCAGCGCTGATAGCCTAGATGCTATGGTGCGTGGTGCCAGGCCCTGGGCGTGCAGATAAACCATAAAACGTAGGATGTGGGCCACTGGGATCGGCCAGGTATCTGGCAAGCAATATTGGGAACAAAAGGTCCGAAATGAAACCAACGCGTGGTGATACGCCTTACGCGTGCGTGGCGCCAGTGACATGCCTATCGCCCGGTTCACCTCTCCTTGCCAATGGTCCATATCTCCTACGGTAGTGGCGAGGGAAATTCCTCCGCATCCGGAGCCAAGGCACGGAACCGGGAGATCTGCAGGCGGGACAAAGCGTCAGCAATATCATTATTCACCCCCGAGACATGCCTGGCTCTAAACAGTACATTGAGGCGCAGGCTGCACAATACAAACTGGCGCACAAGATCCATGACCCTGGGAGATTTAGAGGTCTGTGAGTTGACAATGTGGACAACAGCCGCATTGTCACACCAGAAATGCACCACAGAGTTGGCCCACTCCTCACCCCATAGCATCAAGGCCCCCAGTATGGGAAAAAATTCCAAATATGTGAGATCCCTCAGGCGACCTGTGCCTGACCAGGCTGGTGGCCATCCACCACATGCCCACTTCCCATTGAAGTACATCCCATAACCCAGGGATCCCGAGGCATCAGACTGAATTTGAAATTGGGGCGAAGCCAGGAGGTCAGACCTCCAAAATGATACCGCATTGAACTCCCTCAGAAACTGGAGCCATACGTGCAGATCTGCCCTGATGCCCCGTGTCAGTCTCACCCTATGATGGGGCCTGGATAAGCCTGCCATGTCATCGCACAAGCGCCGAGCAAAGGCCCTGCCAGGTGCGACCACCCTGCAAGCGAAATTGAGGTGGCCATGTAGCACCTGCAATTCCCGAAGGGATGCCTTGCGCTTAGCCAGTAAGTCCAATATAAGGGCAACTATCCTTGCCACCTTGTCTGCGGGCAACCTAGAAGCCTGCGCTACCGTGTCAATTTCCACCCCCAGGAATATTAACTTATCAGACGGGCCTTCGGTCTTTTCGGGCGCTAAAGGGACACCGAGTTCCTCCATTAGCATCTGAAATGTATTGAGGAGACGTGTACACGTGTCCCAGCCCCGTTCACCCCCGAATAAAAAATCATCCAGGTAATGGGCTACAGACCGAGACCCTGACCTACGGACAAATGCCCACTGCAGGAAGGTACTGAAACGCTCGAAAGCCGAGCAGGATATGGAACAGCCGAATGGCATGGCTTTGTCAAAATAATATTCACCCCGAAATTTGAAACCCAGCAACTCAAAGTCACCCGGGTGCACGGGCAAGAGGCGAAACGCCGACTTAATGTCGCACTTAGCCAACAGTGCACCCGGGCCACATGAGCGCACCATGCGCAATGCCTGGTCAAAGGATGTATACCTAACAGAACAAAGGTCATCAGGGATAGCATCATTGACCGAGTGGCCGGCTGGGTAGGACAAATGGTGAATCAGGCGGAACTCGCCCGGGGACTTCTTGGGCACTAGTCCTAGCGGAGACACTTTAAGGTTGGGGAACGGGGGTGCGGGGAAAGGTCCGGCGACCCTGCCCGCAGCAATCTCCTTATTAATGCTGGCGGCAGCCACCTCCTCCCTTCCCCTAAGTGACAAAAGGTTAGGTGCATCCTGCGGTGACCTATCCCCCGTGAAAGGAATACGAAAACCCAGTTGAAAACCCTGAAGGAGGTACACAGCGTCTGCTCTCCTCGGGTACGATGCGAGCCAACGCTCCAGCATGTCGACATTAATTGGGGAGGGGGCCTTTTGGTGAACCCGCTCCTTCCATGGCAGTCTTGTCTGACCCTTGTCCGCCCCTACCCCTACCCCTGTATCCTCCCGGCCTGGGACAGGCGGAGGCAGCATGGGGGCCAGAACAAGAGGGGCACTCATGCTTGTACTTGCAATTTTTCCTGTTGCAAGAACCATTGGACGAGAAGGTCCAGCACAGCAGGCGGGCTGGAACCCCCTGCCCCGCCGCTTGGCGGGGTACCTGTACTGGGGCCGCTCGTTGGACCGCATGTCCACAATGGTATCTCTCCCCAGGCGCCGGGCGCGTGGGGGTCATATACAGAAGCCACAGCTTCTGGCAGGGCTCATCCCACCTCATCTCCGGGTGCAACGGAATTCTCATGCGGAACTCTTCGTCGTAAGCCAGCCATGACGGACCCGGGAAGTCAACCATAGCCCGGTAAATGTTGTCCAGATATTGGACCATGGGAATAGCCAAATCCGGCCTAGCCCTGAGGTAAACGGCCATGTAGATCAGGTACGCTGGCAGCCAATTTGCCCATGTGCGTGGCGGCTTACGACGACGTGCCTGCTCCTTATCCTTCTCGTCCAGCCCTTCCCTCTCTTCCTTGGTCGGCTCCCTATTTAGAAGTGAGAAGATATCTACGTACTCGCCCCTCCAAATCTTTTCCTTGGTAGACTGGGCCAAATGGTCCCCCAAGGGCAAGGAATACCCTGCCGTTGGCAAAGCCGACACCGGCACCGAGGGAACTACGGGTAGAGTAAAATGAGCCTGAGCCAGCCCGGGGATTCCCAACACATTTCCCAGCACATTGGGGGCACCACCCCGCCCCAAGCCCTGTGTTATGGGCAAAGTCGTTGGGTGGGCCGGGGGCCATTGGGCCGTCGTGCCACCCGAGCGAAGCCAAGGCCATTGAACAGTCCCCCCCAATGAAGTCAGTTGTGTGGGTGCATTAACTTGGACTGCATACTCACCCGCTGCACCCCCGCGGGCCGCCCCCACCGGGGGTTCCGGCCCGCTAGGGGCATTGGAGCTCACGACCGAAGCTGAGCTCGTCGACGGAGCCAAACCAGCACCAGACTGCTGCACCTGTGGGGTGGGGAGCCGCGAGGCAGTGGCCACGACCGGCCCACACGCCTCGGGCGGCTCAACCCGCCCCGTCGCCGGCCGTTGTTCGGCGGTCAAAGGGGGTACCTGAAAACCTAGGGATACCCCCGTCTGGTTGGCCCTCGCCAAGGATGCTTCAAGGGCCGCTACACGGGCAAGGAGGGCCTCCACGTCGACATAGGGCCCGGCCCCGACAGGGGGCAATTGGGCAACCGGCCCATAATTCACCGGCACCTGTCCAGGTCCCTGAGCCCCAGGGGCCAAGTAAGGCCAAGAGCCCATGCTCAGCCCCTGGGAAGCCGTAGGAACGCCCTGTAAGGGCAGGGAACCCAACCACCCTCCGTGGCTCGCACCCCCCATAGGGAACTGCGCACCCGGGCAAGACGGCCCTACCGCACGAACCACTGCTGGGGCCGTGGTCGTTTGCGGGCCAAGGGCCGAGGCCCCGTCCGGGGCCGCGGGTATGCTCTGCGCAGCAGGCCAAGGAGCTACCGATCCCATCCCACCGTTCCCGGTGGAGTCCGCTAGAGGTGGCTGCGGAACGGGCGCAGTCGCGGTCCTCCGACCCGGCTGACGCCTCCGCGCCGATCGAGCCACGTTCGCGGCTGCCTTCTTCTTCGAGGGCATGGCTAAAAGTAGCTAGGAAGCCTAAAACAAAAGAGAAAGCTGCCCGAAAAAGGCTTCCCTCAAGAAGACACGAGCGACGGAGGTAAGGAGGAAAAACTTCTCCGCTCCGTCGGTTCACCAAAATGGCAGCACGGCTGCCTTGTGGCCAGCCCTTTTATTAGGGTGCTGGCCACGCCCCTAACTACCCGGATGGTTTCGTCCGGTGGGGGGGCCCCACAAAGAGCGCAGCGGCCATTTTGGCGCCGCGCTTCCATACTTTCAAGTTAGAGAATGGTGGGTCAGTAAAGGGCCCAGCAACTCTCATGGCAGTTACCTCCTTAGCTAGGCTTTGTGCAGCAACATCCTCATTACCTTTAAGAGAAAGTAAGTTCGGGGCATCCTGCGGCCCCCAAACACCCCTAAAGGGTATATGAAAACCAAACTGGAAACCTTCCAGTAGGTACCTCGCATCATCCCATCTAGGATAAGTGGAAAGCCATCGTTCCAGCATTGGGACATTAATTGGGGAGGGGGCCTTTTGCATGGCCAGCCCCGTCAGAGGGAGCTCTGACTGCCCCTGCCCGCTCCTGCCTCTGCCTCATGACCCACCAGCCCACGGGCACGCGGAGGTGGCATGAGGGCCAGAACAAGAGGGACACTCATGTCAGAAACGACACTGACGCTTGTTTCACACGCCACTAGCTGAGAAGCTCCAACACAGCAGGCGGGCTGGAACCCCCTGTCCCGCCGACTGGCGGGGGACCTGTGTCGCAGCAGCCCGTTGCACGGCATGGCCGCAATGATACCTATCACCAGGCGCTGGCCGCGTGGGAGTCATGTACAAGAGCCACAATTGCTGGCAGGGCTGATCCCACCTCATCTCAGAATGGAGGGCCACTCTCATCCTAAACTCTTCGTCGTAAGCCAACCACGACGGGCCAGGAAAATCAACCATCGCCCTGTAAATATTATCCAGGTATTGCACCATCAGAATGGCCAAGTCAGGCCGGGCCCTCATGTATACCGCCATATAGATGAGATAGGCCGGCAACCAATTGGCCCAGGTACGTGGTGGCTTACGACGACAGGACAACTCCTTGTCCCTGTCATCCTGTCCCTCCCTCTCTTCTTTTGTGGGCTCACGATTCAAGAGGGAGAAGATATCAACATATTCCCCTCTCCAAATCTTATCCCTCGTGGCCTGGGATAGATGATCACCCAGGGGCAAGGAATAACAAGCCGTCGGCAGAGCCGCCGTTGGCACATATTGGATCAAGGGTATGCGCAGCGGGCCCTGAATAGCCTCTGCAACGCTTAGCATACCCACAGGGGCGGTCACCCCTGCCCTAACCGGGGGGCAATTAAGCAACCAGGAGTTAACAGGGCAGTGTGGATACAGCTGCCCACCCACAGTAACCTGCCGTGGCCATGGCCACTGAACCCCCCCAGTGTGACTGGATAGTGTCGCTGGTGTACTCAATTGACCAGGATACTCACTAGGTGCACCCCCGTGAGCCGCCCCACTGGGGGTTCCTGCCCACGGCGGGCATCGGAGCTCGCGACAGATATCGAGTTCTGCGGGCACACCTGACTGGTCCCCAGCCGCAAGTCCTGCTGAGATGACTGGGCGGGGAGCTGCGAGGCACCAGCTTCGGCTGGCCTGATGGCCTCAAGCAGCTCGACCCTGTTGGCGGCCCGCTGGAGAGTCACGGCCGACGTGGAGGCCGGAATTGATGAGTGGGCCAGAATTGAAGTGGTAGCTAACCCACCATCGGAAGGTGGTGGGGCAATGCCCATTGATGCCTCTAGCACTGAAATGCATGCGAGAAGAGCATCAACAGTCTCTGAGCCACCCATGTAAGGTGGGCCGGATGGGCCAGTTGGCCCACTGGGTAATTGTTGGAGGGGAAACCCAAATGGGGATTCCAGGCCCGAATAGGGCCATGTCCAAAATTCCGGCCCATGTGGGGCCGGAGGAATGGTGGTGCGGAAACCCACACCGGGCCCAAATGGGCCACCTGGCCCCAAGCCGGGAAAAGGCCCTACAAGGGCAGGGATCCCAGAGGGGTTGGCCTGCGCCGGCCCCGGCTGAAAACTTGGGCCAGGCTGACAGGCGGAAGCCTGTTAGCCTGCATTGGTGGCAGTGGGCAAAGCAACCCCACTACCCTACTGCAGGGGTGACGCCCGAGCCCTCTGGCCCGGTGGCGGCCCCCTGGTAGAAGATGGGGTAGGGAGAGCCCTCCCACTCGGCCGCGGCTTGGAAGCCGGGACCTTGCACTTGGGAGCCATGTCTCCCAGCAAAAGAAAAGGAAGCTGCTCCTAAACGATCCCTAGCCAGGGATCCAACACGCAACCCTTTGCTTCAATACCGCAAGCGGAATAGACAAAGGAGAACTCTGTTCGAAAAGAAAGCAGGGAAACGCGACAGAGAAAACTTCTCCTCTCCGTCGCATTCTAAAATGGCAGCTCGGCTGCCTCGTGGCCACCCCTTTTAAAGAGGAGTTGCCACGCCCCCTAACTCACCCGGATGTCTGAGTACGGGTGGGGGCCCCCCCCAAAGAGCACGGCGGCCATTTTGGCGCCGTGCTTGTATTCTCACAGCTTCGTGTCATCCGTCAGTTGCTTTCGCTCCTGGACCGGGACTCCCTGCTCAGGGTCACACATGCTCTGGTCACCTCCAGGCTAGATTATTGCAATGTGCTCTACATGGGGCTGCCCTTGTCAACCATTCGGAGGCTGTAGTTGGTCCAGAATGCGGCAGCCCGGGTGGTGATGGGGTGCGGGCGTTTTGCTCGTGCCTCACCATTACTTCGGGAGCTGCACTGGCTACCAGTTTGCCTCCAGGTGCAGTTCAAGGTGCTGGTTTTGACCTTTAAAGCCCTTCATGGTAGTGGGCCAGGATACCTTAGAGACCGCATCGTCCCAAGAGTGTCCGCCCGTCCAACCAGAGCAGATCGGAGGGGCTCCCTAATTGTTCCATCTGCCAGAGGGGCCCGTCTCTCTGGTACACGAAGGAGGGCCTTTTCCGTGTCCGCACCGGCCTTGTGGAACCTCCTGCCTGTAAAGTTGCGGGAGCAGATGGAGCTGCTACCTTTCAGAAAAGACCTAAAAACCTGATTTGCGGGGCAGGTGTGGGGCCCAGATGGAAGAGTGGCCCCCGCCTATTGTCTTATAAATTAAGCCCCCATTTCTTTTAATTGTCAATGAAGGCAGTTTTTTAATGTCGGTTTTTAGGAGGAATGCGATAGGTGGGTGGGTATGTTGGGTTTTAATTGGTTGCATTGTTTTATGTGTGTTTTAACTTGTTGTGAGCCGCCCAGAGTCGGGTTTCCTGATTGGGCGGCATATAAATTTGAATATAAAATAAAAATTAAAAATAAAATAAAATAAGTCACCATGCAACAGCCAAGAAAGAAAATGGTGGGAACATAGTTGTCTTTTGAGGAATGCATGTTTGAAGTGGTATTTGAAATTTAAAGTGGTATTTGAACAGTAGAGGCATAAGTAAGCAACAAGACCTCCAAAATACCTAACAATTGAATACATTTGTGATGATTTTGAGATGCATGGTTCTGTGCAGGAGGCCCCACACAGCAACAAGTCATGCTTCTTCTGAAATGGTGTTGGAACAGTTTACATGCTCACCATGGATGTCCTTTTGGGAATGATATATTTTACTACCAATAAGATGGCACCTCACTGCACTTCCACCAAGATGTGAGAGCTTATCTCAATGAGAATTTGGCCGGACAATGGATAGAACAAAGCGATGTAGTTGAGTTTCCTCTACATTCTCCTGACTTAATAGCCTTTGGTTTCTACCTATGGGAGAATCTTAAAGGATGTGGTATACCACAGAAACCCGACTACACTGGTGGTATTTTGGGAAGGAATTGAAATGACATGCATAGCAATACAAGTGGACACTTTGGTCAATGTTGCTCGAGCAGTAGTTTGCCATAATCAGAATGGTAACCACTTTGAGCACCTCTTCTAACTGCAGAAGTCAAACATGACTTGTATTTATTTTTTGTTATTGGTATACAGTATATTGAGTATTACAATTGTAATACAGTTTTTTCCCTTTCTTAAAATGTGTATACGTTTTTGGAACCCCAATATGTATTTAAATCTGTATATTCAGACAAATTGTAAGACCAAAACTAGCCTTAGGTAAGATAGTTACAGAATAGAAAAGAAAAGCAACCAATCATTATAGTTATTCACATGTTTACTCTGACATAAACCCCATGTGTTAGTCCTGGGTAAGTATGTATAAGATTTTAGCCTTGGTCTCTACTTAAATCCATATTATCTCACACATGTTAACAGAGGAGAAAAGGAATTGACTATTAACATTGTAACTCTGCTTTTAATTTCACACTAGTGATAATAATAATATTTTTTAACAATTGTAATTTTGGCTAAGCAAAGCATTTCACACACATTAGTCGAACTCCCTCTACTTCACACACAAAAATATGTACATATACATTCAGGTAAATTCATTTAAAAGTTAATTTTAAACCATCTAATACTGTTTTCCCCATTGTACAGTCAAGGTTAATAAGGCTGAGAGTTGTCATGCATAGTGAGTTTGTGATTCAGGTGAGAATTTTTTTAATGCAACCAAATATACAGTTGAAATAAAACAGGAGAAATGTCAGAGGAAATGGGATTCAAGTTCAAAGCCATAATCATATGATACTGGAAAAATTGTAACGGAAATACAAGACTACACATTCTTGCAAAAAGAAACAAACATTTGAAAATAATAGTGGTGAACTAAAAGAACACAGACACAAGGGATTATCTTGTGTGAGCTGGAAATGCAACTCAGAGTGTGCAATAATATGATGAAAGAAATGGAGCTATGAATTGTAGGTTAGAATCATCTTCTAGTTAGTAGAAACTAGACAATGAAATTACAATAATTACTTATGAGTAATTCAGTTACTTTTAATTGGTTCCTTTAAAAAATAATGACCCCAGTTCTTCCTGTGAAACTGTGACCAATTCATTTTCAAACTGTGATAACTTGAAAGAATAAAAGTTCTTAGGGATATATAGTATACTCTATATTACTTAAGAGGCAAGCATAACTTTACAGAAACATTGCTGAAATGCACATTTTTGGATGCACATTCATATCACAGCTGCTAAACATTCTAGTTGTTAAGTGCATTAGTGTTAGTTCTAAGCATTAGATCAAACTCCTGCTGAAATTAGTGAGAATAATGTATACACTATTAATTTTGAAGGAATTTAGTATGCCAACATTTGGATCTAGTCCAACGATAACAATGCATACAGAATTTCTGGTGTACTTCTGCTGGACATATACTTAATTCTGCTCCCCCCTCTTTCCAACACAATTTATATTACACCAAGGCCTGAACATATAACACGGCTAACATTTGTACATGTACACTGGAAGGTGGCAGCGTATTTATGAAGATATGAGGTATGAATAACTACTGCAATCCTCCTAGAAAATAAGATGCTGGGGGAATGGATACTAGCTTGTTGGAATAAGACCAATAAATATATAGGTTTCTGTCAATCTGCTTCCATTATGTCCCTTTTTTACAGAAGAAATGAAATAAAGTATAGCAATATTCTCTTAATGAGTGGAAAATAATATAATTAAACATGACAACCCTATGTAATCCAAACTAAATTCAGCTGGAGGGAAATTCAAAAATAATTTGTAAACCAAACTTTTTAGAGAAGAGAATTTGCAAGTAGCAAGGGACTGTGGTGGCTTAGTAGTTAAGATGCTGAACTTGATGACTGAATAAATGGGTACCACTTCAATGGGAAAGTAAACAGCATTCCATGCACTCTGGTGTCTAGTCATGCCTGCCACATGTCCATGAAAACATATGCAGATGCAGACAGCACTGGCTATTTTGCTATAAACAGAGATAAACACCAAACCCTAGAGTTGGACATGACTGGCCTTTACCTGTGTCTTTGGAGGCCAATTATGGCCCTCCAAATGTTGGGAGCCATGATCATCAGCTTTGGCCAGTGAATCTGGTCATCACGGACAATTGGAGCTGGAGTCCAATAACCTTTAGAGCAGAGACTCCCAGGCAAAATGTTCATGGACTACAGTTCCCAGACACCCAGGCTATTGGTTGTGCTAGCTTGTTTTTTTAATTGCAATCTAAAAAATAATAATAATCCAAGGCTTGAGATGTAGAGGATGACAAGTTCCCTGGTCATGACATATCTAAGGTATATCTTTTAGAAAGTAATAGAAATATGATATTTCCCCCATGTATGTTTAGCATATAAAGGGAAATTTGGAAAGAGCTTAGAGCAGTGATGGTGAACCTTGCACTTCAGGTGTTTTTGGACTTTAATTACCAAGTCAGCACTTTTGCTGATCAGGGCTGCTGGGAATTGAAGTTCAATAACACCTGGAGTGCCAAGGTTCACCATCACTGGCTTAGAGTCTTCTGACCTCCTTTAAACAATTTAACTTCTCCATATTGTCTTGACCAATGTATGGCTATATAGGAATTAGACTGTCCTCTTTGCCAAACATCTATAAAGCACTCTCCCATCTCCCAGATAGGTTTCATGTTGTCGTTGCCACATTTGTCCTGCTACTTGCTCTGTGCTATGAATTAGAAGGGCAGCTTTCTTTTTCTGGGGAAAGTAAATGACTATGTGTTTGTTGAAGTCAGTAGTACCTATAGTGGAGATCTGGTAAGCAACCAGGGTTCTTCTTCTTCCATGTCTGGTGCAATTCAAAGTGCTGATGATGACCTTCAAAGCCCTACATGGTAGTGGGCCAGGATATCTAAGAGACCGCATCTCCCCAAGAACGTCTGTCTGTCCAACCAGAGTGGACCGGAAGGGCTCTCTAATTGTACCATCAGCTAGAGGAGCTCATCTCTCTAGCACAAGAAGGAGGGCCTTCTCTGTGTCCGCACCAGCCCTATGGAACCTCCTATCAATAGACGGAATTGCTGCCCTTTAGGAAAGAACTTAAAACCTGGCTGGCATGGCAGGTGTGGGCACTGATGGAGGTGTGACCTCCGCCTTCTGGCTCATATAAAACATAATTAAGATTCTCCCTCTTTCTGCAGATGGGGTGGGTGGGATTTTAATAGGGATGGTTTTAAATGATTTTATTATGGATGTTTTTATGTCTTTACTTGTGAGCTGCCCGGAGTCGCTTCGGCGAGGGGGTGGTGATACAAAAGTGACAATAAATAAATAAATAAATAAATAAATAAATAAATAAATAAAATGTTTGTGCCAGACATGAAACGGCCAAAATTAAGTCACCTTTTGATGAGTTTATTCTACAGTTCCTTTTGCCTGACCTAGTGTGACAATCAAATCTTTATTATGTCCAAGAGTGGCATAGAACAGCAAAAGGAACAGAAGTTAAAATCAGGGTACTTAAAATATATGACCTAGTATGAGAAAGATTAGCCAGCAACACAATGTTACCATTAACAGGGTACACCTGTTTGTGTTTCAAAAACACCACAATCTTCAAGGAGGCTTTTTCTGTGTACCCCAATAACCAGAGTATGACACACTAAGCAAAAATCATAATGATTCCATGCTCAGAAATATTACACATTTGAGTATAGGCCAGGTTATTTCATAACACACAGGAGGTTAAGCCAGGCTCTGAGTGCAATCTTAATCCTACTTTAATTATGGTGCTGCTACTCTCTTGACACACTCAAGTGATCTTTATTTCTTTGTGAATAATTTGGGAGCTGATCATAGTCCTTAGGCTTTTTAGCAGTATAACTACTGATCTCTTCCCTTATTGATGTATTTTACGCCTCCCAGACTTTGCCAAATGAGAAAACACTTGTTTCATTTAATGCAGAGAATTCAATGATGACTTTGCACAAAATTGATCCTCTTGTTGAAGAATTAAATTTCTGCCACTTGCACACTGCATCATGTTTGATAATAATAATAATAATAATAATAATAATAATAATAATAATAATAATAATAATAATAATAATAATAATAATAATAATAATAATAATAAATTTTAATTTATATCCCGCCCTACTCAGCACAGGCCAACTCAGGGCAGCTAACAGCATTCCAAATAAAGATACAATATAATTATACAGAAATACAATGGAGTAAAGCAATAAATACAGAATATAACAAGGTAACATAAAAATAAGATACAAAATATACAAATTACAAATGTATAAATTTTAAAGCATCAAATCCATCATACACAGCACCAGGAGGGAAAAAATATCAAACACACACACACAACAGGGCTCGCCATCCATGACGGAGCCCAAGGCTCTACGTCCACAATAGAGCCGGGGCTCAATTGTCCATGACATACCCCAAGCTCAGCGTCCACAACAGAGCCGGGGTCAATGTCCCTAACGAAGCCACAATGGAACCCAGGACCCAGCAAAGGTGAGACATGCGTCAATGTCGGTGCTGCTTTTGGGGCCACGGTTCGTACTGCCCCAGCTACGGGCGTGTTTTCTACCTCCCAGCCAGACAGGGGTGGGAGAGAAGCGATGGCGCCCACAGCTGAAGCAGCTTCCATCCCCACGCTGGTGGTGTGAGTGCTGGGGAGAGTGGGGCAGTCCTCCGTGGCTGCGGGCGTCCTTTCTACCTCCCAGACAGGTGGGGCTGGGAGAGAAGCGACAGCACCCACAGCTGAAGCAACTTCCATCCCCACACTGGTGGAGTGAGCGCTGTTGACAAATAGTTGGGTTCGAGGATAGGATGTTCCCTAGATCAGCACTCTTTAATTTTAGCCATCCAATGCTAGTACTGTGCATAGGACCAACATGGACCTGGTAAGCTTCCAGCTGAAAAGCAACACGCCCATGGTCAATCACTTGAGAAGGGAGGAAGTGAAACTGGATATCTGGGTGAGAAACTCCGGGTTGACTTCTGATAAATCCATCTGTCTCCAAGTGGGCAGTGGCTCCATCACCTCCTCCTATACAGACACAGTGCACACTTTCCTCCCAGCAGAGGTTTCCCAGGGATTTGCCCCCGCCCGCTTTCACCCCAGGCCGTGCGAACTTTGCTTCTTTGGGTCCATCCCTCCCTCCCAGCAAACCCTTCGGGGGGAACTCTTGAGTCCCTCCCGGCCCGGTGGTGGGGACGGCTGTGAAAGCAAGCATATAATGAAAGCATTATGCACCACAGCAAAAAGAAGCAAAGTTACATTTAAAGCACTGTTTTGTAAATCAAGAAGGTTGTTGATTCTTCCCCAGTGTAGTCCCTGCTCCTTTTGGGTACTTTTGTAAGCAGTACTAAAGTATAAGCATAGGCATATAAGCATATAAGTGGCTGCTATTTGAGGGTTTTCAAATGAACCTTTAATTCCATGCAAGTTTAAATCTGCCATTTGATTTGAGTGAAATCAAGAGAAGTGAACTATGTGCTGGAGTGGATTATTGGCCGACTGTCATGGCTGGCACAACCAATGGGTTCCATTTCTGTTTCTGAGAAGCATCTCGGCGGCTGAAGAATGGGTGCAGCCTTGTCTATTAGATCTTTGTTTTCTGCATTGTAACTGCCATTTGTTGCCCACTGTGATAATGATGAACATCTGCCTGCTCAAAAGTTGAATGGAGATAATCACTTTGGATGCCTTGATGGTGTGATCTTGGGCAACATTTGAATTAATTACCTAGAAATAAAGGGCAGTATTAAAAGGTAACTAAGGCAGAGGCTCTCTGACTTGGTGATAGCAGGCACTAAATCATTTATATGATGCAACAAGCAGAAATGGCATGTTATCTAAACAATGATGAAGGATTTTAGCTTCTATATTTTTTGTCCCTGTAGTTCAGGGATTCTCAACCTGCAGCCTGTGGGCCGGATGAGGTCTGTGGCACCATTTCATGTGGCCCCACACTGCCTCCACCACACCAGGAAGTGCCATGTGGTGTAGAAAGGGCAAAATGGCCACCTGCCCCCCAAAGATGTCTGAGGGCGAACTTTACCTAAACAGATCAGGTTTTTATTTGGTCTCCAAACCAGCTGCCCTTTGGGCATCCAAGGGAAAGCCATTCTGTATCCAAGCCCTCTCTCCCATCTCTAGCTCTTAATGAATGGGCAAAAGGGAAAGTCTCTCCTCCTGAGAGCAAATCAGCTTTCTTTGATTTGCAATCAATTTGTTTAGCTTTGGATATGAATTATCATAAAACTCCTAGGGACAGTCTTCTAAGCAGATATGTTGAGAATTTGCATCCCTTAGTGGTTTACAAAATACCAGGTTTACTCTTCTTCTATCGGTAGTCTAAATTAAACTGCTGTGTAGCAAAAAGCCCAAAGCACTTTGGGCAGCTTTGGCAGCTTTTCCCGAAACTGCCTGAAGATCTTCATGGAGCAGAGCAGAGACTGGCAAGAGGAAGTGAAGCAGAAAATGCCGAGGTGGCGTTTCCCTTTAAAGTTTGGGCTTTGAGCAGCAGCGCACTCCCGTCTGTCCCACTAGATTCCCTCCCCATCATGGGCCTGCAACACTCTAGCCCAGTGATGGTGAACCTTGGCACTCCAGGTGTTTCCTGGACTTCAATTCCCAGAAGCCCTGATCAGCATGAGTGCTGATCAGGGCTTCTGGGAATTGAAGTCCAAGAACACCTGGAATGCCAAGGTTCACCATCATGACTCTAGCCACTCAACCTCACTGTGCTTCCTAATGTTGTCATTCCTGGTACCCCTTCACTATTTTAGGTGAGTCCCCCTCATCCCATGCTTGGTCCATCATCTACTGCTGGAAAAGAAGGAGGAACATGGTAGCACTGTTCACATATTTAAAGGAGTGTTGTAGAAAGAGTGGCAAACACATGTTCTATGAAGCCTTCGGGGCCTGAAACTAGATCTAATGGCCTTATGTTACAACTGGATAGTTTTCAACAGAATTACAGATAAAACCTGCTGATTAAGGCAATTCAGTGAAGAAATATAGAGCTGCTGCAGTGAACTCTGTTGCATCAGATGCCTTCAAGCAGAGCCTGGGTTGCTATTTGATGGGAAATGTTTCTACTTTGAATTTCTTTGAATTGAGCAAAGGTTTAGGCAAGAACTCCTCCAGTTCTGACTCTGTGAATGTGTTGTGTTCTATGACTGTACCTTTTACAATGTATCCATTCACGTGTATCCAATGTAACCATGCTTGTGTAACATTATAACCAGCAACTGCTTAACTGTAGCCCTTACAATAGGACGCGAGCTAATGACCACCTGGTGGCAATAGCGAGCGTTCAAGCTCTCCTGGCCCAGACTCACCAGCAAACAACAGCGCGGGAAGGTTCCCGCCATCACCTACACCTGGACAAGAAGGGCGTGACCGTCCATGACGTCACGCGGACAGTAACCAATAGACTGTCGAGGAGCCACATTCAAAATGTATAGCCACTGTATATATTGAGCTACCCATCCGCCATTACCTCATGTTCCTCCGGATCATCATGCAATAAACCTGTATTAAGCCAACCCTTCGGCTGTTGTATTGTCTTTGGTCCCATACACTAAATTGGCGACGAAGGTGGGATATGGCTGCCCACGGGACCAAGACATGCGCCGGTTTCGAAATCAGGAGACCGGCAGACTGGGACATCTTCGAGATGGACTTCCAGGGAGCCCTGGTGGAATCCGAAGTCACGGATGAGGCAAAGAAAAGGGCCATCTTCACCAGGATGCTGGGGCCAGACACCAAGAGAGTCTTGGTGGACCTAATCGCGCCGAGAAGGGCGAGCGAATTCAAGGTGAAAGAGCTCATGCACATGCTGCGCGAGTATTTCCGGCCCTCAACGGCGATGTTCCCCGCTCGGAGCGCGTTTTGGAGGCAAGTCCAAGCGCCCGGGGAGACGGTCGCCGACTTCGCAGCGGCCCTGCGACTGGCGGCCGGCCCATGCAAATGGGAGAACGCAGAAATCACACTCAGAGACTGCGTGCTGTGTGGCCTGAACGACGCCGAAATTCAGCGCACATTGATGAACCGGGAGCCACCCCCCATGTTGCAGGAGGTCCTGAAGGAGGCACAAGCCGCGGAAGCTACGAAGGCCGGGGTCCAAGAGCTCCAGGACTGGCGGCCAAAGACGGGAAAGGCAGAGACTTCGGTGCACGCGGCCCGGCGAGTTTCGAAGTCGTCCGCGGAAAGCAGCGACGACGAGGAGGTTCGGAAGGAAGGCCGGCGTTGCGACGGCTGCGGAGCGAACCACGACCGCGCCAAATGCCCCTTCAGAAAGGCCGAGTGTCACAACTGCGGCCGCCGCGGGCATATCGCCAAGGTCTGCAGGAAACGGCGCGAGGCCCGGAAGAGCTCGGGAGACCGCGCAACGAGACCCAAGGACGACACCCAGGCCACGAGGAAGCGAGACGGCGTGGGCCGCATCGCCGACGGCAGCGAGGATGACGCACTGGTGTTCAGCGTGTCTGCGGGACACCCCCGTTACTTTGTTGAGGTACTAGTACAAGGGGCCCCCATTAGGATGGAAGTTGACTCGGGTTCCTCATATTCCATCATTCCCCAGAAGGAGTTTCTGAAGATTGCCCCCCACGTGCGGCCCAAACTCAAAGCTTTGAGGTCCACGCTACGGGACGTGCAAGGGAACTGCATTCCAGTGTTGGGGGTTGGGAAATTTCAGGTCCAATTTAAGAAGCACGCCGCGACTCTTCCCCTAGTTGTTCTTAAAGGGGGGAATTGCAGCCTCCTCGGGACTCAATGGTTCCAGCCCCTGGGTTTGTTCATTGGGGGGGTGCATGCCATTGCCGTGGGGACTGACCTGATTCAGGAGGTGTGCGACGCGCACCCCGAGGTCTTCAAAAAGGGACTTGGGAAATTCAAGGGACCCCCAGTAGCCTTCGACCTAGACCCTGAGGTCCGCCCAATAAGACTCAAACCGCGCCGGGTGCCATTCGCGCTCAAGGACAAAATAGAGGCGGAACTGGACAAATTGGTGGGCCAGGGGATTCTTGTTCCTGTTGATTCTGCGGAGTGGGAAACTCCAATTGTAACAGCACTAAAGGCCAACGGGGAGGTGCGCATATGCGCTGATTACAAGTGCACCATCAACAAGGCCATTCGCCCTAATGCGTATCCGGTGCCGGTAGTCAGCCATTTGCTGGCCAGGTTACATGGGGGAAAGTGTTTCGCTAAACTCGACTTAGCACAAGCCTACCAGCAGCTCTCGGTGACCCCAGCCGCAGCTGCTGCCCAAACTATAGTCACCCATAAGGGGGCGTTCCAGGTGACGCGCCTTCAATTCGGTGTAAACTCGGCGCCTGGAATTTTCCAGTCACTCGTGGAACGCCTCCTGAAGGGGCTCGAGGGGGTGTTGCCTTATTTTGATGACGTATTGATAACGGGGGGGGGGGGGAGTCGGGCCGAATTGGCAAAGAGGTTGGGCAAGGTTCTAGCGATATTCGAAAATGCGGGGTTGAGACTGCGAAAAGACAAATGCGTCTTCTTCGCGACCGAGGTCGAATTCCTAGGGTTCTGTGTCACTCCTGAGGGAATAAGGCCGTCCGCATCTAAGGTAGCCGCCATCAAGAAAGCCCCTCGCCCCACCTCCAAGCCCGAGTTGCAGTCGTTCCTAGGGCTGCTGAACTTTTACCACTCCTTCCTCCCCCGGAAAGCGGCCGTGGCCGAACCGTTGCACAGATTGCTTAAAAAGGATGAGGCATGGAAGTGGGGCGACGAGCAAGAGAGGGCATTTAGGGAGCTAAAGCAGCTTCTGGCGTCTGATGCCATCCTAACCCATTTCAACCCCAAGCGCCCAGTGGTCCTGATCTGTGACGCATCCCCGGTGGGGGTGGGGGCGGTGCTGTGCCACGTGCTGGAAAACGGGAGGGAGGCCCTGATAGCGTTCTATTCCAGGTCCCTGTCCCAAGCGGAGAGAAACTACGCCCAGACGGACAGGGAAGCATTAGCGATAATTGCGGGAACAAAAAAGTTCCACGACTTCCTGTATGGCCGCCCCTTCACGATAGTGACCGACCACAAGCCCCTGCTAGGCATTTTTACTGCAGACAAGCCCACGCCACAGATCCTGTCCCCAAGGATGCTTAGGTGGGCCATTTTTCTCAACGCGTATCAGCACGCGTTAGTGTACAGGCCCGGGAGGGAGATCAGCCATGCGGATGCTCTATCGAGGTCCCCCCTTCCCCAGGATAGCAGCCACGTGGGCGGGGAGGAGCCAGACCACCAGGTGCTGATGATAGAGGTCCTCGACTCGCCCCCAGTACTGCCCGCCGACATCGCCAAAGCGACCGGCAAGGACAACGTTTTAGCGAAGGTCAGCTCCTGGGTGCAGAAAGGGTGGCCAGCGTCATCCCCGGCAGCGGAATTCGACCCATTTTTTCGGAAAAAGTTAGAGTTGTCCCTTGAGAGAGGGTGCCTTCTGTGGGGCCAGCGAGTAGTGATCCCGGCGTCCTTACGACCGCGGGTGCTCAAACTCCTGCACGTCAGCCACCCGGGAATTGTGCGTTCCAAAGCCCTGGCACGGAGCTATTTCTGGTGGCCCCAACTAGACGCCGACATCGAACACATGGTCGGCACTTGTGAGCCCTGCCAAAACTCCAGACCAGAAGAAGCCTGCCTGCCGCACAGGGAGTGGGACGCGGCGCAGGGGCCGTGGTCCCGGGTTCATGTAGACTTTGCTGGCCCATTCCGTGGGACGCTTTTTCTCCTTGTGGTGGATGCCTTCTCCAAGTGGTTGGAGGTCATTCTGGTGGCAAGCACGTCCACGGCCACAACCATAAAGCATTTGCGGAGGGTTTTTTCCACGTTCGGTTTACCCGACACCCTCGTAAGCGACAACGCAAGTTGTTTCACATCCTCGGAGATCAGGGCATTCACAGAAATCAACGCCATTCGGCACATCACCTCCGCTCCTTTTCACCCTGCCACAAACGGCCAAGTAGAGCGCCTTGTGCGTACCACCAAGGACGTGCTGCGGCGCATGGGGCCCGGGGACCTAAACCATCAAGTGTGCCAGTTTCTGCTAGGTTACAGAGTGACTCCCCTAGCATCAGGATACTCCCCCGCGGAGCTGCTTATGCGTAGGAAACTGACCACCATACTAACTAGGCTAGACCCCACGAGAGTACAGGACAAGGGGAAGAACATTGGGATAGAGGACACAAAGAGTTTCGACGTGGGTGCCCCCGTGTATTGCAGGAATTACGCCAGCGCGGGTCCGGCCTGGGTACCGGGCGTCATCTTAGAGCAGACCGGTCCCATCTCGTACCGCGTCGAGACCGGCACAGGTCTACTCTGGAGGCGGCACGCAGACCAGCTCCGGCGCAGGGTCCCTGACGAGCAGGGCACGGACCGCGGGAAACAGGATTCAGCATTAGGGTTCTCCCCCACCCGTTCAGCCCAAGGGGGAGGAAAGGGGGGCCATGGGTCCCCACCAAGGGGGGAGGAAAGGGAATCTGTCCTCGTAGATAGCCTGCGGGATCGGCCAGCAGAGAGAAGAGAAGCCGATCTCATAGATATCCCGCGGGATCCCCCCACAAATACGGATACCCCAACAGAGTTAGATTTTGATTTTCAGAACCGGGGAAGTTTTGCGGAGTGGTCCCCCACCCGTCCAAGCGAGAAGAGGGGTTTTTCGTTAGCCCCGAGTGTCTCTGGTCTGCCCACAATGGAGTTTTTCCCTTCCCCCAAAACCGCCAAACCACGGCAAGCCTCTAACAAGTCTCCCTCTCCCGTTTCAGGACAAGGGACCAGGGAACGAGGAAGCAATAGCGCCCCTGGGGCAGTCAGCCCACATCGCGGCCCAAACGCGTTTGCAAGAAGCCATCTTGGCTGAGGGACTTCGTCCCATCCTAGGGGGGAGGGATGTTGTGTTCTATGACTGTACCTTTTACAATGTATCCATTCACGTGTATCCAATGTAACCATGCTTGTGTAACATTATAACCAGCAGCTGCTTAACTGTAGCCCTTACAATAGGACGCGAGCTAATGACCACCTGGTGGCAATAGCGAGCGTTCAAGCTCTCCTGGCCCAGACTCACCAGCAAACAACAGCGCGGGAAGTTTCCCGCCATCACCTACACCTGGACAAGAAGGGCGTGACCGTCCATGACGTCACGCGGACAGTAACCAATAGACTGTCGAGGAGCCACATTCAAAATGTATAGCCACTGTATATATTGAGCTACCCATCCGCCATTACCTCATGTTCCTCCGGATCATCATGCAATAAACCTGTATTAAGCCAACCCTTCGGCTGTTGTATTGTCTTTGGTCCCATACACTAAAGAATGTACTACATGTGGCACTAAACATGAAACTTAAAATAAGGCTATGTACTGTAATGGGAGCAGAGGGAACAATGATGAGAATATATTCAGAAATATATTTGTTACTCTCCAGTAGCCTAAGGCCTGAGCTAACAGCACTATTGTGCTGTTGCTCGAATCTCACAGTTGCTATAGATATTATTTCTTTCCATATTGAGTCATGTGACTTGGCATGCATCAGTTAAGCTATACAGAGATTTCTTAATTTATAGTAATTTGTCTTTAAAAGTTACACCATTTGTATAACTATGCTGCAAAATTTCAGCCATTGAGTCAAATGAGATAACTTGAAGGAAGGAAGGAAGGAAGAAAGAAAGAAATCTATCAATAACAATCAGTAGCAAGGTTTACAAAAGTACCTAAAATATCACATTGCTACAAAATATTCCACTGATTTTGCTTCACTGAGGCACTGCGGATTCTCCTGAGATGCCTGGACCACAAAAATTAAGAATAAAGCTTCATGATCTATCTGTCTCATACTATCATTAGATTGCACATATATGTGGCAAGGAATTAAGGTCAAGACAAAATGTAAATATTAAATAATAGGCATTCAATGGTGTCAAGGTCAAGATCGTCTTTGCTTGAAAGCCAGTCATATCCAACTCTAGGGTTCAGTGCTCATCTCTGTTTACAGCCAAAGAAGCTGTCTGTGTCTGCAGCTGTGTCTGTGGATATGTGGCAGGCATGACTAGACACCAGAGTGCACAGAACACTGTTTACCTTCCCACCAAAATGGTACCTATTTACAACTTGCAATTTCTTGCTTTTGAACTGCTAGGTGTTCAATGGTGTAGCGGATAGAACAATGGCCTAAAACTCATGAGACCTGGGTTCAAATCGCTGCTTAGCCAAGGAAACTCAGTGTGATTGTGGAACTGGTAAAGCCACTCATTAAATATCTCATTTACACGTATCTTGTAAGTGCTATTAGGGTTGCTATAAGATGGTTCTGGCATGATGACTTCCCAATTTTCTGTTAAATTCCAGGTGTCAGGCTGACCTTCCTTTCAAGTTTATCTTAGCTTTTGTTTTGTCTTTAGTTCTATAGAGCCAATTCATTTCCTAGCATACACATCAGCTTGGTTTCAGAAAAAAAAATCAATGGTGCAATGCTGATATAGAGCAGCTAAAAGTATGGGTTCTTTTATTTTATTATTCTGATGAAGATTGAGTCTGATTAGGAGATCAGATGTTGAAAAGATCTTCTGAGAATGGGGGAAGGGAGAGAACTGATTAAAGTTCTATTTGCTGATGTTCTGCACCAATTTATGTCCAAGTGTTAGCTTGCTAATTAATGACTGCTGATGAAATGCCATGTGTCAGCAATGAATCACTTACCTTTGTTACACCTCAATAGTGTATGGCTAATGAACTAGGACAAGTTGTATAATTAAAAACTAAATTAGCCTCATTGCAAGATTCAGTTATACTTTTATTTTGTATGTGGCATAGATGAAACAACTTTCCTTATTAATTTAATTTAAAAGTAGAGTAAAAGACTTGGGTCACTAAAAGAAAAAAATAACTGGTTCTTTCATATTGGGAAAAAACTGAGAGCGGAAACCATCTAGTCTATTACTTCCTTTAATCACAATAAAAACAATAGTTCTTATTTCCTTTCCTGAACAAATACATCTTTCTGCAAGATCATCACTATTTTATTAGAAATGGAGGTATTACTCCAAATCAAGAAGATAAAAATAAGAAGAGGCTGCCTTCCAAAATGTGTGGTCAACAGGATGATTTTCAGAAAATAAAATTTTTCCCCCATCTCATGGTCCCAGTGATTTTTCAAATGAAAGAAATCCCAAGGAAACCAAAGGACTCGGGGGTGGGGTGAGGGGGGGAGGAAGTATTAGAAATGTTTATTTTTTGGGGGAAATCAATTACACTGGTGGATTTTAGCCATTATCTAACAATTGTAATGACTGTGGACTAACAAAAATGGCTGAAATAATGCTAGTGAGATAGCCTACTTCTGGTCAAAAATAGTCTAACTATTTAAACAGTTTAATTTGTTTCAAATGTTACCTATGTTCCATATACTGTATGTTGATGATTACCTATACAATATTTTCTAAGTAACTAGAGGTACTTATATATAAATTATATTATATGTAATTTGAAAGTGTTCTGATATAAGTCCATATACAGAAAAGAGATTGAACAACTAGTCCTGTGGTATAGCCGGAATAATCTTGAACTGAATGCAGGCAAAACCATAAAAATGATAGTGGACTTTAGGAGGCTTCGATCTCTACATCCACCACTTATAATATTAAATAATCCAGTATTAATAGTGGAGTCCTTCAAGTTTCTAGGTACTGTCATATCCCAAAACTTAAAATGGTCATCTAACATTAGGAACATCATTAAGAAAGCACAACAGAGACTGTTTCTTTCTATGTCAACTCAGGATGCTTAAGTTGCCTAAAGAGCTGCTGATTCAATTTTACAGAGGGATTATAGAGTATATCATCTGCACCTCTATAATTGTCTGGTTTGGTTCTGCATCTAAACAAGACATAAACAGACTCCAACGAGTAATCAGAACTGCAGAAAAAATTATTGCTGTTAATCTACCTTCTATTGAAGATATATATATTACACGAACCAAAATGAGAGCAGAGAAAATATACAAAGACTCCACACATCCCGGTAATAATCTTCTCCAGTTTCTACCATCAAAACAACGTTTCAGAGCACTACATATTAGAACAACCAGATACAAGGACAATTTCTTTCCAATCGCTATCAACTTGCTGAATAACTAAATTGTGTGTTTTTATTGCATTTTATCATTAGGGGGAGCATATGTACCAAAGACAAATTCCTGGTGTGTTATAGCACACTTGGCCAATCAAGGATTCTAATTCTAATTCTAAATAAATAAAGATCAAGTCTTGATCTTTATTTCTTTAAGGATACTTGAAATAAATTAATAAATATGTACAACAAATGAAAGCGCGGCGCCAAAATGGCCACCACGGGCAGAGGTTTACGGGCAGACCTTACGGTTTGGCTCACATTCCTACAGGACTTTAATGGCATCTCCTTCTGGAGATCGGAGCTTATGCTCAGCCCGCATTTCCAAGTGCAGTCGGATGCCTCCGGCTCCCTGGGTTATGGGATTTACTTTGAAGGAAGGTGGTCCTATGGCCAATGGCCTCAGACATGGCAAGGCACGGATCGTTTACGCAATCTTACTTTCCTGGAGTTGTTCCCCATTTTGGGGCCCCTAATGCTCTGGGTGGATAGGTGGGCTAATTCAGTAGTTCACTTTTGGTGTGACAATGCTGCAGTGGTGCACATTGTCAACGCCCAGACATCCAAATCCCCCAGAGTTATGGCCTTAGTTCGCCAATTTGTCTTGAGGTCCTTGCGCCTTAATGTGCTTTTCAGGGCCAGACATGTGCCAGGCATTGATAATGATATTGCTGATGCTTTATCCCGCCTGCAGATCCCCAGTTCCGTGCCTTGGCTCCAGACGCAGAGGAACTTCCCTCTCCACTCCCGGTCGAGATCTGGACATTTGGCGAGGAGAGGTGAACCAGGCGATCGGCATGTCTTTGGCACCTCGCACGCGTAATGCGTATCTAAATGCACTCCTACAGTTTAGGAACTTTTGTGGGTAAAGGCAGTTGCCCAAAGTGTGGCCAATACTGGGCAACCAGATTTTACAGTTTATGGTTTACCTTCACGATCTAGGGTTAGCCCCTCGCACCACCGCCCCTAGGCTTTCAGCATTGGCGTTTATGGCCAAGGCATGGGGCTTCACTGACTGCATGAATGACTTCTGCATATGCCACGTATTAGAAGGGTGGACACGTGAAAGTGGCCACCGGCCGGACACACGTCACCCCGTTTCACCAGAGGTTCTGACTCACCTTGCACGAGGTTGGTATTGCTTGTGTTATGATAAGTATGAGGAGGCTCTCTTTCATGCAGCTACCACCGTAGCTTTCTTTGGAGTGCTCCGTATCAGTGAGCTGGTCCCATTGTCAAAAGGGGACATGTCTCGTAGGGCACTGGAACTCGACGATGTCGTTATCAACCAGGAGTGGGCCCAGTTGAGGATTCGCTCCTCAAAGGCCGATCAGCACGGAGTAGGCAGTGGTGTCAGACTGCTACGGTGTACGATTGCTGACATCTGTCCTGTTGGTGCCCTACATGCGTTTTTGGCAGTGCGTGGCACGCACCCTGGCCCATTTTTCTGCCACCAGAATGGGTCTCCCCTTACCAAATTCCAGTTTTGGAAGGTGACCGGTATGGCACTTCATAGTGTCGGCCTCCCAGGGGCTCGTTATGGCACCCATTCATTCAGGATAGGCGCCGCTTCAACTGCGGCTGCGTTTGGGTACTCTGAGGCTGATATACGTCGCATGGGCAGGTGGGGGTCCGTGCATTTTGCTTTATATGTACGCCCCCTCACTGCATGAGTGGCAGTTATGTCCTTAATTCCTTTTCCTTCTTTTACAGACCCTGTGTGTCCACGCACACCGGTGGCAGTATGGCTGGTGAGCCACTGTTTTGTGCACTGGGCAGCGCAGTATGCTGCGGTGACAGAGTGGGGACCCCATCTCGGGCTACGTGCAGCCGCACGTATGCGATGGTATGGTATGCGCGGCATGAGATGGCGGGAACTGTTGCCATTCCTGATGTCCATCAGGGATGCTGGACCGCCTGATGTCCTGATTCTGCACCTCGGCGGCAATGATCTCGCACAGATCACTGGCCTTTCCTTAAAATTGTCGGTGTGCAGTGACCTGGCCTTTTTACATCACTTATGGCTGTACACGCGGCTGCTATGGTCTGACATCGTGCCGAGACAGTGTTACAGGGGAGGCATTGACCTCCGTGGTTTGGACCGTGCTCGACGGTCAGTGAACAGGGCTGTTGCCCAGTTCCTTGTGGATAATGGCTTTGGCACAGCCATTCGACATCCTAGGATAGGCTTGCAGGATTTTGATCTATATGCAGGAGATGGGGTCCACTTGTCGGCCAGAGGTATGAACCTCTTTCTTGAGGATGTGCAAGCAGGCCTGGTGACCGAGCTGACAGTCTGGGGGGTGGGGGGTGGTGAGTCATCACGGACGCCTCCCCGTGTGGCAGGTAGCACTGGTAAGGTAAAGATTTATAACCCATAGGTATCCGGCAGGTTCGCAATTGACTGGCCAACACATAGATAGGTACAGGGGAAATAGGATTGGCCGGTCAAGGGCGAACCATGCAAGGGGTGATGTCAGGAGCTTCACAGCCTGCATCACCTTGATATTGAACGGATACACGTCATAGGGTGGGGTCAGTAGATAGCATATTGATTCCGGTCAACAATTTGTTTGTGTCAACAAACAAATTGATACAAATAGATACATGTAGCCAATTTCCATTGGCATTTTGGGAGGAACCTTACCAGTGTTACTGAGGCCTGCTTGCCCTTAATGAATTACAACTGGATGATACACCAATTGAAAGTGGTAATTCGGACTAGGGCATTATTCAATAAAAGTGGCCCGATGCCTTTAATCCAATACTGGTGTCTGAGTCTTTCTTTGGGGGGTGCGCCTGCAATGAAAGCGTGGCGCCAAAATGGCCACAGCGCTCTTTGTGGGCCCCCCCACCCGGACTCAGACATCCGGGTGAGTTAGGGGGGCATAGCCACCCTCTTTAAAAGGGGTGGCCACGAGGCAGCTGTGCTGCCATTTTGGAAGCGATGGAGAGGAGAAGTTTTTCCCTCCACCCCCTCCCTAGTGGACAGTGTGATTTTCTGGTCGCTTCGGGGCCGGGTGGGAATTTTTGCTTGAACCTACAATTGGCTCTTTGGTTCTTGGCTTTTTCGCCCATCCCACACTGTCGCTAGTGTTTGAGATACGGGGTAAGTTGACTTTGGTCACTTTTGGCGGGTAGCACTGGTAAGGTAAAGATTTATGACCCATAGGTATCCGGCAGGTTCGCAATTGACTGGCCAACACGTAGATAGGTACAGGGGAAATAGGATTGGCCGGTCAAGGGCGAACCATGCAAGGGGTGATGTCAGGAGCTTCACAGCCTGCATCACCTTGATATTGAACGGATACACGTCATAGGATGGGGTCAGTAGATAGTATATTGACTCTATTTGATACAAATAGATACATGTAGCCAATTTCCATTGGCATTTTGGGAGGAACCTTACCAGTGTTACTGCGGCCTGCTTGCCCTTAATGAATTACAATTGGATGATACACCAATTGAAAGTGATAATTCGGACTAGGGCATTATCCAATAAAAGTGGCCCGATGCCTTTAATCCAATACCGGTGGATTAAATACAGTACATAACAGTAAAATCATTGTGAAATATATTCTAATTTTATGGAAATTAAAGCATCTCTCTCTCTTTCTCCCAATTTTTTTTGGGATGGACCCTTAGTTATGGCTCAAGGGGAGAAGAGTTTCTTTCTCACCAGGGATTTGCAATTGACATACATGATGCCAATCATAATCTCAGATGATTTTATATTAATCATCTCACAGAAATTCCCAAGTGATATTCTCCACCCAGCCTTTTATGTTGGAATTTAAACAGCTCTCTGGCAAAGAAGGATGCTAAGGCAAAGGACTAGGTGAGTGGTGGACTGGGGGATTCCCAATGTATGTCTTAAATCAATTACTTTTAAAATGTAATCTCCAACAATTGAAAAGGAATGGTTGTAAGGACCAGTCTATTTTAATCCTTTCCTCTTTTTGGGTTATTAGCATTAAATGCTGTGCTGTTTTCCATCCCCCCCAAATTTGGGTGGCTGTTATAATATTTTTTGTAGTCAACTAAGAACAAACTTTTATTACATTGCACAACAACAATTTTGCTACTGGGAATTACACATGTAATTTTCATGCTATCGAGTGTGCTGATTCCAAATCTGAACTCAGAATTTGCCTATCATGTACATATTTAAAGTTATAGGCATGCTATAGCTGTTCAAACGGTACTAAGTAATTTTTTTTACATAGGAACATTATAACAGTTGCAGCTACCACTATGCTTGCTGCCACCTCAGCTGAGTCACATCCTCTGTTGGCTGTGCATGTCTGGGCAAGTGGCCGTGCATATCTGGGCATGTCAGTGAGCCGATGTCAGAAATAGGTATATAAGGCAAGATGAACCAAGGGCTTGGCTCTAATGCAAAACCATCTTATTGGATAGTACAGCTAGGCCATAGTGAATCTGTTTTGTGCTAAAGATGAGTAGGCACAGCTGTGTTAATAAACTGGACAAATTTTGCTACATATGTGTCAAATATACCCCGTGTGATCAATGCAAAAACCTAACCAAGAGGGTGAGATTTGCTAACTTATGATCCTGACGTCCTAGGCAGAATCGGACTGCAGATTTGGATTCAGCACACTTGATTTAGTATAGGGTACATGGATTAGACGAAGTAGCAGACAATAAATTTTTTTTTTGTGATGCAGTGTTATTCTTCTAGTTCTTCCAATCTATGTAGGGTTTTCCTGTGCTTCACTTTAGACATCCTGAGGTCTTTGGGACAAGAAATTTCTCACCAAAAAATCATGACAGGAAAGAGCTCAGCAGTCTTTCTTCCTACTGGTCTTTCACTACAGATTGCATATTTAGAAATGTGAAATGAGCAACAGAGAATGACATGTCACTTGTCATCTGAACTATAAAACACAGCTATTCAGCACATGTCAAATCCCTCATCAAATCAGATATTTGCCACTTTTAAAAAAGTGTTCTTATAGCATTCGTCTAAGAAACACTCAAACTTAGAACCAGTCCCTGCAAGTAATTTATCTGATGAAAAGAGTTTTTTGTGCTCTTCCTGACTACCTAGTTATCTTCATCTCCTCCAGACATTTTGCCTTTGCATGAACCTTCCCTTTCTGTTGCTCACCACACTGCTGCCAAAGTGAAAAGTTTACTGAAAAGATGCACATTTCAAAGGAGATTTCTTTCCTTCCTTTTCAGCATTCCAGAGCTTTGCAAATATTTCCACATACTTTCGTCTCTCACAAATATTTTGCCTGTGTTAGCACATCAGTGGTCTGGTAGAGATCATCATAAGAGAACTTTATGGGTATGGACATAAAATAATCTGTAGATTAACACATTTACAATCCCTGTCCAAAATAAAAGGAAAAAAATGAAGAAATAAAGTGTTTTCAGGGTCAAGTTGTCATCCATAATTTTTAGCATTTTACAAAATTTCTCAAGTAGGAAAATACAGCTGTTTTCACATGTTATTTTCTGTATCTGTATCTGCATCTGTATCTATATTTAATTTGTTTTTTACATTTAATTTAATTTTTATATTTCTATGCCACCCACTCAAGCAAACCTGACTATATCTATATCTATATCTATATCTATATCTATATCTATATCTATATCTATATCTATATCTATATCTATACAAGTGGTACCTCATTCAACGATTTCAATCCATTCCATGGGGCTTGTTGTATGAGACAATTGCTATACGATGCATGCATTGTATAGTGATTTTCCCTATGGGATGCATCATACAACAATTTTTTTTCTAAGTGGTTTTCCCCAATATTTTCCATAGGGAAAATTGTTATGTGATTTCATTGCTATATGGGGCAATTGTTGTATGAGGTGCCACTATATCTATATCTACCGTATATCTATCAATATGTTTGGTCTAAAAAAGGCTTCCTAGAGCATAATTCATGGTTGTTGTTGTTTCAGTTTTGTTTGAGGTTTGTTTTCTAGCACAAAGCTTGGAATAAATTGTACGTGCTGGGCAGGATCCATGGAATTAATAATCCATTTTTATATATTAACTAGCAGGTTTTGCCCGGCGGTGCCGGGCATTTAAAAAATTTGTTGGGCAGTTAAGGTTTTTTTTTTTTTTCCTGAACAAATGGTGCTGGGCTGTGTTCAATGGTTTTTAAAGGTTTTGTGATTTTGTGACTTTGAGGCGCTGCGTCCGCCTGTGGTGGACTTGCGCTCTCAGTGTGTGTTTATTTTTTATTTTTTGTGCGCCGGCTTCCTCAGTGCCGGGCTCTTTACATTTGGTTTTGGAGAGTGAAGGGTTTCATTTGGGTTCTTGAACAAATGGTGCTGGGCTGTTTTTAATGGTTTTAAAAGGTTTTTTTATTTTGTGGCTTAGTGGCGCTGCGTCCGCCTGTGTCGGACTTGCGCTCCCAGTGGTTTTTATTTTATTTTATTTTTGTTCATGCAAATTTTATTTTGATTTATTTAATTTAAATATTTTTAATTGTATATTTAATTTGGTGTTTTATTTTTTGGTTTGGTGTTTTGTTTTTTTTAAATGAAAAGTGATTTATGGGTTTGTTTTTTGTATTTTTTGAGAGTAGTGTGCATATTTTTGAATGTTGTGCTAACTTATTTTTTTGCATTTTTGAATTTTGAATTTATCTTTGCAGTGGCAATGTTTTTGGATGTCTTTTTTCTTTTGGCCTCTGGGTGGGGGTGGTGAGCTTCGCTTCCTCTCTACCATTCTCCTCTTCTGTCCTCTGGGTGTCGCTTCCGGTAAGTGTTACTTCCTCTTTTGTTGGTCATTCGAGTTCCTGTCGCCATGAAGTGAAGACGTCTTCATGGTAAGCTCTCTGATTTATTTATTTATTTATTGGGGGTGTTGAGTTTTTGTTGGGGGGGGGTGTTGTTTTTTGTTTTGTGTTTTTTGTGTATGTGTTTGTTTTTGGTTTGTTTTTTGGTGCGTCCTTTTTTTAGGGGGGGTGCCTTTTTTTCTCATGGGCCATGCTTGGTGGCCCGTGGGAAGGAAGGGCACTTGCGGCGGGGATGCCTTTTCTTCCCATGGGCCATGCTGGGTGGCCCATGGGTAGGAAGGGCACTTGCGGGGGGTGCCTTTTCTTCCCATGGGCCATGCTGGGTGGCCCGTGGGTAGGAAGGGCACTTGCGGCGGGGGTACCTTTTCTTCCCATGGGTCATGCTGGGTGGCCCGTGGGTAGGAAGGGCACTTGAGGAGGGGGTGCCTTTTCTTCCCCTGGGCCATGCTGGGTGGCCCATTGGGAAGAAGGGCAGTTGCGGTGGGGGTGTGTGGGTTGGTTTTATTTTTGGTGCGCCGGCTGGCCCTTCGAACGGAAGGGCAGCGGCGGCCGGGGTTTTTGTTTGTACTTATGTTTTTCGCGCGCCGCTGGTCCTTCGAACGGAAGGGCAGCGGTGGCGGGGGGTGTTATTTTCCCCCCCATGGGCAATGCTGGCTCGCCCGTGGGGATGAATGGCAGCGGCGGTGGCTTTTTTTTAGCTTTTTTTTTGCGCGCCGGCCACCTCAGCGTTCTGCGCGCTAATGGCGCGTAGGACACTGGGGCTTGTAGTTTTGGCTGCGTGTGTTTGGTTTCTGCGGCGGTTTTTCATTTGCGGCTTTTTTAAATTGGCTGCGGCGCATTTTCAAAAGTTCCTTTTGCCGCGCCGCTCAGCCTGATTGGCTCTGACGCGGCGCGGTGAAAGGAACTTTGGGAATTGAAGTTCCCTTTTTTTGTTTGCGAATGGGGGGGCTCCTGCCCCCGGGTCGAAAATTTCAACCCGACAGTTACCTGCGAACGCCGTTCGGGCGAGTGAACGGAGGCTCTGACGGGGCTAGTGGGGCCTGGTGCAACATCCTTTGTCACATTCCAACGGTTAACGCACCATTTTATAGGTATAGATATCAGTATGGCTAATCTGTGTTCAGGAAAGAGTTTTGCTCTTATTGGAACATCACTTGCATTTTTTTTTAATGCCCACTGTGGGAAAACATGGGAAGGAGCACTGTGTTTATTCAATTTAGTTTTAAAGCAAATGAGGTTCACTTCTTTACAGTTGCTCTACAGCAGGGGTTTCCAACTTATGGCCTGCAGGCCATCCCCAGCCTGTGGCATCATTTTGTGTGGCCCACCGCTGCCGTACATGAAAGTGGATGCATTTACAACAGATGTAAAATGTGCCTGCACCTGCTTAAACATGGTTACGTCATCTATAAATGTACCCATGGCTGTCGTAAACATGGAAGTGGGCACATTTACTTCTGCTTCTGGGGGGCGTGTTCTGCCCTGCTCAGCTGTCCAGGGTGTGTGGTCTGGTCCACAGCATAAAAAGGTTGGGAAACCCTGTTCTACAGGCTTTCTCATCTCAGAAAACTTTCCATTAAAATGTGGAATGCCAACCAGACAAGGCCTGCGTAGCTCAAGTAATGGTTCCCTTCATGTGAAGTTAAGCTGCCAAAACAGATGTGCTGACTGTAACTTACAGTCTGTCTGTGAATTCTAATAACATCATGAAAATGGACAGTTCAGTAATGACAAACCAGAGAATAATTTCTCTTCTAGATATCTGCTGGTATGTGTTCCGCTGCTTTGTTTTGCTTTGCTGCAGTTATGCTATTAGTTTACGTCAGCAGGGCTATGGGTTGCCATCTCTCATCTGAGCTATGAGATGGCAACACCATGGATTCAATTAAATTCCTGTTTTTCGCTCACTCAGAATCTCACTTGGCTGAAAAGACATCCAGGTTTAATAGAATCTAGGAAGCATGAAGCAAGCTTAATAGATTGAGAGAGTAAAAAGCAGCCACAAACTGAGCCTAATGGTTTAAACTACATACAGTGCAGCAAACGACAATCTAGAATTTGTGCCACTAAGACAAATGTGAAACAGGTTAGAAAATTGTAAATCTAATGGAAAATATGGAGATGCAAAGAAGAGCAAAGGAAAGCCGAAGCATTTTTGCTAGGAATGTTTGATAACCATGTAAGAAATCTTACAGTGAGCTATATGGACAGATCTCACAGCTTTGTACAGTAAACAAGAGAAGCACCTACTGCTCCTATAGTATACCTAAAACTAGGTATCCTTGGAAGGAAAGTACATGAGGAAAGAAAATAATAAGACAGTCTCTCTTCCTCCTCCTCCGTCTCTTTTTCTTTCTCCTCCTCCCAATGGCTGCATTTCTTGACAAATGTGTCACTGGACTTCTGATCCTTGTGGAATTTGCTGGATACATGGCACTTCAGTACAACATATACCTCTACGTGAGTCTATTTCTCATATACAAGCTTTATGTTTTCCAGTAGCCGCAGCTGGCAACTTAAATGTTTAGATTTAGTTTGGATTTGGATTCTTTGTGTAACTTGTCCCTCATCACTCCATCTAGTTTTAGTACATTTTCTATATTCTTTGAAATACTCTTAATTTATACTTTGACTAAAAATACTACTTGAGCCACATGGTTTTATGCTCATCTGAGGCTCTCTGCATTATTAAAATCTGATCCTCTAAGAAACACATACTCAGTACTGTAAGAATATCCAGAATATTGTGTAAGCTACTTATAGGATTACTGAAATACTATTTAAGACATATAAATCATTTTTAAAAATCCGTGGTTGTTTGTCTTGTTAAAAAGATTGTTTCAGTCTGGCATCAGCTCTTAGGCACAGTTTCTAAGAATAAATATATAAACTGAGAGCCATTTAGCCCATATTAAGCTATTGTATTTACAATAAACTAATATAATTTCTCATGGTCGGAGATTACTCTGGCAAAATATGTCCTTCAGGAAATAAAGGGATATATTGTGGGATGTGGTAAGGAGAAGGACTCTAAGTTTTGGAATGAATGATGCACATGTCTTTATGTAAGCACACGTATTTGGACAACTATTTCGTAGAAGATTGCATGGTCTGAGTATATCTACTGCATCTACCTTGCCCAAGTTGAAAAATCTGGGCAGTGCCTGGATGGGAGGTGACTTAGGATGTCTATATACACACACCATCATAAAGTCCGTCATAGAGGAAAGGCTAGATGCAACTATAATGCCATAAAATTGCCTTCTCCAACTAGGAGTAACATTCAGATATTTTGCAGGACTTCCGAGAATTTTTCACATTGGAAAACAGCTGGAGGACCCTTGGTAGTGGAAGGTGTGTAAATGAACACAATTTACAAAGGACACAGATGTCACATATTGCCCCGGTTGCATCTTCATACAAATGGGTTGCAAGTTATCCCTGTTTTGAATGTATATGTAAAAGCCTGCCCTTAGACACTAAACAGAACTGTAAAATGTAGAACACAAGCTCATTTGTTATCATTCCCCAAATGCATGTTGTGCCTCTGCTCCTACAACAAATGTTCCAAAGACAAGCATGAAAGCTGTTGCCTTTTTCAGGAGTGAGATATAAGCCAAGCCTTTCTCATGAGTGTCAGCTGAACTTGAACACAAGATGCAGTTGTACTAGACTCAATTCAGCAGGATGTCCTGCCTCATGTATGTTTTCTGATGTGCCTCTTTGAGGATACCTTTCTTCTGGAAATAAGAACATGTTGGTTATTCTCCATTCCAAGTATAAAGGTATATACTTGGTTCTTTGTTCATTTTTTAAACTAATGTAGCAATCTAAATAAGATTTTTTTAAAAAAAACACAAATAAACTCAGAACACCTCTATCTGACGGATATACCAAAGCAAGCAAAGAGGAAGAAATTAACTTACCCAACATTTATGTAGAGAATGTAAGGCAGGGATAAAGCCTTGTGTGTAGCAGTTTTCCTCTCCCACCTTTCAGGTATTAGAGATGGTGGCTAGTGAGGGTAACCAGTTTTTAAAAATGAAAATATCTGAGCTGGATGTATAGCACAACCATTACTTTGTTGATTGTAATATATGTGTATTTCTGAATGGATCAGCAGAATTCAAAATTGTTACTATTTTTCGACTACAACTCCGAGGCATCATGGCCAATGAGTCTATTGGCTAGGGTATTCTGGGAACTGTAGTCCCAAGAAGTAATTACTCCTCCGTCTGGGAATCATTAATGACTGTGAAATGCTTTGAACATTTTCTTATTCTGTTAAGATAAACCTACTCAAAATCAACATTCTAAACAAATGGAAAAGAACCAAACTTTTGATTCTCTTCTGAATGTAGGACTCCTAGTGGTGCAGGGGTTAAATAGCTGCAGAACTGCTGATGTTGTGAGTTCAATCCTGGCAGAGCTCATGAATGACTCAGTCTTCTACTCTTCTGAGGTCAGTAAGATGAGTATGCAGGATGTTGGGAACAAAAGGCTAATTTGTGAGGTGCACTAAGCATTTTGGCGCAGTATATAAGTGTAATTGGAAGAGAAGGCAGAAACAAGTTTATTTTGTGTGCTTTTTAGGGTGTTAGGCCATTCTGGCACTTCTAATCTGAGGAGGGACAAATAGTGCTTCATACTGGTTTAGTTTTTTTTTTAAAAGGGGGGATTGTGGGGATAGTGTTTCCAGGCTCTGCTCTAATTACATTGAGCCTTGGACTGCAGTGGCTCAAGTGGCTAAGACACTGACTGGGAGGCAGAAGGTCAGCAGTTCAATTCCCAGGTACTGCTGTATGGAATGAGCTCCCGTCTTTGTCCCAGCTCCTGCCAATCTAGCAGTTCGAAAGCAAGAAAATGCAAGTAGATAAATAGGGACCACTTCGGTGGGAAGGTAACAGCATTCTGTGCACTCCGGTGTCTAGTCATGCCTGCCACATGACCACGGAAATGTCTGCAGAAGCAGACAATGCTGGCTCTTTGGCTTTGAAACAGAGATGAGCACTGAACCCTAGAGTTGGATATGACTGGCTTTTGAGCAAGGGAAACCTTTACATTTTGGTTATCCCATTTTATCTTTCTTGGCTGTGTCTACTGTTGTGGTATGTTTTAAAACTCTAGATAAAGCTGGAACATGCTTATTTGCAATGGGAGGTATGTGCCATCTGATTAAAGTACAAGAAAGTCGTGGAAAGTTCCAAGACACTGGTAGAAAATTGATGTGAAATGTCACGTGACATAGCTGCAGTATCATTTAATTAGATAATCAATTTAATAACAGAATGCTTAACCCACCACCAAGAAGAAGTCACTAGGCATAACCAATTCACTTTATAAATTAGACATTTTTGATCTTCTGTTTTCGTTCTTTAATTCCACTCCACGAACTAATTGACAACCCTTGATGAGAACTGAAGGTGTAGAAAGAATATAGAAGATAAAGCTGTCCTCTCGTCTCTGGCAATTTAATTTTTAATCTTCTTCCCTTCTGACCAGTCTCTGCTTCTTGTCCTAGCTCATTCCTTCCTCCCACTTTTTCAGGTGCATCCAGAGACACTTGGAAACACAAACACGGAAACCTGCCTAAGAAAATGATTAATTGTGATAGTAGCTAATCTCGCCTGAAACACCTTTGGCATTTTGTGACACCCAGTGGTGAACAATGTCTGTCTGCAAAGATATATACATTCTGAATTTTTATCCTTCTGGGATTGCTTTTGGAAGTATATTTTGTTTGTTTGCTTTAGTGTTGATGAATGCATAGTCACATTATATATTGGTCTTCATATTGTATGTGTCTGTTTTCTAAATCACATAGAAACCTGATGATGATCTCTGAATTGCATATAAAGTGTGTCAAAGTGATTTATGATGACTCTCATGAGATACACTGAAGTGATTTAGAGAAGGGAAAGACTTCTTTAAAAAATCCTGTTAGCAGCCAACTTGCTAATGCTCTTTCTATAATGTTTGTATTTTACTTTAAACGAGTCCTGTTCTGAGCCAACCAAATCAACTGAAAAACATTCCAAAACTTTACCTTTTAAAAACTTCCCTAGTAATCACTAAATTTATTCTGGGTGCTTCTTCTGACATTCAGTGGTTTGAGAGAACCTGGAAAGAGTCCTGAATTCTTCAAGTAGAAATTAAACATACCATACTTCTCATGCTATCACACAGGTTCAGAGAGCTTGGTCAGCTGAAAAGGAGACCCAGATTGCCTTTATGGTAGGGAAGCACTACCCCCCCCCCCCACACACACACACACAAATCAATAAAGAGGCAAGTCACAGAATTTGGCATGAAACTAAAGCCACAATGTATTTAAATTTACTCAAATCTCTGACCTGTGGAGGGACTTGGTAGTGCAAATCCTGCTAAGTCCCTAGCCCCTACACAGTGCTGTAGCTTGATAGCTATTGCCAGGACAGCTCAGATAAAGGCTTTGCATACTCGGAAGTGGATCGTGACTGCATTTTAAGCAACTTTACTTCAACTAGAAATGATTTGGATTTATACAAGAATGACTACAATACATTGGAATTTATAGAGAAGAAGAAAATTAGATATGGTCTACATGCCTCTTTTCTAGCAGAGTACTATAAGTTGTCCAGAATCCCCTGAAGTTTATATATTCAAAAAGGACCTACCCTCTTTTCTGATGTCAAGGACTTCAGTGATACATGGGCCGCTATCCTGGACAGGTGCTCATTTGATCTGATACTGCTTATCATCGAAAAATCTCATAAGAAAATAGAAGTACTAAATAAGGATATTGATAATATCAAATCAAATTTACAGCAGAATGTTACTGGAAATGCCTTTGATAATAATATTCATGATCTTAAACATAGATTAGATCAATTCAATGAGTCCCTCATCCAGTTTAAAGAGAGAAAATTTGAAATTTGAAATCTCCGAGATTACTCTAGCTCAAAGGTTTACAAATGGTGGTACCAAACAGGTAGTACAATATCTAAAACAGTATCCAAAAAAGTTTCCTGGCGAGACCAGGTTGTCAGCTCCGAATTTGAGACTTCTGACAGTGAGGGTTTTTCCACCTCTAATGAGGATGATATTACTAAAACATAAGGAAGACAGACTAGGGAGAGATCCCAGTCATCCTTATTACACCCATCCTCCTCAGCTTTTTTAGGCAGCAAAAGAGCAGTCCGACACAAGAGGAGGACTTAGTTTTCAATTATTCGTCCCGACAGCTTACAGACAGGGAGACATGGTTATTATCCCTTGGCTTAGGATTTGTTCCCACACCCCCTTATCGATCATTTACTACACGAGTGGACCTTTTCAGACTTGTTTGGTTATCAAAACTGAAAGTATTTCATAAGGATATGAATCAATTTTCTCAGGACCTGTTTAGACCAAAATCTACATTCTGTCCACTGATAGAAAATCCATCAATTGAGGTGTTTAGAAAATTGATATTAAGGGACGTGGACAAACTGGAACAACAAAGATTTAGGCTTAATAGAAATATAACAATGGTGGACATGAACATTTTGAAGAGGTTAGCGGATGATAGGACTATTGTGATAAAGCCTGCTGATAAGGGTGGAGCTATCGTAATATAAAATGCTGAGGATTACATTGCAGAGGTAAACAGGCAATTGCCGGATGAATCCTTTTACAAAAAGATCACTCATGATCCAACTTCCAGGGTGTTCAACATTATTAAGACAGTTTTGTTCGAAGGAATGGCTATGAGTTACATTTCCAACAAAACATTTCACAGGTGCCCATGTTTCATCTATTACCAAAATTCATAAACCTAGGACACCGGGTGGACTCATACAAGGCAGACCTGTCATCTCAGGGATAAATTTGGTCCTGGAACCTGTAGCCAAGTTTGTCAATTATCACATTAATTCTTTTGCCAAGGACACACCCTCCTACATCAGGGATACCACTCATTTCATTTCATTAATTGAAGGTATTATGGTTCCAGAGGGAGAGGGACTGCTTACGCTAGATGTACAGGCATTATACACCAACATCCCTGTGGATGACACTAGATTTGTTGTGGAGAGTGTGCTATCATCCAGGGCTAAACCCACTTCCCCCACCCATTTTTTCATGGACCTTTTGGATGTTATTTTAGAGAATAATTTCTTTCGATTTGAGAGCATGTTTTATATTCAAACTAAAGGAGTCTCTATGGGAAGTCCCATAGTGCCCAGTCTGGTGAACATTTTCATGATTTATTTTGAAGAACGATTTATTTACAACCCTGAGGTGAATCAGTTTTTGGAGCACATAATAATTTATAAGCACTTTATAGATGATTTGTTCTTTGTCTTTGACTCTTTTGAGCTTATTTTGAACTTTGTGGATTGGATCAATGATTGTGACCCTAATTTAAGTTTCATGCATACTATGAACTTAACATCCATACAATTTCTTGATGTTATTACATACGTGCCCCCAGATAGAAGACTTAGTGTAAAACTATTTAGGAAACCAACTGATAGGAACTGCTATCTAGATTCTTCTTCTCACTATCTGTATTATTAAAAAAACAATATTCCTTATGGATTATTTTCCCGTGCTAAAAGAAACTCAACAACCAATGTGGATTTTTTAGCTTCCTCGGACAAGATTTCTCATTTTTTTGACTCAGAGGGGTTAGAGCACATTGTATATAAATCATTCAGTAAAATCAGGGATACTCCACAATCATCTTTACTTAAGAGGAAACACCGGGAAGGTAGTTATAGACTGAGTTGCTCATTGGAATTTTCACCCCTAGCAAAGCAAATCAAGAGTATAATTTACAGACACTGGCACATTGTGGAGGACTTGCCAGGTTGTAGCAGTAGACCTTTAAGTGGTTTGAGGAGAACCTTGGCAATATGTTAACACAAACAGACCTCTTGGCAATATGTTAACACAAACAGACCACGAACAGCATCTGAGTTTAATTTTGAAGGCTGCCTCAGGTCACTACAGGTGTGGTAGCTGCATGTATTGCAAATTTAGCTGGGAGATCAAGGAGGTTTTCATCCCTGGTCAGGAGTTCAAGATCAAACCTAAGGATTTTACAAATTGTTCTACAAAAAAAATGCGTATATTTAATAATTTGTCCATGTGGCAAAGCTTATATCAGAAAAACATCTAGGGAATTGAAAATTCGGATAGGAGAGCATCAATCTAAAATTCGATTACAAAACCTACAGGCACCTTTGGTCTGTCATTTTTTGAAATACAACCACACAGAGGATGATCTGAGATTTGTGGTTCTGGAGGTGATCCAACCTACACCTTTTTTGAAGGTTAATATAGAGGAAAAACCTTTGCAACAAGAGACATACTATAGTCATAAGTTCGACTTAATGTATCCTCAAGGTCTCAATATCATGCTTTCTTTAAATCAGTGTATGTTTCTTTAAATCAGTGTATGTTACTTACCATGTAATTTAGCTTTACTCAGCATGAGGGTTCATTAGCTATGATTAATTACAGGAGTGTTTTCTGGAGGATTATAAATTGACTTAGTTTGCAATGTTAATTTGACATCCGTCAGCACATGGGAAATTTATACGTTGAGGCTTAGGGACATGATAAGAAAATTCTCTAAATATTACAGGTACATTGAACCTTTACTTTTGTTTAACTGTTAAGAGTTTGGGCATTGTATTTATATACTGTTACTATATTACAGAACTATGTCATGCACTGGTATAAAAATGACACATAGTGAAAATATTGCTTTATTAATGTTTCAGATTTCTGAAGAAAGAGAATTCTGAAAGATTAGTATCAGAATGGCTTCAAATACTTTGATTTATCAATAAACCACTTGGAATATAACATACAATTACTTAAAAGACTTCACTTCGTTCTTCAAACGGTTTTCTCAAATTTCCAGTTACTCACCGTTTGGCCATGAACTCCCTTACAGCTCAATTGGGAGGCAGCTTTGAGCGCATTTCCAACTCTATTCCTAAGAATGGAAGTTGGATGCATCACAAAGATGACTCATGATGCCCACAACTCATTTGTCTGAATCACCCCTGTATCCAGCAGGCACCTTGACTAATGATGCCCTGAGGGATCAACCACTACCACCCTAACCCAGTACTCATTGTTGTCAGCTGCTACTCATATCCGAGTATACATTTTTCATGAAAGCCATTTTCACAGTTGATGGATGTGTCTCTGGTGACCCAATAAACTGATCCTGGCATGAAACATGCGACCACACACATTACACTGAATAGATGGTGCAGGGCTAACCCAGTACTACCCAATGGCAAACCAAGCCAAGAAGACGATTCCTAGGTAGTGCTGAGCTTTTAAAGAGACGCCTTAAGCATCCAGATCAGCAAGCCAGGATGCTAGCACATCTCCAGGCTCCTCATCCAGAGTTTTTTAGTAGAAATAATCATGGAGGACACATTCAGTAAAGGCCTCTCCAAAAGCATATTAAAAATCAGCATATGGTAGCTCCACAGTATGTTTTTATCCTAGAAGGGAATTAGCAGCATTATCTCACAGGAATTGACATTTCATCATTCACAGAGAGACTTTAGAGACAAGAGTTTAGATTCGTGGTTCCCAATGTGGGGCACATGTCCCACAGGGAGGTAATTTGATTTTAAGGGGAGCAATTTGAGAATGAATTAGACCATGTTAATGGCCTTTTAGGCTTCCTCCACATGAATAGGAGTTCACTTTTTGAATAAAAATTATATGTCATGGGGTGGAGAGAGATCAAGGTTTACCTCCAGGTTGGAGAGATAGGCATGATATCTCTCAATGTCATTTCCAGGGAATCCTGAGCAGGTGAAGGCATCTGCCTGGGAATACCCTGAAGCAAATGGTGAGCCACTGTGTGAGACAGAATGCTGGACTGGATGGGCTGTAGCCTGTTCCAGCAAGGCTGTTCTTGTGTTCTTATAGAGATGCTTAGGTGGGGCATAGCCAAAAAAAGATTGGGAATCACTGGTTTAGATAGTCATTTTAAAAAGCCACTGTCTGTACCAAAATGATTACTAAATATGCCCTAAAAGAAGATGTTGCAGCTGCTATGTGTTAACACGAAGTTATTATTATTTGGGCATCTAGAGCACAGGATATAATCCATCAAAATCTATTTATTTAATTATTTATCACATTTATACCTCATCTTTCCTATAAGAGATGAACATAATCTTCCTTCAATTTTTTTCTCATCACAAAAACCTGTTAGGTCAAATAGCTTGCAAGTTACTGACTGGGTCAAAATCACCTGGTGAGGTTCAAAGTCACTTGGTGAGTAGAGTTTGAACTCCAATTTTCTAAGTCCTGGTCCAAATTTTTGCTATGGATCCTGGATCACATTGTAGTATTTACAGCCTTGAGTTAGGCAACATTTACAGCTTACAGGAATAAAATTTATAGCTGCTATGGTGATTTTTTTTTTTTTTTGGAGGCAGGGGTTATCGAGTCTTCTCTCATATCATGGCTTCAATCTTGAGATCCCTAACCTAGTTTATACATAGGACAAGGAAATTCTGTATTAAGTGCAATCATGCATTTAACATCATTGGGCTCTCAAGAAGCAGCTGTTTTCCTTCAGAAGTTAATTAATAGCAGACTTGTAAAAGCACTAAAGCACAGCTAGAGAACACAGTAAGAGATCTTTTTTCTCTAACTTCATGCCTACAAGTCCTTTGTCTTAATAAAACACAATAGTGTTGTTCCCAGTTGTAGAAAAATTTAGAATATTGATAATCTAGCTAGCATGAGGAACCAAACAAGGCCATTTCACCCCACTGCATAGCAGGGATAGTGCTGCACAAAATATAATCATTTGTACTATCTTGTTCTCTTCCTTTTTTCCTTCCTGCACCCTGCATTTGTATAGACTATCCCTGTGACGTGTTGACTAGTGTAAAGCTGATCTTTATTTACCTTAGTGGAGACCCAATATATTTTTACCCAGTAGCAAAAGAAGCAGATACTACACGAGAATGTTTAGCACTGAAAACCATCATGTTTTGGAGTAATGTAAAAACAAACAAACAAACAAAACCTCAGTAAGCCATGCCTTGGGAAAAGATCATAGAAGTTTTAACATTCTGGATAAATGCTAATGATAAAATTGTTTTCAATGCTAAAAGTACTGGAGAGACCCAATAGATCTTGGTGACAAGTGAAAGGTGATAACGATAAAAGATATTCTAGGAATGGGAATCTCTACAATTCAAGGGTCTGGCAGTTGGCCAAGTCTTTATTTCGGAGTCTTAAAAATGATATGTGTCTAAACTTCAGCACTGTTTATTTTTATTTTAAAGGGGAAATTGCTGTAACTAAGAACAGATATGATTGGAATTTGGAAGGGGACTTTTATTATCCCTAAAATTGTTGTCTTGTATTTATAGTTCTTCAGGATGCATCAAATATGGGACACCTTGGCCTTTTATCACTACCTGCAATATTGTTCATTAGCTGAGGAAATATGGGGGAGAAATCCCTATGAGACTGGTTTTCATTCCCTCTTGCAAATACATGCTAGCAATTTTTATATGGTGCATTAAAAAAACACCCTCACATTTACATTTACATTTACATTCCAGTTCCTTCCTCAGTGTTTGACATCAGAACATGCTATATTCTTGTTAAAGTCTTACAGAACAAGAAAGCCTTTCAGATTTCTTTTACTGACATATCACTTCATGAAAGTTCAATTATAAAGGGACAATAAATATGCATAAGCACTTTTATGTCTGTATGTTGCAAATTGTCCACAATCATACGAAAAATAACTAAACACTTGGAGCATTTTCCTATCACATGGATTAATTTAAGGTTCCTGTGGCTTGCTTGCTTTGAAAGCAAGATTATTTCCTTTTAATAAAAAGGGATGTTTTAAGATTTACATTGGAATGATACAGCAGGAGGCTTATTTTGTCTAGTGAAAAAGATAGAAGTTTATATAATCTACCACTTGCTAAATCAATATATTCATATCGGCCTGTAATTTCACTCTAACCAAATGAGGGGAGTTAAAAAGAAAGAGTTGGACTGGAAAACTACTTACTTTACAGTGTTTTCTAGCCTACCCTAGTTCTTATTCTGTCAAAATAAGCTTCAAGATATCAGCTCTGGAGCATGGCAGAAAAATAAAAGCTGTATAACCTTCTTTTGTGAGGGGGAAATAAGAAGGTTTGGGGAGATAAGCCTGAGGGCTCTAATTACACAACTATATAAATGAAACTTAGCTAGGTCTTTTGAAGATACTTTCTAATATGTGTTTGAGAAATTTAGCAATTCATAAGATGCCAAGTACCATTAATTGAAACCTCTGTGCCTTTGCTTTGATAAGCTCACTTTAACCACTTTACTCTTGAACTGTCTGGTTAAATGGGATTTGAACATTAAGGGAGCCAGCAAAGTCAAAAAATGAAGAAAGAATAAAAGTAACTGTTCAGTTATATTTTGCGATGCAAGACTGAGATATCCCCATCCATTCACATTGTTCCTCTACAACAGAGATTCTCAACCTGCTGCCTGTGGGCCGGATGCACCCCATGGCACCATTTCATGTGGCCCCCACTACCTCCACCACACCAAGAAGTGCCATGTGGTGGAGGAAGGACAAAATGGCCATCCGTCCCCTGAAGCTGTCTGAGGGAGCATGATCCAGCCACTGGCTTTAAAAGGTTGAGAACTCCTGCTCGACAGTTTTTGTGATGGTGGTGATGGTGATTGAAACCACTTTTATCAAAATATTTTTTAAAGTATTTTTAGAAATATAGGGCCAACGTGGATGGAGGATTCTGGGAACTGTAATCCTAAATGTAACTCTTCTATACACTGTTTATTTTTGGAAGTACAGGTAACCTCCCCCTACATATTGCATTCTTGTTTTCAGTTATCTGAGGGTCTAAAAATATTCAATAAAAATCCATGAAATGCATACTATTTCCGTGGTGTATTGCCGAAGCGAACTACTTGAAGCCGAAGACTGCCGCCCCCACCACCCGAGGACTGCTGCGGTGGCTGCGGGGGCCCCCACCTTGCCGACAACCAGGAGTGTTAGGACTTGGCATCTGTTTGGTTCCCCCCCACCCCCTGTTGTGGGGCCGGTAATTAATTCTGTGATGTTGTTATTTAAATTATTTTTATTGCATAATTGTATTGTAAACTGTATATGGTGATAATTGAGAAAGGCAGGATATAAATTAAATTGGAATTGGAATTTATGTGGGGAAGAGCCACTCAAGGTGAAAAGCTTAAGGCAGGCATCCAAAGGCATCGCCTTTGGGGCTGTACAAAGTTGCCACACATTGATGTTGGATCTCATTGGTGCATCAGATAAGGACCAATCTACGTGTGAAACGATGAAATTAATGAACACATTTGGAGGTTATGTAAATAAACAGCCAAGAAGAAGCTGAGGTTTACACCTGAGTTCATTAGTTGTTCTGTTGTGGTAAGTTCCAGTTCAAAGCCATTTTCATAGGCTGTGCCAAAGGGGGATATAGAAGCAAACAGAACATCCCTAGAAAATTAGAGCTGAGTAATACCTTTATGTCACAATTCTGGACTGGCTATCAGCTGGGTTGAAGAGGTCACTGCAGGCAACAGAATTCAGAAATTAAACAAAGTGGGAAGTGCCCTTCGCACAGAAATGCACTTTACTCTATCTGTAGCCCATTCCAAAACATTTTATTCTGATGCCTGCATGATCCTCTTTTGGCTTGGAACTCACTGGATTGTTTTGGGCAAGCCAAGTCTTCTAGTCTAAGCCAGGCCACTTTGAGAATAAGCAGGTTGACAACAAATTGCCAGCTTGAAATGTTATAGGAAGTAGCAAAAATTAGCAATGATTGTTAAGCTAACTTCCACATTTAATGACTCATTAGTGACCTGTGGAAGTATGGAAGATAATCTTTCTTCCTGTTTGATTATCTTGCTGTTATATTGAAGCTTCAGAAATGACAGAATGAATAGCTTTGCAGGCGCACCCCCCAAAGAAAGACTCAGACACCGGTATATGGATAAAGGCATCGGACCACTTTTATTGAATAATGCCCTAGTCCGAATTATAACTTTCAATTGGTGTAATCATCCAATTGTAATTCTTCGCCCTTGACCGGCCAAACCTATTTCCCCTGTACCTGTCTACATGTTGGCCAGTCAATTGCGAACCTGCCGGATACCTATGGGTCATAAATCTTTACCTTACCAGTGCTACCCGCCACACGGGGAGGCGTCCATGATGACTCACCGCCCCCCCCCCAGACCGTCAGCTCGGTCACCAGGCCTGCGTGCACCTCATCCCCATATCCTGCCTACAGGTCAAATTTTCTGTAAGCCTATCCTCAGATATCTAATGGCTATCCCCCAAGCCATTCTCAGCAAGGAGCCGGGCAACAGCCCTGTCCACTGACCGCCGGTACGGTCCAAACTGTGGAGATCCATGTCTCCTCTAAATTGGTGTCTCGGCATGATGTTAGACCATAGCGACTGTGTGTAAGCCATAAATGGTATAAAACGCCAGGTCACTGCACCTCGACAGTGTAAGTAAAGGTCAGTGATCCGTGTTAGATCATTGCCGCCGAGGTGCAGAATAAGAACATCAGGCAGTCCAGCATCCCTGATGGACATCAGGAATGGCAACAGTACCCGCCCGTTCATGCCGCACGTACATACCACCGCATACATGCGGATGCATGCAGCCCGAGCTGGGGTCCACACTCTGTCGCCGCAGCATATACTGCAGCCCACCAGCCCCACTGCCACCGGTGTGCGGAGACACACAGGATCTGTAAAAGAGGAGAAGGGGTTAAGGACATAACTAGGTACTCATACAGTGAGGGGACGTACATATAGAAAAATTACGTGCAGACCCCCACATGCCCACCTATATCCGACTCCGAGCACCCCAAACACAGCCGCGGTCAATGCGACGCCTATTCTAAGTAAATGGGTGCCATAACGGGCCCCACACTGGGAAGCGCGGTACCGGTCACCCTTTGGAATTTAAATTTGGTAAGAATAGACCCATCTTGGTGGCAGAAAAACAGGCTAGGGCACGCAGCAGGCACTGCCAATCGCATGTAGGGCACCAACCGGAATGATGTCAGCAAATGTACGTCATGGCAGTATACACCACTGCCCACTCCATGCTGATTGGCCTACGAGGGACGAATCCCCAACTGAGCCCACTCTTGTTTGATATAGACATCTTCGAGTTCCAGTGCCCTACAAAACACATCCCCCTTTGACCATGGGACCAGCTTGCTGAGTCGTCGAGCTCCAGAAAAAGGCTACAACGGTAGCTGCATGAAAAGAGACTCCTCCTACCTACTGAGATATAGTCTATGCCAACCTCGTGCAAGGTGGGTCAGAATATCTGTGAGAATAGGGTGACTTGTGTCAGGCGGCAGCCACGGACACGTGTCCACCCCCCTAATACATGGCTTATTCAGAAGACCCTAGCATAGTCAGGGAAGCCCCGTGTTTTGGCCATGAGTATCAATGCTCAAAGCCTGGTGGCTATGGTGCGTGGAGCCAACCCCAGATCATAGGGCAGACTATACAATCTAAAACCCAGTCGACCAATGTCGGCCGCATATTGGGCAATTGCCTTTACCAACAAAAAGGCCCTAAAGTGAAGGATTGGATGCCGATGTGCAGTGCGCGTGCGAGTTACCAATACATGCAATTCACCCGGTTCACGTCTCCTAGCCAAATGACTATACCACAGCCAGGAGTGGAGAGGGTAGCCACAAGCGTCCGTAGCCCAGCCGTGGAACCGGGCGATCTGCAGGCGGGGGAAAGCATAAGCAATATTGTTATAAATGACTGGCACATGTTTAGCCCAAAGAAGCACCTTAAAGCGCATGAACCCCAGAACAATATGCAAGCTGAGGCCATAACTCAGGTGATTTAGATGTCCGGGCATTGACAATGTGCACCACCGCAGCATTACCACGCCGAAAGTGAAGCACAGAATCAGGCCGCCTGCCCCCCAGAGCATAAAGGGTACCCAGAATTGAGAAGATATGTTAGAAACATAAGATCGCATAAACGATCCATGCCCTGACATCCCTGGGGCCAATGACCATAGACCCTTGTCCTGAATTAAATCCCCCCACCCTGGGAGCCGGAGGCATCCGACTGTACTTGTAACTGGGATGGAGAAGATATGTTAGAAACATAAGATTGCATAAACGATCCGTGCCCTGACATCCCTGGGGCCAATGACCATAGACCCCTGTCCTTAATTAAATCCCCTCACCCGGGGAGCCGGAGGCATCCGAATGTACATGTAACTGGGGCTGACCAGAAGCTCAGGCCTCCCGATGCGGCAGCATGGAAGTCCTGCGGTAATGTGAGCCAAACCAACAGGTCCGCTCGCAAACCCCTAATCAGCTGTACCCCGCAGCTTCGTTTAACGAGACCCGCCCTAGCGTGACCCAAGCACTAGGCGAAAGCACTGCCTGTTATTACCGCTCTGCAGGCGAAGTTGATGCGGCCCTGCATCACATGTGACTCTCGGAGAGGCACCTCCCACTTGGCAACATTGCCACCTTGCAGCAGGGGCCGCTCACACTGACCGACAATTCGGTCACCTGGCCCTCTTGCATGTCATTCAAAAGAGAGGTGCCTCAACTTGTTGACCAGTGAATCCCATCTCCAGAATACAGGCCAAATTCCTGTAACCCTATCCCCAGACTACAAATGGCTGTCCCCAGGCCATTCTAGATAAAGAACCAGGCAACAGCCCTGTTCACTGACCGTCGGGCACGGTCCAAACGCTGGGACAAAGTTTCAGCCATGATATTGCATCGGCATGATATATGACCATAGCAATCGTGTAGACGGCCATAAATGGCAAAGAAACGCCAGGTCCCTGCACTCGGAAGTCTTTAAGTCCGGGCCAGCAATCCGGTAAGATCACCGCCTCTGAGGTGCAGCATTAAAACATGTGGCGGCCCAGCATCCCCAATGGACATCAGGAATGTCAACAGTTTCCGCCACCTCTATGCCATGCACCCATACCATTGCATACGCGCTGTTATGTGTCGTCCAAGATGGGGTCCCCATTATAACAAAGCGGCATACTGTGCTGCCCCAGTGCACAGAGTTATGTCCCACCAGCCACACTACCACCAGCGTGCGGGAACACACTGTGTCTGTAAAATAAGGAGGGAGAATAGAGGGCAGACAAGGTACTCATTCAGTGCAGGGACGAATGGACAGAGGAAATTGGGCAAATCCACACCTGCCCCTGCAACATATGTCTGGCTCTGGGCACCCAAACGGAGCCACAGCTGATGCGGCGCCCCAACCCGGAGGAATGGGTACCAATTTCAGTTCAGTCAGGGTAGACCCGGCTTGGTGGCAGACGACAGGCCGGGAAGCGAACCAAGGGCTGGCACAAACACCTGTGGGGGAGCGACCAGACATATGACAGCGCCAGGCTAGTAGCCTCTCCCGGGTGATCAGCCCCTGAGGAGCGAAGCCTCACCAAAGCCCACTCCTGATCACACAACCCGCGATCTAGCGCCAGTGCCCTGCAAAACATGTCCCCCGTTCAAGGTAGTAGCAGCTAACTCAATCTGGGAGCTCCAGATCAAGGTACAAGTGGTTGCCCGAAAATGGACTCTCCGCACGCAGCATAAGCGTTGCCACGTAAGAGTCACATACAGTAACCACACTCGCTAACAGGGGTCGTCGCAGGCCTCATAGGGGAAGGGGCCGCCCTAAGCCTAAGGTCTTGACGTATGCTAACCATGACGGGCCAGGGAAAACAACCACGGCCCTGCCATCATTGTCCCAGCACTGCACCATTGGAACGGCCAAAGGAGGACGGGCCCTCATACATCCTGGCATGGATGCCGAATAGGCCGGCAACCAATTGGCCCCATAGGGGGGGAGGGGGCAGGTTGCGGCGACGGGGCAACACCTTGACCCTGTCGTCCTACCCCTGATCCCCTGATCAGTGTGTTCACCATGCAGGAGGGGGAAAATGTGAATATATTCCCCAGACCAGAGTGCCCAGCTAATAGCCCAGTACAAGAGGGCACCCAGGGGCATAGAGCAAGCGGCCAACAGCAGAACCACCATTGGCACTGATTGTAGTGATAAACACATAACCGGCCCTATGGGCCCAGGGGAAGTAAATAAAGGCATAGGGGCGGTAACCCCAATAAGAACCAGAGTGTAATTGCCTTGCTGCAACTATGGCCACTACACACACACACACACACACCCCAGCGTGACAAGCTAGTGTCAGAGGTGTGCTAACTTGACCAGGATACTCACTCGGTGCACCCCCACGAGCCGCCCCCACTGGGGGTTCCGGCCCGTGGCGGGCATCGGAGTCCGCGATGTCCCTCTAGCTCCATGTTCCCATGCATCCCAGGCCGGATGGGGAGCTGCGAGGTGCCAGCCTACGCTGGCCTGAGGCCTCCTGCAGCTCAACCCTGTTGGCGGCCCATTGCATAGCCATGGCCGGCACGTGGACCAGGGATGCCTCCATTGCCGAAGTGGAGGTGAGGGAGCATCCGCAACACCTAACCCACCAAGAAGAGGTGGGCCGGATGGGCCGGATGGCCCACCGGGTAATTGATATGGGGGGCCAATAAGCAGCAGGGGTAAGAACCCCAGCGGGGCAGGCCTGTGCCATCCCCCACCCGAGCCCACAGCCTGGGCTCGTGGGACCTGTGGGGTTGCCATCCAAGCCCTCTGGCCCGGTGGAACCCCCGCAAAATAAAAGGGTGGGCAGAGCCCACCCCATTGAAGCATCCCGTTCTGCAGTGCTCGGAATCGAACCGCTGACTTTCAGCCTCTCAGTCAGCCTCTTAGCCGCCCGAGCCACTGCAGTCCGGAACGAAATCAAGCCTCTCGCAAAGAGGCAAGCAAAGTTTCATGAAGGGCAGGGAAAGCCCTTCCCCTCGGCGCAGCTTGACCGCCGGAGACCTCCTGAAGGATCCCTGGCCAGGGATCAAATCCTGAGCCCTGAGTACCGCAGTAGCGAAGAGAAGGTACGAAGGGCAAAACTTCTAAGCAAAAACGCGAGGGAGAAAACTTCTCCGCTCCGTCGCGTTTCTAAAATGGCAGCTTGACTGCCTCGTGGCCACCCCTTTTATAGAGGCGTGGCCACGCCCCCTAACTCACCCAGATGTCTGAGTCTGGGTGGGGTGGGGGCTGCAAAGAGTGCGGCGGCTATTTTGGCGCCGCACTTTCAATTGCTAAAAGTCATTGGCACTTTTAATGGCCACCGTGTTTTGCAATCTTGGGTTCATTCCTACTCATTTAACAAAACTGTTATTATTCTTGCTGGCTATCAATATTTTAATTCTATAGCTGACAAATTGAGGCTTAAAGACTTGGTCAAAAGTGTCATTAAAGACTGACTTATTATTTCAAAAAGGTCACCCTTGCTTGAAAGCCAATTGTATCCAACTCTAGGGTTCAGTGTTCATCTCTGTTTATAGCTGAAGAATCAGTGCTGTCTGTGTTTGCAGACGTTTCCATGGACATGTGGCCGGCATGCATAGACACCAAAGTGCACGGGATGTTGTTTACCTTCTCACCAAAGTGGTACTTATTTATCTACTTGCAATCTCTTGCTTTCAAACCTGTTTTTTTTTATAAAAAGAGATTAAAAAGCCTTTGCCAAAGGAAATACAAACTCACTAGTCTTTTAGAAAATATCATCAAGCATGGAGATATGGGTGATCCAATAAACAACTGGATAAGTACCTGAATGTTAAGAAAATGCAGGACAAAGTTCTTCTCCAAAATCTTCACTACTCAAGTTAGCTGTTATATGATAACTGAATGGGTTCCATTCTTGTCCTTTTATGAATTGGTACCTAGTTTAAGCATAGGAAACAGACATTAAGTAAAAAATAATAATAGTCAAGACATTAAACAAATGGTAGAAAATGTTGAGTCCCAAGGACCTATAATAGAATTGACTTTCTGCAGGCTTGTAAAGAATCTGGAGGATTGAGATGAACAAGTGTCTATAATGCCAAATAATTCAAGCACATAGTTATTTTGTTTTTGTTAAAAACACCAGAAAGGATTGTGAAGGACTCTAAAATGAACTCTCTAGACAGGGTGAATGAACAATAAAATAGCTAACACAGATAAGTGTCATATAAAGTAATGCACATGGGGGCAAAATTTCCTAATTTTACATATACCTTAATAATGTCTTATGTTGACTATGACTGACTACTAAAGAGATCTTAGGGTTGTAGAGATGAAGTTAATGAAAATGTCAATCCACTCTGCAGCTCCTGTGAAAAAGGCAAATTCCATGAGAGACAAATCATTCAAAAAATTAAACTGCCAATAGCATAAAGCCTTTAAGAAAATTGTGATGCAATGCTGCTAAAACTTAGCATACTATGCAGAATTTTCACCAGAGCTTTACAAAAAGAATATCATAGAAGTTGCAGAAAAGGGCAACCAAATTTTATATTGCACTTAGCAATTATTGTATAAAGAAAAGTAATGTCTGTGTTTATAATTTAAAAAACCACAAGGAATGAAAAATATGATAAAAGGTTTTCAAAGCTATACATGATATGAAGAAAGTGGATAAAAATAATCCCCCCTCCCATGCCTCATAATGATACTATCATCCAATTAAGCTGAATGGTAATAGATTCAAGACAAATAAAGGGGAGGAATTCATGCATAATTAACAACCAATATTACTTTAAGAAGGTCTCAAGCTGTTTCAGGGTCAGAACCCAGTTATAGAGGAGCTGCCATTGCTGTAGAAAGCTATTCACTTAATGTGTTTTGAGGGGTTTCCTAAAGGGATCTTTGGCAGGTTTTTGGCCCAATCTGGGATGGTTTTTTCCAAGTTCTTTGACTAGTTTCCTAATTCTACTTCAAGTCTTAAATTTTGAAGCCTGAAATCACTTTAATACACTGAATACTGTTGACATATACAGAGAGCTGCTCATGCTTGGATATATAACTCATAGATTCAATTCTTTTTTAAAAAATAAAACACCAAACCCATCTGGTTTATGAATGTGGGATAGTGTGCTTCTGTATCCACAACTGAAAATGTCAGGAAATCACTCAATATTGCTGCGCAATATCAGGCATTGCCAGAAGAAAAAATGATGCCAAGATATACATATCAAAGGGCAGATGGAATGTTGATAACACCAATGGCTGCAGTCAAGATGGTCTACAGGCTATTCTCTTGCACTTACTACCATTTACACTTGTCAGAAAACAGCCATGACAATTGCTTTGTATTTTGGTGAGGAGTGGGTAACTGATGAAAAAAAGTTGAGTGTCTCTATGTGAATAGCACTATGTGAATGATATTATTCTCCATCTTGACTGTTCTGCTGCATAATAACATGATACACAATCACATGATGAATGCAATAATTGCTTTTTGCTGTGAAATATTTTGTTCCGTGATTTTGTAAGAAAATATCCAAGCTGTCACTATAATGTTTGATCTATGATCAATGTTTTCAAATGAAGTAATCAAGTTGGGTGTAAGTTGGAAATTAAAATTGCAACATCCAGTCATATAGGTTTACTTTGCTGCTATCTATCCTGAATCTGTAGGTGAGAATTCAGTCTGACTGACAAATGAATGTGGAAGTTTGAGTACGAATTTCATAGGTATAAGAGATAAAACTAAAACTTGGACTGTTAGATTTGGAAATAAGTTTGTTGGTGTCAAAGTAATTGTTTGAATTGGTGTTATTAATACATTAATGAAATAGTTCTAGAGTGAAAAACATTGAGATTTATAGGTTTCTTTAATGAATGACCTCATGTTTGTTAGAAGGTACTTGAAAGGAGTGCTCTTTGCTTGCATCAAAACCATCTTGCTATAGTTTGTACTTTTTCCCTTGATGGGTTGAAAATCTCATACTGACATTGACAGCAAGGAATAGTAGAATAAAATTATTCACATACTGTGAGTCTGAAAACAACAGTTTGCTCTAAAACATAAGGTCTTGTTTCTTCAGCCCCAAACATCTGACCTCTCCCACATCATTCTGATATTGCTCCATATATCCCAGTGACAGACAGTTTCAGTGGTTTGATATCCTATCCAGTAGCTTCAGTAATAAACTAGAAACTCCTTTGTTACATTAAGAAGTTAAGATAAAATAAACTTCCACATTTACAGTTTAATAAGCTTGTAGTGATAATCCTTTAATGTTCTCTGTTAAAAGACTCTGTTCTTTCTGCAATAAAACAGCTAGGTAAAGGTTGTCCTTGTTCAAAGGCCAGGTGTATCTGACTCTAGGGTTCAGTGTTCATCTCTGTTTACAGCAAAAGAGCCATCACTGTCTGTATCTGCAGACATTTCTGTGGACATGTGGCAGGCATGACTAAACACCTGAGTGCACGGAACACCTTTTACCTTCCCACTGAAGTGGTACCTATTTATCTATTTGCAATTTCTTGCTTGTGAACTCCTAGGTTGGCCGGAGTTGGGACAGAGATAGACGCTCTCTCCATCATGCAGTACCAGGGAATCAAGCTCCAACCTTCAAGTCAGCGAGTTCAGAGTCTTAACCACTTGAGCCACCATAGTCTCTAGACACCAGAGTGCAAAAAATGCTGCTTACCTTCTGTTATGTATTGAATGAATGTTGCAAGGTTCCCTTTAACAGAGTGTAACCAGTCAATGTATCCAATTGTATCTAATCAGAGACACATTGAAACAAGCTGTATAAGGATGCGAGCTAAGTAGCCACAGGTGGCAGTAGTGAGCATCCAGCTCACATGGTACAGATTCTCCGAATACCTGCAGAGCGGGAAACCTTCCCGCCAGACCGCACCTGGAGAAGATGGGCGTGACGATCTGTGATGTCACGCAGACAGTAGCCAATGAGCTACCACACCGGGATATTCAAATATACAGTGTACTATAAATAGAGCTGTTTGTCCGCCAATACCTCATGTTCACCCTGACCATCATGCAATAAAGTTGTGTTTAGCCCTACTGCGGCTCCTTTGAGGCACCCCCATTTTTTTGTTGAGGTACTGATACAAGGGGTCCCAGTTAGATTGGAGATAGACTTGGGGCCGTCGTACTCCATCATCTCCCACTGGGAATTTTTGCGTATTCCCCCAAAGTCACGCTCCAAGCTGAAAGCCCTAAAGACTAATCTACGGGACGTTCAAGGGAAAAGTATCCCAGTGTTGTGGCTGGGGGAGTTCAAGGTGAAGTTCAAGAGGCGTGCTGCGCAGTTGCCCCTAGTAGTCTTAAGGGAAGGGTCCTGCTGCCTCCTAGGGACACAGTGGTTTGGCCCCCTGGGGGTTTTCATTGGAGGCATACATACTGTGCAGGCTGACCCGATCACGGAGGTGTGTAACACACACCCTGCCGTCTTTGAGAAGGGGCTCGGGAAGTTCAGGGGCCCCTCAGTTTCATTCGACATGGATCCCGACATCCGGCCCATCAGACTCAAGCCACGGAGAGTGCCTTTTGCACTAAAGGACAAAATTGAGACTGAACTTGACAAACTGGTGGGTCCGGGGATTTTGGTACCTGTGGACTCCGCCAAGTGGGAAACCCCCATTGTTATGGCACTTAAGGCTAATGGGGAGGTCAGAATCTGCGCCAACTACAAGTGCACGATTAACAAGGCAATTTGCCCAAATGCGTACCCAGTGCCGGTAGTAAGTCACCTGTTAGCAACTTTGCACGGGGGGAAGTATTTCGCCAAGCTAGATATAGCGCTGGCATATCAACAATTAATGGTGACCCCAGCTGCAGCCACTGCTCAAACCATAGTTACCCATAAGGGAACCTTTAAAGTAACGCGCCTCCAATTCGGCGTAAATTTGGCCCCAGGAATTTTTCAGTTCCTCATGGAACGGTTGATGAAGGGGCTCCCAGGTGTTTCCCCTTACTTTGATGATGTTTTGATAACAGCGGGGGGGGGGGGGACAAGAATTGGCCAAGAGGTTAGACCGGGTACTAACCGTGTTCGAGAAAGTGGGGCTCAGATTGAGAAAGGATAAGTGTGTGTTTCTCACAGAAGAGGTAGAATTTCTGGGTTTTCGGATAACCCCTGAGGGCATCAAGCCGGCAGAGTCAAAGGTGTCGGCAGTGCAGAACGCCCCTTGCCCCACCACCAAGGCTGAACTACAGTCCTTCCTAGGACTCCTAAATTTTTACCACTCTTTTCTGCCCAGAAAGGCGTCGGTGGCAGAGCCGCTGCACAAACTACTCAAGAAAGACATGGCTTGGCAGTGTGGGGACAGCCAGGAACGGGCATTCCAAGGGCTCAAGCAGCTTCTATCCTCCGAGGCTGTCTTGACCCACTTCAATCCCAAGAAACCCGTTGTGTTAGTCTGTGATGCCTCACCAGTGGGGGTCGGGGCAGCCCTATGCCACGTGCTAGAGGGCAGGCAAGAAGCCCCGGTGGCATTCTATTCGAGATCCCTGTCCAAGGCAGAGCGCAACTACGCACAAACAGATAGGGAAGCCCTGGTGATTGTTGTGGGAACCAAAAAGTTCCACAACTTCCTTTATGGCAGACCATTCACAGTTGTGACCAGCCATAAGCCCCTGTTAGGAATCTTTACCACTAACAAGCCAACCCCACAGATCTTGTCCCCAAGGATGCTGCGATGGGCCATCTTCCTCAACACGTACCAGTATGCATTGACCTACCGTCCCGGCAAGGAGATCATCCATGCCGACACCCTTTTCAGGTCACCCCTCCCACAGGCAGGGGACCCAGAGTGCTAGGTAGAGCAGGACCACCAGGTGCTCCTGATCGAGGCTCTAGGGTCACCCCCGATACTGCCAGTGGAGATTGCTAAAGCTACAGCGAAAGACAAGTCATTGGCCCTAGTCAGTTCATGGGTACAAAAAGGGTGGCCAGCAACCTCCCCTACGGAGGAATTCAGGGTATATGGCAGGAGGAGAGACGAACTCTCCTTAGAAAGGGGCTGCCTACTCTGGGGGCAGCGGGTAATAATCCCCGAAATTTTGAGGTCTTGGGTGCTCGAGATGTTGCATATCAGCCACCTGGGAATCGTGTGCTCCAAAGCACTAGCTAGAAGTTACGTCTGGTGGCCCAAGTTGGACGCAGACATAGAACGCAAGACTGGCACTTGCGAGAGCTGCCAGAGTACCCGCCCCGAAGAGTCCCAACTTCCTCACAGAGAATGGGAACCAGCCCGGGGGCCGTGGTCGCGCCTGCACGTAGATTTCGTGGGTCTCTTCAGGCACACCCTATTCCTTATAATAGTGGACACTTACTCCAAGTGGTTGGAGGTAATCCCGAGGGCCAGTACATCGTCAGCTGCGACGATTAAGCAATTACAGAAGGTATTCAGCTGTTTTGGGTTACCTGACGTACTTGTGAGCGATAATGCCACAACTTTCACGTCAGCGGAGTTCCAGGGTTTCATAGAGATAAATAAGATTTGCCACATCACCTCTGTCCCTTTTCACCCCACTACAAATGGTCAAGCAGAACGTTTGGTGCGAACAACGAAGGACACACTGCGTCAGATGGGCCCCGGGGAGTTGAACTTGCAACTATGCCAATTCCTATTAAGGTATCGGGTGACCCCTTTAGCGTTGGGTTTGTTGCCCGCCAAACTCCATATGCGGAGGAAACCTGCCACAATCCTCTCGCGTTTAGACCCAACCAGGGTGGAGGACATGGGTAGAAACATAGAAACGGGGGGCACCAAGAGCTTTGGGATTGGCAAGGCAGTGCATTGCCAAAATTACGTGGCCGGCGGACCTACTTGGGTGCCTGGAGTAGTGGTCGGGCCAAGAGGCCCAGTCTCCTACAATGTTGAGACAAGCACAGGACTCCTCTGGAGGAGGCATGCCGACCAGCTCAGAGGTAGGATAGTAGGTAAGCAAGACAGGAGTGACCAAGCAGAGAATTCAGCGTTAGGGTTCTCCCCCACCCGTTTATCCCAAGGGGGAGACGCAGACCACAGGGGGGAGGGAAATGACACAAATCCGCATCCTTTTGACCCCCCGGGTTACAGGAACAATTTGGAAGAGGAGGATTTCAAAGAGTTATATTTTGAGTTAGGAAACCGGGGGGATTTTTCGGAGTGGTCCCCCACCCGTCCGAGCGAAGAGCGGGGTTTTGCTTTAGTCCCTGGAGCCCCCGGTTTCACATCCCTGGAGTTTACTCCTACACCTAGACCTCCCCAATCCCTGGCTCAGAACTCGTGGCCAATCGCTAACGAGTTACACTCTCCCATTGCAGGATGAGGACAGAGTAATCAAGAGCATGCAGGAACCCCAGGTCAAAGCACGGCTGCCACTCGCCCAAAGCGAACATGCGGGAAGCCTCAGTGACTGAAGGACTTCGTCCTTACCTAGGGGTGTTATGTATTGAATGAATGTTGCAAGGTTCCCTTTAACAGAGTGTAACCAGTCAATGTATCCAATTGTATCTAATCAGAGACACATTGTAACAAGCTGTATAAGGATGTGAGCTAAGTGGCCACAGGTGGCAGTAGCGAGCATCCTGCTCACATGGTATAGATTCTCCGAATACCTGCAGAGTGGGAAACCTTCCTGCCACACTGCACCTGGAGAAGATGGGCGTGACGATCTATGATGTCACGCGGACAGTAGCCAATGAGCTACCACACTGGGATATTCAAATGTACAGTGTACTATAAATAGAGCTGTTTGTCCGCCATTAACTCATGTTCACCCTGACCATCATGCAATAAAGTTGTGTTTAGCCCTACTGCGGCTCCTTCTATCGTCTTCCTTGCAAGACACCAAACCTTCCCACCGAAGTGGTACCTATTTATCTACTGGCTATTTTTTGCTTTCAAACTGGTAGGTTAGCAGGAGCTGGGACAAATACGGGAGCTCACTCCATCACGCAGTACTCGGAAAAGCTTTTTTGTTCTACAAAGAAGCAGTGCCTCTAGAGGAGAGATCATGCATGACCTACTTCACCTTTTATAGAGGCTGCTGGGTTTTGCTCCAAATGTGAACTTTCAAGAGCATTTTTCAAAAGATAGTATTCTCCATCTCCTCTCGGTTGTATCATTGTCTCACTAAAAAAGAAACACTGGATGCCCCACCATCACCGGACGTTTTTGTGATGAGAATGTATACATTCCTTTTTTTCTTGTTGAATTTGATGCTTTGCTACTGTAATTGATACTGATATGTAACCTTGTAATTGCAGTTGTATTGTATATTGATTATGGTTATGGTTAGGAGGTATACATTTTTCTTGTTGGAACTAATGGTTTGTAACTGTGATTGATACTGATATGTAATTTTGTAATCTGTAATTGTACTGTATATTTTCTATATTTTGTATCTTTGTGAGTCCCCCAGAGTTGCTTGGCATACAAGTCCATAAAATAAAATACAATAAAATAAACTTATAGAGAGCAAGGAACTTGTTCCTGAAGTCTCTGTAAAAGGGGCTACTGCAGAGAACATGTTCTGTGATTTTGATTTCTCCGGTGTCGCAGGGGCACTGCTTATTTTTCTCCCCTTATATTTCCTTTTTGGGCTTGTATATTCTCACACAAGTTCAGGAAGTTTGTACTTGCACATTCTTGTGCTTTTCACAATATATGAGACCTCAGAGTTCTGAAAAGATTACACTTGTTGAGTATGGCTCCCAGAATCTCCCAACATATGTGTCCAGCTAACAATTGTTCAACCATGAACCCTGAATATATCTGTTTTGATATGTGTTCAGGGCATGCTACACAACACAGGGAATAAATTGGGGGAAATGATTATTAAGGCAGTCCTAGAATGGCAAATATTCTGCCCTAAGAATAAAGTTAGCAAAGGTGGGGAAGCAGTGGCTTAAAGGCAACATTTCATATACTTAGGATTTGGTCAATGTGACAGTTTGAAACAGGATTGATTCTACTCCACACATATTTCCAAGCTAGAAAGTTCTTGGAGTGAAATACTACTGCTATTACGGTAGTTCAGGAACAGACAGAGAACTGTGTGAAATTTTGGTATCTTGCCAGACAATGAAGTAGAAACACTGTTTGATGGAGTGTATTAGTACAATTGTTCCTGACAGATTATACTTTTGAGATATTGATAACATAATTACAGTGATTACTATTAAGTGGTCTCATATTTCAAAGCACAGCTTGATCAATAGTTAGATGTTTTTTTCATGTCCTGTCCTGATGTCATTTTAAGCACTAAGATATTATGACACTTTATTCTCACTTTCTAATTAATAGAAGTTGGTCTGTTTTTGCACCAGTTTTTAGTTGTGTTATAGTAGATTCTGTAGATACTTCTGAATTTCCAAAAACTGCCCTTTGAGATGAATCAATAAGTTGGCCTTAACTGAGCAGTGGTTGACAATGCTTTGGCTCCAAAACCATCACCCTACTCTTCCTCAACAAGCAAAAATAAGCCATGTGATCCATATGTAAAAGCAAACAAATGTAGAAGGAAGGCGATACCTTTTATAGGATCACTTTAAAAATCAAACATTGCAAGCTTTCATGGTTCAAAGATCACTTCATCAGGCAGACGTCATGGCATGTTGCTTAAGCAAGGCTGGTAAGCTTAGATCAGGTGTTCACAACTCCCATCCCGTGGGCCCAATTCGGCCCATGCTTATCATTATCCAGCCTGCTGTGGCCATCCACTGGGAAGAAATCCTATATGGCAGTGGGCCAGGATACCTGAGAGACCGCATCACCCCAAGAGTGTCTGCCCATCCAACAAGAGCAGACTGGAGGGGATCCTTGGTTGTACCTTCAGCTAGAGAGGCTTGCCTCTCTGGCACGCAGAGAAGGGCCTTCGCCGTGTCTGCACCAACCCTCTGGAACCCCCTGCCAACAGAATTGAGGTTGCAGACAGAATTGCTGCCTTTCAGGAAAGGATTCAAAACCTGGCTGGCAGGGCAGGTGTGGGGTCCTAATGGGAATACGGCCCCAGCCTGTTGGCTCATTGCCAGCTAGAGTCCAGTTATTGTCCCTCCTTCTGTATTGTTGTTCCTCCTATTCCCTTTTAGTTTTTTAAGTGGGGTGGGGGTAGGAGGGTGGGTAGCTGGGTGGGTGACTTAGGGTTTTTAACTTGTTTTTATATGTTTTTAAACTGTTGTATGCCGCCCTGAGTTGGGTTCGCCTGAGTGGGCGGAATAAAAATTTAAGAAAATAAATAAAATAAAAGAAGAGCAGCCGAGATCTGAGACCACACAAACTATGTAAGCTGGGCAACTGTCAAATGAAGCGGAGATCGAGCTGCCAATCATGGTTTTGTGCCAGCTGCAACCTGATAGTTGCAGTGATTCCATACCTGTCAAGCGCAGCTCCGGAGATTATGGGACCTGCGCAGAATGTTTCTGCACAGGTCCATTCTATGCATGCGTAGAAGGCTTCTACGCATGCATAGAACGGACCTGCACAGAACCGTTCTGCACAGCTCACTTCTACACATGTGTAGAAGGCTTTTACGCATGCATAGAAGGCTTTTACGCATGCGTAGAACGGACCTGCGTAGAACCGTTCTGTGCAGCTCACTTCTACGCATGCGTATAAGGGTTCTACGCATCTCCTTCTGCACAGAAGCCTTCTATACATGCGTATAAGGGTTCTACGCGTGCATAGAAGGGTTCTACGCATGCGTAGAAGGGTTCTACGCATGCATAGAAAAGACCTGCGCAGAAGGGATGCACAGTAACTCCGTTCCCCCCGCTGCCAAATTACGGGGTAGCGGCAGCTCCGGGTGGGAAATGGAGAAAATCGGCGCGGAAATACAGGAAATCACAGCCAATCCAGGATACTTGACAGGTATGAGTGATTCTGACCCTGAACTTTCCACCTCAGAACACCATCGATAGCATCTGCGGGAGGAGTTACAGAGACAGTGGAGGGGTGCACACAGGAAACTTCAAAGGAAGCCTCCAGCTGTTTCTGATTAATGCCCTCACTCGGCTAGCCATCTAGCAGGGGCTGGGTCCCTCGTCAGAACAATGCTTGTGTGATGACCCATGCTGTACTTCACCTGACTCCTTGACCATTGACTTGACTGCCTCCTAATAGTACCTCAGAACCGGACCTGACTTTGTTCATTGAACCTTCCTACCATGACCTCAGGGGGAAAAATGTAGCATTAAGTAAAGGTTGCCCTTGCTTGAAAGCCAGTCGTATCTGACTCTAGGGTTCAGTGCTCATCTCTGTAACATTAGTACTTTTTAAAAATGGTTTGAAAGTCACTCTGTTCTTTTAGGAACATAAAATATGACAATGTACAATTTGATTTGGTATAAAATTATCACCCTTGGCATACTAAAAATACAGTATATTCAAACAATTATTACAAATGGAATTTACTTTTTAAAATTTGTTATTTGTAATTGTAACAAATGAAGCAACAATCTCCTGAACTGTATGGGCGGAACCTCTTTGGTTTTGCTAGTTTATATGGAACAGGCAAAAAAAATTTTAAAAAACCCAGAAGAAACATTAGTAACAAAGAAAATTATTTATATTTCTTCTCCACCATATAAAATAGACATAAACCACCCATTCCCTTTAAAAAGCTTCAGGAAAAAATATGGAAAAAACTGGTTTTTAAAAAAATGGACATTCACATCTCTAATTATTAGGAATGGATGTCTAATCTCTGGGGAGGAAAGTTACTTGATTTGAATATAACAAAAAATTGGCTTTTCAGCCTACAGTAGTTTATCATGAAAAAGTGAATCTCTCTGATGTCCAGCTGACAAATAAAATCTAATATGCCCTAATAAGTTAAAAAAATATCAAGAACTACAGAATACTCTGTTGTTTTCTGTCAACACAGACAAATACAGTCAGCTACTGATTTGAAATGCTGGAGAAGGCACCAGTTCATAAGGCTAGGTACTATCATTTTTCTTGGGCCAGAATTTGTTATATCAGTCCACCAAGCCTCAGTGATGCAATTACTTCATGTGATTGATTGATCAATGCAGCTTAAATTTGATTTTAAAGAGGGAGTGTAAAAGTTGAATCTGTGGGACACATTTTTTTTTATTTTGAAAAAAAAAAACAGTTGGTTCTGTTGTGCTATCTTAAGAAATAAAAATATAAAAGAGCAAAAACCCACAAACAAAGACAACCATGTGATCCTTAACAATACAAATGGAGGAGAAAGGAACGAAAAAGAGTCTTGAAAAAAGGTTTTGCTATTAATAATTAGTCAATGTTAAACCAAACCAAACACTAGCAGTGCAATGCTATATATGCCCATTGTGTTGTAATTCCAAATAGGATCAGATCACTTCAACATAAAAAGCTACAGGGCTGCAATTTAAAAACTTATTTTTCCACTCATGTCTCAAAAGAGAAAGAGAGATTTGGGAATGTATATATTTATATGTAATGAAATAATTAGATCAACAAGAGACTGATGACTGTTTAACTAATAATAATTGAATAAGTGGCCAGCTATTGCAATCTGTACTTGCTATCTGCTTGATTAATTGATTTTTAACCTTTATGTACCGTATTTTTCGCCATATAAGACGCTCCGGCATATAAGACGCACCCAATTTTAAAGGAGGAAAATCTAGAAAAAAAAAGATTCTGAACCAAATACTGTACTAAAATATTTTATATCAAGTGTATAAAGTAAACAGCAGTTTAAGAACAATTTTATGTCAACCATATAACATATTAAGAACAATCTTTACTCTCATTAACAGTCAGTAAAGTCAGTAAACAGTGAAAGTAACAAAAATCAGTCTGTAATGTTTTTATTCGAACCCCAAGAATTCCTCTTCTTCGCTGCTATCAGAAATGAGGAAGGACAGATCCTCGCAGTCATTGTCATCACTTTCTTCCTCACTGGTGTCAAATAAGACGTCGTCTTCTGTTCCGTCCAAGGCATTACTAATGCCACACTTCTTGAAGGATTTTACAACAATGTCCTCCTTCACGGAGTCCCATGACCTTTTAACCCATTCACACACTTGTGTGATAGTGGGCCTCTTCATCCGCCCAGTAGGCGTCAGATCATGGTTCCCAGCTGCCATCCAGGTGTTCCACTCCTCACGCATCAGAACTTTGAATGGCTTGTTAATGGAAACGTCCAGAGGTTGCAGCTGGCTAGTGAGGCCACCAGGAATCACAGCTATTTGGGTTTTAACTTCCTTAAAGTTCTTTTTAGTATTTTCCGTAATGTGCGCTCTAAACTGGTCAAGCACCAACAAGGAAGATTTCTTCAGAAGACCGCCAGGACGTTTGGACCACACTTTGTCAATCCACAGCCTCATGCCATTTTCGTCCATCCACCCTTTATCGTGAACATGCACGACGACTCCCCGTGGGATTGTTTCTTTTGGGAACGTTTTCCTTTTAAAAATCAACATCGGAGGCAGTTTGGTACCATCGGCACAGCAGGACAGCACAACCGTGTAGTGGGTTTTCTCATGCCCTGAGGTTTTTACGGTTATGGTTTTTGCTCCTTTGTTATCTACGGTTCTGTTAGATGGCACATCAAACGTTAGCGGGACTTCATCCATGTTCCCGATCTGGCTAATTTCAAAGTTATTCTTCTTCCTCGCATCAATTACAAACTTGTGAAAAGAAAGAATCTTTGATTCGTATTCCTTAGGCATTTTTTGTGCAATTCTGGTTTTGGTGCGCATAGAAAGGCCAGATCTCTTCATAAATCTATAGCACCATGATGGTGATCCGGTGAAATCCCGAATGCCTTTCTCCACAGCAATACGTCTGGCCTCATAGATTATTATTTTTGTTGAGACAGAAAGTCCATTTTGCCTGTGATGTGCGATCCACTCCTTCACTTCCACCTCTAACTCTGGCCACTTTGCAGTTGGTCCACGTAAGGTGTGCTTGCCTTTATCCAACTTTTGGAGCTGATCCTCCTGTTTCCTCCACTCTCTTATCATTTTCTCAGTTGGAGGTGGCCCGAAGTGTCTCTCCGCTGCTCTATTCCCATGCTCCTTAGCAAATTTAATTACTTCCAGCTTGAAAGCAACTTTATATGCCATTCTCTTCTGCTTAGACATCTTGAGGAGATGGTACTATAATTTTTCTGCAAGAAATGTAACCCCCTCATATTTAATCTGGTGCTCTCTAACCCCCCATATTTCATCTGGTGGTTTCATGCCAACCTAGCAGTTCAAAAGCAAGAAATTGCAAGTAGATAAATAGGGACCACTTCGGTGGGAAGGTAACAGCGTTCCGTGCGCTCCGGTGTCTAGTCATGCCTGCCACATGACCACGGAAATGTCTGCAGAAGCAGACAGCGCTGGCTCTTCGGCTTAGAAACAGAGATGAGCACTGCACCATAGAGTCGGATACGACTGGCTTTCGAGCAAGGGAAACCTTTACCTTTACTTTCATACCCACTCATATTTCATCTGGTGGTCTCTTACCCCCCATATTTCATCTGGTGGTTTCATGCCAACCTAGCAGTTCGAAAGCAAGAAATTGCAAGTAGATAAATAGGGACCACTTCGGTGGGAAGGTAACAGCGTTCCGTGCGCTCCGGTGTCTAGTCATGCCTGCCACATGACCACGGAAATGTCTGCAGAAGCAGACAGCGATGGCTCTTCGGCTTAGAAACAGAGATGAGCACTGCACCCTAGAGTCGGATACGACTGGCTTTCGAGCAAGGGAAACCTTTACCTTTACTTTCATACCCACTCATATTTCATCTGGTGCTCTCTAATCCCCATATTTAATCTGGTGGTCTCATAACCCCCTCATATGCCATCTGGTTTGAGTGAATGCTGCTGGAGAGAATGTTGTGGGATAGACTGCAGCCTTGGTTTACAGACTGTTACACTGACCACAAAGGGTAACATACATGTGTCATGAGAACAGCTATATGGGGAGAAGGCCAATGGCAAATTTATAATCATATGGGGGCACAGGAACAGCCATACTGCAACTTTAAATCATCAGTAAAATCAGCCAATGCTTGGCTTTAAATGTTCATTATGCTCTAAGCTCTCCTAGACCCTAGGTGTGTGTGTGTGCATGTGTATGCACATTTTACATTTCATGTAGTTGGTCCGCCTGATCACTTTCTCACATACACCATACACGTTGTCTGTGATCTACCCAGAAGGCACATTATGACGTAGGGAGGGCGGTGTGTCTTCTCCCCGTGATTCGGGGGCGGAGCTTGTGGAGCCATTCTTCTGCCCATCAATCATGGGCATCCAATAGACTAGTGGGGGAGGAGCAAGACCGGCAGTATGAGGTAGGGAGGGCGGTATCTTCTCCCCGGGATTCGGGGGCGGAGCTTTGGCGGATCAATCCTTCTGCCCATCAATCACGGGCATCCAATCAACTAGGAGTGGGGCGGGGCAGAGTACGGACAGCAGTAAGCATTGGCTGGAGGAGGCGGAATGAGGAGGCAGACATGCAGACATTTCAGGGCAGCATGGATTGATCGGGTGCCCGGGAGATATGCAGAGAAGCGGCGAAATTGTGCCCACACTGCCCAGCAAGGAGTGAGACTGCTCGGGGAAACATGAGGAGACGCAGCCTGCGCTGATGGATGGAGGTACCGGCAGTAAGCTCAGCATGATGCCCGTGCAGCACATGGTTAGACTGTCGGGAGGGGGGCATGGCGCGCTATAGGCGGGAGAGGGAAGCCTGAACACACACAGCCTGGCCGTGCAGGGAGGGTCACAGAAGTCACCACAGCCCGCAGTACGTGCCCCAAATCCAGCCCGCAGCACACACTGCATAAGGAGAGGACTGCGAGCAAGCGCCACACAAAGTTGGGGGCAGTTTTAATGCATGTAAAATGTGTATTTGCCGTATAAGACGCACCAACTTCCCCCCCCCCCCAGTTTTGGGGAAGAAAAAGTGCGTCTTATACGGCGAAAAATACGGTAACCCTTCAGATCAGGGCCAGTTTCAATGACAAGGATATGCTATTACTCAATTTTGACTAAAGGCCTCCAATTTTGGTGTCTGAGTTGCTGTCTTCCCTTAATATACCCAACAACAGCCCAATATACAACACTTTGTCCCAAAATCTAGCTAGTGTGAGGAAGCTATGTGTCATTAGTCCACATGCAAAGGCATCTCAGAAATCAGGTCCGCTTTATCCATTCTTCTCAGTCAACTCAACTCCAAATTCTGACTCCCAGGATGGCTAGAAAGTCCATTACCCACTGTAGAGCTTTCTTGGTGGCAGTTCTGGCTCTTTGGAATGCACTGCCAGGGGATCTGTGTTTGATTGACTCCTTAGGGACCTTTAAGAAACAATTGGAAACTTTTCTATTTGAGGAGGTGTTTAGTCCGTGCTAAAGATGCAATGCCACAGCAGATCAGGGGTTAACCAACAGGATCTTTATTGAAGCTCAGTTTGGAGTGTTAACAGACTCAAACATAATTGTACAGAACGTAGTCAGTTGCAGGCGCACCCCCCCAATGATGGACTCAGACACAAATGAAAGTGGATAACGGCATTGGGCCACATTTATTGACTCAAGCCCTAGTCCGAATTATAAACTTCTATTGGTAAAACGACCAATCATAATTCTTAAGGCAAGCAGGCCGAAGTAACACTGGTAAGGTACCACCCAAAATTGCCAACGGCAATTGTTACAATGTATCTATTTGTAGCAATTTGTTTGTTGACAACAAACAAATTGTTGACCGTAGTCAATATCTAACTGACCCCACCCTCTGACGTGTATCCGTAAAATCAGGGGGTGATTCCAGCTGTCTAGTGGTAACCATCACCCCCTCGCCTGGTTCGTCGTTGACCGGACAACGTTTAAACAACTTATGCCTATCTAGTGTTGTCCAGTCAATTGCGAACCTGCCGGATACCTGTGGGTCATAAATGTTTACCTTACCAGTGCTACCCGCCAATGTGACCAAAGTCAACAGTAGCACAGACAAACCCCTATATCAAACCATAGCAACACTGTGGGATGGGCGAAAAAGCCAGGACTCAAGAGCCAATTGCGAGTCCCAGCCAAAAATTCCCACCCAGCCCCGAAGAAACCAAGAAATCACACTGTTAACTAGGGAGGGGGTGGAGGGGAAAAACTTCTCCGCTCCGTCGGTTCGCCAAAATGGCAGCACGGCTGCCTCGTGGCCAGCCCCTTTTATTAGGGTGCTGGCCACGCCCTTAACTACCCGGATGGTTTCGTCCGGTGGGGGGGGGGGGCGCAAAGAGCACGGCGGCCATTTTGGCGCCACGCTTCCATTGCAGGCGCACCCCCCCAATGATGGACTCAGACACAAATGAAAGTGGATAACGGCATTGGGCCACATTTATTGATTCAAGCCCTAGTCCGAATTACAAATTTCTATTGGTAAAACGACCAATCATAATTCTTAAGGCAAGCAGGCCGAAGTAACACTGGTAAGGTACCACCCAAAATTGCCAACGGCAATTGTTACAATGTATCTATTTGTATCAATTTGTTTGTTGACAACAAACAAATTGTTGACCGTAGTCAATATCTAACTAATGACCCCACCCTCTGACGTGTATCCGTAAAATCAGGGGGTGATTCCAGCTGTCTAGTGGTAACCATCACCCCCTCGCCTGGTTCGTCGTTGACCGGACAACGTTTAAACAACTTATGCCTATCTAGTGTTGTCCAGTCAATTGCGAACCTGCCGGATACCTGTGGGTCATAAATGTTTACCTTACCAGTGCTACCCGCCAATGTGACCAAAGTCAACAGTAGCACAGACAAACCCCTATATCAAACCATAGCAACAGTGTGGGATGGGCGAAAAAGCCAGGACTCAAGAGCCAATTGCGAGTCCCAGCCAAAAATTCCCACCCAGCCCCGAAGCGACCAAGAAATCACACTGTTAACTAGGGAGGGGGTGGAGGGGAAAAACTTCTCCGCTCCGTCGGTTCGCCAAAATGGCAGCACGGCTGCCTCGTGGCCAGCCCCTTTTATTAGGGTGCTGGCCACGCCCTTAACTACCCGGATGGTTTTGTCCGGTGGGGGGGGGGGCGCAAAGAGCGCGGCGGCCATTTTGGCGCCACGCTTCCATTGCAGGCGCACCCCCCCAATGATGGACTCAGACACAAATGAAAGTGGATAACGGCATTGGGCCACATTTATTGATTCAAGCCCTAGTCCGAATTATAAATTTCTATTGGTAAAACGACCAATCATAATTCTTAAGGCAAGCAGGCCGAAGTAACACTGGTAAGGTACCACCCAAAATTGCCAACGGCAATTGTTACAATGTATCTATTTGTATCAATTTGTTTGTTGACAACAAACAAATTGTTGACCGTAGTCAATATCTAACTAATGACCCCACCCTCTGACGTGTATCCGTAAAATCAGGGGGTGATTCCAGCTGTCTAGTGGTAACCATCACCCCCTCGCCTGGTTCGTCGTTGACCGGACAACGTTTAAACAACTTATGCCTATCTAGTGTTGTCCAGTCAATTGCGAACCTGCCGGATACCTGTGGGTCATAAATGTTTACCTTACCAGTGCTACCCGCCACCCGGAGAGGCTTCAATAAAGGCTCGACGCCCCCCCCAAGACCGTCAGCTCGGTCGACAGGCCTGCTCGCCAATCACTCAGCAGGAGGTCCATACCTCCTCGCGACAGATGGGCCCCCTCCCCTGAATAAAGCTCATAATTTTGCAGACTGATGATGGGGAGGCGAATGACGCGTCCCCAACCCATATCAAAAAGGAACCGGGCCATAGCCCTGGAGCGACGAGCCCGGTCAAGAGCCTGGAGGCCAAACGCTCCCCTGTAAGCGTACTGCGGGATCATGTCCGACCAAATGAGGGGTGTGGCAGGCCACACATAATGTGAGTAGGCCAGGTGACTGCAAATCGCAAGCTTCCGCGATAGGCCAGTGACCTGTCCGAAACCATTGCCCCCAAGGTGAATAACCAGGACATCAGGCGAGTCAGCATCCCTGATGTAGAAAAGGAATGGCAACAGTTCCCGCCATAACATGCTGCGCTTACCACACCACCTGAGATGTGCGGATGCACCCAGTCCCAGTCGGGGTCCCACTCTGTCGCCGCAGCGTAACGTGCTGCCCTGTGCAGTGTAACGCGCTGCCCTGTGCAGCGTAACGCGCTGCCCTGTGCACGTGGCAACGGCCCACCAGCCCTACTGTCACCGGTGTAAAACAACACCCAGGGTCTGTCAAGGAAAAAAGGGGGGGTGAGAAACATTGCAGTGACTAAACTGGCACTCACGGTTGAAGAGGGTGAACACAAAACTGAAAACAATGTGATCCCCACCTTCCCATGCGGCGTATTTCAGCCCCAGAGTACCCAAAAGTAGCTGCAGTAGAAACCGCCCCCATCCTGCAGGAATGGCTGAGTGAGGGGAGACCCACCCTGGTGACAGAAAAACGGGGCATGGTGCGTGCCACACAATGCAAGAAACTCCTGTAGGGCACCAACCGGACAGATGTCTTCCAAGGAACATCGTAGCAGTATTACTCAACTGCCTACGCCGTGCTGATCTGTTTTAGAGGAGCGTATCCTCAACTGAGCCCAATCATTACAACATAGACATCTTCGAGTTCCAGTGCCCTACGACTTGCATCCGCCTTAGACAGCATCACAAGCTCGCTGATGCGGAGCGCTCCAAAAAAGGCCACCGTTGTAGCCGCACGAAACAGGGCTGCCTCATACCTATCGAAACATAGGTCATGCCAGCCTCGTGCCAGTTGGGTAAGTACCCCAGGGGAAATTGGGTGACGGTCGTCCAGGCAACGCCCACGTTCCCGCACCCACCCCTCCAAAACATGTCTCACACGGAAATCAGCGGTACTGTCCGCATGACCTCCCACCTTGGCCATAAAAGCCAGCGCTGATAGCCTAGATGCCATGGTGCGGGGTGCCAGGCCCTGGGCGTGCAGGTAAACCATGAAACGGAGGATGTGGGCCACTGGGATCGGCCAGGTATCTGGCAGGCGAGATTGGGTACAGAAGGTCCGAAATGAAACCAACGCGTGTTGATACGCCTTACGCGTGCGTGGCGCCAGTGACATGCCGATCGCCCGGTTCACCTCTCCTTGCCAAAGGTCCATATCTCCTGCGGTAGTGGCGAGGGAAATTCCTCCGCATCCGGGGCCAAGGCACGGAACCGGGAGATCTGCAGGCGGGACAAAGCGTCAGCAATATCATTATTCACCCCCGGGACATGCCTGGCTCCGAACAGTACATTGAGGCGCAGGCTGCGCAATACAAACTGGCGCACAAGGTCCATGACCCTGGGAGATTTAGAGATCTGTGAGTTGACAATGTGGACAACGGCCGCATTGTCACACCAGAAATGCACCACAGAGTTGGCCCACTCCTCACCCCATAGCATCAAGGCCCCCAGTATGGGAAAAATTCCAAATATGTGAGATCCCTCAGGCGACCCGTGCCTGACCAGGCTGGTGGCCATCCACCATATGCCCACTTCCCATTGAAGTACATCCCATAACCAAGGGATCCCGAGGCATCAGACTGAATTTGAAATTGGGGCGAAGCCAGGAGGTCTGACCTCCAAAATGAGACCCCATTGAACTCCCTCAGGAACTGTAGCCATACGTGCAGATCTGCCCTGATGCCCCGTGTCAATCTCGCCCTATGATGGGGCCTGGATAAGCCTGCCATGGCGTCGCACAAGCGCCGAGCAAATGCCCTGCCAGGTGCGACCACCCTGCAAGCGAAATTGAGGTGTCCATGTAGCACCTGCAGTTCCCGAAGGGATGCCTTGGGCTTAGCCAGCAAGTCCGATATAAGGGCCACTATCCTGGACACCTTGTCTTCAGGCAACCTAGACGCCTGCGCCACCGTGTCAATTTCCACCCCCAGGAACACTAATTTATTAGACGGGCCTTCGGTCTTTTCGGGCGCTAAAGGGACACCAAGTTCCTCCATTAGCGTCTGAAATGTGTTGAGGAGACGTGTGCACGTGTCCCAGCCCCGTTCACCCCCGAACAAAAAGTCATCCAGGTAATGGGCTACAGACCGAGACCCAGACCTACGAACAAATGCCCACTGCAGGAAGGTACTGAAACGCTCGAAAGCCGAGCAGGAAATGGAACAGCCGAATGGCATGGCCTTGTCAAAATAATATTCACCCCGGAATTTGAAACCCAGCAACTCAAAATCACCCGGGTGCACGGGCAAGAGGCGAAACGCCGACTTAATGTCACACTTAGCCAACAGTGCACCCGGGCCACATGAGCGCACCATGCGCAATGCCTGGTCAAAGGATGTATACCTGACAGAACAAAGGTCATCAGGGATAGCATCATTGACCGAGTGGCCGGCTGGGTAGGACAAATGGTGAATCAGGCGGAACTCGCCCGGGGACTTCTTGGGCACTAGTCCTAGCGGAGACACTTTAAGGTTGGGGAACAGGGGTGCGGGGAAAGGGCCGGCGACCCTGCCCGCAGCAATCTCCTTATTAATGCTGGCGGCAGCCACCTCCTCCCTTCCCCTAAGTGACAAAAGGTTAGGTGCATCCTGCGGTGACCTATCCCCCGTGAAAGGTATACGAAAACCCAGTTGAAAACCCCGAAGGAGGTACACAGCGTCTGCTCTCCTCGGGTACAATGCGAGCCAACGCTCCAGCATGTCGACATTAATTGGGGAGGGGGCCTTTTGGTGAACCCGCTCCCTCCGTGGCAGTCTTACCTGCCCCTTGTCCGCCCCTACCCCTGCCCCCGTATCCTCCCGGCCTGGGACAGGCGGAGGCAGCATGGGGGCCAGAACAAGAGGGGCACTCATGCTTGTACTTGCAATTTTTCCTGTTGCAAGAACCATTGGACGAGAAGGTCCAGCACAGCAGGCGGGCTGGAACCCCCTGCCCCGCCACTTGGCGGGGTACCTGTACTGGGGCCGCTCGTTGGACCGCATGTCCACAATGGTATCTCTCCCCAGGCGCCGGGCGCGTGGGGGTCATATACAGAAGCCACAGCTTCTGGCAGGGCTCTTCCCACCTCATCTCTGGGTGCAGCGGAATCCTCATGCGGAATTCTTCGTCGTAAGCCAGCCATGACGGACCCGGGAAGTCAACCATAGCCCGGTAAATATTGTCCAGATACTGGACCATAGGGATAGCCAAATCCGGCCCAGCCCTGAGGTAAACGGCCATGTAAATCAGGTACGCTGGCAACCAATTTGCCCACGTGCGTGGCGGCTTACGACGACGTGCCTGCTCCTTATCCTTCTCGTCCAGCCCTTCCCTCTCTTCCTTGGTCGGCTCCCTATTTAGAAGGGAGAAGATATCTACATACTCGCCCCTCCAAATCTTTTCCTTGGTAGACTGGGCCAAATGGTCCCCCAAGGGCAAGGAATACCCTGCTGTTGGCAAAGCCGACACCGGCACTGAGGGAACTACGGGCAAAGGAAAATGAGCCTGAGCCAGCCCGGGGATCCCCAACACATTTCCCAGCACATTGGGGGCACCACCCCGACCCAGGCCCTGTGTCACGGGCAAAGTCGCTGGGTGGGCCGGGGGCCATTGGGCCGCCGTGCCACCCGAGCGAGGCCAAGGCCATTGAACAGCCCCCCCAATGAAGTCAGTTGTGTGGGTGCATTAGCTTGGACTGCATACTCACCCGCTGCACCCCCGCGGGCCACCCCCACCGGGGGTTCCGGCCCGCTAGAGGCGTCGGAGCTCACGACCGAAGCTGAGCTCGTCGACGGAGCCAGACCAGCACCAGACTGCTGCACCTGTGGGGTGGGGAGCTGCGAGGCAGTGGCCACCACCGGCCCGCGCGCCTCAGGCGGCTCAACCCGACCCATCGCCGGCCGCTGTTCGGCGGCCAAAGGGGGCACCTGAAAACCTAGAGACACCCCTGTTTGGTTGGCCCTTGCCAAGGACGCTTCAAGGGCCGCCACCCGGGCCAGGAGGGCCTCCACGTCGACATAGGCCCCGGCCCCGACAGGGGGCAATTGGGCAACCAGCCCATAATTCATGGGTACCTGTCCAGGTCCCTGAGCCCCAGGGGCCAGATAAGGCCAAGAGCCCATGCTCAGCCCCTGGGGAGCCGTAGGAACGCCCTGCAAAGGCAGGGAACCCAACCACCCTCCGTGGCTCGCACCCCCCATAGGGAACTGCGCACCCGGGCAAGATGGCCCCGCCGCTCGGACCATGGCAGGGGCCGTGGTCGTTGTTTGCGGGCTAAGGGCCGAGGCCCCGTCCGGGGCAGCGGGTATGCTCCGTGCATCAGGCCAAGGAGCTACCGATCCCATCCCACCGTTCCCGGTGGGGTCCGCTAAAGGTGGCTGCGGAACGGGCGCAGTCGCGGTTCTCCGACCCGGCTGACGCCTCCGTGCCGATCGAGCCACGTTCGCGGCTGCCTTCTTCTTCGAGGGCATGGCTAAGGTAGCTAGGAAGCCTAAAACAAGAGAAAGCTGCCCGAAAAGGCTTGCCCCAAGAGGACACGAGCGACGGAGGTAAGGAGGAAAAACTTCTCCGCTCCGTCGGTTCGCCAAAATGGCAGCACGGCTGCCTCGTGGCCAGCCCCTTTTATTAGGGTGCTGGCCACGCCCTTAACTACCCGGATGGTTTCGTCCGGTGGGGGGGGGCCCGCAAAGAGCGCGGCGGCCATTTTGGCGCCACGCTTCCAAACTTGTGAGAACTGTGTTAGGACTCCTCCAGAACTGGATGAGGTAGCAATATATATACACAGACAGGTGGCAGTTATAGTGATACATTTGCCTGGACTTAAGGTGGGAAACCTGTGCAAACCAATTAGGATCATTGCAAACATATGAATCAGGTGCCTTGCAAAAAGGGCGCAAATATTGCAAAGACTTAAGGGCAAATGTAAACTTAAGTAAATGGCGTAAATAATCTTTGGACACAACAGGAGGCCTTTAGCAGTTTGTTAAGGACCAAACAGAAGACCATACCATTGCCTTTCTGTCACAAGAGTTTGGGGTCCTCGGTTCTGATTTTGATTAGGTGGGTGGGGGGTGTTTTATTGTATTAATGGTGTTTGTTTCACTTTTTTTAATAGTGTAAGCTGCCCAGAGTGGGAGTCCATCCCAGATGGGCAGGGTATAATTCCAATAAATAAATATCTCTGGTAGGCAGTAAGCTCTTGTCTTAGCAGTCAGTAGAAGAGCAGGCACTTGGTCTTAGTAGAATCTGGTTGAGTCACAGAAGAATATTCTAGCAGGTGCCCCAGCAAAAATGTAGGAACCAGGGTGTGCCTTGCAGAAGAATCTGTTCAGCTTTGAGCCAATAACAGTTGCTGAGTCAGGTATTATTTCAAAACACAATCTCCGTCTTTCTAACAGCAGGGAAAGGAAAATGAGTTTTTCCTAATCAACAATGTTTCTCTCTGGTCGACTATGTGACCCTTCTGCTCTTGTGATCTGCAAAGTATTTTTAAAAATACAGTTACAAAAAGCAATAAAAAAAACTGAACAGCTTCTCAAGAAGTGGAAACATATTGAACAAACAAGCAAAGCAGACTCTAGGAAAGCAATGGGATAATGTAAAAGTATCAAGTAATAATAGCATGCCACATATGTTCAAACAAACAAACGAACAAACAAACAAACCTCTTTTCATCTCCATCCTGATGTCCTACACAAGCTAGCAAGGTCCAGTTTGGGCTTTGTTGATGAATAGACCTAATAACACACTTTGGTGCGCCAAACACAAATATCAGCTGAGAATGAGGTGACTTATTTGCTGCTAGGGAAGAAAAACAAAATGGCTATTTCTGCTTCTACTTCACTTGAAAAAAGAAGGCTGTCTCAAAGGACGTAGTATCAGCTGTGAGGTAAGCATACGATGTTCTCATAAATATCTTTTTGCCACTGTTTCCACCTGTGGAAGCTGTTTTCCTCAGGAAAAGTGGTCTTAGCAATGACTACAGAGATACTCTAGCTTTTCAGCTCTCCATATAATAAAGTTTAAAGGAAATACTTTTTTGACATAATTAGCTATTTCTTTTCCATCTGTAATTTGATTAAAAATGAATAAAGTTTAAAGACTCCACCGCACCTTCCTGGCCCTTTCCACTGACCAGGAGGATAAGAACCCCCATCGCCATGGGAGGCTGAAGACACCACTGTGCCCTCCTGGCCCTTTCCACCGGCCAGGAGGATAAGAACCCCCTTGGCCACAGGAGGCTGAAGATGCCCATGCCCCCACACCCTCCTGGCCCTTTCCACCGTCCAGGAGGATAAGAGGCCCCATGGCCACAGGAGGCTGAAGACACCACCATGCCCTCCTTGGCCCTTTCCATCCTCCAAGAGGAGGACAAGAGCGGTGACTTTTGACTTTTGTTTTTGTTGTTGTCGGACTTTCAGTGGGACTTCTCATATGAGTGCTGAGGGACTTTGCAAACGTGTTGCTGTGGGACTTCTCAAATGAGGTTGTTTTCTCTTTTTGTAATGCTTTTTGGTACTGTGATACTGATACTTTTTGATACTGTGACTTGCAATGATTTGTGATATGTTGAAATGTTTTTGTATTATGATAATGTGGCACCATAATTGTAATAGTAACTGTATATTTTGTATCTTTGTTAGCTGCCCAGAGTCGCTTTGCGAGTGGGGTGGCATACAAGTTTAATAATAATAATAATAATAATAATAATAATAATAATAATAATAATAATAATAATAATAATAATAATAATAATAATAATAATAATAACATGCTTGAAAATGACTACTTTTATGCCACATTTGTAGGTGTCAATTAAATTATATTTGATGTAGACTAAAGATGTTGCTGATCCCCAACCTGTAAGAACCTGGCCATTTTCTAGTGCAAAGCATAAGGGGAGGGGAGATGATTGTGTATCTGCCTGCTGTATTGTTCCATTCCTCTCAATAAAATGCTGTACAGACAGTGCCTGTGCTGTAATTCCAATCAATAGCAACTGCTGCTCACTGCCTACAGAATGAAATTGCTTTCCATTAACTAAAATATATTAGGGCAATTCTGGCTATTTCATGAAATCAAATCTAGAAAGGGGAAATATAAGGCTGTTTATCAGTAGAAGTATCCCTTCTGTGAGATGCATTAAATGATTTGTTCAGCCTCCCACACAAGCTCACAGAATCCCCTTTACACGAGTATGAGAATGCAAAATTTAATAACATCTCAAGGAAAGAACATCCATAGAATAATCCAAAGGCTAGAAGTATCCTGAGAGCAATCTAGCTTCTTTTCATTCCTTGGAGACAAGCTCTGCCTCCAATGTTTACCTTTAATTAAACAATTAGAGGTTATTAGTGTTGGAAGAGAGTACCAGCCTGAACCAGGAAGGGAAGAAAAGGAGGATAGATGGCTAATTCCACACTGACATTTCTCGTCTATGTTTAAAGGTAAAGGTTGCCCTTGCTCGAAAGCCAGTCATATCCGACTCTAGGGTTCAGTGTTCATCTCTGTTTATAGCCAAAGAGCCAGTGCTGTCTGCATTTGCAGATGTTTCCGTGGACATGTGGCAGGCATGCCTAGATACAAAATGCTATTTACCTTCTCACTGAAGTGGTACCTATTTATCTACTTGCAATTTCTTGCTTTCAAACTGCTAGGTTGGCAGGAGCTAGGACAAAGACGGGAGCATTCTCCATCATTCAGTACTCGGGTCTCAAACTCTGACCTTCCATTCTTCAAGTTCAGAATTTTAACCATTATGCCACCACAGTCCCTTAGTCTATGTGCAGAACGCTACTTTTAGGTTCCCTTCTGTCATCTTCCTTCCTTAGAGGTCCATTCCTATATGTTGCATTCCTAGCTACAGGCAGTAGAACGTGGGCTTCTCCATAACAACTGTTTGAGCAGACTTGTGTACACGAGAAGCCAGATCTAGTGGAATTCTTATATAAGTTTAGTTATCCCTTTCTGCCTATTCTAGTCATAAATTGATTTCTTTACATAATTTATTGCCATGTGCCATTATGTAGCTGCAAAATTACAGCATCCCTCATGGACTTTTCAGAAGTGAGGTGTTCAGGCAGCAGTTGACTATATTCAATGAATGAGTATTCACTGATGAGCAGAAATGTGAATTCACATGTCTTGAGAGCGCTCTATCTACTGCATCACATCAGCTCTCCTTTGAACAAGAACGAGTCCTTTTTCCCTTTGTACCTTACTAACAGTCTCTAGAGTGGTCACTACTAATCAACAGGCACAGGTAAGGCATTAGACTGCTTTACTGCAGGTATAAATGTTGATGTTGTTCAGTCGCATAGTCAAGTCCGACCATTTGCATCCCCATGGATCACTGCACACCAGGTTCCCCTATCTTCTGCCATCTTCTGCAGCCTGCTCAGCTCTAGGCCCATTGCATCAACAATGTCATCTAGCCACCTACCGTATTTTTCGCCGTATAAGACACACTTTTTCTTCCCCAAAACTGGGGGGGGGGAAAGTTGGTGCATCTTATACGGCAAATACACATTTTACATGCATTAAAACTGCCCCCAACTTTGTGTGGCGCTTGCTCGCAGTCCTCTCCTTATGCAGTGTGTGCTGCGGGCTGGATTTGGGGCACGTACTGCGGGCTGTGGTGACTTCTGTGACCCTCCCTGCACGGCCAGGCTGTGTGTGTTCGGGCTTCCCTCTCCCTCCTATAGCGCGCCATGCCCCCCTCCCAACAGTCTAACCATGTGCTGCACGGGCATCATGCTGAGTTTACTGCCGGTACCTCCATCCATCAGCGCAGGCTGCGTCTCCTCATGTCTCCCCGAGCAGTCTCACTCCTTGCTGGGCAGTGTGGGCACAATTTCGCCGCTTCTCTGCATATCTCCCGGGCACCCGATCAATCCATGCTGCCCTGAAATGTCTGCATGTCTGCCTCCTCGTTCCGCCTCCTCCAGCCAATGCTTACTGCTGTCCGTACTCTGCCCCGCCCCGCTCCTAGTTGATTGGATGCCCGTGATTGATGGGCAGAAGGATTGATCCACCAAAGCTCCGCCCCCGAATCCCGGGGAGAAGATACCGCCCTCCCTACCTCATACTGCCGGTCTTGCTCCTCCCCCACTAGTCTATTGGATGCCCATGATTGATGGGCAGAAGAATGGCTCCACAAGCTCCGCCCCCGAATCACGGGGAGAAGACACACCGCCCTCCCTACGTCATAATGTGCCTTCTGGGTAGATCACAGACAACGTGTATGGTGTATGTGAGAAAGTGATCAGGCGGACCAACTACAGGGTAAATGAAATGTAAAATGTGCATACACATGCACACACACACACCTAGGGTCTAGGAGAGCTTAGAGCATAATGAACATTTAAAGCCAAGCATTGGCTGATTTTACTGATGATTTAAAGTTGCAGTATGGCTGTTCCTGTGCCCCCATATGATTATAAATTTGCCATTGGCCTTCTCCCCATATAGCTGTTCTCATGACACATGTATGTTACCCTTTGTGGTCAGTGTAACAGTCTGTAAACCAAGGCTGCAGTCTATCCCACAACATTCTCTCCAGCAGCATTCACTCAAACCAGATGGCATATGAGGGGGTTATGAGACCACCAGATTAAATATGGGGATTAGAGAGCACCAGATGAAATATGAGGGGGTTGCGAGACCACCAGAGGAAATATGGGGGGTTAGAGAGCACCAGATTAAATATGAGGGGGTTACATTTCTTGCAGAAAAATTATAGTACCATCTCCTCAAGATGTCTAAGCAGAAGAGAATGGCATATAAAGTTGCTTTCAAGCTGGAAGTAATTAAATTTGCTAAGGAGCATGGGAATAGAGCAGCGGAGAGACACTTCGGGCCACCTCCAACTGAGAAAATGATAAGAGAGTGGAGGAAACAGGAGGATCAGCTCCAAAAGTTGGATAAAGGCAAGCACACCTTACGTGGACCAACTGCAAAGTGGCCAGAGTTAGAGGTGGAAGTGAAGGAGTGGATTGCACATCACAGGCAAAATGGACTTTCTGTCTCAACAAAAATGATAATCTATGAGGCCAGACGTATTGCTGTGGAGAAAGGCATTCGGGATTTCACCGGATCACCATCGTGGTGCTATAGATTTATGAAGAGATCTGGCCTTTCTATGCGCACCAAAACCAGAATTGCACAAAAAATGCCTAAGGAATACGAATCAAAGATTCTTTCTTTTCACAAGTTTGTTATTGATGCGAGGAAGAAGAATACCGGTAACTTTGAAATTAGCCAGATCGGGAACATGGATGAAGTCCCGCTAACGTTTGATGTGCCATCTAACAGAACCGTAGATAACAAAGGAGCAAAAACCATAACCATAAAAACCTCAGGGCATGAGAAAACCCACTACACGGTTGTGCTGTCCTGCTGTGCCGATGGTACCAAACTGCCTCCGATGTTGATTTTTAAAAGGAAAACGTTCCCAAAAGAAACAATCCCACGGGGAGTCGTCGTGCATGTTCACGATAAAGGGTGGATGGACGAAAATGGCATGAGGCTGTGGATTGACAAAGTGTGGTCCAAACGTCCTGGCGGTCTTCTGAAGAAATCTTCCTTGTTGGTGCTTGACCAGTTTAGAGCGCACATTACGGAAAATACTAAAAAGAACTTTAAGGAAGTTAAAACCCAAATAGCTGTGATTCCTGGTGGCCTCACTAGCCAGCTGCAACCTCTGGACGTTTCCATTAACAAGCCATTCAAAGTTCTGATGCGTGAGGAGTGGAACACCTGGATGGCAGTTGGGAACCATGATCTGACGCCTACTGGGCGGATGAAGAGGCCCACTATCACATAAGTGTGTGAATGGGTTAAAAGGTCATGGGACTCCGTGAAGGAGGACATTGTTGTAAAATCCTTCAAGAAGTGTGGCATTAGTAATGCCTTGGACGGAACAGAAGACGACGTCTTATTTGACACCAGTGAGGAAGAAAGTGATGACAATGACTGCGAGGATCTGTCCTTCCTCATTTCTGATAGCAGCGAAGAAGAGGAATTCTTGGGGTTCGAATAAAAACATTACAGACTGATTTTTGTTACTTTCACTGTTTACTGACTTTACTGACTGTTAATGAGAGTAAAGATTGTTCTTAATATGTTACATGGTTGACATAAAATTGTTCTTAAACTGCTGTTTACTTTATACAGTTGATATAAAATATTTTAGTACAGTATTTGGTTCAGAATCTTTTTTTTCTAGATTTTCCTCCTTTAAAATTGGGTGCGTCTTATATGCCGGAGCGTCTTATACGGCGAAAAATCATCTGTTGCCTGCTTCTCCTTTTGCCCATGATCTTTCCCAGCATCAATGCCTTCTTGAGTGTGTCCTCTCTTCTAATTTGGTGTCCAAAGTACTTTAGCTTTTACTTCAGTATTTGTTCTTTCAAGGAGCATTTAGGGTTGATTTCCTTCAGGATCTACTTATTTGATCTCTTTGCCATCCAGGGTACTCTCCAAATTCTCCTCCAGCACCACAGTTCAAAGGTGTCTATTCTTCTGAGCTTAGCATTCTTTATGGTCCAGCTCTTGCAACCATACATTACTACTGGAAACAACATTGCTTTGACTATGTGGACTTTTGTTGGCAGGGTGAAGTCTCTATTTTTTATTATGTTCTCTAGGTTTCTCATAGCTTGCCTCCCAAGAATTAATTGTCTTTTTATTTCATGGCGGCAGTCACTATCTGCAGTGATCTTGGATCCTAAGAAGGTAAAGTCCATCACTGCCTCCATTTATTCCCTTTCTATTTGCCAGGGAGTGGTAGGGCCAGTTGCCATTATCTTGGTTTTTTTACTCTTGAATCTCTGGCCAGCGTTTGCACTTTCTTCTTTTACCCCAATCAAGAGGTTCTTTAGGTCTTCTTCACTTTCTGCCATTAGGGTAGTAGCATCTGCAGGACATCTACATTGGTAGTAGCATCTGCAGGACATCTGCATGGCCGACAGTCAAAACTAACTGGGATTCCTCTTAGTCACCCCTTTGGTACTCAGAATCATACAGATTTGGAGTAACAGGAGTTACTGTATTCTGGTATTGCTTTCAAAGTCACTTCCACTGACCCAGCCAGGTGGATTGTACAGTACCTTCTCACAGAATGAACAGAATAAAAGGGGGGAAAGTAGGAGGAGAAAAAGAATCAGCAGAGAGAAAATGTTGCATTTGATAGATGAACACCCGCCCGATAGTGCAAAGCAACAGATTGTTTCATTTACTATTTGTAACTTGCCATAAAGAATAGAAAGACTGTGTAGAGGTTTTTGGCACAGGAATGATTAAACTTTCCTTCACTAAACTGGGAGAGAGGTCACAGGGGAGACAAAGTATCGAGTTTAGCTTTTGGACCTCAGATTGATTCATGCTGCTCAGAAAGCCTAGATGGAAAAAGCATCCTGTTGACCTTCGGTGTTTCTGAGCAAGGGTGGGGGCGTGAGGAGAGAAAAAAAGTAAAATTCCAGGAAGGTCAAGGATTTCCGTTTTTTGTCCTTTGTACTACATGGAGAGAGGAGTGTGCCACATTGTTGGATTGAGGGATTAGGGAGGGTGACACCACTGCTGTGCTCTCTGGCAATTTGTTGGGACATGCACACACAATCTAGCCTGGAAATGATCAGCTTCTGCTTCTCCTTCTGATCCCTCTTTTTCAAAAGAGCTGCTTCCCTATAGAAAAAAAAATCTCTTTAAGTGATAATTTTTTTAAAAAGATACCACTAGCAGAGGTCTCATATTACAATAATCAAATGTCATTGGTAACATTACTTGCCAATATTATTAAAACAATTGCCTCTCAGTCCATAGTTTAAGAAATTGGTGTGTGTGTGTGTGTGTGTGTCAGTTTTTCCATGTTTTGTTCACACCTTTGTGATGCTATCAGTTGAATTCAGAGTAGGAATGCTTAGAGGAGATCTTTGGAAATTAGTGAGACCAAGCTATGATTAATTTAAGCTCTAAAGATTTCAACAGGTCTGCATGACTAACTCTAGAACTAGTGTTATTCTTTCCCGGTTGCTTTGAGAATACAAGGGTAGAAGCAGTTGGAAAGTGACTTGATTACATGCTTTCATCCTGATTGAATGGTAGATTAGCTGTCAACTATATTTTATAAAAACCTGTCTTCTATTTGGAGAATATTTGGATCCATCTTATATTAGAGAGTCTAACTTTTACAGATGGAACAGGGGTCTTCAAGTTACCTATTGCTCCCCGCCACTGGGACCGAGACTGTAGGGAGGTGCGGTTTGGTGGCAGAAGGGTTGGGTGTGAGGGGGGTCTCTCTTTGACTTTGAGTTTGTGGTTTGTTATTTTGTTTTGCATTATTGAACTTGTTTGACTCTTATGATTGTTAGGGTAATTTTGATATTGTATTGAATATGTTTTTGATAATTCATACTGTAACTGTATTTTGTGCAATTAGAACCTGGAAAGGAAATCTAGCACATAAATTGTCACCTGCTCAAAGTCTTTGGTAATATTCTGATACAATAGATATCACCATTCTGATACATATCACAATTACTCTGTGTTTTCCTTCTCTTGGCAAGTATACACATTTTTATTCATATAGTTTTTGAGTATCTAAGCTGTGCAAATCTAGAATTGGCACTTGACAAGCTAGGTGCTCTTTTTAATTTATTTGTTTTTAAAATCTTTTTTCAAAATTCCAGTAAGTATTTCTTTTTTAATTGCATTTGGTCCTTTAAACAAGAGTCCTTGTTTTTCATGAGATATGATTCTCAGACAATTGACCTCTGAAATAATGGTCTGGACAGGTAAATAAAACTACATATGCAAGCTTATGTAACCAAGTGGGAGAAAGAGGGACATAATTTTTTCCTTGTCCAGAAGAGTCACTGCCTTCTATTACTTGAACATGAATTCCTTGCAGGACATGGTGTGTGTGTGTGTACAGATATGTGTTCATGCACATGCACCATTATGATTATGTCTTTATTAATTTAAGTGCAAATATGTCCCAAGCTGAACTCCATTGTGTCCAATTTACAAAATTCATTCTTATATTTCACTGTTTTAGTATTAAAGAAATATGTAGTTTCAGCCATTTCCTGTTCCCTTCTTTAAGTGGTTTTCAAAATAGAGTATTAACAAGACAAATACAGACCAGATTTTAGCACAGTTTTAAACAAGATCTCACAGCTACCAGACAATTGTACATATGAAAGCATCATTTGCAAGCACACTATGTGCCACTGTGATCAGAGACTTAGGATTCTGAGGGATAAGAACCCCCTCCCTTGGTAGGCATGCATGCTATTCACAGTTCTAAAATACTTTTTGAATTATTTACTTCCTTCATTTCAGGATTGATGGTAGTGAGTGGAGACCTTCCTGCAGGGCTCAGAAAGCCTGGGCATCATTTCTTGATGATTTACCATAAAAATGAAAAACAGGGTGGATTTGTCCCAGCAAAAACAACAAATGAGGCTTGTGGTACATGAAGGTGGACACAGTTATTATGGCACAAACTCTTGTTGTCTGCATGTGTTGATGTGATTGTGCACTCTCAAATATCCATGCCCCTGTTCATGTTTTCATGACAGTGGCATTTACATCAACCTTCACTTTTATTTTATTTTCAGTTTGACTATATTTCAGCTAAATGATGGTAGGTACCATAAATGTAGATATGCAGAATACTTGCCTGGTATACCAACTATTTGCAGATAATCAATGGTTTGCTGTTGTTTTATTTTTTTAAACACTGTCAAACTCTCATTCAGTTGTCAATGTCACTCTAGAGGCATTTTAGTGATAAGGAAGTAAAGCCTGAATTTATGAAAAGGGAGGAAAAGTTCCCAAGTCATTTCTGGTGAATGAGTGATTCTTTAACACAGATAAATTTTATCTAAACATTTAAGGGTAGATAAATAGTATTGCACTCTTTTTAATGGGCTTTCAAAGTTTAGTCAAATACATTCCAAAATCTTAGCTTACAGATCTTCCTGAATGCAGCCTCTTTAACATTTTTTGCCTAAATAGAAACCTCCATGGGATACAAGGTAGTCAGAAGACTGTGGGGAAAACCTTGGGGGTAAACTAGTACCTTTGGGGAAAAACATGTCAGATGCAGGCATTTAAGAATGTCTCTTGGGCTGTTTGATCAAGCTGAGAAGGAAAGGAATATCTAAGATATGCTTTTAGAAAAAAAGTTCTCTGTTTAGCAAAACCTGTCATTAAATTTATAGTAAAAGCTGTAGTTCCATACTATTTAATGAATGTTTTGACATAAAAATTATACTTCATAAGAGCTCTCTTCTAATATGATATAGGAGTAGTGTTGACCAGAAATAACCTTGGCAGAGAAAGGGAAGAAAATTAGAAAGGTGACTTTGTAACATTTGCACAGAGCAGGGATCGGCTGCTACTTCTCAATGGGTGGAACTAGGAAGGGCAGGTAAAGCCTGTCCTTAGGAGAGGTTCAAAGCATGGACACTAGCTAATAGCACCATTGTCTAGCCATAGTAATAGCTTGTCAGAATTACTCTTTGAACTGTAGGTATGCAAAGGCTTACAAGTTTAACTCACATGTCTCTAGATACAAAATAATGCGGTGGTCACTGAATAACTGATAAAGATATCCTATTTAACTGCATGCCTATGATCTACAAGCTTCTAGCCTGTGCCCAGGATTAACATATCAATTCACAGCAGCACTGAAGAGTGTGATATAGCCAAAGAACCCTGCAAAACAACAACAGCAACATAGAAGAAAGCTATTATCCTTACAAAACAAGGGAGGGGAACTTGTTGTATGAGATTACACACCGGCCTGTGCCCTGGAAGGGACGTTGCCAGCTCTGGAAGGAACGCTGCCAGCTTCGGCATTGGTGGAGCTACCACACCCCCGGGCTTCTGTCTCCACACCACCTGAACTGAGAATGCAGGGAGGAGCTGCGCGACGAAGGAGAGCTTGGCCGGCTCCAGCAGCAGCTGTGTGTGAGCGGTCACACCCCCGAGCCCCTGCCCCCACACCATCGGGGCTACAAAGGCTGGGGAGTGTGGCGCAGCTGGAAGGGACGCTGGAAGGGATGCTGCCAGCTTCAGCGTTGGTGGAGCCACCACACCCCTGGGCTTCTGTCTCCACACCACCTAGACTGAGAATGCAGGGAGGAGCTGCGTGGCGAAGGAGAGCTTGGCCGGCTCCAGCAGCAGCTGTGTGTGAGCGGCCACACCCCCGAGCCCCCGCCCCCACACCATCGGGGCTACAAAGGCTGGGGAGTGTGGCGCGGCTGGAAGGGATGCTGCCAGCTTCAGTGTTGGTGGAGCCACCACACCCCCGGGCTATTGCTCCCCGCCACTGGGACCGAGACTGTAGGGAGGTGCGGTTTGGTGGCAGAAGGGTTGGGTGTGAGGGGGGTCTCTCTTTGACTTTGAGTTTGTGGTTTGTTATTTTGTTTTGCATTATTGAACTTGTTTGACTCTTATGATTGTTAGGGTAATTTTGATATTGTATTGAATATGTTTTTGATAATTCATACTGTAACTGTATTTTGTTGTATTATTTGTATCATATTTTATATTGTTTGGCATTTTTGTTGTAAACCGCTTCAAGTTCCCTTTATGGGGAGGAAAGAGGTATAAAAGTCTAAACAATAAATAAATAAATAAATAAATAAATAAATAAATAAATAAATAAATAAATAAATAAACAGTGTGGTAAGTGCACACGTGAAAGCTGCAGTGTAACAAGCTCTGACGAGCTACACATTCCTCATCTGTTATAAATCATGCTTTAGTGGGACTGCAGTGGTTTAGTGGTTAAGACACTGAACTTAATGACTGGAAGTTTGGCAGGTCAGCAGTTTGAGACCTGAGTGCTGCATGATGGAGTGAGCTCCCATCTCTGTCCCAGCTCCTGCCAACCTAACAGTTTGAAAAACAAGAAATTGCGAGTAGGTAAATAGGTACTGCTTCAGCACTCTGTGAGCTCCGGCATCTCAACATGCTTTCCATATGACCATGGAAACGTCTTCAGATGTACACTGTGCTTGCTCTTTGATTTGTAAACAGAGATGAGCAGCACCCTTTAGAGTTGGACACATCTGGCTTTTTGAGCAAGGGGGACTTTTTCACCTTTACCTTAGTCCTGCTTCATGTCAGAGGACCTTATTTAATAAATCCAAAGAACAGATGGCTGTCAAAGGATGACTGGTAACAGTCTCTGAAGCCAAAGAAATGCTAGACAAGTCACACTTTTTAAAAAAACTTTTTCATTAAAATGAAAAAACAAAACAAAACTCTGTGCTACCTGATGCTGACAGGACTGGAAACTGTGCATCTGAGGGAGCTGACTTGTGATATGTTTAATGTTGACAGTGATAGTTTAGAATGAAGAAACACATGTTAATCCCTTTTTGTTGGTGTGCGAAAAATGTAATAGAATTGTTTTGTACATATTTAGTTTTTGCTTCTTTAAAAGGAGCTAAAAGTTAGAGATTACTTCAACTTCAGGATTATCTTTCTCACTTTCCCCATTTAGCCCCACTCTGTTTCCTGTCTGAAAATGCTGAGACTTTTGGTAGAGAGGGTTTCGTAGTGTTTGGCCTCTGAATAATGCAAAATCAAAGTCCTCTAGAGGCTGGAATGGAAAGTTAGAGCTTCACTTCCATGTGAACACTGAGCGAATCACAAATATCACAGCTTCTCTTTTCTTCTCTGTGCTTGTAATAGTTAGTAAAAGGAAGGACCATAACTGTGTATGCATGTGGTGCAACTTTTATTTGTTATCATGCCATTAAAGACAGACAGCATGTTTACAGTAGACTGAGTCAGAATAAAATGACATGTTGTAGGCTCTTATATATGTTTTTCTACAGTATATGTTGGTCATAGCATAAGTGCGATGGCATAAAATCCAGTGGTGGGCATCAGCAGGTTCGCACCAGTTCGCCAGAACCAGTAGCAGAAATTCTGACTGGCCCCATTCCATCCAAGTTTTGAAATAAAGTAGTCCTAATTCGGGTGCAACGCAGGGCTTTCCCCTGGCCACGCCTACCATATCATGCCCACAGTGTGGTAGTAAATTTTTTGGGAGCCCACCACTGATAAAATCCCAGTGGTAAATTCCTGCTAGTTAATGAGCTGCCTCTCAGAACTCCTGTCTTGCATCATCTTGCATGGCTCACATGCAATTTTATGATGTATTAACTTGTGACATTTTCCTACTACAATTTAAACCATTGTATGGAGCCCCAGAATAACAAACCAGTAGGATTCTGGATGTTATGCTGCTTTGTTACTATTTTAATATACACGTACTTATATGTTTTCTTGGAGTTTAAAGGGCCCAGAAGAAGGAATCATATAGTCTGGAACATGTTGGGCAAAATGAGCAATTCAAGCCTGTTTACAACTGTTTCTCTCTACTGTGTTTTTGCTTTCTACTTCAGCTGTCAAATATAAATCCCTTTTTGTGTGTGTTTCATGCTCATATAAACAACCTTTTATATTCAATGGAGGTGAGAGAGAAATCATACCTGCAGAATGTGCCTCCAGATACTGTTATGCCCTTTGGCCACATACTTTAATTGTCTTGTCAGTGTTAGCATGAGAGGGATCCAGTACATATGCCAGGACGAGACCAGTAGGTACAGTTTCCCTTCTCACTCTGGTACTTGTCAGGAAGAATGTAATGACATGTCAGTGCATTATGAGTTTCTTCAACCAATTCCTTTTGCTTTCTGCAGGGGAAAACTCTGGTGGGGGAAACTGTAAAACCATGTATCACCCATAATCAGTCTGCTCTGAAGCTGGATACTTTTACCTGCTTTTGGAGTGGCAGGTCACCTCAGCCATGGCTTAAATAAGCACAGACACCCACGAGTAGAAAAATGTTTTCTTTGACAAGATCTTAAATCATGTACCTGCATCCTGGCATTGCTACAATCCTAGAAATTGCCTTCTAGCAGCATTGAGAAACACAAGTAATAACACATTGCATTAAGAGTAAAGAGTTGGGGGCCATCACTTGGGCTAATTAGAAGTCCACAGTTACTTCACAGTGCACATCAGTATATCTTGGGGACAGCTGAGCTGCCTATTGACTGCCGTACAGGCTGCTCAGAGGGTCAGGTACTACTGGTTTTTTTCTGAATTTGATGGACAAACCAGAATAAACTATCTACCTACCTACCAAAGACTGTAAGGTAGACAGTTATTCTCTCCAATTTATCTGTCATGATTTGCAGCTGCTCCTCTAAGTCCCGGAGGTCTGGACCCTCACCCTGCTGTATCTGCTAAGCCCTACCTGAGAACTCAGGGGGTTTCAGACATTCATAGGCTCCACATGGAGACCCTGGCTGGCTTAGCTATATAAGAACCAGCCTTTCCTTCCAGAAACTGCCTCAGCAATGGAGGGTAGCAGATTTGTAGTTGCTTGGTTCCTGGATTGGTTTTCCTAAGATCTCCTGTCTTGTTCCTGCTCCTGAAGACTCCCTGCTTTGTTCCTAGATTCTGTGGAGTGTTGTTGCACATTGTCTGGCTCCTGGAAGTCTGTCCTCACCTTGCTCCAGCCCCTGAAGATACTCTGCTTTGGTCATCTGACTTCTGGTTCATTTGGACTATACTTTCATCATCTGGACTAATCCTGCTTCCCTGACTTGATTTTGTTTTGGATTCTTGGCTGAGATATGGTTACTGTTCATCCTGTTACCTGTTTGTCCTGGGCTCTGGCATTTGTGCTAATCTGCCACCTTCCCATGCCTTGGACCCTGACATTATCCAACTGATCTCTGATTCTTTCCTGTTGCCTATACAACTAACAGATGGGACAAGAAGCTGCATGGTCATTGTCTCCCCAACCATCAGATAATTTTATGTACAAGAAAAATCAGATGGGTGGCATGCATCAAACTTAAAGTCTAATGAGGTTTTTTATCACCCATGGAGCCTGCAACACTTTCCAGAAAGCTCATACTGTAAAATCCCTTAAAGGCAGGGAACACTGTCTGTCACAAAGCATCACAATCCACAATCTCACCAGCTAGTGAGCTCAGTATGAGGCTGAAGCAACAGTGTCACTGGGTTCCTGATGTGCCTCCAACCCTTCTTGGGAGATAATTCTGTTTATATAAGAAATGTTGATGTAGGTCATCGTGGGTGAAGTGTGATTTTCAAAATGTGATTGAATGGCAACCTCCATCAAGTCCAGCCAGCATAGACAATGGTGGAGAAATGATGTCAATTGTAGTCCATATATACCTGGAGAGCTGTACTTTGCCTCCATCTGATTTACACCCTTTCCAAGAAAAATTGTGATAGAAATCAGTAGAAGATAACATATCACGACCATTTATATCAGGGATTCTCAACCTTTGGCCCATGGGCTGAATGCAGCCTGTGGCACTATTTCATGTGGTCCACCACCACCTATACCACACCAGGAAGTGTCATGTGGTGGAGGAAGGGCAAAATGGCTGTCCAGCCCCTGAAGCTGTCTGAGGAAACATGACCCAGCCTCTTGCTTAAAAAGGTTGAGAATTCCTGATTTATATGATAGAGCCTGATCACTTCTGTAGATGTTATGCTCTTGCAATGCACAGTTTTTACATCTTTTCTCAAGACTGATTTTGCTTTGTTCTGAAGGTAAAGAAGCAGCATGAATTCAAAGCTATTTTGGTTCATTTTAAAAATCTTTAGTAAAAATGCTCTTCTTTTTCTTGTTCTGTCATATCCAAATCCAAATATTGGTGATCCTCATGGTGATCAGCGATAAAGACTGTCCTGAGAATATAATGCTGTGGCCTTTCATCTGCCTTGTGCATCACAGCATAACACCCATACCACTGATCCAGTTCTGAGAGTCACTTTCTGGTCCTGAGCCCTTTTGGCACACAAAGTCCTCATCGGCCCCAGGACAGTATTGATGAAGCTGCTGCCCTCAATCAAGATGGATTCAAGTGGGATTTAATCGACTTGGGGACCATCACCCTTCCTGTGAACTTTGGCACCCAAGCCGTTAGTCCTAAGGGTTGTTAACTGCTGCCTGACACTCAGCGTTGAGTTGCCGGCTGTATAGTCTGCTCTATTACCATAGAAGGATAACCTGGCCAGACCAGAGTAAAAATGCTCACAACACAAAAATATAGAAGATATTCTATGTCAATTACATTTTCAAAATTTCTTGTAGAGGAACAGAATTCCTTTCCTAAACTTCTGAAACTCAATGATACTGTTTTTCCTAGTTTTTCTACACCACCTGTCATCACTACTCAATTCAACTTCTCCCTTCTGTCGCCTTTCCTACATTATTGTGGTTATTGTGTAGCATGGAAGATGTTGTTAGATACAACCTTCCAGTATATACCTCCAAGAAAACATAGCCTGCACTTTACCTATGTATGTCCTACATAATTCCAGTTTGGTTCTCTTCTCTGATTCACTACTTCTTTTGCAAAAACACAAATGAATCAGCAGTGACCACTCTGCTCCTCGTTTGGGTGATATGCTGAAATTGTCATCCATAATGAAATCTTGATACTAGTATGTAGATAGAGAATGAACTCTAATATTTTCTAATAAATCTATGACAACTATTTGTAACAATTATATTTGTAGTAATACAATAAACCAATATACAGGTTAATGATCCCTATGATAATAGACGTCTAAAATTCTACCAGTCAGTATATACTAAAATCACAAACAAAATATGCATGAATTACATGTCCACTTAACAATAAAGCCTTCCGAGCCTTGCACAGAGGTTAATCTCATAATCCTTGTATTATACTATCTTTCAATTAAAAAAATCCAGGGTCTATAAAACAATATAACCATGAATTCACAATGGAACAGAAACAATTAGTAAAACAGCAGGTAAAGTGGTAACATAAAAATTATACCAGATATAAACAAGGCTGTGCTGTGAATTTTAAAATGTTTTGCTTAGTGCCCAAAACGTTCTAACATATGTGCTAAATGAGTCCCTCCACAGAATCAGTCTCTTAAATGAAACCAGGCTTTATCTAATTAATAGGCCTCCAAAATGCCCATGCAAAGAGTACAGGATGTTAGTTCCCTTGTTAACCCCCAAGTGGAAAAGATCTTCCTTCTGCATCATCTCAATAAGACCTTTCAGCATCAGAGGCAGTTTTTATTCTATCTAGATTGCAACTTATAATACTTATATAGCTGAATATAAAAAAGGATAAAGTTATTGTTTTTGGATTGCCTTATTATATGGTTTTCTCCAAGGAAGGAGACTCTAAGGAGTGTGGTAACTAGAGGACCCTTGCATTAATTTCCTATAAAAGCAAAGCAATGCCCAACAAACACTGTGACCATATGTGAATGAGAAACGATTGTTATTAAAGTAGGATTCCAAAAAGGAAGCGGCATTAGAGATTATATTGCAAATATACAGTGCATGCTAACAGTGCATACCAAATAATTTCAAAAGAAGATCTGACAACACTATAATAATAATAATTTCATTTCAGAAATTATTCTGGGTTGAAAGGATTTTTGAGGAAGAAACTCTGGTCAGGGAACACCCAAATGAGGCTCCTTTCATGTCCCCAAGAACTGGAACAGAGACAAGTGCTCAATCCATCATGCAGTACCTGGGTCTCAAACTGCCGACTTGCCAGCCTTCCAGCTAACAAGGTGAGCTTCATAACCACTGAGCCACTTCTGACTACACTACTGTATTCCCATTTACTGTGTCTGGATGTGAAAGCCAGAATAACAAAAGCTGATAGGAAATAATTGTTTCCTTCTCAATATGGTGCTGGAAGAGAGATTTGTTGATCTAGGAGCCCTAGATCAAATAAAACCTGAACTTTCTCTAGAAGTGACAATTACAAAACTGAGGCTATCATACTTTGGTCACATGCCGTGGTAGAATTCAATTTTTTTACTACCTACTCTGTGGACGTGGTATGGTGGGTGTGGTCAGGGGAAAGCCCTGTGTTGCACTTAAATTAGGACTGTTTTATTTCAAAACTTGGATGGGTGGGGCCAGCCAGAATTTCTGCTACCGGTTCTGGTGAACTGGTGTGAACCTGCTGAATCCTACCACTGGTCACATCATGGAAAGACAAGACTTACAGGAATACCCCAATAATGCTGGGAAAAGCTGAAGGCAAGAGGAAAAAAGAAGGCTAAATATGTGACAGAATGGCTGAAGGAAGTCATGGTCCTGAGACTACAAAAGTTGAATAGGACTGACAAAATCTGGAAGTCATGCAATCATAAGGTTATTATATGTGAGGAGTGACTGGGTAGCATGTATCATCCAATATTGTAGTTTTGGAATACTATTCTTTAATTAGGTCAGTTCAGTTTCAATAGCATAGAATGGTCAGCATGACGCAGATGGCTAGAATGGCAGGATCAATGTTTCAGAGTCCCACAATACTCTGAGGAGCAACAAGCAGTAAATTCATCTAATGTGGTGACTTAATTTTTTCTAAGGCACATTTTCTGCTCCCTCACAACATGCTAATATCTGAAAAAACTTGTCGCTAATAAATAACTACTTTCCTTCTGTGGGAAAGAAAATAATTATGGTGTTTGAAAATGTGAGAAAAAGATCTTGTCTAATTATAGAAAAAACAAAGGTGTAGACAAGGAAAAAAAGAATTAACAGATAAGAAGACACTGAGATGTTGCATTTACATGCATATAAGACAGACGGACAGCCATATGATACCTCAAACCCCAAGTTTTATATCATTTTAATTTAGGCCAATGAAGTACCTAAATCCAACTTCACCCCAATGACATATCATCTGATTGTATGAACTGTGTAATGGTATTGTTCGTTAAGAGTAAAAATCTGTTTATAGTGCACTTGTAAGTTTATTTATTAAGGAGTAAGTCCCATTGAATGTAAGTGAGAAACTGTATTCAGAATTGGCAGGCACATCAGCTTTCATTTAGCACAAAGGGCGATGTAGCTTTTGCACATAAATAAAATTTCTAGTACTGTACTCTTTACTAACTTGTGGTTCATTTTTGCAAACAAGTATTTAGCAATTTTTCTATTATACACACATATATAAGATTAACTGTCTATTGTTCACAATGTTCCTTGAACATATGACATGTCATCTTAAATGTTAAGCACTGATATCATTTATTATGAGGTGCAGTTACAGCTATCAAAATGTTGACAGAACCTTGCAGATTTTATAGGCACAACTTTTTCCTTACAGCAACAGTCTGCCGAATACGTGATCACTAAATCACCAGCTACTACACCTCAAGTAAGTTATGAATTGTTCTTGATTTACAGCAACAGCTATCATTTCTATTTTCAGAACAGCTGGGAATCAGAGGAGGAATAAGACATATTCTTGGGGTATTGAGGTGGAAAGATGACATAAGACCCAAAGTTTCTAAAAGTCAATTTTCAAAGGCAGTTGCAGCTGGTGTTTTCCACTAGGTCTTTTAACATCATATATTGTTTTTCATTTGGAAATGTGGTCTTTTATGTTAAGTGCATGAATCTACACAGAGGTGTGTAAAACTGAGACCTGATTTTCAAAGGCATTGGATGTCTCTGAGTCAAGTGGTTCTTGATATCAGAATTTTGACGTACATGCTTATATATTGGCACAACTGAATGATCACATATGGTACTGGTTCATCTGCCTGTGTGTAGGCAGTCTAACATGGGCTTTGGAAGCGAAATGGAAACATGAGTCTTAATGGTAATTTACTATAGTTTGCATTAACATTTGGCATATTTGGGTATAGGAGTAATGTTGAAACACTTTGTGCTGACATAGTTACAAATCTATGCTGAGCACTTGCATGCTTATGCATTTTAGGATTAGTAATCATATCTTCCTTTGAAGCCAATGCCTGGATTGTAAATTTGGGTGCAAATAGTTGCTGAATGACTCCCTAGTGCCTAAAGTAAATATGCTGAAGGCTGAGCTCAGCTTAGGTGCCAACCTGTCAAAGTTGGTCCTAAATGCATATTCTGCAATCAGAACCATCAGTGGGAATTGATGAGGAGCCCATGAATTCAATCACCCATACTGGCTATTTCAGGATTTTAGCATTTTTATTATAATACGCAGTTATATATACCATTTCTTTTCTGATAGTCCATTGCATCCACTTTGTTCAAGACATGCAAAATGCTACTGATAGTCAATGAACTATTAGTTTCTAGTATTAAATACCTGTTTGCAAGCACTAACTTCTTCTTCTTCAGGTGCTGTATCCATTCCAGATTTTGGCTATCATCTTGGCGATAGTCTTCCAGTTCTTAACTCCTCAAAACAGTTCTTCCAAGGACATGCCACTCCACTCTCAGGTTCTTCAGCCATGAAGTCCATCTACAGTAAGTCCAAGGCCTCTCTTCCCAGGGATCTTTCCTTGCAGAGTGAGTTGGAATATTCTATATTTTATGCTATTGCTCAGCTGTGCTGGGCCCCCTGCAGCCATAAAGATCCTGCTGCGGGGCCGCCGCCAACACCAGGCACCTTCCCCCACCCCGGACTGGCTACAGGGGAAGTGGAGTCAGCTGTGCTGGGCCCCCTGCGGCCATAAAGATCTCACCGCGGGGCTGCCACCAACACAGGTTGCCTTCCCCCACCTCGGACTGGCCACGGGGGAAGTGGAGTCAGCTGTGCTGGGCCCTCTGCAGCTGCCGCCAAGCCAGCCTCGCTTTTGGGAGGGAGGCTTGGCAGGAACACCTGTGGCAGGACGGTCCCTGGACTCTTGGACTGGCCTCGGGGGCTGCTGCCAGCACTTTTGCTGCAGTCGAGCCACCCTCGCCTTCAGGAGGAAGCCTTGGATGCTTGCCCTTCCTCCTCTGGCCGGTTCGGCAGGATGGTGGAGGTGTGACTGGCTTTGTGAGGCCAGTGCAGCAGATACAAGAAGAACTCACTACCATCAGTATGGACCCCCCATGCTTGTCTGCAGGGTTCTTTCCCCACCATCGGACTTTCCCTGCGGCCCGTCCTCACTGTGAGGGAGATGGGGGAGCAGTTGTTCCTGGCAGGCTTTGTATGTTTTCTCTGCTTTTGTTACTGTGTTGCATTGCATAGGCTGACAGAATCTTTGTATTTTAGGGATCCTGTTGTACTGTTTCACAATACTGATATTGATTGATTATGTTGTATTTATTGGATTCATATTGATGTATTATTTTGTCATTTTGGATTATTATATTGTAATTAGGGGTTGTTTATTATCTTGTTATACTTTGTACCATTGTGGATTTTTCTGATTATTTATTTGGTATCTGTGATTATGTGTATCTTTATATTGTTGTAATTTGTATTATATTAATTTGTTGTAGCCACTCTGAGTCGGCCTTGTGCCTGAGTAGAGTGGGGTATAAATCCAATAAACATAAACAAACATATTCTCTCTCCCCTCCCAAAACCTGAGCCTATTCATATGCAGGGCCCGGCCAGTGGTGGGCTCATTTTTTTTTACTACCACGCTGTGGGCATGGTATGGTGGGCATGACCAGGGGGTAAGCCCTGCATTGCACCTGAATTAGGACTACTGTACTTTATTTCAAAACTTGGAGGGGCGGGGCCAGCCAGAATTTCTGGCGAACTGGTGCTAATTTGCTAATGCCCATCATTGGGCCCAGCCTGACCCTATTAACTATGTCTCAGGTAAACTGATTTTTACATGATTTGACTTACTAGTTGTTAATACTATGTTGGTTGCATCTGTTACATTAAGTAATAGCATAACTGCAGAATAATAAATAAAGCTGCAGAGGAAGAAAAGCATCAGTAACTGGAAATTTCTCCTCCTCCTCCTCTGTTGGAAATAGATTCTGTCTTCCGTGTCACAGAGGAAAGATGTTGGGAGGATCATTCATCCTTCTTCCCGAAGAACTTCCACTATACTGGGATGTGTTTTTTAGATAATTTCCCTTCGGGCCCTACCAAATAGCTCTTTGGCAGATAAAACTTCAGCCACATGAATCCAGTGATATTAGTATGTTTTATAATTAATATTTCAGTTATCTCTATAAAAGTAACATGGAAGCAGAAATTATTTTAAATTGATATTTTATGGTGAAGAGGTGGTGGGAGGGAAATTCAGAAATCAGGGTAATTAACCCCCCCCCAATTGAACATGGTGCAGCCTTGTTCTTGAACCAAATCTGAAAAGCTTTCCCTTTTCTGCTTCTGATGCCTTTTCTAGAATTTCTTTTTTTAAAGGGATCAAATTGTTATGTGGATTTCAGTTATCTAGGCAGTGAAACTTTCCTGGTGTAATGTATTTTCCTCTGAAAATAGGTCACTGGAGGCTCCCTGATATTTTGCAGAATTAACATTTATTTACAAATGTAGTAGTTGGGTATGGGTGATATATCCTGAAACCATATCTTGGCAAATGAATAGATTTAACTTCTCTCACAGCTGATCTCTGTGATGGCAGTGGGCCTCCCAACATGCTTTCAAGTCTCCAACACTATCTTTATGTCACTTTCTGATATTCAAACAGTCATCTTTATATAATATGAAATTACGACCTTTCTACAATGTCCCTTTGGTATGGGCTGGCCTGTTGTAAACAAGGTTATAGTGGTTGGAGAGGAGAAGTGATCTTTCATTTGGTATGATCCTAGTGTCCAGATGGCATACTGATCTTTTTATTTTAAAAAAACCCCTTCAGCTCCTTTTCCTGTTTATTGAACATTTCCTCTGTTCCTCTGCTTTATTGCATCAGAATATTAAAAACTTCCTTTTTCCCATCTGCAGAAAAGTAGAGGATGTGAATGGGTTTGTGTGTGTGTGCGTGTGCGTGTGTGCGCGCGCGCACACACACAGTAGATTGTTAGTGAGGCACTGAATCAGTTAGATCAAAATAAAGAATTATTTTCTTTTCTATGTATTGTCAATAGAAACAGTGGCAGTGGGCAACTGACCACAGTCAAGATTTAGACTGGCAATACATAGAAAGAGAAAGGATTTTTAAAAAATCTAACTGATTCAGTGCATTAGCAATCATCTGCCAAGCAGATTATTTTGTGGATTATTTTGCTTAATATTGTAATTTGTATTATTGTATTTACTTTAAACACTGTATTGATTATTGTATTTTGGAAACTGTATCTTGTATCTTATATGTAAACCCCTTGAGTTGTCCTGGGGTCATTTATATGTTGTTAGCCGCCCTGAGTCGGCCATGTGTTGAGTAGGGCGGGATATAAATTGAATAAATAATAATAATAATAATAATAATAATAATAATAATAATAATAATAATAATAATAATAATAATAATAATAATAATAATAATAATAATAATAATAAAGCACAATAAAATCAATTTCACTTCCCCTGCCCCACTGTAGACAAGCAGGAGGAAGTGTTTCATTTTCTGATGCTGTGAAGTGTCTTGTAAGCTGCTTCACCATACTGCAAATTTACAATGGAAGTAGCCTTTGACAGCTGCAGAGTTCTAGTTTAATCTCCTCCAAGTGATCATGTACACTGGAACCCACTGAACTACACCCCATCAACCAATGTCAAAATAGTAGAACCCCCTGACAGAGGCTCAGAAGGGTATATGGTAGTCTGCTCCAGCAACACACACTTAGACACTGGAGAAAAGAAAGGATCAACCCATTCTATTGGCACCTCCAAGAGTGGGACAAATGCCTGTATAGACAACCTTTGAGTTTCTTTAATACTGTACTGTACTAGAAATAACAGATCAACTTTTGTTGACATGGAAGGAAGAGGTACCAACTCCAAAAAATAAAAATAAAATAAAAATGCTCAGTTCTTAATTAAAAGGTGAGAAAATGTTCTTTCCTGTAGCGAGGCTATTCCTTAATAGCTTTGTATCTGAACATTCATATTGCAAATGAAGGTTATTTACAGTAAACTCCTAGCAACCAACCACCAAACAAAGCAGTCTCATTTGCAAAATTTAAAAGTGAGAAAGCTTGTGTTAGGATAGGATGCCCAAACTACGGCCCATGTGGTGAATATGGCCCCTGAAGCCATTCCATCAAGCTCGCGATGCCCTTGCCAAACCAGGAAGTGAATTTGGATGCTTCTGCACATGTGTGTGTTTGTGCATGTATGGCTATATTTACTTCCTGTTTCAGTGCGGACATCCATGTGCACGCACAGAAGCCTCTGTATTTACTTCCTGGTTTGGTACTGATGTTCTTGCGCATGGGCAGAAGCATCCACACTGAACCTGGAAGTAAATATGACTGCTTTTGTGCATGTGCAAAAGCCGCCGCCATCAGAGCCGCAGTTAGAGCCACCGCAACATATTCAGCTCCCTCCCATTGCCAGCCAGGCTTAGGGAGGTGGGAGCACAGCTGTGCCTATTCTCTGTGGTGGGCCGTCAAAAGCCACTGCCATTGAAGCCACCGGGAGCTGTCACAACACCTTTGGCTCCCTACCCTTGCCAGCCAGGCTTGGGGAGGTTGGGAGCACAGCTGTGCCTTGTTCTCCTCGGCAGGCCATCAAAATCCGCCGCTGTCAGAGTTGCCGGGAGTCACCGCAACATCTTCAGCTACCTTCGCTTGCCAACCGGGCTTGGGGAGGTGGGTTCTTCCCTGGCTTGCCATGGACGTCTGAGCCATGGGGCTCTGTCATGGACGTTGAGCCATGGGGCACCATCGTGGACGCTGAGCCATGGGGCTCTGTCATGGATGTTGAGGCATGGGGCTCCGTCGTGGACGTTTGAGCCATGGGGCTCCACCGTGGACGTTGGGTAGCTGAGGGTATTGTCAATTAGTAATTTTTCTTTATTTGTAATTTGTATTGGATTATGTATTGTGCAATTATTAATTTTCCCCCTTCTTCTTTGTAATTTGTATTGTATTATTAACTGTATTGGATTGTGTATTGTGTTATATATTTATGTTGTACACCGCCTCGAGTCGCACATGGTGTCAAGTGAGGCGGGATTTAAATTTAAATTTTAATAATAATAATAATAATAATAATAATAATAATGATGATGATGATGATGATGATGATGATGATGATGATGATGATGATGTACAGAAGTGTCTGCATTTAACCAGGAAGTAAGTATGGCTTTCACACATGCGCAAAAGCATCTGTGCCAAACCAGGAAATAAATATGGCAGCTTTTGCGCATGTGCAGAAGTGTCTGGGCCAAACCAGAAAGTAAATATGGCCATGCATGCACAAACATGCCCCATTCTGGGGGCGTGGTCTGGCCTGCTCAGATGTTCTGGGTTCATGGTCAGGCCCCTGGCCCAAAATGTTTGGGCACACCTGTGTTAGGACAATCAGATGCTTTTTATCATTCCAAGGAACACTATTTCTAAATGTGGAGCTGATTGTTTGGTCTACTTAGAGTGTCAATAAATTCCTAGCAGGACTAGTTCTATTTCCAGGCAGAGTGGGATAGCCACTCTAGTTAGCAGTTCTTGTGGAGTAGTTAGAAGAAGAAAATGCCACATTTCCCCCATTCCTTAGAAAGTGAATGATGTACAGTATGTGATATTGTTTCTGGTTAGCAGAATTTTTACTCACATTGGGATGTCTCTGTGAATGACATGCCAACTTATACATCAGCATGCAATTGTATAGGACACAACATGTATGCTTTCTGCTTTCAGGTAGTGAATTGTAGGATTTCTATTTAAGAGAAACTTTTGAACAAAATTAACTTAGTGTTCTCTTAGATTCAAACAGCTGGTTTCTCTAAGTTCATATTTTCAAACTATAGTAGTACAAGAAGATCAGAATAGATAAAGGAATGAGAAATAAATCATCCAGTGAACCATTATCATTCATTCTACATGGAGTTGAAAATAAATATCATTGCCTTTTTCTGACATTCACTACAGATAAATTGGAAATGTATATCATTCTTTAACATGGTAAAGAAACAAAAAGCACTTCCTATTATTCAATGATACACATTGATTTTTAAAATAATTATCAAGAGAAAAACAAACTAGTTCCCTGACTCGAAGCGTTGAAAGCATAATTTATCATCATGTTTCCAAATCATAAAATCCTCATTTGGAAGAAAAATAAAATGAAGGATTTTCAATTAGGTGAGGAGCAAAATCAGTGAGAATTGTCTGTGTCTCTGTACACTTCTGCTCTTGGGAAGAAAAGTCAGGAGACTGGGCATAGAACTCTTGAGGACATTGGAATCCACTTGAGAAATTAGCTCATGTAATGGTAAAGGTTTAAATCTCACTGGTGCCGTCCATGCTTTGCATACAGAATTATCTGTATTTACTTCTGTTGGATTGGGGCCGTGAAGCGGCCCTTGGGGTCCCGGAGGAGACTGGTCGAGTAACAACACGAGGCAAGATGGAGCGAAGACCAGTGGTTTATTGAGGGAAAATCATCATCATATATAGGAATTCAAGGCAGCGTGTGATAGAATCGTCATCTGACAGAAAATCACATCACCCATTTACCCGGGTTAATTGGGAACTTCTCTTGGGGAAGTTAATTAACTAAGGCAAATACTGACAGGGGAAATCCATTGTTCATGGCTTGCTCAAGAGTAAACATGGCCACTATTTGCACTAGGGCTTGGGCTACTCTGCAAGTGTGGAATTACCTAATTCCTAACTGGAGTTAGATATTCAACTTCCTCCTGCCGAACTGCCTGCCAGGTCAGATATGGGTGAATCAATTTTATGACTATTAATCCGCACCCCAATTTCTGTACCCGCAGAGGCCAGTGACCAGGAGCCTCCCTCAACCGGTGTAACCTCTGTCAGGGACAGTTAATGCCAATTGCGCCCGTGGACACCACATACTTCCTTGCATTTTGAAGTGGGGTTAGGAGAGATTCCTATCAGAAAACCTAACAACCTACTGCCAGGCAATGGAGATAAAGCTGAACCAAAACAACTGATGGTCTGGTACAACATTAGGCAGTTTCCTGTAGTAGAAACTGTATTAACTGAATGTTGTTCCAATTGACAATGCATCGAATAAGTCATGACTTAACTGAAACTATATTGATCCGGGTTCACTGATGGAAGTGGCTCCACCATTTGAACGGAAAGGTGTTAGCCCTCTCTTTCACAACTATGCCAGATGTACTTTTGGCCAACAATGGAGTATGAGAGTATTCACAGTTGCCTGTTCGATTATCCTGGGAAACTATAGTTAGGTTGGCATAACACAAATAGTGTAACTTTGGGAACCAATCTGGCTTAGAGTAAAAACAAACAAACCATGCTGTAGACATTATCTGTTGTATACTGAGTTGTGAGACTTAGCATGCAACTGATAATGAACAAATAATGAACAAAATAATGAACAAAATAAGGTAATGTAGCATGAGACACATCTACTTAATGGACACCAATCCCCTAGACAATGGCTAAATCAAGGAAAAGTTGTCTGCACACCTCTCAATCTCTAAATATTAAATCAGAAAAGGCTAGGCTAAACCTGTGTAAAGTAAAAACAACGTATCTTGCAAAATGGATGTCAGGTGAAGAGTATCTCCCAGCAGAACACAATTCTAGCTGGACCATCTGGAAATCAATTAATAGACCTTGAAGCATAGTAGGAAGATCAAAGACTAATCAAGTAAAATAGGGCTATTCGGATATAAGACAAATTATCTGTGAATATGGAAAAATTAAATCAAAGCAGCATTTATATGCATTTAATTTATGCCCCACTATGTGTACAAGATAAGAGCTAGCAAATGGCCAAGATAACCCTATTGAAGGTCAAAAATAGTCTAATTATTTTAACTATTTTAACATTTTAATTTGTTTTCAAATTTACCTATATTTCATATATGTCAAAAATATTAAACTGTGCAATGCTCTGATACGAATAAAGAAAGAGAGACGATTTGTCTCGGCTTGTTTTTGCCTCTTAGTACAAAAATAACAGGATTTTTTAAGTCTTCAGTAACACTTGAAAATTTAACAGCTGACAGCAGCACTACTACCCGATCAATACTTGGCTAAAATCCTATGATGACAGCTAATTGAAGATCAATTGATGAGAGTCTTGCATAAAAGAATAAATGTTTATCTTTTGGATTAAGACAAATATCAATCTCATTCAGATGTCTTCTAGTGATGTTATTGGCGCTGTCAGGACATAGCAGTGCATTGATTTTTCTTTTCTTAACAAACTTCATTGTCAGTCAGAAATTGCTGCACTGCTGGCAGGAAGATGTTAGCCATAAGATTCAATGGTCTACCTTTACATAACATTTGGCTATAATAGGTAACTTACTAGAGGACGTATTCATATCAGTAAACTTTCAGTGGCAGGAACACCAGATACAAAATGGACTGACTCCATAAAAGAAGCCACAGCCTAGAGTTTACAAGAACTGAGTAGGACTGTTGAGCATGAGACATTTTTGGAGGTTGCTTACTCTTAAGGTCAACCATGATGGCATGCGACAACAACAGCAGAAAATTTACAAATACCAGAGAATCATATTAAAACTTGCACTGTCCTAAACTAGTTAGTTTAGATTCGAAACTCACATTTCATATATTATGCCTGACAAGCTCTTAATTGCCTATTTCACCTCAAGCAATTTTCAGTGCGATCTTGTGCCTTATAACCTGTCTAATTAAACAGTTAAGGGGAAAGGGTATCTTTGACAGATGCAAAAGTAACGGAATGCAGGAATTCATTTGGTGATAACAGAAAAAGATAAAGAAAAGGTTCTCTAGATGACACACAAAGTTAGGAAGATTCTAGGAAAGAACCAGAAAAAATGTCAAATAGTAAAATATAGACAAATTTAACAACATAGCTTGTTTCTCAATTTTGAAACTTGTCTCATAGCTATGCTTAGATTTATGGTATATTATTTTATTGATTTTCTTAATATTAATTTAAAATAAGGGTCTCTTTTTTAGTTATTAAAGGTAAAGTTAAAGGTAAAGGTCACTCTTGTTCGAAAGCCAGTCCTATCCGACTCTAGGGTTCAGTCCTCATTTCTGTTTATAGATAAAGAGCCAGCGCTGTTTGCATCGCAGATGTTTCCGTGAACATGTGGCAGGCATACCTCAACCACGGAGTGCAATGAACGCTGTTTACCTTCCCACCAAAGTGGTCCCTATTTATCTACTTGCAATTTCTTGTTTTCGAACTACTAGGTTGGCAGGAACTGAGACAAAGATGGGAGCTCATTCCATCCTGCAGTACTCAGGAATTGAACTCTAACCTTCCAGTCTGTGAGCTCAGCATCTTAACCACTTGAGTCACTGTAGTCCCCTTATTTTAGTTAGGCAGATCCTAAAAAGACAGCTGCTCCCCAAAGAAAAGCTGCTTTGAATTTCTTTTCAGAATCAAGGGTACACATGAATTTATCTTGATTGGAAGGAACAATTAATCATCCGGTCTAGTGACATTGTATGCATGGAAGTTTGTTAATGTGATAATTTGGCACCTTTATCTCAATAAGATTCTAAAATAATATCTACATGGCTTATTATCATATTGTAGTTTCAAACACATTTCTATTCTTACAGTTAATAACATTCACTTATCCATTGGAGAACTGATCTATTGTCACATCACATTAATTATTCGCTATTTTTGCAAACTGGGTGTTCTGGGATTTGCATTATCCCATATTTTAACCTTTAAAGGAGTTTTTCTGCCTCGAACCTCTCAGAATAGCTGAAATACTTTACATGTTAATTCCAGTTACTTAGGGGTTCATGGATCTGTAGACATGTGTTGGTTTTATTCCAATGCACTAAAATTAAACCTTTTATACATTTAATTCTAGTATAGTTTGGCCAGAATCCAGTGGTTTATTTCTGCTGGATTCCACTTTTCCCCCCAACCAACAGTGACCTCTTTTCACTACTACAGTTTCCTATTCACCCTAAACTTCTGGTCTGGAAGAAAAAATCAAAACTCTACTTGGGCAGGATTTTGGCACCATAGAGAGTTGGAGCAGGAAAGGGCAAAGAAGAAAATCACTGGAAGGCAACTGCCATTGGAGATCAAAATACATCATTGATCTTGGCCTAGATGTGACAATATGTGGATGGTTATGGATAATCAAGAGCAGCTACAAAAGTAAAGACTTCCTCTTCCTATGAGTACAGCTGCAATTTAACCTGAGCAAAGGAAAGTACTTCTTTAAACATTGGAAGTAAAGCTAAATAAAGTGTTGGAAACAGCCGATCTCTTGCTAATGGCATGTAAATGCTTTCTTTTGGCTTGTATTCTGCATAGGTAACAAAGAACTAGTGACAGTGTTTCTGAGGACACCTGATAGCTCCCTTGCAGAGCACATGGCTTATATGATGGTTTAATTAATCACAAATAAAAATATACAGAAATAATTCAAATTTGGGGACATTAGTAGTGGAGGGATCGTGTTTATGTTTGGGTCTGTATTAGATGCGGTAATGTTGTATTGTTAACTTTGTAGAAATTGCCATTTTGTGGAGAATTCTTGTGTAATTTATTTGTATTGTTTTTCTTTACCTGTATTGTACTTACTGTTGGTTTTGTTTATATTTTGACTGTATATTGTGTTTTTGATTATGTTGTAATGCTGCCCAGAGTCGGCCATGTGCTGAGAGGGGTGGGGTACAAATTATTATTATTATTATTATTATTATTATTATTATTATTATTATTATTATTATTATTATTATTATTATTATTATTATTATTATTATTATTATTATTATTATTATTATTATTATTATTATTATTATTGTTATTATTATTATTATTATTATTATTATTATTATTACTACTCTAGCATACAGGGATCTCAGATAGCTGTGCTAATTAGAATATAGATTTAAGTCTTTCCAATATCTACTGGCATATCATGGGCAATATAGTAGCAATTCCTTCCCTTACCTCCTCCAGCTCTCTCTCTCTCTCTCTCTCTCTCTATATATATATATATATATATATATATATATATATATATATATATATATATATATATATATATAGAGAGAGAGAGAGAGAGAGAGAGAGAGAGAGAGAGAGAGAGAGAGAGAGATCTGCAGGATTTCTCTGCCGCTGAGAGCAAATTTTAAGGAATATATAGATAGCAGGGAAGAAAGAAATGGCTTCTTCCAATTTCCTTGGACTCTGCTCTTCTACCAGCTAAAGTTCAGTACTGAATACTGCCCAGAACTGGCTATGTAACTCTTTGATCTAATGCTGAATAATGCAGGATGACTTGGGAACAGTTCAGAAAGCAGGGACAAGGAATAACCTAGCAACATGCCAGATCTCAAGGATGGCCTGTCACTCAAGCAAGGTTCAGTTAGTTTCACATGGCCATTGTAAAAGGTGAATGGAATATGTAGCCATGTTGGAAAAAATAGTGAGCATAATATAGATTGCTTGTGGAAAGAAAGAAAAAACACTGACTGACTGCCCACCCGCCCTTCTGTCTACATAATCAATCTGATTTTGGTGTTGGCCATTTTCTTTCTTCTTAATATCCTTTTAGCACCTCTGCAAACAATCTGCTCAGACACTGCAGAGCTTTACAGAGCAGCCAGAATCTAAGAACCCTCTCAGCCATGTTTGTTGTTTCATGAATATATTTTCCCGTATCAGTTATATTTTTTATTGTGCATCTTTGCTAGATTTTAATTTATTTTTTGTTTTAAATAAAATCCTCCTTGTGAATAGCTCTGTCTGAGTGTGGTCTCCTCTGCTCAATTTGTCAAGATGTGCTATTGCCATCATTCAGAGATCCCTCACAGGTGTGTCTGTGATCATGTATGAGTTCATACATGGGCTCTTAGAGCATACCTGGCAACATTCCTTCAATCCTGTAGGAGAATTAGCCAACTCTTGGTGGAATTTATAGATGATTGGGTTTGTGTCATCTGTACATTGTTACAATTTTGTGTAATCTGAAGTTTGAGTCTTGGTGGAGATTGAATGATCAATGGAAATAATTTTCAGATATGCATCTTGATGAGATGCTAGTATTTCTTTTTCTTCTTCTGTGCCTAGGCCAGATGTGAAACTGCCAAAATGAAGTCACCTTTGGTGAGTTCATTCTGAAGTTCCCTTCACCTGACCCAGTATAAGTAAGATTAGCCAGCAACAGAAAGTTGAGGTTACCAGGGTATGTCCAACCGTCATTCAAAAATACCACAATCTTCGAGGAGGTTCTTTCTGTGTATCCCAGATGTTAGTAGAAAGAAAATCATTAAAAAGCAGTTGAAAGAGATTTGAGAATTTTTTTTGTGGCATGCCATCACATTGATTTGATTTTATGGCAACCATCTTCCAAAATATTTAGACTTCTACTCAGAAGTGGCTTACCTTTCCCTTCTTAAGTACTCTAGAACTATGTAGCTGGCTCAATCACACGCATGTTGGCTTATTTCCTGCATGGTACAAGGGAGCAGCTAGTTACCTCTCCTCATTGAGTTACCCTGTTTGTTAGTTGGAGATTAGGGCCAAATAATTCCAATTAGAAATAAAGGTACATTTTTTCCCTAACTAGATAGATCAAATCCCACAAAGACATATAGAATTCTGAACATAATGTGCAGTTCTTATAAGAATTAAATTGTTTTGTAAACATGTGTTTTCATCAAATTAAGTAAGCTGGGATAATTAATTATTGCCTCAAGGAGAAATGAGGGCCTGCATAAGACAAGATAGCTTTCAAGAAAGAGACTAAAATAATTAGCATATGGGACTATGTGTCTAATGGCTGGTAAAAAAAGAGAGAGATGTTTTTTGCTTTATGTGCTTATTAGCATAAGTAATAATATGTTGTAATATCAAAATAAAGTTTTGTGGAACATGAATAAAATTTAGTTGCAGTTATTTAGATTATCTTAGTTAGAAGTAGGGATGGATAATAACTTACTTTCAGCTCACTTTCAATTATAAAATTACCAAAATGTGCAAATCTCTTCATGTTTGAGATTTATTAGTGTGAGAGAAATGAGAATTAACAAATTCTTACATCTAGGTCCAGAACTTTAAGCATTTAGTTCTGAAAAATATTGGTTTAAATGTCCATGTATTCAGCCATTTAGCTCAATTTCTGAGATATTCCTAATTATTTTAATACTTGTAAAGCAAGCAGGTATAACAATCCTTTTCTTGCTTAGTAACAGATTGAATTTGATTAGTGTGCATAAGGATGTATTTAATTTCAGTTTTGAAAGGATTTCTTTATGTCTTTAAACGTCATATGCTGGATGGAAATAAAGTGGAGTATAAACAAATTCAAAAGTAGCAGTAAGTGAAGCAAATTTTGACTTCTCATCTACCTGGAGTGCCTGTTGGATTGCAAACTCAACCTACCTGGCCACTGGCCACTGGCCACTGGCTTCAGTTGATTCGAGTAGGGGTTCTAGTCCAGCAATGTCTGTTTGGAAATGTTCCTGATTTATTATTAAGTTAGTAGACCCTGATGAATGTGTTTCTGAGACAACAAACACATTCATACTGTTTAAAGTACCTGTTACTGACTTATCCATGATATTCATTGACTCAGTAATACTAAATTGGGTATGAAGTAATGAATTAGAATCAGACAAGCCATGTCCCTAATTAATAGTGATTCAATTAAAAGAATCACTTGTTTGTCTGCTGCTTTTATTTAGATTATTAGCTTTAAAAGGAACCAATTAAGAGTAATTTAGAGCTGGTATTAAATTTTAACTAATTGGGTCTCAAACTAGGGTCTAGCTGAGTTCATTGTAATAATTCCTTTTTAAGAAGTATCAGTAATAGATAACCACTACACTGGTGTTTATGTATAGTTTAAATGCAAGTATATGGAGTCACTGCGAAGAAACCCTCTGATTTGTTGTTCAGTCGTACAGTTGAGTCCAACCTTTTGTGGCCCCATGGACCACAGCACCCTTCTGAAATTCTTAGTGAAATTATACAGGTACTGTACTAGATAATGGATACCAAAGACATATGAAGGAGAATGCAACTGAAAATCAGTGACTAAAACTGCTAGCTTTTAAAAATCCTGACAAATATAAACAAAGATCAAGACAAGAAGTGGGTGACTGATAGTCCATGGGACACATGTGGCTCTAGGCTTGTTTTGAACATGGCTCCTGATGTCTTCCACTTTGCCTGGGCTGCAGTGAGATAGATGACATATGGTCTTATGGATAAAATATCAAAAACTTTTCCTTGCCCAGGATGAAGAGATCTGTTGGACATCACAGATTGAGTTGGACCCATGTCTTCAAATGTTGTCCTTCTGGTCCTCTCTCTGTCTTGTAAAAGCTCTGTGTTTGTGTCTGTCTGTATGTATGTGATCCTCTGTGCCCTCCGTGATGAAGTGGACTTGATCCATGAAAGCTAATATTAAAAAAACAGCAGTTGGTTTGCTTTGTTTATAATTGAAACACAGACTAGCATGGCTGCTATTCCAAAAAAAATTAACAGGAATAATTTACTCTTGAAGGAATAACAACTTCTCCATGAAATAATGTGACTCCTGATTTCAAAATGATTGTCTGTTCTGTAACTAAATGATAATGAAATCTTAACACACACCCCCTAAGAAATTATAAAGCTATGGTTTCAAATTGGAGTATTTTATCTAAAGTCTAAACTAGCACGTTAAACTTCAGCACCATGGCCAGCTCAATGGCTACAGTGGGGATATTTCATTTTGTAGGAGTACTCTGCTTCAAAGAATGTGTAGATGGGAGAGATATTTTGAACCTTTGACATTCAGCTTCATCGAAACATATTCTCCATGGCTTCTAAAGTTGAATTACTGATGCTGGTCATGTTCCCAACCAATCTGGAGTATTTCCTTGAAGTCTGCCTTCCCACAGAGAGTTGAAATTAATATACAGCAATCTGGGAGACTTTTTTAAAAGAGTTATCCAATTTAAACTCAGATTTAAGGAGATTGCTCACACCTGTCTCTTTTTATCATAATCCACCTCAATTGACAGTAGAAAGATACCCATCTGGTTGGTAAGAAACTTGAGTTGATTAAAGAAGTGAAGGACAAATGGGTGCAACTCTGGTCAAAGATTACCAGATAAGCATGAGGCCATTACATGTGATGCCAACTGGTATTATACATCTGATATGGCACTGTCTATAACCTTGTATGTCAAAACCATTTGGTGCAGTCCTGTAAGATTTATGTCAATAAAACTATATGGTAGAAATGCAAACTATTTGTATATATACATATTTTGTTTATGTGTAAAATAACATTACATTTACCCCAGAGACTATTAAATGAAATGGCTCAGTACAAGTTTCATGCAAAAGGACTCCTATGCTTTATTTACGCAAAGCTGACCGTTATTTTCTTTTTGTATATTGTTAAGGAAGATTTTTAGCCTTTCTTCCACTTAATAACAAAACAAAGCCTTTGCAATGGAAACCCAGAATAGAACTGGCAGGAAAATCAATGAAAAGGTAATTTTAGAATTATAGCATCCTAATAACTTTGTGAGCTGCTCTCAAAAGGAAGAACTGGAAATAAAACTTGTGTTTGCTTTTTTTTGGTAAAGTTCTGAGATTAACCAAGCATATAGAAATCTGATTCCCTAAAGTTTAATAGCAACCTAAATATTAACATTCTATTTCAGTGCCAGGTCATGTTCAGAAATGTTCTTGTTTACATCTCTTTGTATAGTTTGGATCTTTGAATCTCTTTGCCAGATTATCATCTACTGCCAAATACTTAATGTGTGTCTACATAAAAACAATGCAACATTTACAAATACATTTGCCATCAAGCTAAGTTCGTGCCATCCTGTGAAAGTAGGATTATGGAGTATTCAACAAGCAATAGCTTTGTTTTTTATATCAGACAGCTGAAAAGTGTGTTCTATTCATCTGCTCTAGCCACACACACACACCCATATTTTGAGCTTTGAAAGATATTCAGATTCTCATTTATGGCAACCAGGACAAAGATCTTTGCCCTCCTTATTGCGTATCTGTTTACTTTCTTCAACAGGTTCAGTCTTAACACAAGAGGAGCTGGTTTATTCTCCCACCCTGAGCTTTTAGAAATCAAGAGGGCAGCTGCAATAGGGATCAGTAAACATGGTGGTAAGGAGATGTACACAATCTTTTTGGCATGTATCAATTGATTAATGTGGGGAAAGCTTAGGTTCTGAGATCACTGTGACAGATTGTACTCCTTTGCTAGGTATAAAGAGGACCTGATCCACAAAAGCTAACATTAAAATACAGCAATTAGTCTTTAAACTGCTACAACATTTTTGTTTTCTCCATGGAAAGTTGTAACTATCCCACATATTTGCTGTGTGCAACTCAACACTTTCTGATGATGAGCCTCTCCATGTTTACTGAGGCTGGGCCTTGAACAGAAGGCACATCTCCTGAATCTTGGGCATATTCAAAGTTCTATCGACTTGGAACAGCTTACCAGAGCAATTGAGACACTCTTTGAGAGCTAATACCACTTTTACATTATAGTAAAGTGATAGGATAGGATTACCGTATGTTGAGGAAACATACAAGGAAATAATGAACAAATGCTGTAAAACCTGTGTCCTGTGCTCAAACCTACTTTAATTAGATTGATAAGATCTAGTCATAACATGAAAGAGCATCTTCATACTGTTTGACAGACAAAGAGGGGGCCCAGGAGGCTTACAATTATTATTTAACAACATAACTGTAATCATTATCCTTTCAATAGCTGCTGGTTTTTATTTAGCCCCTGCTATTTTGACTGTCTGAAAAATTGTTCTGTCTTGTGTCATAACAATTAAGATGTATCTGCAGTCATTTTTCTGCTGAGTTTTGCTTTCAAACTTCTCTGTGTTAGACAACTTTGCTTCATGTTTTAAGGCAAAGTTGTATTATCCTGTATTACAAGACAATGTTGTCTTACCCTATAATATGCTCTTTTTTGCTGGCTGACCCACAAGGTGGCACCAAAGAGAAAACCAACAAATTCACTAAGAAACTGTGAAAAGAAAATGTAGAATACCATATGTTAAAACAATGCTATTTTAATTAGAAGCATGTTTCTTTCATTGTCAGTTACATTATATTTTGTGACACTCCCTCAAGCTAAACAGCTGAAAATATAGTTTGTTTGTTTTTTGTTCAGTTAACTGTTGCTTTTGAAAGTAAATAAATATGACAAATGTGTACCATTATGAATGTGCTATTTCAAAATCACATCCTTCATTTGATCAAACCGAAGTGTGTAAACACATTCAAAAAATCTCCAAAATTTCAAAAAGGAAAATAAATGGGCTTCATATATCAATACTGTACAAAGTCATGTGAACAACTAGATTGTTTAAATCTCATTGTTGCGAATCTAAAATCCCACTTTAGAGTGGCCCAGCAGGACTAAAATAAGCTATAATTAACTCAAGTATAATTTCAATTGATGCACTTAAAATATAATTAACACTTAATTTATTTTAAGATAGTATTTAATCTACTACATGTGTACATAAGCCATTTTAGTACTTTTGAATCAAAACCAAAAAGGTGGAAAGAGCTCACTGAGGCTAACTTTCCAGCCAAGTGGAGAAAGAACTACAGCCAGCCTCTTTGCCCAGGGAAAACTGGGAGCAAGTCCTGTTGGAATAATAATAATAATAATAATAATAATAATAATAATAATAATAATAATAATAATAATAATAATAATAATAATAATAATTATTATTATTATTATTATTATTATTATTATTATTATTATTATTATTATTATTATTATTATTATTATTATTATTATTATTATTATTTCATGTCAGAAATTTTTCTGGGTTGAAAGGATTTTTGCAGAAGAAACTCTGCTCAGTGAATGCCCAAATGAGGCTCATTTCATGTCCACAAGAGCTGGGACAGAGACGGGTGCTCTATCCATCATGCCGTAGCCAGTTCTCAAACTGCTGACTTGCCAGCCTTTCAGCTAACAAGGTGAGCTTCTTAACCACTGAGCTATACACCTAGGAACTCTTGCATGGGATTGTGCTACCTGCTCTAATCCAGGGGTGGCCAACCTTGGTGCCTCCAGGGTGTTTTTGAACTTCAATTATCAGAAACCCAAGTAAGCACACCTGCTGATCAGGGCTTCTGGGAATTGAAGTCCAAGAACACCTGGGGCACCAAGGCTGGCCACCCCTGTTGTAATTTAACAACTATTTTTTTAAAAAAAGTAAGTCTAAAACAAATGGATCCCATTCTGCATAAACAAATTTAGGCTGCACTTGTTCTTAATCGGTGAGAGAGACCTATATACAGGAGGCTTATGTTCTCATTGAGCAATTAAGAATGCAATTAAGTGCTGTACAGGGGGAAATGCTGCATCTAGAATCTGCTGGCACACATGAACTGTGGCTGGGCTATTGAATATCGAATAAAATTAGGAAAAATCAATAGCAAATAAAAGCAAAATAGCCATGTGGACTATAAGTTAAAAAACCCAAAACAAAATGCAGAGCTGGATGATGACTTTTATTATGATTACAGAAATGTCTCAAAAGTGGCACAAAGGTGGCATGGTGTTTTATGTCCAAAATGGTTCATTGGGCATCATGGAACAAAAACTGAGGGAATAAATTTATACATTATAGACGTTAATTGCTAGGACATCATTACAAGTTAAAATCATGTTAGTTTCCAGAGATATGATTCCAAAAGATATATGTGTTAGAGCAGTCATGCTTAGAAATACAGCCTGTGTTTACCTCCAGATGACTAGTCACAATATGAACAAGATATTTGGTATGAGAAGCTCTTGCTGTGACAATCATGCATTTTTTGCAATTGAGGAATCACCTTCTTTAATGATGTGCGTTCCGTAAAGCTTAGTCAGACTGATGGGGAAGACAAAGGTAATTTAGAAATGTGATGTGGTGTGCTGGCCATTGTGTTTTTCTGTAGCTGAAAGATGTTGAATGAAGTCTCAGTGAAGAGAAAATGTGCTGAAAGGTTGGTTTAGCATCTGCTGTGATACACAGGGATGCTGTCTATCCACCTTACCAACCAAAGGGTTGGCTAAGATTCCAACAATTCCACCCCCACCCACCCCCCAATTCATAGGCTTCTAATTTTATTTAGAGCAGAGATTCTCAACCTGCGGCCTGCAGGCATACCTGTCAAATTCCCCATATTGGCCAGGATTACCCCGTAATTCCGCGCCAATTTTCTCAATTTCCCGCCCGGAGCTGCCGCTACCCCGTAATTTGGCAGCGGGGGGGGGGGGAAGAGTTACTGTGCATCCCTTCTGCGCAGGTCCTTTCTACGCATGCATACAACCCTTCTATGCATGCGTAGAAGGCTTCTGTGCAGAAGGGGATGCATAGAAACCTTCTACACATGCGTAGAAGTAACCTGTGCAGAATGGCAGGTCCATTCTATGCATGCGTAAAAGCCTTCTACGCATGCATAGAAGCGACCTGCACAGAACGTTTCTGTTCAGGTCGCTTCTATGCATGCGTAGAAGGCTTTTACGCATGGGTAGAACAGACCTGCACAGAAACGTTCTGCGCAGGTCTTGTAATCTCCGGAGCTGCGCTTGACATGTATGCCTGCAGGCCGCATCTGGCCCACAGCACCATTTCATGTGGCCTCCCCAATGCCTCCACCACACCAGGAAGTGCCATGGAGGAAGGGGGAAATGGTCATCCAGCCCCCAAAGCTGTTTGAGGGAGCGTGACCCAGCCCCCGGCTTTAAAAGGTTGAGAAATCCTGATTTAGAGCAGAAGTACACACACGTGTGACAGTATGTCTATGAAATGATTGCACCTAATGGGTGCATCATTTTTATTTGATATGAAAATACCATAACTAGCCACCTAGAGATGGGTTTGTCATCCTAAGAAGATCTTCAACACATAAGAAAGATGACAATGAAAAGTTCAATTACCTCAGTACATTAAATAACACAACCTGACTTTAAAAGATTTTGTAGCATTTAAAATCTAATCTTTGGCTTAGTTCATATCGAAATAATATGCTATGAAAATATGAAACCTCCAGGGTTACCTATAACATAGTTTGACCTAGTTCACAGGTCATAAAGGGACATAAGGGTCTCATTGCTGAAATGAGGGCATAACTGCTAACTGCAGTACTAGGACATGAATCTGGGGGACATTTGTGCTAGAGATACCCTCCTTTGCTCATTATGACTTCTAAATGTTATTAAAAGGAATGGATGAGCACTACTTGGTGGTGGGAGCAGGCCCATTCTGGAGCCAAAATATCAATTCATTCAGGTCCCTTTTAAAAATAGACCGGTATGGAGACACTTTCCAGTGGACATGGCCAAAAGGCTGAATAAGTCGTAGTAGCAAAGCATAGGCAGATATTAATTAGCCCATGGCAACTGAAATTGGGATACAGTGTTCTGCTTAGCTGCAATATTAACTTTGTACTCCAGTACACGGAAACCAATGAAATCAGTGAAACAACTATGTGTTTTGTAGTCTGGAGCCTTAAATATATTATTATGCTATTATCTAAAATGTCAGTCCACTTAATCATCTTCACTGTTCTGCAAACAAACCATTCAAAGCCATATGTTACCTTTGTACAAGAAGTTATCTCTTCAGAACATACAAAACCAGATTTCAGAACCTATATAGCTAAATGTATTCTTTCACTCTCCACTTAGATGGACCATTTGATGATAAGAGCTGACACATCATTTAATCACAGTGTCATCCAGAATCAGTAGGGTGCTTCCACTGATGGAACTGCCGAATGGTTTCTCCTCATGACTGCAACTCCCTCTATCCCCCCCCCCCACCACCACACACAGAAAAACTGGTTTAAAAAAAAAATCTCTAGAGCTGTGCTGTCCATGCAGCATAGAGAGACACGCAGAGAAAGAGGAAGCTGTGGTACTCCTATCAGTGTAAAATTGCAAGTACACCATTATATTCCCGTCTCCTTATGAGGCATCAGTTTGCCACAGCTAGAGAGTCAATCTTGACAGCAGTGGCCCTAAGGATCTGATTAAAATGTAATCCTATAATCCAAGCAGCACAGAGAGCTGCTTCTGCAACACTAACATTTTTTCTACACTGGGGGGCTGGGAGAAGGGAATTTAGTCCCAGTACTCCACTGGGTCTCAAATGCAGTTCTGTGGCTGGAGTTGGGATTCCTGAAAAGCTGAAAGTAGGGTTTGACTATTTGTCTTTAGTTTTGGGCAGAAGTTAATTTTCTCCCCAAGACGTTTAACCCTTTTAATACTACAAGACAATTTTCAGTCAGTTTTGACTCCTTGCTCATGGTCACACAAGCTTTGGTCACCTCTAGACTAGATTACTGTAATGTGCTCTACATGGGGCTGCCCTTGACGACCATTTGGAGGCTGCAGCTGGTCCAGAATGTGGCTGCCTGGGTAGTGATGGGATGCAGGATGGTTACCAGTTTTCCTCCGGGTACAATTCAAGGTGCTGGTTGTGACCTTTAAAGCCCTACATGGTAGTGAGCCAGGATACCTAAGAGACCGCGTCTCCCCAAGAATGTCTGTCCATCCAACCAGAGCAGACCGGAGGGGCTCTCTAATTGTACCATCGGCTAGAGGGGCTCGTCTCTCTAGCACAAGAAGGAGGGCCTTCTCTGTGTCTGCACCGGCCCTATGGAACCTCTTACCAACAGAGCTATGGCTGCAGACGGAATTGCTGCCCTAATGGTTTTCCCAGTAGTAATGTATGGATGTGAGAGCTGGACAATTAGGAAGGCTGAACGTAGAAGAATAGATGCCTTTGAAATGTGGTGTTGGAGGAGGGTTTTGAGGGTACCTTGGGCAGCGAGGATAACAAATAGGTCAATCTTAGAAGAAATCAACACTGACTGCTCATTGGAAGGTCAAATAGTAAAGATGAAGCTAAAGTACTTTGGACATCAAATGAGAAGGGAGGATTCACTTGAGAAGGCATTGATGTTGGGAAAGGTGGAGGGCAAAAGAAGAAGGGGGAGGCCAAGGATGAGATGGCTAGATGGCATTGTAGACACAATGGGCACAGAGCTGGGAGGGCTGAAGGGGATGGTGGAGGACAGAGGCGCCTGGAGGAAAATGGTCCATGGGGTCGCAAAGGGTCGGAGTCGACTGTGCGACTGAACAACAACAACAAGGACAGGACTTAAAACCTGGCTGGTGGGGCAGGTGTGAGGCACTGATGGGGAGGTGACCCCTGCCTGCTGGCTGCTATAAATTGTTCCCTCTTCTGTGGTTTGGGGTGGGTGGGTTTTTTAATGAATTGATTTTAGATGATTTTATTGAGGATGTTTTTAATGTCTTTTTATGTCATGTTGTGAGCCACCCAGAGTCGCTTCAGCGAGGGGGCAGCAATACAAATTTTAAAATAAATAAAGTGCTGTTGGCCAAACTGAGGGAATACAGCTTCTCTGTGGAATGTCTTATCCATTTTGGCTATGATGTAGCTAGACAAGCCCTAAGACAACGTATTACAGATATCAAAAGGCAACATGATTTTCTGCATAACTTCAAACAATATTCCAACTGATACAGCACTGCTGCTTTTTAAACCTGCTACTTATTTTTATTAACTTTTAGTACAGAAACATTGTAGAGCTTTCACTGCTGCCTGACTAAATGCTTGGCTATCAATAGTCCAGGAGGAGAGATTTTGGCCTTGGCTGGGGCAAAGAGGCCCTCCAGCCATGGGCACCAGGACCACCCCACCTGCCGGCACTCTTGGGTCCTGTCCCGGGCCTAGCTTGAAAAGGCCACTACAGCAGCGGGTGGCTGGAATCTCCATTGCCCACAGACTTTGGTCTCGGCTGGGTCAAAGAGGCCCTACTTGAAGTCAAAGAGATCATTAGGGTGTCTTGTTTAACTTACTTTCTATCACAGTATCGCCTAATACGTGAAATACAAATTACATAACCTGAACTGTATCCAAGTGTGCTCTGAAACATCTTCAGCACAACTGAAATTTTTCCTGTCCTTTACAGACAAGTGATTGCATACAAAATACTGATGGGCTTAAAGGACATCTTTAAATAATGGAATTGTTACCAGATACGGAACCTGATTTAGGATCCTGCAGAAGCATCACTTGGAAAACTTATGGTGATAACTAAATTTCAGGGAGTGTTTATGAAACCTGTTTGTGGACTTGCTGCAGTAAAATTGTTTCTTTACTGCACTAACATTCAAGGATAGGCAGGACAGTTATATAAGCAAACTAAACCATAGTGTTTACATTCATTTATTTTTTTCTAGGATGAGACTGTACTGTAAATTCCTTTGGACATTCCGGAACTTACTTTTTCATAAATATGCCTTTATGTTGAAACATCCTTGTGATTTCACATACCAGCACACGAGCAAGTTGAATAATACAATTATGTAGTTAATAATATTAGTTAATGTTGTTGAAAGTCCTTCTTGCCAAGCTGTGCTCAGTTACTAAAGAACTATTTTTGCTATAGAAAATGATACACTGTCGACGATACAATTAAGTGTGACTCAACCAAGCACATTGGATTGGGTGGCGATGGATTTTGGAGTAAACCCTCATCTCTGTATTAGTAAGAGCCAGCTTTCTGTATCAATTGAGATATGAACTTAAGAAGGAATGCAAAGAATTTGGAAACCTTAAAATAATTTTGAAGTTTAAAAAAGGGTTTGCCTTTTTAGTTATTACAAAACATGTCATCTCTGCTAGCCTTCCTCCTGCTAGCTCTTTTTGAAACAGCTGGGTTTTCCTCTCAAATGAGCAAAGCAGTCATGTGATGTTTATTATTGCACAGAACAACTAATGGTTTTTCATTAAAGGGATTAGCACACTGTTCAGGCAAGCTGAACTTTAAACATTATTTTTTTCCACAGTGAATGCAAATATTTCACACATGTGGTCTACGTCATAGTTACAAGATACAGTACTGTAATCCTTCAAAATGGGTGTTCAGATAGAATATAGAAATCTAAGATCTCAATGCTAGTTGAACTATGCATGTTAAATATTATGTTGGCTCCAGGATGTGAAAAAATCTCATACAAATTGGCTCTTAAAACAGCTTAGTAAGAAATCAATAAATATTAGAAAGATTATTGCCTCTTGGATGGCTGCTTGAAACAATCTTCATAAAAATCTTTAAAGCAACTAGACATACACATCAATGTACAAGTCTTTAATGAAACATATATAATTGGTAATACCTGTTATAGACAATTTACAAATAGATATTTAATGAAGTATATGTAATGAGTAATGCCTGTTGTAGGTTATTTACATTCTGTTTGTTTGTACTCTCTTATTCCCATAGTTTTTTTGTTAATTACTTCATATTGTGAAAGTGTTAGCATTACAGAAACACAACCTAGCTTTGCCACCCAATCCACCCCATGAAGCAGATGACAACCATCCGTTGGTCAAAACATGGGCCACTTTATTGATAACATAACAATATTAACATAACAATATTAACATGACCTGAAATCAGTGATGCACTGCAAAAAAATTTACTACCCCCACCATGGGTGTGGCTAACTCTGTGGGCCATGCCCACTTGGCCTCCCTATGCCATGGCCTGGGGTAGGGAGGTGGGTGTGGCTGGCCAAGTGGGTGTGGCCTGGGGGAATTTCCGCTACCATTGCCCGGGCACCTGTGGGCACCTGTAGCAGCTCAACACTGCCTGCAATCAGGCATCCTAGTGGGTAAATGGCATTAACTTATGGGTATATCAACCCATATCCAGATTATTGATTATGACCTTGTACGGAGTGATGACGTCTAACTCCATACCTCTTGGATCACCATTTCCTTCAGGCCTACGAGCCTGCTCCCTGCAACTGAGGGTTCCACATTATGTATGGTGAATTAAGTTTTGATTACCATTTACCCCAATTCCGCCCCATTGGGTTTACATTGTTTACGTCTAGCTCCCCCTCATAAGTATGGAGAGGGCGAAAAACATCATCACAAAGGCCAATCAGTGATGATGAAAATATTCCCTCTCGGTCCCGAATCAACCACAAAATTGCATATTTAAGAAAAGGGAAGGAGGGAGAAGCTTTTGCAAGATTATGAAGAAAAAGAGAGAGGGTAAGGTGAGAAGGAGACACACTCTTATAGAGCATAGGCTCCTCCCTGAAACACTGAGGCCTCTGGGTGGTTTCTGCCTTGGGGCAGATGGGCGGCAAAACACGTGCACACGTTAATTCACGTGATGCTTCTATTTGTATGTGTTTTGGAAATATCTCTTTAATGAGAAAGCTGGCAAAATTATTTATTTAGTTCCCTTCTGTGTTTATATCTCACACACCAGAGTGTCCCCATATTTTTATATACAGCACACTAAATTTATACACATACACACCTTACATGACTGGCACTGCATCACATTGACTCCTTTAGGCCTACCCCAGATGACCTCACCCAGTTTTCACAGCCTGAAGCAGTATTTTTACTGAGCTATGCCTGCTACATATTTCACAGGAGGAGCTTTCTTTGTGTCTGTAGTCCATCAAGAGAAGTGGTTCTGGCAGCCAATAAATTCCTAAGCAATGTGGCAAAGAGACAATGGTGGGGAAAAGTGAAGCTCTATGGAGGGATTCCCTTATTGTATGGATTGCAGTATCTGAAGCTGCAACACCTCATTGAACCAAGTCTCTGAGCAGTTGGGTTATAAGTGTGACACTGATAGCCATGTATGAATAGCTCCTCCATCATTTGACACTTGTTTTCAGCCCACCCGTCATGGAGCGTAGGCTGAGTGTACACATGTCATTCAAACATGGGCAGCATGATGCATGCAGATGAGTTTTTACAGATGAGGTTTGCCTCTACAACAACTTTCAGCAGTTGCCAAAATATGCAATGACAATTTGCAGTCATTTGAAACATCACCATGTTTAGAAATAAATCTGGTAATGAACTACTCCCACAGTAAATTAATAGGATCTATATCTCCAGTGTGTTTAAACTGTCTGAGATATAGGAGATCAAATTAAATATAATTTGACTTGACAGAAAAGTCACTTTAATTATTTGCACTTTCACTTGTGCACCTTGTTACATCACTCTGGCTAGGAAACAAAATGACACAGAAATGTTTCATATAATGTGCTAATATGTGAATATAGGATTACATGCAGGGTTATAGATGACTTATAGCAACTGACATAGTGACTGTGTCACTGTGTCAGTTTAGAACTGACTGACATCAGTTCTAAACTGATATTGTGTTCTAAACTGTGATAATATGCATGATGTTACCTTGTTTTAAACTGTGATAATATGTATGGGGGGGGGGGAATGGAGTAGAAACCAACAAAGCATGCCAGGGAGTTTGCCAAGAGAACCCTATTGACCAAAGCAAAGGCAAAACAAAGGGACAAATCAGAGGAAACAGGAAGGATGCTCAGCACGTTAGATGGACTGAAAGGGATGGGCCGGAAAGGGGGAGGAGAAAAACAATGTTGTAAGGAACAATATTGCATAGGGACATGGAATGTAAGATCTATGAACCAAGGAAAGCTGGAAGTGTTAAAAAAGGAAATGGAAAGAATAAGTATTGACATTTTGGGAATCAGTGAGCTAAAATGGACAGGGATGGGCTAATTCAGCTCTGGAAACCATCATATCTACTACTGTGGACAAGAAAACTTCAGAAGAAATGGAGTGGCCATAATTGTAAATAAAAGAGTGAGAAAAGCAGTAATGGGATACAATCTCAAAAACGAATGATGTCAGTCAGACTACAAGGCAAACCATTTAATATCACTGTAATCCAAATATATGCACAAACCACTAGTGCAGATGAAGCCACAGTAGACCAGTTCTATGAGGACCTACAACATCTTATAGAACAGATACCAAGAAACGATGTCCACATTATCTTAGGAGGCTGGAATGCAAAAGTAGGAAATCAAAAAGTGGACAGAATAACAGGCACGTTTGGCCTGGGAACACAAAACGAAGCAGGGCAAAGACTGATAGAGTTCTGCAAAGATAACACACTAGTCATAGCAAACACCCCTTTCCAGCAACATAAGAGGAGACTCTACACATGGACTTCACCAGATGGCCAACATCGAAACCAAATTGACTACATACTCTGCAGCCAAAGATGGAGAACCTCCATACAGTCAGCAAAAACAAGACCTGGAGCAGACTGTGGCTCAGATCGTAATCTATTGATCACAAAATTCAGGCTCAGACTGAAGAAAATAGGGGAAACTAATAGGCCGGATAGATATGATCTAGACAACATACCCAAGGAATACACGGTGGAGGTGAGGAACAGATTCAATGGTCTGGACCAGATAGACAGAGTACCAGAAGAATTATGGACAGAGATGAAAGACATTACGTAGGAGGCAGCAAGGAAAACTATACCAAAAGAAAAGAAGTGCAAAAAAGCAAAGTGGTTGTTGGATGAGGCTCTTAAAATAGTAGAGGAAAGAAGGAACGCAAAAGGCAAAGGAGAAAGGAAAAAATACAATCACTTAAATAACGAATTTCAAAGAAAAGCAAGGAGAGATAAGGAAAGCTACCTAAATGAACAGTGCAAAGAAATAGAGGAAAACAACACAAGAGGCAGGACTAGAGATCTCTTTAAAAAAATTGGGAAGTCAAGGGAACGTTCAAAGCAAAAATGACCACGATAAAAGACAAAGATGGCAAGGAGTTAGCGGATGCAGAAGAGATAAAGAAAAGATGGAAAGAGTACACAGAGGAACTCTACAAAAAAGACCTAAACACCCTGGATAATAACAATGAGGGGGAAATTGAACTTGAACCAGACATCCTAGAGAGTGAAGTCAGAAAGGCCCTAAAAAGCAAGGCAAATAACAAAGCCATTGGAGAATTCCCAGTTGAATTCTTCAAAGCCCTAAAAGATGATGGAATCAAGCTACTACATGCTATACGCTAGCAGATTTGGAAAATGAAAAAGTGACCACAAGATTGGAAAAGATCAGTATACGTCCCAATCCAAAGAATGTTCAAATTATTGAACAATTGTGCTCATCCCACAAGCTAGCAAAGTGATGCTCAAGATAATACAGGATAGACTGCAGCATCATGTAGAAAGAGAACTACCAGAGGTGCTGGCTGGGTTCAGAAGAGGCAGGTGGACCAGAGACCACATTTGCCAACATATGTCAGATCATGGAGAAAACAAAGGAATACCAGAAACAAGCTTACTTCTGCTTCATTGACTACACCAAGGCTTTTGATTGTGTGGACCACAACAAAATGTGGCAAGTAATTAAAGAGATAGGAATACCAGAACACCTCATATGTCTCATGAGAAATCTGTACATGAGTCAAGAAGCAACAGTTATGACTGAGTATGGAATGACGGAGTGGTTTGGAATAGAAAAAGGAGTAAGACAAGGCTGCATTTTGTCACCCTGCTTATTCAATTTATACACAGAGCACATAATGCGCAATGCAGAGATGGAGGAATCACAATATGGGATCAAAATTGCTGGGAGAAACATCAACAATTTGAGATATGCAGATGATACCACCCTAATGGCAGAAAGTGAGGAAGACCTAAAGAAGCTCCTGATTAGGTTGAAAGAAGAGAGTGCAAAAGCTGGCCTGAGACTCAATATCAAGAAAACCAAGATAATGGCAACAGGCCTTATCAGTTCCTGGAAAATAGATGGGGAAGAAGTAGAAGCAGTAACAGATTTTACTTTCTTAGGATCCAAGATCTATGCAGATGGAGATTGCAGCCATGAAATAAAAAGGCAACTGATTCTTGGGAGACAAACTATGAAAAACCTGGGGAACATAGCGAAAAATAGAGACATCTCACTGCAAACAAAGGTCCGCATAGTCAAAGCAATGGTATTTCCGGTGGTAATGTATGGCTGTGAGAGCTGGACCATTAGAAAAATAGATGCCTTTGAGATGTGGTGCTGGAGGAGAGTTTTGAGAGTCCCCTGGACAGCGAGGAGAAGAAATAGGTCAATATTAGAAGAGATTAGCCCTGAGTGCTCCTTAGAAGGATAAATAACAAAGATGAAGCTGAAGTATTTTGGACATCAAATGAGAAGAGAGGATTCACCTGAGAAAGCCTTGATGCTGGGGAAGGTGGAGGGCAAAAGAAGAAGGGGATGGCCAAAGATGAGATGGCTAGATGGTATTGTAGATACAATGGGCACGGGGCTGTGTGGACTAAAGAGGATGGTGGAGGACAGGGGTGCCTGGAGAGCGATGGTCCATGGGGTCGCAAAGAGTCGGAATCGACTGTGCAACTGAACAACAACAACAAATGCAGGGTTAAGCTGAGGGCAGCAAAACAGGTGAAAATCCAAGCCTCAGTGTTGCTGCACTGTAATTGGGAATGTGGCCTTATAAGGATCCCAATCAAGGGAGCATTGTAACTATGTAGATAAGAGATGCAAAACATTTCCGGCAGGAAAATGCAGTCTAAATAAATGAGCAATATAGCTCCAAATCTACTTTTTTTAAAATCGCTTGCGTCTTCTTTTGCTTTTACTCTTTTAAATCCATTCAGCACTCTACCAAAATTAAGCCTTCTCACTGATTTCCTGTATTTTATAACTTTATTGTTTTTAACACGAAAGTCCGCTATGGTTTTCCCATTTATCTACTTCCCATGTTTACATCCCAATGTGTCACCCTCAGATGTCTAAAGGACTCTTGCTCCCCTGAAATGGCTCCAGCTGTTTTTCCTTACTGCTATCCACTATGCCTGGAAGTAGCTTCCAGATTTTTCATGTGCAATGACTTCCTTTAAGTCCTTTCTCAAGACCTATTGTTCACAGGAAGCTTTGGATTTTTCCACTAGTCTAAGAAGTGCACTCCAGATGGGTTATAAAGCTCCTAGAATCCTCAGCTTGTATTTGTTGAAGGACTTTGGGAGTTGTAGTTCAAAAACCTAGTGTCCCAAAGGTTTACCATTTACATTTATTGTAGCTAAGCCAGCCATGTGTACTGAAAATGTAATCAGTGTCTTTCCTTGCTAACTCATGTCTCAGTTTCCCCCTTTCTCTGTTATTTTCATGTGTCTCTTCTGAATTGTATGTTGCCCTTGGGATACATGTCTGTTCTTTGTAAAATACCATGCATATATATGATGCTATAAAAGCAAAGAAAACAGATGTAAAGTATGAACTCAGGACAAGGGAGAAATGGAGCTAGTGCTATAATAATTGAATGGAGAAAGAATTTTGAACATCTATTATTCTTAAAACGGAACCTCAAATTTTGCAGAGAAGGAACAGTTGCATGCTTCAAAATCTAATTCCGCATTTTGCAGATTAGACCTTTACTGTGTATATATTAGAAATATCCATCTAAGATTCTTTGTAAGAACTCTAATTATTTACAGCATGTACAATATCTCCTATCTTTTCTCTGCCTTTGCTAATTTTTGTTGCTCTCGCTTGGCTTTCTGCCAGCAAATAGCAACATTGTCATGAAAGCCTTGGCAAACTTTCTGTTCAGTGCCTGTACAAGTCTCTGTTGACTAAAGTGAGATTTAAACATGTGTTTGAATGTTCTTGTGAACAGTTGTATACACATGCTGAAGGCAGTTTCCTGGGACTCCATTGTTTTCATCCTTAGAGCCAAGTAAGGGATTGCTTTATTCAACTGCATTTGCTAAAGACGCTTGCTTCTTCTAGTGTTTATTTGGTAAGAAAACTGCTGAAACTCCAATTTGTCTGGGAACCACACACTTCTTACAGTATATCCTTTGCCATAGCAGCATATTTGCAGGTGCTGTTTATAATGAGCTGGTTAAAGATTTCAGTCAAAGTGACTTTTTGTTTATCCGCAGGTATTGGCAGCTGAATATGAAATGCAAGCAAAACTAGCCTCCTTTTAAGAAAATACAATTGCGTCTAATACGAAGACATCTTAAGAATTCTAAAATTCCCATCAAAGAGCCATAGGTATGTGATTTCATCCCCTGTTAATATGGGCATTGTGATGAATATATAGTTAATCACATATATCTCTTCATAGTACTAATCTCCCTAGATATGGTTCTTATGGAATTAAACACTTAACCTTTGAAGTCTGTTCTTAAGGCTTCAAGCTGACTCATACTATTGCTATATTTGCAGTGAGGCTGCTTACTTCCAGTCTAGTCTAGGGATACCACTTTAGGCTTTTAGTGTGGCATGCAAAACTGTACCTTGTGCTGCTTATCTCACATAAGTATAGGCTGCTAAAATGAAAAGCTTATCACATGTAAGTACTGTGTAGGATGATTAAAAACAGGCACATCTTAGTCAGCTGGCTATTATTCAATGCCATTCTTTTTATTATTATCAGAAGAAAATGTTTGGCATTTGAGATTTAGATCAGCTGTGGGGAAAAGTGCAGATTCTACAGATTTAGTTGGAGTACAGCTCCCCCCATCCCAGCCCTAGCTGCCACGGCCCATAAGAAAGAGTTAAGAGAGCTCCAGAGTGCAAAACACTTGCAAAGCTGCATTTGCCCAGCCCTGATTTAGACACTGATGGTCCAGAGCCCAAGATTGCAGGTTCGCACATAAATGTTGGCTCACTTACCATTATGGTTTTTTAAATCAATGTCATTCAGAGTCAGGAACTACCTCCAGTGCTGAGGGCATATTCTACCTCTAGCAACAGGGGTAGCGATCCTTGCATTATGCAGTTCCCAAGAGTACTTCCTGCACCGTGGAGTTTGCACATTCAGTTTATACACTCTGTGGCACTGATCAAGTGCACATCACCAGTCACAACCTGGAAGTTAAGAGGTCATTAATATTGTTGTTATTCATTCGGCAGTCAAGTCCGAACCTTTGCGACTCCATGGACCACTGCACACCAGGTGGTGTTCCATTAATAGAAAGAGTTAAATCAGTGTGTACACAAGAGAGGGGAGACTGCAGGGTGGGGTGGATAGTCCGTCAGCTGAAGATTCTGCAGATATGGGTTCAGATCCCTGCTCAGCATGGGAAGGATATGGAGGGGGCATGCGCGAGTTCAACATCCCACTTACTTCAAAACATTAGGGTCACCATAAATCAAGTCATTTGATGGCAGATAGTAACAGCAATAGACATACGGGTGTGACTGAAGCTGATCAAGTATTCACTTCTGTGGAATAACTTGAAACAGATGCTCCCCCTCCCCACAGGACACTCTACTCCTCAGGCGCCACGAGAGCACCAGCCCTTCAGAAGAAGTGCACTTCAGCTTCCCTCCTGCAGGCATTGCCCTAGGGGAGCTCCACAGCTTTCTTCCCCCGCCACAGCCATTCAGTACAATCTATAACAGTCTGCACATATTCAATATTTAGGCAGAGAACAGATTCGTTTACCAATCCTGTGGCAAGGCGGCTTTGTAAACTGACATCTGCCAGAGCATCGGAACAGGACCTGCCAAAAAAAAAAAAAAAAATATATATATATATATATATATATATATATATATATATATATATATATATATATATATATATATATATATATATATATATATATATATATATATATATATATATATATAAAAAAGCCGAGTGTGTCTGTCACTGTAGGTCTGGAAGCCTCCAGCAGAACCGATTTTCCCATTCAAGCATTTCAGCTTCCCCCCCACGCTCTCCTCTGTGTGTATGTGTGTGTGGAGGCTAGGATGACCAAGGAGGATGTCAAAGAGCCTTTAGAGCAGGGGTGCCCAAACTTTTTGGGCTGTCCATGGGCTGGTCACGTGGTGCAGTGGCCAGTCACATGGTCCCCCCTACTGTAGGAGGAAGTAAAAAATGTGCCATCTCCATGCAATCTGTTTTGCAACAGGATGAGATATATTTTAAGCTGTCGTTTTCTCTGCTTAAACCAGGGGTTCCAAAACTACAGCTGGTGGGCCAGACGTGGCCCCCGAAAACCAATTCATCTGGCCCGCATCTCCCTCGTTGCTCCTGGAAGTGGAAGTAAAATGCACCCGTACATGTTTTGCTCCTGCTTCCAGGAGCGATGAGGGTGGGGAGGGGCGGGTCTGGCCCGCAGGCCGTAGTTTCGGCACCCCTGGGTTAGAGCCCCTTGTCCTGTGTGTGTGCGTGTGTGCCCCCCCCCCCCCACCAGCCATCCTAAAGAGTAGGTCCCGAAGCGCCTTACACCGGACCATTGGGTGCCACAGCCCCGAGGGGGAAAAAAAACACACCCTCTCTAAGTTCTTCACGCCCCTCATAGCGTGCCCGGCCTTTTCTTCCCCACATGCGTTTCAGCACTCTCTCTCGCGCTACGGGCGCTCGCGTCCTCCGTGCCTTCACGCTGTGTGGGGGTCTCTCTCTCTCTCTGTGCTCACCTCAGCCAGCCTCGCGCGCGCCTCCAATCTCCCCCCTCCCGTTTGCCGCCTCCTCCTCGTGCGCGCGCTCTCTCTCCTCCACCCCGCCCCCCCCTTTCATTAGCTGGCCGGCTGCTCAGCCTCGCCGGGTGACTGACGGTCTCCAGAAGTGTGCCAAAGCGGCGCCGAAGAGCAAGGGGGAGCCGGGCTTTCGCTGCCCGCCAAGCAGGAGCCTCAGGCTAGGCGAAGGGAAAGACTCAGCCCCCTCCCCGCCTATTCCACGCCGCCCCCTCTTGGCTCTTTCTTCTTCATCATCTCCTCCTCTTCCTCCGTGCGACAACCTGGGCGCGCAGGCTGCCGGAGGGAGCCGCGGGGAAGCCCGGCCAAGGCAGGCGCCGCCGCCCGCCCGCTTTCCGAGCGCAGCCGGGACGGAGAGACTGTGTGTGTCTGTGTGTGTGAGGAGTAGGGGGAGGGGAGAGGAGGAGAGTTTTGCGGCGCTGCGAGTTTGAGGGAGAGCGAAAAGAAGTGTCTCCGCGGCAGGGGACGAGGCGCGCGCGCGAAGACCGCGGGGCGCCTGCCCTGAGCACTCAGCAGGGGGGCGGCAAGGGATAGGCGGAGCGCCCCCCGGCCCAGACTCTCCCGTTCAACGGAGCGCGCCCGGAGGAGCCCTAAACGGGCGCCTCAGCCTGTGTGTTGTCGCCTTCTCTGTGAGGGAAGGAGCAAGGAGGGGTATCTGTGGGTGTCGCGAGGCTCCTCCCCCCGCCTTTCCCGCTTTTCCTCACCCCCACCCACCCCCACCTGGGGCGCGAGGAGGAGGAGCCCTCCTTAGTCCTTCGCCTGCCGGGGCTGCTCTTAGGGAGCGCGAGAGCCGAGAGGGGGCTCCGGCAAAGCGACGCCGGCCGCGGTGGCGGGAGGAGGCGGAGGACTGTCACTGACTCACTGACTGACTGAGGGGAAAAGAAAGAAGAAAGCCAAGCGAAGAGCAGCCGGGGGGCCCCGTCCGTCCGCTCTCTCTCCCGCTCCCCCGCGCCGGGGCTCCTTGTCCCTTTTTTATTTTCCCCGCCTGCTCCGCCGAGGTCCCCCGTCCCCCCCCCCCCTCATGCCTTCTTGGCGGCGGCGGCGGCGGGCGGCCCCGCGGCGGGTGGCGCCGGCGCGCCTCCTCTGATGTCCCTGGCCGAGAAGAAGCGGGAGCCGGGCTTCGCCTTCCCGCCCGCGAGGATGGTGGAGGAGGACGGGGAGGGGGACGCCCTGAGGAACGGCAGCCGGGGGCCGGCGGCGGCGGCGGCTCGTCCCCGCACTACGGAGCGGCACATCGCGGTGCACAAGCGCCTGGTGCTCGGCTTCGCCCTCTCCATCCTGGCCCTGCTGGGGGTCACCATGGTCGCCGTGCTGCTCAGCGTGCGCGTCGAGGAGTGTAGCAGCAGTAACGCGGTGGATGGCCGGCCGGGCAACAACAACGGGAGCGTCCCGGGCGCGGCGGGAAGTGCCCGCTTGAACCAGAAGATCCCGGGCCGGGAAGGCGGGGAAACACCGGAGGAAGAGGAGGAGGAGGAGTGGCAGAGGCGGCGGGAGGAGCCGCCCTGGGCTCGCCTGCGCCTGCCGGGCCACCTGCGGCCGCTCCACTACAACCTGATGCTGAGCGTCTTCATGGAGAACTTCACCTTCAGCGGCGAGGCCAACGTGCAGGTCGAGTGCCTCCACGCCACCCGCTACCTCGTCCTCCACGCCCACCGCGTGCACGTCGAGGCCGCCCGCGTGGCCGAGGACCGGCTGGCCGGCGACCTGCGCGTCTCGGGCTTCTTCCTCTACCCGCAGACCCAGGTTCTCGTGGTGGTCCTCAACCGGAGCCTGGAGGCGCGGAGGAGTTACAACGTCAAGATCCTCTACCACGCGCCCATCGAGAACGAGCTGCTGGGCTTCTTCCGCAGCTCTTACGTCCTCTACGGAGAGAGAAGGTATCTTCGGGTCCCACCCACTCACCTACCCTCGTCCCCTGAATCGCTCTCGTCGTCCCACTTGCTTAACCCTTCATGCATGGAATATAAGCCGTGGTGGCAAACCTTGGCACTCCAGAGGTTTTTGGACTTCCATTCCCAGAAGCCCAAGCCCCCTGTGAATCCACACGAATGGTGATCCATCCGGCCTGCGCTGCCCTCGTCGCTCCCAGAAGCGGAAGCAAAACACACCCGTACCATACCTGTCAAGTGCGGCTTCGGAGAATACGGGACCTGCGCAGTTCCCTTCTGTGCAGAACCCTTCTACACATGTGCAGAAGCCTTCTACGCATGCGTAGAAGGGTTCTGCGCAGAAGGGGATGCGCAATGTTTTTATTTATTTTTTATTTTAAATTCAGATTTCTATGCCGCCCAATCAGGTAAACCCGACTCAGTAACTACTTTCCCCCGCTGTCAAATTATGGGATGGCGGTGGGAAAGTAGAGTTTGCAACGCTGATTTACGGGAAATCCCGACCAATCCGGGATTCTTGACAGGTATGGCCCGTACAGTTAAGACTCTTCTGGGTTAACCCTTCCTCCATACGGGTGCGTTTTACTTCAGCTTCCGGGAGCGACAAGGGCAGCGTGGGCCGGATAAATCGGAGAAAAGCCATTTGTGTGGATTTTACAGGGGGCTTGGGCTTCTGGGAATTGAAGTCCAAGAACATCTGGCGTGCCAAGGTTCGCCATCATGGGAATATAGGGTATTCCCTTAATCGCATCATCTTTCTCTTCATGCTCTGTTCAGTTCCTTATCTTCTCATAATATGCATGCACAGAAACTACCCATGTCTTCTAGGTATCCACACAGTAAAATAAAAGTAGAAATAAAACCCACACATTAATCTCTAATCTAAAATCTTTCTCCTCTGAAAAAAGATAAGAGTTTTATCTGTATGTGTTCTCCTGTAGCTGTGCTTTCTTTTGCATCTCAGAAGTGCATGCCGTGAAATCTAATTTAACCCAAACTTCTGCAAAAGTTTCTCCCAGGCAATATTTAAATTGGTTTCTGACTAGCAAAGTAAGGAATTTAATGTAGGAAAGATACCAACAATACATTGAAATTCACCTTGTCCCTTTAATATTGTTCCTGACTTTTAAATTGTATCCCTTGCATTGGTTTTGTCAAAAGGATGCCAGACAGGAATGGGAAGCTAGGACCTTGCAGTCATGGGAAAGGGAGGGAAAATATTGGAATTGCCTTATAGGCTGTTATAAGGCTGTGGTTTTTACCACTGACACCTTAGGCTGCTTTGGTTCTAAGGCACAGTTAAGAGAAGAAGTCTCCAGAGGCATTATAGCATAATAGAAAACTCTTAAGTGCCTTGTCTGCATATTCTCTTTACTTGTGCCTGTTACATGCTGCAGTCTTTATGTTTCTGTGCCTGTTTTTATTTGGCAGGAAGATGAAGCTGGAGTAACATTAATACCTGGCATAGGTGTATTTGTATGGCAAATATAGGAAGAAACAGGTGGTGGAAGCAAGGGGGGGGGAGAAACAATCCTACAATAATTAGTTTTCACAAGGAGCAAACAGCATGCCTTTGGTTTCTACATAAGCATGACATTTTGATTTACCTGATTTTTGGACTCATTTGTTCTAGAACATAACCTTGATTAATTTTGTTTAGATAAGAGCTGCATTGGCTCAGTGGTTAAGAAGCTTGCCTTGTTAGCTGGAAGGTTGGCAGGTCAGCATTTCGAGACCCGGGTACTGCATGACGGTTTGAGTGCCTGTCTCTGTCCCAACTCCTGCCAACCTAGCAGTTTGAAAGCAAGAAATTGCAAGTTGATCAATAGGGACCACTTTGGTGGGAAAATATTTTGGGGACATGAAAGGAGCCTCATTCAGGCGTCCTTTGGGCTGAGTTTCTCCAGCAAAAATCCTTGCAACCCAGAATAATTTCTGACACAAAATTATTATTTCGTCTAGACAATATTAGTAGGATAAGATAACCATAAGGCTCTGAGGACCACCTGTAGTTGTTGCTGAAGTATGTTAAAGACCAGGACTTGACTGGCCTTATCCTTACTGCCATCTGCGGTGAGCTTGAGCATTTAGAGAACAGTTGATTCTGTTAATAGTCTTTAGGTGGCTTAGTGGTTAAGACACCAAGTTTGGAGAGTGGAAGGTTGGGTTTAGATACCCGAGGGCTGTACTTGGGGACATGAAAAGAAGTTCATTTGGGCATCCCCTGAGTGGAGCTTCTCCAGAAAAAATCCCAGAGTAATCTCTGACATGAAATTGTTATTCTTTAAAGACTGACACCATTTCATTGAATTGCTGAAATCGGCAGATGGAGAAAATCAGGAAATATGGTTTGAGAGACTATTGGAACCAAAAGTGGACAAATTACCAACTTGTCAAGTAGACAAGATTCTAATGTAGGCAACTGAAATAAAATCTGTTTTGACTGCTTAGAAGCAAACTGCATATTACTGCATATAAGGGATTTTACAAGTAATATTCGAGTCATGTGTTTACCAATTAGACATGGATCAGTGGTGGTATTGAGGAGCCACTGTGAGCAGTATGTTTCAGACAAGAGTTAATGGGAGCAGTAAGGCTAAAGTACAGGGGGTTGCAGAGCAATGTATACTTTGCTCTGTAATCTTAATGTGTCATTAAGGGACTATACATTCATTTTTTACTAAACATATTCACATACTGTACTTAAGTTGGCTTTGCTTGTAGCTGAAAATATAGTGTAACTTAGAATCCTCAGTATGTTAGTAAACAATGTTGCAACTTACTGCACGGATGGATATTTAGTTGTTTTTGAAACCTGATATGAAATAGAACATTAACAGTACAGTACAGTTAAATATGACAGAAATATAAAACTAGAGGAATTAAAGCCTTTAAAAAATATTTCCTACAAATGTAATCAGAATGGATACATTGATGACTTCCTTTCTCAAAACAGTGGGAATTAGTGACATCTTCTCATATGTTTATGTATTGGCTGGATTCTGTTGACAGAGTTGGAAAAGACTCTGGGATTACTTTATTTCTTGTGGTTTAGTTACATATTATTTACATGAGTCTGTAAGAGCAAGTTTAGGCTTCTTATTTAAGCAGCAAATCAAACCCTGAAAGTCAGGCTGTAGTTTAAAAATAACAAGAATGGTTTTATGATAGCTTTGTTAGCAAAGATCTAAAATAAGTTTACTTTTGAACTGCTTACTATTGAAAATACAGCCACAGAGTCTTATTCTGTAAATCTCATAATTTCTTTGCAAATCCCTGTGGAGGAAATGGTTTACTTACCGTAAGTAATTGCCATCCAAAAAGATAGAACAAATAACAAACCCATCATATTCAATCCCAACTTTCCATTCTTTACACCTTACTGCAAATTTTTTTTAAAAAAATCTCGTGTTATTATAATGAGTTATATTTCACTGTTGTCTAATTGGGCACAATAATTGCCATAAAATGATGTATTTGCAGCGTTTGATTGCAGACACTGAATCTTGTTACTAGCACTTCCTATGTATGTCTACTCAGAGGCAGGTCCCATACAGTTCAATAAGATTTACTCCCAAAAGTATCTACTCAGAAACCTTATAATATTCGTACTATGAGTGTATTTAGTATAACAAATTCTTTCTGAGAACAAAGATATTCAGCCTTTCTTATTTTATATTTAGACTGACAAAAATAACATTGCTAAATTGCTAAATATAAGAACCATGTCAAAGTTTTAAATAATCTGTACATTTAGTTAAAAAATTTATTAGTCACTGAGAAGATAGTACTGCAATGGAAAGAGGAAGTAGGAACATAATAACTTTCCCTGTTGTATTCATAGCACAACTGTTTACTTACAGTTAATTTCTCAATGTGCTTACATTTAGCCTACTGTTTGATGCACATTGATGCACTGTTTGATGGACTTTGTTGGACTTTTTGGATACATTTATAAGTTTTTAATGATAAGCGTTCGTACCAAAATCTTAAAATGCTGTAAACTGAACCTACTCCTATAAATCAACAGATGTGTACTTAGTAAGTGTCAAGCACTTTATTTTTTACTTGACAGAACAGTAACAGTTTAAAATATAGCAAATTTTGGATTAGAAATTTGTATTTCATGTTTCTGTTTCTAAAATGCTCAATCTCAAATCTAACATCATCATCTAGAATCTGTGAGTACAGTGGGCAGACTTCAGTCTTGTGAGAGCTACTTTGTTTTTGACTAGAATTCTAAGAGTTTGGAACAGAGACAAGTAGAAAACATTGGCTCAGGCTGATGGACATATGTAAGCATTCAATGAGTCTTTGAAAACATTCAGCTCATACATTTGTGGTCAGTACCAGAACTTAACATACAGATCCCTTAATACATAAATTTACTCTTTCCCTTACAAAGCATGTGAAGAAAAGTTTTAGTTTTTGCAGGTGTCTGACTTGTTGGCATGTAATTATTATTATTAATAATAGCTTGTTAGACAGCCGGAAGTCAAAAGCCCTTGCTGTTCAGCAGATCATGAAGTAATCAACTAGATTACAATTTATCCACCATCCACTCCTATTTTGCAATAATATTGCCTGCAACTAAACTAATTTCACAGTTGCTATATGATCATGAAATTAATGATCAAATCGGCATGCATAATGCAACCTAGTGTTGACTTTTTGGTATAGTTTTAGTCACCAATATATTGATAACAACTCTGCAAAAATGTTTTTCAATAGTTTTTCTATTATTACTATGCTGTGAAATCTTTTCAACTTGCGCCCCCACAGCAATTGATTCCATTATTGCTAGTTTCTCCTAAGTAAGGCAGGCAAAACTTTGCCCAAGCTTTTTGAAACTTTTCTGTCTGACTGGAGTTATGGAAGATGTGAAATATAGTTAGCTTATTTTGTAAATTTGAGCCATCTGGTCTTGTTATTTCTTGTAGTCTGCCAATGCAGTGTGATTTCACTAACTTTTCTCAACATATTTTAGGCCGTTTTCCTTAAACACAGATGAACGTACCTCTTGACTTTTCAGAGGAAAGCCATAAATCACTTTGCTGGCACTATGGAAATCCTAATTTACATCACAAGACGTTTATCTTTTAATGGAAAAATCTGAAAAGAAAGTCTTGTAATAAAAATAGATTTTAGTCACTCAGTACAATAAATTGATTGCATAAAAATATTAATGGATATCTTATAGAAATTGTTGTAATAATAATGACTTCATACAACACAGCTGTGTATTCTTTGAACATAGTAGAACAAAGCAATTCCTTAGATCCTGACAGCTTCACTTTCCTTTAAAAAAATTGTTTCTGAAGTGTCAAAACAGACAGGTTGTTGAGGAAACATGCCTACCTTCCTAATAGAAGAGTGGAATTAAAATAGCTGCACATTACTGTCATCTTTACGCAAAGAAGCCAACATCGGGGCTTTCATTTCTATAATTACACATTTAGGATGTGATTGTGTCATCAGTTGATACATGGTGCATGCTCTTACATACTAGTAACAGGCTTCAATCCTGGCCACCACCACCAACAACAACAACAACAACCCCAACCCCCAAGTAAGTCTCACTGAATCCATTGGGCTTTGTTTTTTGAGAACATATATATGGGATTGCATTGCTTCTTTTGGATTATAAATATTGCAATGCACTGATTGATTCCATTGTAGTGCTTTAATAGAGAACTATCATTCTGTATACATGGGGTTGGTGTACCTTTTCTTTGGTACTTTATACTGATGTTTCTGTGTATTCCATGTCCTACTGCCCAACAGCTATAAGCAATTTTTACCTCTATTCTTCATTTTATATTATGTCAGGTACTGGTAGATGAAATCTTACTGGATTTTCATGAAATTCTATGAATGTAGAAAACTCATGAGTTAAATATTTGTGTTTTTCAAGGATTTTAATTTAAAGACGTGATTGGTTTCTGACATACATAGTTTAGTATTAACATGTAAGATCTACACAGCTGTTAAAATGTTTGGAACCCACACATGTTGAGGGAAGCAATAGCTATGCCTCCTCTGTTGTCACATTGAATATGGAAACACAATATCTGAAGAGGGGTGGGGCTACATTATCTGTAGAATCTTTCTGCAGGAGTCAATCTCCTCCCCACATGGGGCTCTGGTTCATATGGAGACATTATTTGGATATAGTAGTCATACCCTTTTCAGACAGTTAATTTTCTGTGTTCAGTGTGACCATGGAATACTGAATATTGCTAGCAATACTCCTACCAATGTTTTTGGGTCCAACATACTCTCATAATGACAATATAGGGCTGTAGATGATTAAGAATTATATTTTTTATATTTTTAAAACTTTCAAAAAGTATAATTTGTTATCATCAAGATTAACTTGTTGCAGTGATAAATAATTCAAAACAGAAAATATACACGTTTAATACTCCCAAAGTTTTAGTGTGCATTTAGAGAAGCCTAATTTAAAGAGCAAATAAATTGGATTTAAAATCCAGTTCCATGTGGGAATTAGTACATTGCTGCCACTTTGGCTTCAGTCCAAGTATTCTGTTTTAGTGGTTTGTGGATCAGGCTGCAGATTAACAGACTGTCTTGGATTGCCTAGAAAGAAAAAAAACCCTAACATTGCTTTTACGAGTGTTTTGACTGCAAACAACTGAAACACTTTCAAGTGCGGAAATTTTTCAAATGCCACTGCAAAGATTAGCAATTGTAGCTTGTTATCACAATACTGTTTTAGATAGTTTCAGAACAAGATGTTTTAATTTAATAGGTATATGTATGGTGATAATTTTAGCTCTTTTGGAAAGTGACTCTCTCATTTTCTTCTGCATTTTAGTTTTCATGCACGGGTCCTTTCATTTTACATGAAATAAAAAAGCCTTTTCAGGCCATTTGTTTCATGTTTTTCCATTCGTGCTTTCTGACACTTCAAAACCCCCAAAGAACCTTAAAAATGTGCCAGGCAATAGAGAATCAATCTACTCCAAAGCAGGCAACAGTATATGAAAAAGAGAAATCATCCTTAGTCCTGTGCAGGCACCTACACAGTCTAATGGCACATTGGCACAGTCATAAAGTCAATGCCTGTTTCCTCCTGACAGATGCAAACCAAGCAGTCTCCAAAAATTCCACCAAGGTGTGTGACAGAATAAATCTGAAGTGCATTCAACAAATTGTAATTTGAAAAATCAATCAAACAAGGATAGCATACCACCTGGAAAAAATACCAATTAAAAACCACAAAGAGCGTCTCTCAAAGTTTAAGAAGAGCAAGCAAGAAGTAAAAGCCAAAAAAAGCACCCTCCCTTGACTAGAAAATAAGATTATTTACCTCCCCTGTCACATAAAATACCTTCTAATCTCTTCTTTGAATACAGAGATAGCAGCAGGTAGTGAAAATAATTCAAAGAAATGGGCCAAAGGGGGAGTCACAAAAAGCAGGCAGGCAGAAATTTAAGGTGAAGGACACCAGGTGCACAGTACATAGTACTTACACAAGCAATGATAAAGCAACATACATTGCTCACTGGGTTGCAGGCATTTTCACATATTCAGAATCCCTATTCTTCTCTTGGACATTCTTATTTGCTGCAGACAGCAGCCCTTGTTATCCTGTTGGATGAAAAATTTCGAAGGCAACTTGATTCACAAAAGGCACCAAAAGATTATATGAAACAGGGATTGAGAAAGAAACTTGAAACTTTTGTATACCTTTTTTTTTTGTAAACACAGGCACTAATTGCATAAAAAACTCTTTTGTGCTTTGGATCTTTTATTTAAACACAAGAACCCATTCTTACAATTTAATCCTATTGTCCTTTCTCAGATACGTTTCTTGCAGAATGCATATATTATGTTATATAGATTTGTTTGTGTACTATCATATCTGTAATAAAACATTATGTGCTGCAGAAATTAGTCCAAAGCTAATCTGCTAGCAAATCTGCAAGCAGAGGTCAGGATGCTTCACAATGACTTTATTGTGTATGTTGTGTTGCATCTTTTTTTAAAAAAAGTTACTGTAAAGTTTCGATGGAAATTTTGTGTTAAGGTCTGAAACAAATCAAGTTATTCCTGCTTCTTTTCAGGTTCCTTGCAGTAACACAGTTTTCTCCTACCCATGCCAGAAAAGCCTTTCCTTGCTTTGATGAGCCTATCTACAAGGCCACGTTCAAAATCAGCATCAAACACCAAGCATCCTATTTATCTTTGTCCAATATGCCTGTGGAAACTTCTGTTTTTGAAGAAGATGGATGGGTTACGGATCACTTTTCACAGACTCCACTCATGTCCACATATTACCTAGCCTGGGCCGTTTGCAATTTTACCTATCGTGAGATTATCACAAAAAATGGAGTAATGGTAAGTATTTTTACAGACTTGAGATCACTTGCCTTTCATTGAAAAAAACATTGCTTTGATACTAAAAAAACCCCATATATGTACACACACACCTTTTAGTATTTTTGTCTGTTTTAAGGAAAAGGTGATTTATTTTAAAAATTTTGTCAGACAAAGATATAGACTACTCTTACATCTTACATCTTAGTCTGTTAAAACAGAAATAAAGAGGTCGTATATTTGGGCTGCTAACATCAACTTTTAGCCTCCTTGACCTGAATATCTGGAAGGTCTATGATTTCATTAATGTGAGCATTCACTCCATCAGTGCAGATTGAAGTGTTCACACTGTCGTATTCATAGTTCCTTGGCTAATTTCTCACCTGATTGCCAGCCTTTTAGTGAGCAGCATATCTGTAGTTAGCTTGGGAAGTTTTCATGTAGCAGTTCTCCAAGCCCTACTACCTCAGTGGAATCTGTCACAGCTTGAGCTCAACAAGCAAGAACTGAAAGCATAGCCTTCAGCAGCCCATGCAGAGGAGGACCTTGTGGGGGCTTAAATCTGTATTGCAGCTTTTACAGGCAAACAGACTTCATGCAGATGTTAGCTGAAATACTTAACCACTGTTAAAACTGTATATTAAACATAAGACTGGTGGCTCAGTGGTTAACTCAGTGGTTAACTTGATGAGTGAGTTTCTGTCTCTGTCCCAGCTCCTGCCAACCTAGCAGTTCGAAAGCAAAAATTGAAAGTAGATAAATAGGGGCCACTTCATTAGGAAGGTAAACAGCATTCCGTGCACTCTGGTGTCTAGTCATTTTTGCCACATGTCCAGGGAAACATCTGTAAACGCAGACAGTACTGGCTCTTTGGCTATAAGCAGAGATGAGCACTGAACCCTAGAGTGGAATATGACTGGCTTTCGAGCAAGGGTGACTTCTACCTTCTTTACCTATATTAAACTTGCATTTACTTTTCAACTACTTCATTTAATAGAGAGATGAAAAAATGCCTTTTTGGTTGTGAAGCCCTGATTGTGAAATTCCTCTTGATAGAGATGTGACTAAAGTTAATGGTGAAATCTTTCAGGCGTCAAAACTTTTTATTTTTGCTCAATCATTTCAAATGGCTGACATAGTCTTTTTGTAGTTGATGTATTAATTGCTGCTTTTCAGTTTCATTGTGTTGATGTGATTTGTTGCTTACTCCACATAATGAAAACAGATTTTGTGTTACAATTAGGAGGTGTGGCTTTTGTGAAAAAGTTTAAAAGTATATCTGTTCATTCTGTGAAAATTCTGTTTATTCTGTGAAAAATTAATTGTGTGCTGTCAAGTCAATTCTGATTTATAGCAACCCTTTCCAGGATTTTCTAGGTAAAGAGTATTCAGAAGTGGTTTACCATTCCCTTCTTCTAGGAGCTCCTTAGCATACCTGTCAACCCGTGTGCGCAGGTCGCTTTCCACGCATGCGTGGAAGCGCTCCGCTGCTTGTGCAGCCCCTGCGCAAGCAGCGTAGTGCTTCCACGCATGCATAGAAGGGTTTTACACTTGTGTAGAACCCTTCCACACATGCGTGGAAAGCGTTGCCCCCCGCTGCCAAATTACGGGGTTTTGGCAGCGTGGGGCGGGTTATGACGTCAATCGCGTCAAATTCCATGGTAATCCTGGCCAAATTGGGATGGTTGACAGGTATGCTCCTTAGGACTATGCAACTTGCCCAAGGCTATACAGCCTTCTTTTAGGAGGCGCAACGGGGAATTGAACTTCTAGCTTTTTGCTTCACATCTATATCTAAGCTATATACTAGGCTATATCTGTAAAAAAATAACCATTGTCTTTTGTACCTTGGCGTTGGCAAGTATTATTCAAAAGCAAGTATCCATTATTTGCCATCCCTACTTATATAGCACATGAAATAAGTTCCACTGGTTCGAATTGGGGATATTCTCTAGAAAGTATGTTTAGGAATTCAGCCTTCATCTTCTTTTTTTTTTTTTTAGTTCAGAGCAGAACTAGTATCAGGAGACCTGCAATCTGCTGGACTATCAAACTGACAGTACATTTCTTCTGTGGGCAAAAGGAAAGTAAATAATTGTGTGTCAGAAATATAGTTGTTGGACAGAACAGTTCCCAAAGGATCATAACAGTTACTCCCAGCTTACTCCAAGTTTAGAATTCTACCGAAAGTTTAATCATAATCTGCTGTGTAGTCTTGTAGTGGGGGCAGGGAAGTGAATGAATTGCTCTGGCATTTTGATATGTCGGTATGAACATGGAACTTACCAGCTTTACTATAACCATGTTGAATAATAACTGAAGATTGTCCAAGAACAGCAAACACCTAAAATATGATTTGAAGGTATATTAAATAGAATCATTTAGTGTTCTCATTCATTTCAGCACTTCCTTCGAAATATCTGTGGTTATTTGTACATTGTACTTGTAACGGCACTGTGGCATTTAAGAGTTTTGGTCAGGGGGAAGTGATGCCCTAATTGCTCCAGAAACAAAGCATTCCTGCTGCTTGATCTAACAGAGTTTCTCTTTTACCTAAATTAGAGTAAGAGTGGAGGGCTTGCACTTGAATGAGTCCCAAATTCCATGAAGTAAAGAGCAGTGATGCACAAGCATGTTAATTTGGGAAAGCACTGGGAAATACTGAAGATTGGCAAAGCTCACCTTTAAAGGACTTTGGCTCATAGAGGTTTATGTAAAGCAGCTATCCTGTGCATTACTAGCATACAGATACACCAGTACTCATTGCATGTGCACAGATATATCCTCAAAGAAGGAAGGCAATTTCTTAGATTTCAAGCATCTATATGGAACAAGATCTACCATTCACTGTTTGTGGAACAGGATCTACCTTTTACTGTTGCATATATAGGGCTTGCATACATTTAAATAGGTCAGAGTATCAGCCTACTTTGGTTAAGAGACTTGCATATGAGACTGCTTGGTTTACTCTAAGCAGATTTTGCTACTGAACAATCTGAATACATGGCCATTATTATTGAACTGCAAGTTAGAGGCAGTGGTTAATAAGTATGAGGTTATTAGAGAGTTCTTGATAACTACCGAAGGAGGTAGAAGTGGTACAGAGCTGAGGTGTGCTACAGGGAGGGACTATAACAATTTGCATTATATGTTATTAAATTGTATGGCAAGCCTTCCAGATTTTTCTGAATATAGAATACAGTATTCAAAAATAGTTTATAGTCCCTTGTTCTGTTTTAAGATCTTGTTGCTTGCCCAAGAGTGTATATGTGGTGAGGCACTTAACCCTATTAGCCACACATGCTCTGTGTAATCACAGCTGGCTCCTGTCCCTGGAGGCACAGCAGGAATTTGAACTCCAGGTGTCTGGCATCACAATTAGGCACTACAGCTACATGACCTATGGGTTTTAACAATGCATAGGAAAACCTATTTAGCCACCTGTGCTGACATACTGACTGTACCTTCAGTCTATTGAGAATCCTCGGAGATTAACTCAGGGGTTATATAAATAGGCATAGGTCCTGCTCTTTTGGGTGCTGATGGGCCAGGTTGGTCCATTTTTTCCATTCCATTATCCACAAATGTTGTGTGTTAGAGCAGGCCAATCCACCCCAATGTGTGTCGTTTTTGAGCCCCCAATAGGGGGTTCCATTATTTTGGCATGCTCATTAGTAACTGATTTCCAGCCTAGTGTGGACATCAGAAAGGGAGTAAAAATGAATTTTTTTTGTTGTTCAGTTGCACAGTCAATTCTGACCCTTTGTGACACCATGGACCATTGCCCTCTAGGCATCCCTGTCCTCCACCATCCTCCTCAACCTGCCTAGCCCATGGCATCTACAATACCATCCAGCCAACTCAATTTTAGCCGCCCCCTTCTTTTGCCCTCCACCTTTCCCAGCATCAAGGCTTTCTCAAGTGAATCCTCTCTTCTCATTTGATGTCCAAATTACTTCAGCTTCATATTTACTATTTGACCTTCTAAGGAGCAGTTAGGGTTGATTTCTTCTAAGATTGACATATTTGTTCTCCTCGTTGTCCAGGGGACTCTCAAAACTCTCCTCCAACACCACATTTCAAAGGCATCTATTCTTCTGCGCTCAGCTTTCCTAATGGTTCAGCTCTCACAACCATAAATTACCACCAGGAATACCATTGTTTTGACTATGCGAATTTTTGTTTGCAAGGTGATGTCTCTATTTTTAACTATGTTTCCCAGGTTTCTCATAGCTTGTCTCCCAAGAATCAGTCGCCTTTTTATTTCATGGTTGCAATCTTGCAGTTGTCAAATGTGGGGAGTTTCACAGCGCGATCGCTGTGACTCATTGGCCATAAATCGTGGATGATAGTTCTCCTTACCTCATCTGTTTTTAACACAGCAACCTAGAGGCCCACGTTGGGGCCTCTAACTCGCTCTTGCCCTCCCCACTCCCTTTAATTAGCAAAAGTGTGCACGAGGCAGACATGCCGATATTTAACCAATTAAGCAGCCTTCTGTTATCGCAGGTAACCAATGAGAATATATTGCATACCCTCTCTGGAATTTTCTTTGTCTGTTATTCCTAATAAACACCAACTGGGCTGTGGCTTGCCGTTGGCTGCTTCTGCCTTGCGCTGCTGCCTTGCCCGGTTGCTCTTTGCTTCAAGATGAATCAAGCCTCTCCGCTGTCTCCTTGATCCCACAAACACTACAGTCAAAATCATGGCATTTTGCTCCTTCCACCAACCTTAGGTGACCCTCCTTATCCTGGACCACACTGGATCAAAATGGCCAATATGGACAGGTCCTACTTCATCTTGATTGAAAAGTGTCACAAAAGAATTGGGACTAGTTCATGTGCTCTTTCTCTCAAAAAAACTGCCTAATTTAATAGCAGTAGAAATCTAGATGGAACAACAAATGAATTAGTATCTTACAGGGAAATTTATAATTTCTTGTCTCTCTCTCTTTACTAGTCTATTATCTAATTTGAAACAGGAGAAAAATTTCATCTGAAGTTAATGTAATACAAGACTTCCCATTCCTATCAAGACAGAACTTATTAAATAAGATTTGCATGTTCATGCTATTCAACATGCCACATTTTGTGGATGCAGAAGAAAGCAGTAGAAGAAAGGTAGTCATCCTAAGAAAACAGGCAGAGGACAAGAGTTTATCCTCTGCCTGGCATTTCTCAAACTACTAAAGGTACTGATGTAAGAAATGGAAGATAGGCTCTGTCAAACAGTAAGGCATCTCACGTTCTTAGAGTATGTCTTTCCATATATGGGTTTGGGAAGGACCTTTTTTTCCCGGTGAGGCAAAAAGCAGGAGAACTGGTGTTCACCTCTTTGCAGCCATTTTCAACTGTCCACCTGAATACTCTTCAGCTACTGGTATGCATGTTTAATTGTGCAGTTGAATTGCAGCTTCTGATTCCTAGCATGATACTTTGGATTATTGTTTTCTGATTCTATATTTATAGCTGCTTCTGTGATACTCATTTCTTGACCTTTGGCATAGCATGCTTAATGTTTATCATAGCCTTATATCTCCTTCAGTGCAGGAGAGATGTGATATACTTTGAAAAGTTATACAGGCCGAATCTTTCTGAAGTCTGTATATACAAGTCATTCCCCCCCCCCCCCCCCCATATCTGCAGGTTCAGCATCCATGGGTCTAAAAATGTTCAATAAAAATCTCTAAAATATACAATATATCTGTATTTATATAGCGGATTACCAGGACTGGCGACTAGAGGCCATGTTTGCAATGTAATATTTACAAGGAACAGACGGAGACATTTTGGTAGATCTTGTGTAGAATGACAGAGGCATTTGAAACCTAACCCACTTCTGTGACTTAGGTATGTGTGTTAAATATAGGGTTTGCTGTTATCCATGGCTTCAGATATCAGCAGAAAGTCTTGGAACATATCCCATACAAATTGGTATGGAGATCTGAATTTGAAAATCATGGGACTATTTTGATCCCTTTTGCATTCAAACGCAAAATCCAAATGGAAGATAAATTTCTTATATTAGTAATAATTTCATAGTAGAAATATTTGGCAGGTCACAATATTTTCAGTTCATTTCTTGTGCAGAGTTACTCAACAATTGTTATTCTGCATTTTAGAGCTGATTGCACATATCCTAACACTTGAATACTTTCTTGGTTAATATAGAGTACTTTGATGAATTACACCTTCCTCTAGCATTGCTGTTTGGTTTCTCTAGGTATTTTTGCTAATAAATTTTTGTTTTTATGGGAAGGAAATGTGATTTTATGGAAAAAGAATACCAAAGGGATGTATACATTGGCAAAAAAAATTAATATGAAAGGCAATTGAATAAATTCAGTCGATGTATGTGTAGAAAAGATAAATGGGTACTTTTTTATTCTGGGGAAGTTCATTGCTGCCTTTCTTTGTCGTTGCATAAAGAATTCTAGGCACAGTTTGCTGTCATTCTGGTCCTCCTGTGAGGGCTGAAGTCATTAAAAAAATCACAAATTTACTTTGCACTTCGATACAAAGCCAGCTTTCTAATAACCATTCTTACTTACCCATGTTTTGCTGCAGTGTACAGTTTCTGATTAAGTTCTAGGTCACATACAACTCCCCGAGGAATAAAAATGTTGCTTAGCAGAATTTGCTGACTAGACATGCAAAGCATTTTCCTCTTTTATGCACACACTTGGTTTTTAGAACCCATTGGCTGAAATCCAGTAGTAGGTCAAACCTGAGTAGGCCCACTGAATCAATGGTACATAGTTATTTGCTCACAAGTCTCCAGTGGGCCTTATCAAATTACTATTATCTTGATCAATGAAAAGTATAATCATCCTTCTGACATCCATGCTTCTGTACCTCAGATGATGATGACGATGTAAATACAGTATAACCAAAAGGGTCCCACTTCTTAGCATTCTCCCTCTTATTTCCTACAAGTATATAAGCACCCTTCTTAGCAATTTCAAAGCTCATTTACTTCTAAATTGCACTGGATTTCTACATATTCTAAACAGGTTTTGTGCTGCTGATATTTTAAAAGTAACATGTGAAAAGTGCACTGACTAGGCAATGAGGCAGTGATGCACTGAAGCAGGTCCTGTCCTGTTCTGGAGAACTGGTACCGGAAATCCCCAGGCCACGCCCACCTGGCTGGCCACGCCTACCTCCATAGCCCATTGTGTTGGCCATGCCCACAGATTTGCTCCCCCCCCCCCCACACACAGATTTGGCCCCGTCCACAGAGGTGGTAGTAATTTTTTTGGGAGTGCATCACTACAATGAGGGCACACTGAAGAGAGCAATGACAATGAACAGAACCCTGCTCCCTACCATGTGATTTTTATCATGTGATGGGAAATACCTAAGGAGGATTTATATGAGCCAGCTACAACTTCAATTCCCTCAAAGTCCCATTGATGCAAAAATGACTGGTGTTCTATGCAAGGTGTGACTTTGTTTAAGTAAAGGTCTGGCAAGGAAATGCAAGGAAAATCACTTCCCAATCTGCTCAAATATTTTGGATAATGGTTTTCTTTCCTTTAGTTAGTTTTCAGCAGGAGCCACTTCACTTCAGTAAATGGAGTCCTGTTTTAGTTATCTGAAGCATGGTGGTTTGGGTTTGGTGCTGGTCTTGACTTCCTGAGAGGAATTTTAAAAAAATGTGAACTTTAGTGCTTTGTTACTATGAACTTTTTTTTTTAGAGAGAGAGAAGTTACCAGAGCAAAAAATGTTCTCACCAATAGCAAACTGACAGGCACAAAGACCTGTTGTTGTTGTTATTCAGTTGCCCAGTTGAATCTCACCCTTTGCGACACCATGGACCACAGCACACTAGGCTCCTCTGTAGTCCACCCAGCCCACTGCATCACCAATGACATCTAGCCATCTCATCCTCTGCCATCTACTTCTCTTTGTTGCCTTTGATCTTTCCTAGCATCAGGATGTTCTCCAGTGAATCTTCTCTTCTCATTTGGTGGCCAAAGTACTTGAGCTTCAGCTTCAGTATCTGCCCTTCCAAGGATCAGCCAGGGTTGATTTCCTTTAGGATTGACTGATTTGATCTTGCTGTCCAGGGGACACTCAAGAGTCTTCTCCAGCACCACAGTTCGGAGGCATCTATTCTTTAGGGTATTTTTAACAGTCTTACCCTCAGGACAACAGCTTACATCACTCGCTCCTCCATGACGATGCAGCTCCAAGTGCCGACCCCGAGATTAGTTAGAAAGGCCGTGACTATGAAGAGGGCCTTCTCGGTGGTGGCACCAAATGCTGTGGAATTCCCTCCCAGTGGAGCTGCGCCTGGTATTATCTTTCCCTGTTTTTAAAAAGCAATTGAAAGCTTCCCTTTTTAAAGAGGCCTTTGGCAATATTTTATCTTTGGCTGATTGTTTATTCTGCCCCATTGCTACCAACATAGGCTTTCTTAGTAGGGTGTTTGGGTTTTGAGCGGTTTTATATGAAAATTTTAATATTTGTGCTAGTTTGTATTTTTGAATTTTATGCTGTAAGCTGCAAAATTTTATGCTGTAAAATGTAAGAGTATGAAATTTTTTTAGAAGGGTGGGATATAAGTTTAAATAAATAAATAAATAAATAAATAAATAAAGCTAGCTAGCTGTTTTTAAAATTCCTGGTGTGGGTAAAACCTGGAATAGGATAGAAGTTGCAGTGGCAGGATGATTGGAAGAGGAATGATTAAATACTCCTGTTTCTCTTTGACACGAGTTTCTACATTCCTTTGCAGGTGAGTAGAGTTGTCAGGTGCAGTGTAACATGCATTTTATTCATTGCATTTGACACTGAATATGGAAAAGGAAAAGTTTATGTCTTGCAGACACCAGAAAAAGGTGTTGATAACTGATATCTACAGACATATTTCTGTACCTATGACAACATGCCATTTTACTATGTCTTTTTTTAGCAATGTAAAACAAAAATTTAATGTTTATATATATTTTTAAAAAGCAATAGCAACTGTAACTCGGGTAGGTGGATAGAGAGGAGTAAGATTTTGTTAATAATGGGCTGCTTTAGAGGCCTGAGGCTCTGCCTTAAGACTTTTGTTGCCAGCTGTTTTGCTATTAAAGTCCTAAAAATATCTTTTCTATCAGTCATTATTACTTCAATTGTAATAAATAAATAATGCTGGAATGAATTCATGGACAAGTCTGTGCATTTCAAACTCAGCAGGACATGAAAAAAGTGTTATTTTTTTAACCTCCAGGAAACACTCACACAGTCTGAACCTTGTTAATGCACATATGAAAACATGCATTAATATAATATATTATATTAATTGGTTCAGGAGAGTATCATAGAGTTGCAAGAGTTAGTAATGTGTTGGTCTGAGCTTTCTTAGCTTAACTTTGTTATGTTCTAGGTGTTGTATTTTGCATTGTGTTCAATCAGTCAATTTTGGAGATTTTTTTTATACAAACAGATTTTGCATGAATAGGATGTGAGTTAATTGTTCATTGAATCTGTGTTGTAAGTATAACATTTAGTTATAGTGATGTTTACTGTAGTACCTTTACCAGACTTAGCAAGGTAGATGAGAACTACAAAACAACAATATTTCTGAATTTCAAACTACACCACTTGCAATCTCCAGGGCTTTTCTAGGATATAGATAACCCTGCTTTGAAAGCTTGAAATATCTTTCTGCTGGGGAAATGTGATTGCTTCTACAACTTGTTAGCTGTAATAATTCTGAGTTATGCATGACATATGGCTGCAACAATGTTCCAGATACCTCTTCAGAGTATAGTTGAGGTACCGAAGGAGAACTGATACAGCAGCCTTTTTCTCTATAAGTATGCTGTTTTGCATAGAGGGGTATGTTTGTGTGTGTTTAATGCTAATATAAAAGAGCACTGAATCAGGGACTATCCAGTTTTAATATCTGCTGGGTCACAAACACATCAGGAATCATGGAGTTGGAGGAGAGGATTTACTGTACTTGTATGGTGAATGGTGGCCCACAAACTGGAATTAGAAATCCCAAAGAAGGAAAATAGCAATGATTTCAAAAGCTATAGAACCACCACTGAATGAGTTTTCCATCACTAGGAAGGTGATGTTCAACATTTTTATTGTATATAAAGCAAGAAATGCCAGATGTTCAGGCTGGATTCAGAAAAGGATGAGGCACCAAAGATTATATTACATACTAGCAAAGGTTGCCTGGCGTTGCCGGGCTGTTTTAAATGGTGTTGGGAAGTTTTTGTTGTTGTTGTTGTTAATGTTTGTAAAGAAGAGGTTAATCTATATTTGAAATTTTAAAAATTTTTATTTATACAAATTTTTTTTGATGGCTTGTTATAAACTGTGATGAGTTTTGTTTGGTGTTTTGGTTTTGTGGATGAAAAAAAGAATAAAGGATGATATACCTTTTCAAAAAACTCTTGGGGCCTTTTGTGTGGGGCTATTGTGTCTTTTTGAATTTTTTTTATTATTGTCAGCAGCAAGTGCTGCTGGTAGGGGTTATCTTGTATTTTGACTGTGTTTTCTCTCATGGCCTCTGGGTGGAGCTTCTTCCAGTAAGTAGTCTCTTTCTTTATTCATTTCTTTTCCAGTCGTTGTGGTATGAGGTCGTGTGGTGGTGAGTTAGCTGTTTTTCTTTATTTGGGGTGGTGGTGGTGGTTGGATTTTGTGGTGTTTGGCTGGGTGCTGGGTGTGTTTGGAAAGGTTTGTTGTTGCTTACTTTTTTGGTGTTATTTTTGTTTGTTTTTGTGTATTTTTGAATGTTTTTGATTGTTTGTTTTTGTGTTTTTTGGTGTCCTGGGGGGGGGGGAAATCCCCTCTCAGACAGACTCCTTTTGTACCCCCCCCCCACCATCTCAACCCCAGGGAGCCAGTAGAGAGGGGGATTTCCCCCCCCAACTCCGTTTTTAAAGAGAAGTAACCACTTGGTTTCTTCTCTTTAATATGGGGTGTGTGTGTGTGTGGGGGGGGGGAGGGAATCCCCTCTCTGCCTGGTCCCCTGGGGTGAGGAGGATGGGGGAGAAAGATTCCTTTTGTCCCCCCCACCCTCTCAACCCCAGGGGAGCCAGTAGAGAGGGGGATTCCCCACCCCAACTCCGTTTTTAAAGAGAAGTAACCACTTGGTTTCTTCTCTTTAATATGGGGCATGTGTGTGTGTGTGGGGGGAGGGAATCCCCTCTCTGCCTGGTCCCCTGGGGTGAGGAGGGTGGGGGAGACAGACTCCTTTTGTCCCCCCCACCCTCTCAACCCCAGGGGAGCCAGTAGAGAGGGGGATCCCCCCCAACTCCATTTTTAAAGAGAAGTAACCACTTGGTTTCTTCTCTTTAATACGGGGCGTGTGTGTGTGTGGGGGGAGAGAATCCCCTCTCTGCCTGGTCCCCTGGGGTCAGGAGTGTGGGGGAGAAGACTCCTTTTGTCCCCCCACCCTCTCAACCCCAGGGGAGCCAGTAGAGAGGGGGAGCACAACACTCCCGCCCCTACCCAGTGATATTAAAGGGGAAACTCCAATTAGGAGCTTCAGGCGCCGATGGGGAGGGGGGCTTTGATTCCCGCGGCTTGGCGGACTTGCTCTCCCGGTGTTTTTGTTTTTGCTTTATTTTTTGGGCGCCAGCTTCTTCAGCGTTCTGCGCACTCATGGCGCGTAGGACGCTGGGGCTTGTAGTTATGGGTTGGTGCTTTGTGTTTGTGCTGCATTTTTTAAAAATGCTTTTCTTTTGATTGGCTGTGCCGCGTTTCCGAACGCTGCGCCGTGCGAGAGCCTCTCAGCCTGATTGGCTCTGGCGCGGCGCGGCACAAGGAATGTTGGGAAGTGAAGTTGTTTCCCTTTCTTCGCGTTTGTGGGCTGTTGCCCCACTGCCGGTTTTCTCAATCCTTCGTTGACCTGCGTACCCAGATCGGCCGTGTGCACGAAGGGTGAGTGCAGGCAAGTAGGGCGAGGCATAGCAACCTATAGCCAGTTCCAACGGTTAACCCTTGGATTTATAGGTTAAGATATATATTGGCTACTAGACTGCAGAAAAGAAATTAAGAAGAAAATCAGTCTGTGCTATATGGATTACAGCAAAATCTTAGTTTACATTAATACAAGTATGGATATTTGAAAATGAGGAGTAGTTTATCATTTAGCTTCAGTATGAAACCAATGACTACAGACAGTCATTTTGAAATACAAACATATTGATAATAAAGTTTTAATTTATTTTACTGCAACATCATTTATTAACCATTTGTGATGATTGATCCATTCTAGGATCTGAGGAGTGTAGTGGTGAGAGCACTGCCAGTTTAGGTTTTAGCCAGTAACTTTGATCTTTGCCAGTAACTAGCAAGAATTAAGTATCACAGAAAAGCCATGCTGTTTAATATTTATATGAGGCGACTGGGAGAGGTGATTAAGAGCTTTGAGTTGGTGATGCCACTCAGCTCTATTTCTCGTTATCTGTGGTTGTACAGATGTTTAAACAATGTCTGGAAAGTGTAATGGGCTGGATGAGGGCTAATAAACAGAAGCTGAATCCCAACAAGATGGAGGCTCTGTGGTTCAGTGATTCACGGATCCAAGAGATGGGTATGAGGCCTATTCTAGATAGAGTTACATTCCCCCAAAGGAGCTGGTATTTTAATTTAATTTAATTGTTAGATTTATACACTTCCCACTCGGCAAAGGCCGACTCAGGGCGGTTCACAATCACAAATGACAATATGTTAAAATCAATTAAAACTACCCACCCCCTAAAAAGGGTGCAGGGTCTGAAGGGACCAGGGGGGGAAAGGAATTTTCTTCTACACCAACCACCCAATGGAGGTTACCCTTCCACCTGCACCCCACACTTGGCCCGCCAGCCAGGTTTTAAATTGTTTTCTGAAAGGCAGCAACTCCATCCAGAGATGTAGCTCTGTTGGCAGAATGTTCCATAGGGCTGGTGCGGACACGGAGAAGGCCTTCCTCCTTGTGCCAGAGAGGCGAGCCCTTCTGGCTGATGGTACAATTAGGGAACCCCTCCAGTCTGCTTTGGTTGGATGGACAGACATCCTTAGGGTGATGCGGTCTCTTAGGTATCCTGGCCCACTACCATATAGGGCTTTAAAGGTCAAAACCAGCACCTTGAATTGCACCCGGAGACAAACTGGCAAACTATTTATTTGTCATTGGAGACTTCAAATCATCTGCCAGCCACCATTTTTGGACAGGGAATACCTGGCCATGGTAGTCCAAGTAGTAACTTCTTGCTTAAAGTACTACAGTTCATTCTACTTGAAGATGACATGGATGCTGCAGTAAATGTAGCATGCAGCAGCAGCTAGACTGTTAACAGGAACATCCTTCAGAACCCATAAGACAACAGTTCTGAAGGATTTGCTCAGGCTGCCAATAGACTTTTAGTCTGAGTTCAAGGTGTTGATAGTGACTTAGGTAAAGGTCACCCTTGCTTGAAAGCCAGTCATGTCCAACTCTAGGGTTCAGTGCTCATCTCTGTTTATAGCCAAAGAGCCAGCGCTGTCTGAGTCTGCAGACATTTCCATGGACATGTGGCAGGCATGCCTAACACTGGAGTGCACAGAACATTGTTTACCTTCCCACCGAAGAGGTACCTATTTATCTACTTGCAATTTCTTGCTTTTGAACTGCTAGGTTGGCACGACCTGGGACAGAGATGAGCACTCAAACCATCATGCAGTACCCGGATCTCCAAATGCTGACTTGCCAGCCTTTCAGCTAACAAGGCGAGCTTCTTAACCACTGAGCCACCGCAGTCCCTATCTAAACAAAATTAATCAAGGTTATGTTCTATAATAGGTGAACAGTTCTTGCTCTCGTCAGGATTTCCCTTTTAAAAGATTAATACTGTCTTCAATGTTTTCTACTTAGGTGGGATAGTTCCATGTACTGTATTTAGTAAACAAGCATGTTAGGACTTTCTGCAGTTTTTCTCCACTTGCCACTATGGTTTCCAAGGTGATTCTATCAATTCCAGGTGGACTTTCCTGACTTAGTTTGCTTCAGGGCATACTGCATCTAATTGATTGGTACTTCTGGTAATGCTTCCTTAGTTGGTGTGATCCTCGGTTCTTGAACTCTAGCTTTCGATTCAAAGAGATTAGTGTAGAAGTCCTTAACCACTATTTCAATTTCTGATCTTCTCCTTATTCTCTCCCCTTTCTCATTTAGCAGTGCAGGCAATTGCTCATTTTAATTTAATTTAATTTAATTTAATTGTTGGATTTCTATACTGCCCACTCGACCAAGGCCATCTCAGGGCAGTTCACAATCATAGATAAAAACAGATTAAGAACCCACCCCCTAAAAATGGTGCAGGGACCGAAGGAACCGTAGGGGTAGGAATAATCATCTATACCAACCACCCAACAGAGGTCACCCTTCCACCTGCACTCCACACTTGGCCCACCAGCCAGGTTTTGAGTTCTTTTTTGAAGGGCAGCAACTCCGTCCAGAGGTGCAGTTCTGTTGGGAGGAGGTTCCAAATGACCAGTGCAGAGAAGGCCCTCCTCCTTGTGCCAGAGAGGCGAGCCCCTCTGGCTGATGGAACAACTAGAGAGCCCCTCCGGTTCATTCTGGTTGGACGGACAGACATCCTTAGGGCGATGCAGTCTCTTAGGTAACCTGGCCCATTACCATATAGGGCTTTAAAGGTCAAAACCAGCACCTTGAATTGCACCCGGAAGCAAACTGGTAACCAGTGCAGCTCCCGAAGCAGTGGCGAGGTATGGGCAGAACATCTACACCCCATCACCACCCGGGCCGCAGCATTTTGGACCAGCTGCAGCCTCTGAATGGTCGTTAAGGGCAGCCCCATGTAGAGTGCATTATAGTAGTCTAGTCTGGAGGTCACCAGAGCGTGAGTGACCATGAGCAAGGAGTCCCAGTCCAGGAGCGGGTACAACTGGTGAATCACCCGAAGTTGGGCGAAAGCCCTCCTGGCCACAGCTGCCACCTGTTCTTCTAGCAGCAGCCACGAGTCCAGAAGGACCCCCAAGTTGTGCACCGGGTCAGTCTGGGGCAAAATAGCCCCATCCAGAACCAAAGATGGTACTCCTGGGATAGTGCAGGGCCCCTTATCCATAGCCACTCGGTCTTGCTGGGATTCAGTTGTAGCCCGTTGGTCCCCATCCAGACCCCAATAGCCTCCAGACATCTGGAAAGGACTTTGACGGCATCACTGGGGTTCCCACCAGCCGAGATGTACAACTGAGTGTCATCCGTGTACTGATGGTACCGCACCCCGAGGGGAACGGATAATCTCACCCAGCGGCTTCATGTAGATGTTAAATTGGAGAGGAGGGAGTACCAAGCCCTGAGGCACCCCATATTTTAGGGGCCTAGTACTGGACCTCTCACTCTCCAACCACACCTACTGGGTCCGACCCCTCAGAAATGAGGAAAACCAAGACCACACAGTGCCCTGGATCCTCAATCCTCAGAGCTGTTCCATAAGAATACCATGGTCTATAGTAATGTTGTGATATGATACTGTTTTGTATTGACATATGGTTCTTGAATTGATTACTTTATCCTATTGTATACCGTATTTATTCGTGTATAACGCGCACTCGTGTATAACGCACACCCCTAATTTTCCATGAAACCTCGGTATAAAATTTTGTTTCACACCACGCATTGTAATTGAATGCGTGGTGAAAAAGCTTGTTCATAAGAGCTACCTCCGGGCCACGCCTCGTCTCCCGCGCCACCCAATCAGATCCTGTCAATTTCCCCGCCTCCCCTTCACCCGCCGCAGCAATAGACAGCCGACCCAATTCTAAAAAGGAAGTAAAAGAGGCTCGCGACGGGGGTGGGACTCCGGGAGTGAGGAGGCGTATGGCGGGAAATGGCTGGAGGCGGAGGCCACGCCCCGTTCTGCTGGAGAAAACCACGCCGGCGCCGTCCTTGTAGGGTGGGTGACGTCATGCGCTCACTGAGTCTCCCGTGTGGGCGAGGAAATGAAGCGGCACAACCCTATTTGTGACGCACACTGTACACGACAAGGTGACGTGAACTCGCGGGAACTCACCATTCACGCCCTCAAGGGACCGGCCGCCACTGCCACACCAGTCCTCGTTTATAACGCGCACCCCAACTTTGATTTCTTTTTTTGGTATAAAATTTTGCACGTTATACACGAATAAATACGGTAGTTATTTTATTGTATTACGTTTTTGTTATATTTGGATTATTGTACCTTTATATGTTATTGTATTTTACTGTATTTACTGTATGCTTTGTATTCATATGTAATTTTGTTGAGAACCGCTTTGAGTTGTCTTAGGACAAGAAAAGCGGTATAGAAATACAAAACAAATACAAATGGTCAATGGTATCGAAGGCCGCTGAAAGGTCAAGAAGAGCATGGTATTATGACAGATCTTTCTTGTATTTTTTTAATGTTCCTTCTTTGTTCAGCTACTTACCGTACTTCCATGAGTCTTTTTCTTCTCTATGCTTCATGGCCGTCTTGGAACTTTCTTCTATGTAGATGACATAGCAGGAGATATTCAATCTAGAATATCTTCAATTCATTTAATTTCTTTTCATAAGTAATTGCCTAGTCTCCATGGAAATTCTGTGATTTCCAGCAGCAACTTCTGCCTTTTTAACAAAGTCGTTGATCTGGCTGATGAGAAGTTCATACTCCTCTGTAACATCTGTTGTGCTTACCCAGTCTATTTTCTCCAGCTCTTCTCAAAGGATATTGGAATAAACAACAGGCCTTTTCTTGGGGGTTTTGGTGGCTTTCATCTTACTTTCTTGTTGAATATGGTTCTAGTGTGATTTTAGGTCACTTCTTGTGTTAAAGGGGGTAATGAGTGAAACATCATGTAGTATGTGTCTTCTATTAACTATAATGTAGTCAATTTCATTTTTTGTTCTTGCATTTGGTGAGACCCATGTCCATCTCCTTGCTTCCTTCTTCTCAAAAATGGAGTTACCAATACAAAGGTGATGGACTTCACAAAAAGCCACCAAGCAATCTCCAACTTCATTTCTTTTTCTTACACAATGACAGCCCACATGGAATTTAATTTCCCTACTGCATCCAACCACTACATTGAAATTCCCCATGACAATAGTGTAGCCAGTCTTACATCTATGGAGTATCTCTTCATAGAATTTTTTGATATCACTGATATAGGGTGTTTAAATAAATAAACAAACATTAATAACTGTTAAACCTGTTTCTGTGATCTGAGACTACCTCTGATAATTGATTTTGTCATTATGAGGGTTTGCCAGCACTTAATATGCTATGCCTGTAGGTACTGACATCCAGCCCACAAAAGGAAATAATACACCTTGGTAAGAGGTGAGAAGTGTGTTTTTAGGGTTACAGCTTTGAGAATTTAGCCATGTTGGCTCTGGGATTCTGGAATATATAATTCAGAAATGTAAACTTTTGAACCTCTCTTGATTTTATTGAGTAGGCATATTATACACTGTTCACAAGGCTACCTACAATGCTTTTCAGTTGTCTACCAGCCTGTGACACTAATGGTGCAGCAGAGGACATAATTACATGACAACTGCACTTGATTAGCGAGCAGGTTCCCTCCTCTTCCTATCTTTAGGCGGAAGTGAGGCCTGAATCTTTCAAATTAATTATGGACAAGGCTTCTATGATAACAGAGCCATAACTATTCTGGAATATGTGATAAAATATATGACGATACTATGTGATAGATGTGTGGGTTTTAGATTTGGAACCCACACATCCATCACAATGATCTGTTGGATAGCTCAGTAGTTTAGAAATCTAGATGTTGGGAGTTTGATTCCTTACTTTGCTTCCTTAAAGGAGGATAAACTCAATGATTCATATGGTCCTTTCCAGATCTGCAGTTCTAAGATTATATCAGGGACTCTGTTTTAAACAGATCAGAAATTTTAATTTAATAGAAAGGGAACTATTTTGTATTTGTTTTCTACTTGTTTTCTCTCACTCACTTTCTCTCTTACTTTTCCTCTTTTCCTTTTTACTGCCTCCAGTTTCATAATCTCACTGGTATTGCTTTGGGAGCAGATGATGCATTGGCTATGCTGAATAAAGAATGCATGCATAAATATTTATCCTAGCTTTGGAGTGAAAGCAGTAGTCTTCCCAAAGCATGAAATAAAACATACTGATATTTTCCATTACCCCCTCCCCCCAAATCTTCTTCCTTGGACTTCCTCTTTGTTCATTTGTGCCTTTTCCAAGTTCTAGCAACTTTGCAAACTGCATTTCCACTTAGTTCACCAACAGTTTCAGTTGTCAGCATGAGAATGAGCTTAAATACAAGCCACTGCCAAGAGTAATTTCACTCTTGCTTTTTATTTTCACAGAATGCAAGTGCAAGCATATTTGCCCTTTCAGGCTAAAAGCGTTAGTTGCACTATTGTGAAGCTAAAGTTCCTAACCTGCTTATTAAGGCTGGTTCATAGCTATGCATTCACCCTGATTTTTTTTTTAGTTTTTTTTTAAAAAACAGCAACACAGTTACTGGGAGGAAAGAACTTAGTGTAGAAAAGAGAATGAATGAGGAGGAAAGGGTGCATAACTATTTCACTCTATCCATTTTTCTGCTTCAGATCACACTATAGTCTGCTCTGACTCTGTGGAATTTCACATATGCATTAGAAATCCCAGAGGGGAGATAGGAAGCCAGGCAGAAGGGTGGGATTTTGTGCTGACAGGAAACGGTTTTAGCAACTTTTACCATTGCTGTTTCACTCAAAATGATTGTCTATTGAAGATGTTTTGTTTTACAAAATGTATCTATCATCTTTATAGTCTTTACCAGAGTCTAGGCGAGATGTGAAACTGTCACATGAAGCCAACTTTCAATGAATTCATTTTGTATGTCTGACCTAATGTGAGAAAAATTAGCCAGCAGAAGGTTGCCTTTTGCCTGGGGTATGACTGACCCTGGTTCAAAAATGCCACAATCTTCAAGAAGGGTCTTTCTGTAGACTTGGATTCAACATGTCGCTTGCCCCTAAAATACACCAGTTTGGAGTAACTTTCAGAGGTTGATCTTAAAGCAGAAGATTGGTGGGGACATTTAAAATCTACAAATCATTCTGATCTAAGAAACCTTCCTTTTACTGTAATGCTAATGTAATGGTTTTTAATGCTTTTTAGCTACCTGATCCAGTTTTTTTAAAAGGATAAATACAAATTTGAATAAATGAAGTATCACATGTTTTACTACATTTAGTGCCTAAGATGTTTTCTTCAGAAAACATGTTTAACAGCAAGTAGTATCATATTTGCAAACAAAACCCACAGAAAACTAAATAGGGTAAAACTTTGAATTGCAAACCTACAGTCTGTTATTGATCTTAATTTGAATTTGCAAGCAGAAACTAGGAAAATATTATACATACAAAGTACTTACTCTTTCAAGCATACAGTACTTAGTTAGCAGTTGTGGTACACACATTACTTCTATATATAAAAATATTATCATAAATTTTGTAGTACTCTGTAAATTAAATAGCAATTAATAGAAAGGAATAGGTGCCACATTTAATTTCTTTACCTCTACAAACAATCATATTTATCAGGGAAAGTTGCAGATGTACGTCACATCACAGAACAGGACTTCCCAACTTGCATTAAATCAAGATGACTTTTCACTTTATATTAATCATGTGAAAATCAGTCATTGTATGGTGAACTGGATGTCTGAATGCTATAATCATGATCCATTTATTGGATTTGTAGCCCTTGGTGTTTCTTTTTCTTTTGTTTTTGGCAGTTACCCAATTTGAGATCGAATTAGGAAAGGATGAGAAGCATTTTCAGAGGTCAGCTTTATATGAATCTGAATGTATTAAAGCCTTGTAGAAGTTGCTTCCCATAACCATTAAAAAAATTTGATAGACAAAGGAACCATGTTTTTCAATTAAAGGTAGTGTATAAATTTACTGAGTGATGCAGTTCTTTTAATTTATAAAGATGGAGATAGGTAATCAACTCCATTCCTTGGGTTGACACCTGATATCAGACCTAAAGCTGATTCTTCAAGCCTGCAGTCCCATCTTGGGCCCTGAACCTAACTTTATATCATATGGCAGTGATGGTCAACCTTGGCACTCCAGGTGTTCTTGGGCTTCAATTCCCAGAAGCCCAAGCCAGCACTCATGCTGATCAGGGCTTCTGGGTATTATAGTCCAAGAACATCTGGAGAGCCAAGTTTGAGGACCTATGATCTATGGCAGTGATGTTGAACCTTGGCAGTCCAGGTGTTCTTGGGCTTCAATTACCAGAAGCCCAAGTCAGCACTCCTGCTGATCAGGGCTTCTGGGAATTGAAGCTCAAGAACATCTGGAGTGCCAAGGATCACCATCACTGTCTTATGGCTTTAAGATCTGGTCTGGATGTTTATGTGACTCCACCCAGGTTCTTTGACAGCCAATCTAATTAAGATTACTAAATAACCTAAACACTTACTTTTTAAATGATGTTCTAGAAGTTCAGTAAAGTTATAGCCCAACCCTGATTTTTCATCTTGATCTACCCTAGCAAATGCACTTCTTTCTCAGTTTTGGGAGATGGTGTTTTGTAAGCTTTACAGAACTAGTATACTTATGCCATAAGTGTTGGGAGAACATTAAATGCAATTACTGTACATTATTTTTTAAAAAAGAATAAGTAATTAATTTGTTTATAGGATAAGGCATGTGTAATACATTGCTCTAGGAGGATTGTAGAGTGGATTTAAGTCCCATTTGAAGCAGATTTTAAAAGGTATGTATAATGTACAGTAAGTTAGTGTGAGGAGGATCAAAATATCTTTAATTTGATGTATATTCTCTATAGTAGAAGGAAGAAAGAGACAGATGCCAACTTCAGAAGTCGATAGAGCTCCTTTATACAAGATTTTTTTCTTCTTACCAGGAGCGTTTATAAATTATCTTGCTTTTTGGAGCTAGGGATTTATTTACAGGTTGATTTTTGGGAGATGAAAGCTTTGAGAGAATGATATTTTTAAAGGCACAATGAATTATCACATTATTCCTGTAAAGGTAGTTTCTTGTCTTCTTCCTGAATAGAAAGTGTTATCAGTTCTGCAAGAGACTGTGACAATTTAGTCATATTTGTCAGTTTGTGAAATATTTACTTTAACCATTCTCAAAATAGGTATGACTAATGTACAACGCTTTATCTTTTGGCACTTGGCACCTTATTTTTAAGACATTATATATATATATATATATATATATATATATATATATATATATATATATATATATATATATATATATATATATATATATATATATATATATATATATATATATATTGTTTTGTTTTTGTCCAGATGGCTCCTTATGGGACAGTTAGGGCTTGCTCATTTTTGGGTTTCTAGAGGATGGGGGAGGGGGTATATTACACTTAACCCACTCCTCCATCTGTACAGCCAAAACCATCTGTTTGACCATATGGTGGACAAGGTCACTTTACATGAGGGCAAATGATACACTTTCCCATCTTCTTTACAGAAGGAGGGAAAATGTAATTTCCGTCCCTTCTCTTACCATCCTTTTGTAGCTGTCGGCTGCAGCTTGAATGGGCAATCAAATGGAAAAGGGAAATAAATATTTTCCCCTCCTTGCCAATCTAGTGTTATGACAGTTCAGAAAGGAAAATTTTTTAATACTTTCTCTTTAAAGAAGCAGGGAAAATATAAATTGAAAACACTCAATATGCTGTCAGGCTTGTTGTCTCTGTCAGCAAACTGGATGTTGACAGTTGAAGCAGCCTTTGAAGGCTGCTACTTCCAATAAACAGCATCCCAAGAATCCAGAAGCACTTTGGATGACTTTTATTTATTTAAAGTAGAACCCTCTGTTGGAGGTTCTAAAAAGATTGCTGAGGTAGAAGTTGGGTGCTCCAGCATCTGTAAAATACATTTGCTACATGCCCAGAATTATCCCCAGAAGTTTTGAAAAAAGCACTCTAAGCACTCATTTAGACATGCTTTTAGTTAACTGAATTAGAAAAACCTCAGGGATCTTGGTTTGAGCCTTCCTGTAGAACAGGGACTCTCAACCTGTGGCCCATGGGCTGAATGTGGCCCATGGCACCATTTCATGTGGGCCTCCACCACACCAGGGAGTACCATGTGGTAGAGGAAGGGCAAAATGGCAATATAGTTAAGCCTTGCAAAGACAGAATATTTGCTATGTTGGGTCATTTAAGAAGCATAAAGGTCCTATTAGTGCACCTTAACCCCCCCCCCCCCCCCCGTTGTGTGCATGTGAATGATGTTCAGAGCGGTTATTAATGATCATGGACAATCGAGACTTATAATTTGATTTCTCAGTAAAGCCATCAGAAGCTTATTTAATAATACATGCTGAACAGTGCCAATGTTCAGGAGGAATGGTTTCACCTGCTATGTCCCCAATGACTTCTTTTGCAGCATTTATTATGATCTTTCTGAGCTCTGTCATCTGTGTATTGACACACATTTTTCTTTTCCCCCTGGGCATTGGCTAGGCTGATGTTTAGCTTTCAGGATTTATTAACTGAGACTGCATATAATTGTTAGCTTTACTGAATTATCTTTTGCAAACCTCATTTAAACTGACTGATCAAAGCATGCCCAGGATACCATTGGTAGAATGTGATGTTTTGCCCTCTTCCATGTTCATAATTCCCATAGAAATTAGTTAAATGTACAGTACTATGAAAATGACAATGACTTGAATCCAAATTCAGCCTTTGCATCTGGTATGACAGAAGGTGATTTTTTTTTATATTCTTAAGTTTTCTGGAACACTTTTTCCTTCAGCACCATAACTGACCTCATTTGATAATGTCTGTCTATCCTCTGTTTAACATATTATTTATTTATTTATTCAAATTTATATTGCTGCCCACTCACCATGGTGACTCAGGGCAGCTTACAACAGTATCCTCAACCTGTGACCCACGGGCCAGATCTGACCCATGGCACCATTCCATCCAGCCTATGCCCTTGCTCCAGCCACCTTCCCCACCTCAATCCTTGTCCCCTCCACTTTGCTTGGCATGTCCCTAACTGTGCTCATAGCAGGCTGGATGTTATAAGAAGGCTTACAACACCTGCCCTACTATGGAGCACCATTAGGGACATGCCAAGCCAAGCGGAAGGGACAAGGATTGAGGCAGCGGAGGCAGTGGTGGAAGCAAGTGGCCGCCCACATTTTTGCCAGGGGTTGTTCTGGCTGAGAGCAGCTTTTCTGGCAGATGCATGTGGCCGCCTGCATCTTTCCTGGGGGCTGCTCTAGCCGAGCACGGGCAAGGACAGCTAGGACCCCTCCTTCACCCATGCCATGCAGCTCCTCCAGGCCAATAAACCCGGTTGCGGTGGGTGGGTGTGAGTGTTGGGGACTTGGGGTGGTAGCGGGTGGCAGTAGTTGCGGGAATGTTTTGGGCTTGGGGTGGTCTCACCGCTGATGGCAGCGGTGGTGGTGGAGTGTCGGTGGCTCAGGGTGGTCCTGCTGGGTGGCAGAGGCAGCAGCAGCAGCAGGACCACTGTTTCCCGGCAAAAAAAATGTCTGTGGGGGCATGAACCAGCCCCTGGCTTTAAAAGTTTGAGGACCCCTGATCTAAAGTATAAATGGTTTTGCTTTAATCAGCTATCATTTATATTTAGAGCAAAAACAGTTTGGGAATTTTTGGCAGCAAGTTTTATTTAATAAGAGGGGTAGGTTTAAAAATAAACTGAAATCTGTGTCTTGCAAAATGTTTTCGGTGTAAATATTTTTAGTTTGGGAAATTTTATAGATTATGCTCTTATAAAAAAATAATGGCAAAAATATATGAAACCACAAGGTAATGCAATTTAAGTCCACAGTTAAACCAATGAAGAAATGAGACAGTGATCTCTATCTCTCTCTCCCCCTCTCTCCCTCTCTCTAAACTGCCCTTCTGGCCAAAAGGCTACACAGGATGATGAACAACCACATGGTGGTGTGGGTGGTGATATGTGTGCATGGATGATTAATCATAGATGAGCAAGTGAATAGGCATAGAATCATAGAAAAACTGAGTTGAAAGCGGGCTATGGGGCCATTAAGTCCAATTTCCTGCTCAGTGCAGGAATCCCTATCAAAACAAATCTGACTGATGGTTGTCCAGTTTTCTGTTGAATACTTCCAGTGAATTAGCTATAGACCAGTCAGCCTGACATTATTGCCAGATAAAGTTTTGGAACAGTTTATAAAGTGGTCACTATTCAAGCACCTTGAAAACAATGAGGTAATAACTAGCAGCCAACATGGATTTGTCAAGAACAAATCCTGCCTGCCTGATCTTATCTCATTTTTTGATCAGATAACATCCTTGGAAGACAATGGGAATGCTATAGATCAGGGCTCCCAAAGTGGGGCCCATACCCCACAGGGTGACTTCAGTTGCTGGAAGCCTAAGTCAGTGCATTGGCTGATCAATGCTTTGGGGAATTGACTTGGGGTTCTGGGAATTAAAGTCCAAAAACCAAAGTTTGGGAAGCACTGCTATAGATTCAATATATCTTGACTTCAGCAAAGCTGTTGACAAAGTGATATTCTGATTAGCACCTTGCTAATTACCTTAACTAGGTATGGCATGGATAACACACACACACACACACACACACACACACACACACACACACACACACACACACATATATATATATATATATATATATATATATATATATATATATATATATATATATATATATATATATATATGGTTACAAAATCATACTCAAAGAGTGCTTATTAATGGATACTAAATGGATGATGGAGGAAACACTTAAAATTGTAAACAGGCAGAGAGTAAAAATTGACAGAAATAAGGTCAGAACTCTGAAGGCAGTTTTGTAATGTTGAGTGGGGATTTTGCTTTTGTTTGCCCATCACTAGGTTCAGTAGATGGCTATAAGATCTGGTGCTTTTGTTGTAAGTCACAAAGTGCCTGCTAAAATAGCTCCTACCCCTGGTTTTCACCTTTACTAGAAGAGTGGTGGCTGCCGGATTTAAAGAAGAAATGTTCACCCATTATTGCTGTCTACTTTGGTGTGCTATGACCAAGTGCCTGCTGTTGAGGGTTTGAGAGAGCATAGCTTAGTTGGTATTTTGTTCCTAGTCCCATTGCACAGCTGGCTGATCTTATATGGTACTTTTCAAAAGTTTAAATATAAATATGTTGTTGTTTAAACTGTCATTGTCGGCCACAACTCGATCTGAGCGTACATTTTCCTCCCCTGCCCCAGGGTGCTGGGAGGCTTGGTCTTGGAGGCCAGCTGGTTCTGGGCCGCCTTCGCCCTCCGAGGCAATCAGGAAAAATGCCACTGGCATGAATTTGTTTAAGGTGGATCCTAGCTTGCCAAGAAGTGACCCACACACTATGATCACGGAGCCATATCCTGCAGCACATATGAAATGAGATATGCAGGGTTTAATACCGGGACTGCAATGGACTGCCACAGCCTTGAGGATATGGACAAGGTGCACCTTCACAGCCAGTCTTTGATATATGAAGACCAAGACACAGGACACAGCCTCGGGCTGGGTTAACTCAGGTTTATTGCATCGTGGACAGAGGGAACATGAGGTAATGGCGGATCGATAGCTCTTTTTATACAGCAGTAATACATTTGAACGTGGTGCCATGGTAGCCCATTGGCTACTGCCTGCGTGACGTCATCGCGAGTCACGCCCTTCTTGTCCAGGTGTAGGTAGTGGCGGGAAAGCTTCCCGCGCTGTTGCCTTTGATGAGTTCGGACCAAGAGAGCTTGGACGCTCGCTGCTGCCAGCTGGTGGTCATTAGCTCGCGTCCTATTACAGGGTTTATATGATACAGCTGAAGGTTACATTGTTGCTATAGGCAAGGTTACATTGGCTCCGATACATTGTAATCCATGTGGAAGGAAAACCATTAGAACACAACACCCCTCCCCCCTAGGATGAGACAAAGTCTCGAGCCCCCACTCAAACACACTCCCCCCCTAGGAGACAAAGTCTCTCAGCCAAGATGGCTTATTTCGAACACGCTGGGGTCTCGATGCGGGCTGCCTTTGCCCGGGTTTGCTACCTTCTCTTTGTCCCCTGGTTTCCTGCCCTGTAATTGGAGAGGGAGACTCGTTAGTGACTTGCCGCGGCTCCGCGGCGTTGTTGGGAGGTGTGCTCTCTCTTAGGGAAGAACCGGGGGCACTGGGGACTAACGAAAAACCCCTCTTCTCGCTTGGATGGGTGGGGGAACACTCCTGAAACCCCCCCCGGCTCGCAAAACCAAAACCAAAATTACATTCGGGGGCAGCGGTCGCGAATTCCTCTCCCCCTTCCCCGGCCTCTGATGGAACTGGTTTATCAAAAGGATATGAGTCGGGGCCGCTGCTTCTTCCTTCCCCCCTTGCTTGGGACTGTTGTCCGCTGATGTCTCCCCCTTGGGCTAAGCGGGTGGGGGAGAGCCCTAACGCTGAATCCTGTTGGTGGGCCCCACTGTCTGGTACGCTCACTCGGTGCCTCAGCTGGTCCGCGTGCCTCCTCCAGAGGAGACCTGTGCTGGTCTCGACCCGGTACAACACTGGCCCCGTCTGTTCTACTACCGTCCCCGGCACCCAGGCTGGCCCTGCGCTGGCATAGTTTCTACAGTGAACAGGGTCGCCGGCGGCGAATCCTTTCGAGACTGCCAGCCCTATGTTTTTTCCCTTCTCCTCGACTCTCGTCGGGTCTAGCCTGGACAGAATCGTGGTCAGTTTTCGCCGCATCAAGAGCTCTGCCGGCGAGTAACCTGATGCTAAGGGGGTCACCCTATACGCTAATAAGAACTGACATACTTGGTGATTTAGGTCCCCCGGGCCCATGCGCCGAAGCGCATCCTTTGTTGTACGTACCAACCGTTCCACTTGGCCATTCGTGGCCGGGTGAAACGGTGCGGATGTGACATGCCGAATTGCGTTCGCCGCCATGAATGCTCCGAACTCCGAGGAGGTGAAGCAACTCGCGTTATCGCTGACTAACGTGTCGGGTAAACCGAACGTGGAAAAGACTCTCCGTAGCTGGCTAATTGTCGTGGCGGAGGACGTGCTCTTTACTGGGATAACCTCCAGCCACTTGGAGAACGCATCCACCACCAGGAGAAACATGGTTCCTCGGAATGGGCCAGCGAAATCTATGTGTACTCTGGACCACGGCCCCCTTGCTGCGTCCCATTCCCTATGCGGGAGGCGAGCCTCCTCTGGACGGGATCCCTGACATGCCTCACAAGTGCCGACCATGTGCTCAATGTCCGCGTCCAGTTGTGGCCACCAAAAATAACTGCGGGCCAGCGCCTTCGAACGAACGATCCCCGGGTGGCTGACGTGCAGCAGTTTGAGCACCCTCGGCCGCATGGATGTAGGGACCACCACCCGTTGGCCCCACAACAGGCACCCCCTTTCTAGGGACAGCTCTAGCTTTTTTCGAAAGAATGTGTCGAATTCCGTGCTCGGGGACGATGCCGGCCACCCCTTCTGTACCCATGAGCTAACTTTTTCCAGCGTTTTGTCCTTGCCTGTCGCCCTAGCAATATCGGCTGGTATTAGTGGGGGTGCGTCTAAGACCTCGATTAGCAACACCTGGCGGTCTCTTTCTACTCTAGCCTTTTGGTCATCCGACAGGGGCAAAGGGGATCTCGAAAGTGCATCAGCATGGCTGATCTCCTTTCCGGGCCGGTACTCCAACTCGTGTTGGTATGCGTTGAGAAAGATAGCCCAACGCAGCATTCTCGGGGATAGGATCTGCGGCGTGGGCTTGCTTGCCGTGAAAATCCCTAACAGGGGCTTGTGATCCGTTACAATTTTAAACGGGCGGCCATACAGAAAATCGTGGAACTTTTTGGTCCCCGCTACTATGGCTAATGCCTCCCTGTCGGTTTGTGCGTAATTTCGCTCTGCTTGGGACAGGGACCTTGAATAAAACGCAACCGGGGCCTCCCTTCCGTCATCCAACACGTGGCAAAGCACCGCCCCCACCCCCACCGGTGATGCATCGCAGACTAATACCACCGGCCGTTTGGGGTCGAAATGCGTTAGAATTGCGTCAGAAGTCAAGAGTTGCTTTAGCTCTTTGAATGCCCTCTCGTGTTCGTCACCCCACATCCATGTCTCCTCCTTTTTAAGCAACCGATGAAGCGGTTCGGCTACGGACGCTTTCCGCGGAAGGAATGTATGGTAAAAATTGAGGAGCCCCAGGAATGACTGTAGCTCGGTTTTGGATGTGGGGCGAGGGGCCTTCTTGATGGCTGCCACTTTGGATTTGGATGGCCTAATACCCTCGGGTGTGATTCGGAACCCTAAAAACTCGACCTCGGTTTCGAAAAAGACACATTTGTCCTTCCTCAGTCTCAGCCCCGCTTTCTCGAACACAGTTAGTACTTTGTCCAATCTTTTTGCCAGTTCGGCCTCACTCCCCCCTGTTATCAACACGTCATCAAAGTAAGGCAACACCCCCTCCAGCCCCTTCAGGAGGCGTTCCACAAGCGACTGAAAAAGGCCGGGTGCCGAGTTCACGCCGAACTGTAAACGCGACACCTGGAACGCTCCTTTATGTGTGACTATCGTTTGGGCCGCGGCCGTGGCGGGAGTTACGGGGAGTTGCTGATAGGCTTGTGCTAGATCGAGCTTAGCGAAACACTTTCCCCCATTTAGCCTGGCCAAAAGGTGGCTGACCACCGGCACCGGGTATGCATTAGGGCGGATCGCCTTGTTAATTGTACACTTATAATCAGCGCAAATGCGCACCTCCCCGTTAGCCTTCAGAGCTGTTACAATTGGAGTTTCCCACTCCGCGGAATCAACAGGAATAAGAATCCCCTGGCCCACCAATTTGTCCAGTTCCGCCTCTATTTTGTCCTTTAGTGCGAAGGGCACCCTGCGCGGTTTGAGTCTTATCGGGCGGACCTCCGGGTCTAGGTCGAAGGCTACAGGGGGTCCCTTGAATTTTCCCAGTCCTTTTTTAAAAACGTCGGGATGCGCGTCGCACACCGCTTGTATTGGATCCCCCCCCACCGAATGTACACCCCCTATGAACAGGCCTAAAGGCTGAAACCACTGTGTCCCAAGGAGGCTACAACTTCCCCCCTTGAGGACAACTAGGGGCAGTTCCGCAGAATGTCTCTTGAAATTAACCCGAAATTTCCCGACCCCCAATACTGGAATGCTGTTTCCCTGTACATCTCGTAGCGTGGACCTCAATGTTTTAAGTTTGGGCCGCACGTGGGGGTCGATTTTCAAGAACTCTTTCTGGGGGATTATGGAATAGGAGGACCCTGAGTCAATTTCCATCCTGATAGGGGCCCCTTGTATTAGTACCTCAACGAAGTAATGGGACTGTCCCGTGGACACGCTGAACACCGGGGCGTCATCTTCGCTGCCGTCCGAGACGCGGCCCACGCCGTCCTTCTTCCTCGTGGTCTGGGCGCCATCTTTGGGCCTCGCGGGACGGTCCGGTCTGGTCGGACGGTCTGGTGACTGCCTCCGGCCCTCCTTTCTTTTTCTGCATGCCTTGGCGATGTGCCCCCGACGGCCGCAGGTGTAGCATTCAGCCTTTCTAAATGGGCATCTCGCGCGTTCGTGGGCCGCCCCGCAACCATCGCAGCGGCGCCCCCCTTTTCGGACCTTCTGGACCTCCTCGCCGTCGCTGCCTTCCGAGGACGATTTTGAGGCCCGCCGAGTTGCGTGCACCGATTGTCCGGACTTCCCGTGCACCGAATTTTCTGCTTTGCCGGCCCTGGGACGCCACTCACGCCACTGGTGCATCTCGTCTACTCCAGCATTCGTGGACTCCGCGGCTTCGGCGGCCTCGACGACCTCTGCCAGCGTGGGTGGCGGCTCCTTGTTCATCAAGCTGCGCTGCACCTCCTTGTCTCTCAGGCCACACAGCACGCCGTCCCTGAGGGCCATGTCTAGGATGTCGCCCCATTTGCAGGGGACGGCGGCTACCCTCATGGCGGCCACGAATGCCTCAACCGACTCGTCCGGCGCTTGGACTCGCCTCCAAAACGCGCTCCGAGCGGGAAACATCGCCCTCGAGGGTTGGAAGCGCTCCCGTAGCAGCTTCATGATGTCGTCCGCCTTAAATTGGCTCACCTTCTTCGGAGCGATGATGCCCACCAGCGTCCGCTTGGTTTCCACCCCGAGCATTCTGGTGAGGATGGCCCTCTTCCGCTCCTCATCGTCTTCCTTGACTTTGAGTTCCACCAGCGCCGCCTGGAAGTCCATCTCCAACAGCTCCCAGTCTTGCGGTTTGGTGATGTTGAACCCGCTCTGTGCCCTGGCTGCTCCTTGGGGATCCATTATCCCACCTTCGTCGCCAATTTGATATATGAAGACCAAGACACAGGACACAGCCTCGGGCTGGGTTAACTCAGGTTTATTGCATCGTGGACAGAGGGAACATGAGGTAATGGCGGATCGATAGCTCTTTTTATACAGCAGTAATACATTTGAACGTGGTGCCATGGTAGCCCATTGGCTACTGCCTGCGTGACGTCATCGCGAGTCACGCCCTTCTTGTCCAGGTGTAGGTAGTGGCGGGAAAGCTTCCCGCGCTGTTGCCTTTGATGAGTTCGGACCAAGAGAGCTTGGACGCTCGCTGCTGCCAGCTGGTGGTCATTAGCTCGCGTCCTATTACAGGGTTTATATGATACAGCTGAAGGTTACATTGTTGCTATAGGCAAGGTTACATTGGCTCCGATACATTGTAATCCATGTGGAAGGAAAACCATTAGAACACAACACAGTCCATCTGGCATGGCCTCTTCTGCCTCCATGGCCATTGATAATTGGAGTTCCTCCTCCATTCATTTTGCCATTGGGCAAAATGAATGGTTTTCAGTGGCATTTCCTCCTCTGACAGGAACATCACTTCACCTAAATGGGCCCCTTGAGGGAGTCAGGTTATTTACTGCCGCCCAACACTCGGCAGTTGAGTCACTGGCTGTATGGTTTACTCCATTACTGTAGCAGGATGTCCATACAGACAAGGGTTTAAAGTATAAATTAGAAGATAAAAGTTTGTTTTCTTCTCTTCTTGGATGCACATGTTAATGTAGGGGAAGGGTTTGAGTTTGTCAGTGAAGCTGAGGAATGCTGCCAGGAGGCCAGAATTTATGAGCCTTGATTCCAGGCTGGGTCAGCTAAGGCAGAGTGGTCATAGTAGACACAAAAGACTAAGATGTGTCCACCCTCTTCATGACAACTTCTAGACACAGGTGGTAGCTGAAGGTGACACAAGTGGAAAAGGCAACAACTGTGGCATTCAAGCTAAATGTAGTTAGGACTTCAAAAAAGGAGGCAATGGAAACCCCTGTTGAACTTCCGTTATCATGAAAACCCATGATGACCCAATTCAAAATTCAATTCAAAGTGGAAAAAGAGATAGTGCTGGAAAAATGAGGCTCCCAGGTTGGAAAACACTGAATCAGCTTAAAGGGCAAGATGAATGTTGCTGTTTGATGCAATTTGATTAAAATTGAAAGGATGACTAGTGGCTGATATGTGCAGAAGTGAAAGTAAAGTCAGATACTACATAACTCATACAACTGGATCATAAGAAGTATGTATTGAGAAAATTGGATAATGCTGACCAAGAAATTGAACATATAAAAAGAGTTTGGTGTCAAGAAACTAAAGTGGACTGGACTGGATTACTTTTCAGTCAAACTACTACAAAGTATTTTACTCTGGAAATGATAACCCAGAAAAAACAGAGACAAGATGCATCACAGGTAGTTAGGGACTATAATGTTAGGCCAGACTCCATGGAAAACATAACCATAATGCAAATCAGTGCGCTATCAATGCTGATTAAGATAAAATTGAAAGCTTTTATCCAGCATCCAAGAAGAAATTGATCATACACCTAAGCAAGACATGCTTGTAATCAAGGTGACTGGAAAGCAAAAATAGAAAACACAAACTGAAGTACCTAGGGGACAAAACAAATCGGGAGAAGAATTCACAAAGTTCTGCAAAACCAACAATCTGTTTATTGCAAATAAATGCTTCAATAAACGAAAGAGATAACTGTACATATGGACACAACCAGATGGTCAATACAGAAATCAAATAGACTATGTAATTGGAAGTAGGAGACGAAGAAGCTGTATTCTCCCTACCAAAATAGGAGTGAACAGTAGTATTGATCACAAACTGTTAATATCCAACATTAGAGTAAAGCTGAAAAAGAACACTAAAAAGAACCCTGGTGCCAAAATAGAATTCAAATAACATTCCTGATGAATTTAAAGTTCACATACGGAATAGATTTGCACTGCAAAACTTAACTGTGAACCAGAAGAACAGTGGATGGAAACCAGAGATATTATTAGAAAAGAAGATTAAAATGCAATTCCTGTAGCCAAAAGAAAAGAAAAACCTAAATGAATGATGGAAAACAATTAAAATTGTAAAGGACAGGTAAAAAGTAAAGGTGACAAAAATAGGGTCAGAACTTTGATTGCAGTTTTCAGCAGTTGTCATGTAGAGGCAAAGAAAATTATTAGAATAACAAGTGCAAAGAAATAGAGAACATCAAAGGGAGAAACAAGGGGTCTCTTCCAGAAGATAAAAAAAAATCGCAAAAATTTAATCCTTGATTAGTAAATAAGGAAGTACTTCCTAACCAGGAGAAAATAAAGAGTAAGTAGAAACAGTATACTGAAGAGATAAAGGGATGACAGACCTCTTTGAGAATAAATCCTATGATGAAGAATTTTAAGCAGAAGAAAGAAAGAAATTTTCAGGGATAGACCGAATACTGATAGAACTATTTCAAGCCACAGAGAATGAATTGGTTAATATCCTAAGAAGAATATGGAAACAAATATATATTTAAAAAATGGCCTATAGAACTGCCAATGTTCAATATACATTTCCAATCCTCAAGAAAGGAGTGCTGTAACTATAGTAGCAATTGTTTTAATTTCCCTTGCAAGCAAAGTGAGGCTCAAGATGTTGCAACTGAGGCCTGATATTGAGCATGAAATGCTTGATGTTCAAGCAAGATTCCAAAAAGGAAACGGCACTAGACATTGCACTACTCGATTGCATTCAAAGAAATTAATAAGAATAGTGTATGCTATTAACCAGAGAGTGCACTAAGTGCTATGGGGCAATAGATAAGTGTGATTGCTTTTCTTTTATACACTACAGCAGAACTTTTAGACTTTGAATCATGAGAAGCTATGAGTTATTCTGAAGGAAATGGGCGTGCTTCAGCACTTGATGGTTCTGATGATGTAACTTGTATTGAGGGCAAGAAGCTATCATTAGTACAGAATATGGAAAGCAAAATGGTTTCCTGCAGGGAATGGTGTCAGACAAGAATGCATTTTATTCTCTTAATCTGTTCAGTCATTATGGAGAACATAGGTAATGGTAAAGATAAAGGTTTCCCTTGCTTGAAAGCCAGTCGTATCGGACTCTAGGGTTCAGCTTATCTCTGTTTCAAAGCCAAAGAGCCAGCGCTGTCTGCTTCTGCAGACGTTTCCGTGGTCACGTGGCAGGCATGACTAGACACTGGGGTGCACAGAATGCTGTTACCTTCCCACCGAAGTGGTCCCTATTTATCTACTTGCAATGTCTTGCTTTCGAACTGCTAGGTTGGCAGGAGCTGGGACAAAGACGGGAGCTCATTCTGTCCTGCAGTACCTGGGAATCGAACTGTTGACCTTCTGCCTCCCAGTCACCCAGACTATATTCATATGAAAAAAGAGTAAAAAAAAATAGTGGAAGAAACATCAGTAAGGGACCATTCAACAATTATGTGATCAATTTTTTTGGGAAATTGAACCCCCCCCATGTAATCCAACCGTAATTTTAGCTTTGACCCCCCTCCCCCTTTAAAATTATGTATTCCAGAGCTTTTGTATTGAAACTATTATTTTTAGAGCTTTTCACTATTGGTGCCTAATGCACAATAGTTTCAAATAGATTACATAATCTTTGACCTGACCCCCCCACCCCCACGTAATTTTTCTATAATTCACATAGCAGATCCCCTCCCCTCTACATCACGTAATTGTTGAATTGCCCCTAACTTAAGATATGCAGATGTCACCATCTTACTGGCAGCAAACATAAATGACTTGAAATTACTTTTAGAAAAATGAAGAGTGAAAGCAGGACTACAGTTGAGCATTAAGAAGACAGCAATTATAACTACAGAAGTGTAGAACTTTAATGTTGATGATAAAGAAATCAATCATTAAAGCTGATTGACATATTTTGACCCATCTTCATGATAGCAGAACACTGAAGCAGCACTGCACACCCAAGGAAAATAAAAGACAACAGATCAAAATGGAAATAATCAGCCAACAACATGTGCCATCTAGCTTTTTCAATGTACAGATTTCTAAGTATCACTAGGTGTCACCATGGATGTTTCTGAAGCTACTTATATGCTCCATTTGTGTCTCTGTGGAGTTAAGGTAGCATAAGATGTATTTTATTATATACTGTACTAATGTTTAAAGCAAGTCATCCCCAAGCCATTAAATGAGACAGTGCAGTTAATGAAAAATGGAGGAAAAAGCTTTTGAACTATTTGTAGTTGTTCTAAAGGAAGAAGATGAGTGTGTGAGCTTGAATTTCGCCTAGGAATGTTCCTATGGTGTGATGTCCATATCAGCTGTTAGGGCTATAGCCACATATGCACTTGTGACAGAACAGATTTATATTAAAAATATGCCTAACTAACCTTTATGATTTGGACATTCTGTCCAAAGGCTAAGACACTTAGCAAAGTGAACTGAACTGAACTGAATTGTAGCTGTTCAGTCATGTAGTGCCATCTGTTCAGCGGAGGTACTTGTTTCAGTAGGACTCAGTATGTTTATGTAGCTACTTCAGTTTTTCACAAATATACTGAGGGCAATAGACTCCTCTGTTATAAGTCAGTGCCATTCCTGTGTGACATAAAATTCTGCATCTAGACAGATGACCAGTTCAGTTGCACGGTTAAAACATAGAAAAACCAAGTCTGTTATTATTAGTAATTTCTCTGATACATTTACAGTGACAAATGTAATTTACTCTTGATAATCAACAAATTTTATGTGGCATAATTATACATGGAGGTAGACTTCTGCCCTTGAAAGTATATGTCATAATGATTGTACTGTATTTTTCTTTCTTGTGTTTGGTACAACTGAATATTTCTTCTGCAAGCAGTACTTTAAGCTCATATTTAAAAGTAGCTTTGAAGATATATATAGCAGTATATAATGATTCTTTTAAACATGCATATCAATCTTGGGAGTGGTTTTCTTTATCCTTATTTGGATCACCTAGGACCCACGACATCCTCATGTAAGATAACCCCTGTTTACCTGTGTGTATGGAATGACACTGTAGCTTCTAATGGCAGACTTTATTTTTGAATACTGAGCACAGGAAATATTACCATGTAACTTTATTAGTGAGATGTTAGCCACCATATATACTTGAATATAAGCTGGCCTGAATATAAGCTGAGGGTATCTAATTTTGACTTGAAAAACCAGGAAAATAGATTGACCTGAGTATAAGCTGAGGGTGGGAAATGCAGAGCACCCACTTCCCCTGTCCTGTTGTCGGTGTGTCTCAATCTGGCACAGAGAAAACCAGATTGTCCCAAAAGGCAGCAGCAGGAAAGGAGTTTTCTCCATGCTGGATTGAGACATGCCCGCTTCCCTCGTCTTGTTGTCGGCATGTCTCAATCTGGCACAGTCTTGGGACATTAGCCACTGTCTTCTTCCCTTGTGCTCGGTGACCCAAGCACATATATAAACTGAGTCCTCATTTTGAGCTCATTTTTTGGGGCTAAAAAATTCAGCTTATACTGTACTCGAGTATATATGGTATTCTTGACATATTACAATATGAACATGTCTCAGTGAATCTCCTTCTTTTAAACTATAAGTAGTTAATAATTTTTTACTTCTGCTAGTTAGTTAGCCATATCTGACCACACCATCTAGTCCTAAAAGGTGTGTTTGTAGTCAGTTTAAAGAAGATGATTTCCTGAACTGTAGTTTGGATTGTTTTAAACTAAGCATAATTAACGATAACCACAGCATAAAGAAAGTCTAATTGAAAACTTCTGGATGTATATAATTTGCCACACAGGACAAGGAAGTGAATGTGAGAGTTCACTGAATCCATAGTTGAATGCATCTAATTTGTTCTTGTTGCATCAAATGGTAGCTTTAGAAAGAGGTTTTTTTTACTGACAGTCTTGCTCTCTTGGCTATTTGTCAATTTATGTCGACACCCTCTTTTGCTCATTATAATGTTTTGTTCATGAATGCTGAGCAGTACTTGAACCCTCAAGCTACTGATTATGAGTGTTGAATAGAGTAAAGAAATAAAATACCTGTTAAATGGATGGGGATATTTATCTTCAAGCTGCTTCCTAGCATTAATCTTACATACTCAAGGAATGGCTATGAATTTTCCCCTCCCTCTCATATTAGACTATTACACTGCATCTTGGATATGCCTTATGATACAAAGTGTTTTCTTAGATTACAGGAAAGAGCTAAGAAAATGACTAATGAAGCTGTTACAAGTCCAGCAAATAGTAAAGAAACATGGAAGTAAGTGAGGGAATAAAGTAATTCTTTCCTGAACAGTTCAGACAAGGAAAAGATTTTTCAGGAAGATACAGCATGATCTCCTTCAAAGGAGGGCAGCATAGTGTGCTGGTAGGTGAAGAGAAATTGTGGTTGAGAAAATGAACAACTCATGCTACTATTGTCTAGCAGAACAAAAAGATCTTACTGAGCATTTAAAGAATATGTTGTTAGCAATAACATTCATTGATATGGTAAATGTTGGAGACATAACGAGCCAATTTCAGTTACATACTTTCAAAGAACTTTATTTATTGTTTTAATTTAATTTAATTTAATTTTCCTACTTGTATGCCACCCATTCAGGAAACCCAACTCAGGGTGGCTCATCACAGTTTTTTCCTCTTATTTTTGTGATGAAAGTTTTTGATGTAATTTACCATAATGTATGTTTCAAATGTCCATTTTTTTCTTATAGGAAAGATATCTGCTTTACTGCAGATTTAGGTCTGAAAGTATTGTTATGTATTGTAATGAATTAATCTTAAATACATACCTGTTAAGAGTATTGTAAAGCAATAGTTTTTCATGTTTGTAACAGGAAATATATTCCAGGTATTGGAGATTGTTTTAAAATAGAAAATGTAATTTAAATGATAAAATGTGTTCTGTGTAATTTCCACAGTCATAAACATCTGAACATTTCCTATATTGGGAAGTTTTTTGATTAGTAGTCCTCCAGTTATATAGGAAACTTACAACATTTTCAATTTCAATTTAAACTATTCACAATTGATTATATTAATATCCACCATACAAAATGACAGCCCACACCTTTTAAGGACTTGCTTATAATCTTTGTTAATATTGTAGTTTAGGTAATGCCACAAATTCCCTCACAAACAATAGCAGCCTCTGTTTTGTCAGTATAGATTCCCTGTGTGCATATAATCTGCCACTTCTTATCTGCATCTCTGTTGGCTGCTGGTTAATAAGCTAATCACTTTGATCCCTAGCTGAAGCCTTGATCTTTTTTTCAGAAGGGAGTCCCCAAGATATGAACAGTACAATAATTGATTCAGTGCTTATATTTTCCCCTTCTTATTTTTAATCTTACAGCCTTAATTTGCCTTTGTGAAGTCCCCCTCCCTAAATTCTTTTTATAACTTGATACTAAAGTGACTGTAGGCAGGTTTCATTCTTTCACGCTGAAGTGATTCACTTCCTAGTGATTTTAGATTTTCAGAGGAAAACAGAAGCTTCTAACGATGTGTACATGGCATTATTTTTTGTTATATCCATTACTGTCATGATGACCTTTGTGCAGTTTCAAATGTAGCCTTTATGGAAGTGGGAGGGAGAAATCCCTCTCTCTGTGATCTCTTTGCTTGCTAGAGGTGGTATTCCCCCCTCTATTGCATGGTTGTTCTTTTTCTGAGGCAGCCTACATGATATGTCTCCCCCCCCCCCCCTTTTGCTTCTCTATTTCATGGTTAATGGATTTGGCTGTTTCAGATCAAATTGTGTGTCTTTTCCTTCTGACATGCTTTTAGCCTCAAGAAACCTGCACCCTCTGGTTCCATGAATATTCTTGCTGTTCTCACTGAAGTAACCCTGTTTTGTTTCCACAACGAGGGTGGAGAATTTCTCATGCACAGATTTCCTCTCCTGAGGGCTGATTCTCTTATTATTGTGGGCCTGATTGTGCTGTAATGCTGAGTTCTCTTTCAGGGTTAACATTTGAAGGTGTTATTTTTACCTTGTGACAAGTGCTCTGCGCTTTGCTGTATTAGACATTTTTTTTAGCTGTGAAATTCAGATTTACACTTGGGATAGTTTTTATTTTATTTGTCTGTATATGAGAGAAAGAGATCAAAAGGAAGACTCCGGCACCACACCATTGTGAGCTGACTGTACAGGGAATCATCTTTGCATGACTGTTGAAGTGTCACAAAAGGATCAATCTGAGAGACAAGATAAGGTCTGCCAGCTGTGGTAGGGAGAGCATTGGGTTGCAGGGAAAATGATGCATCAGTGCTACCCCAAATATATCCCTGATTCCCACACCAGCATGGAGACTCTAGGCCAGGGGTTCTCAACCTTACTGTGCCATTGGCCGGACAACTCCCCCTCTGACAGCTGAGCAAGCTGAATGCAATGGCGGTGGGTGTGTTTGCGCATGCACAGGCATGTTTGTGCAGGTGCTTCTGCTTCCAGGGTCATTGCCATGGGCCAGATGGAATGGCATCGGGGTTTGGGTCTGGCCCACAGGCCATAGGTTGTGAACCCCTGTTCTAGGCCTAGGCTCAACAGGGCAGAGAGCCTACTGACTTTGATGGAATTTCTAAAAGAAACAGCAACACTCTTCCATTCCTCTGATCTATCCTGATGCAAGATGGAATAACTGGATGGGCAATTTAGAGAAAACAAAACTTTTCCTTCGCTGCCAAGCTAAGTCTCTGTTATACACACCAGATTGGCTTTCTCATCTACAGTGTTGTCTTGAACAAGCTGATTGAAGAACTTGTATGAGTGGAATGGATACTGTAGAATGATGATGATGTGCGTGGGGAATGGTGATGAGATTGTTGTTTAGAGAGGAGCCCTTCATATAGCTTAATCATCCAGAATAAGGCCATAACACCCACACCTTCACCATTCAGAAGCTGTAACCAGTCCAGCAGCCATATTGCCAGTAAGAAAAACTGAAGGGATGACACCACAGCATGACTTATCAAAATGTCTCTACTGGGCTCAGATGAACAGCCAACACAAATAAACCACCAGTGACACTGACATAGATGACCACATTCTAGGGACAGGAGCCACAGAACTCCTGGGTTCCCAATCCTGTTGCTGGCCTCCCACTGCTTTGAACATGGGAAAAAAATCACTGGGAATAATTGCCTGTAGAAATTATTCCCAGTGTGGATATAACAGCCCAGAAATATAAGTGTCTCCTTTGGTACTGGATACCATCTGTGATCCTGTCTGTTGTCTTCATTTAGCCTAACCTTGCTGTGACTCTCTGACTGTGTATGACTGGTTTTGACTTAACCTCCTGGAAATTAGCCTGTTCACTGTTTACTCTTAGACTGGTTGGAATGGGATTGTCATTTGTTGTAATGCTCCCCCCGGAGGATCAGAGCGGCAGCAAGGAAGGTACACAAGACAGATGTGTGGTGGAAAAAGCTAGTCCTGAACAAGTTGGGTGGTCTGCATTTATTGGCTTGCATTCTGGATCACTTGCGCACAGACTGCGCATGACCCCTATTACATAAGGCTTGCTTACCTAGCATGTTGCTGGCCAAAGTACATTTGCCAGCCTAAGAAAGTACTGCGTGCCCAGGTTCCCCATAGGCAGACTAATCAGCAGATGTAGCGAGACTCACTGTTCTCGTCTTATCTCAGAGTCCTTGTAAACTCTGGGCATCTATGCTTAGCTGTTGAGTCTAGCTGCAGCTTTGTGTCTCCACGGATGTGAGTGAGATGCTGTGAGCTGATTACTAGGCATTGTGACATTTGGGTGACTTCTGTCCTACTTCTCTCAGCACCCCCAGCCAAGCAATATGGATTCTCTATTGCTGCCTAATGCTATTGGCCCGCGATCCAATTTCCCTCCAGCAAAGCCAGGTTGGTCTCGAGCCCGTGTTCTAGCCTGACAGACCCATTGGGAAAGGTAAATAGCCAATAAATAATGCGGGCAACCCACAGTCATTACACTTTGGCTTTGCATTCTTTCAATTGGTTTGTTTTATTCTCAGATCTTGGCTGTTTTCCCCAGATTTTCCTCCCTTGATTCATGTGTTTCTTGACCTTGCTATGGCAATCATGTTCAGCTAGGAGCAGGGCAAAACCAGAAGCAGGGTTGGTTACTAGATGAGACTTTGGTGAAAAGAGTTATTATCCAACACCTGGGGATGCTGTTGTATTTTTTCAGGAACTCTCCAGCATTTCAAGAACAAGTCATTCCCTTTCCTGCATCTTGAGATTTCTTCCAATGTAGAAGTGAAGATTTGTATGAGGCCTTTGTACTCTTCTATTGAACTATAGCATATTTTGCCTAACTTTTTAAAATGCCCTCATTACTCTTCTTTCTTTTTCTGTCAAAACGTGGTTAATAGTTTATTTTCTTGATTGTTTTTTCACCAGCTATGCTTATTTTAAGCATTGTAACAAGGGGAGCCAGATATGTTGCTTTGTAGAAGCATGACGGAGTGATATCCCGTCTGTGTCCTAGCTCTTGCCAACCTAGCAGTTCAAAAGCAAGAAATTGCAAATACTGTAGATAATAGGGAGCACTTCAGTGAGAGGGTAAACAGCATTCTGTGCACTCTGGTGTTGAGGCATGACTGCCACATGTCTACAGAATCATCTGCAAACACAGATAGTGCTGGCTCTTTGGCAATGAACAGAGATCAGCACTGAAACCCTAGAGTCAGATATGACTGGCTTTCTAGTGAGGGTGACCTTTACTTTTACCTAGAATAGCTGGAGTCAATTAGTGATTATTAGCTAAGTGCTATTCAGAGAGCAGTAGGGATCTGATCTCCAGATTGAGAGATTATGTGAAAGTTTTCAAGAATCTCTGAATAAAAGTTTGCTTTATTGAAGAATGATGTTCAGGTGCAGTGACATTTTTGCCTTACATGATTCTTATGCATAATGCATGGAAAAGACGACATCAGCTCTCCTAGTTAACCTTAGATATGTTCTTTAATTCTGGAATTTATGGATAATTGTTCTGGCTGAATTTATGAGGTGTTTAAGAATTAGGAAAATGATATACGGACATTTGAAATACAGTAAAACCCAGAGTTACGGAATTAATCAATTCCAGGATGTTTTCTGTATAGTGATTTTTCCGTAAGGTGAAGCACAATTTCCCATAGGAATGCACTGAAAATTTTAAAAAATGTTCCCGACCTATAAAAGTAATCAATTTTTTCTCCAAAAATAAAATAAAATAAATGTCAGACACACAGTAAAATGGAATACAAATGATGAAACTAAGCGACCTACCTTTCCCACCACTTCGGAAATGCTCCATCAGTCCCACTGGTGCTTCTTCCTGAGGGTTGATGTCTGGTGCACCTCCCTGTCTGGGAAAGTGACAAACAGGAGTGGTTTGTCCAACCACTGGGGGAGCCCATGTCCTGGGCTCTCTTATTAAAGAAGCTGCCAGCGGGCGAGGGAAGCCGTTCCTTATTCTGCCGGGTGAACATCACCACTGGGCTGGACAGAAGTCCGGCCGCAACACTACTATCCATCTACACTGAAGACTGCCCGAGGTCGAGGACTCAGCTCTCCTTCTGCTGAGTCATCATTGCCACAGGGTTGTTGAACCTGTCCATGTTGACCTGGCAGAAGGAGGAGCAGTTCCCCTTGCACACTGGTGGCTTCCTCACCAAAAACCCCACTCAAACTCCTCAGGAGACAACTCTTCATGCCACCTACGGACTTAAAAATGGTGCAGGGATGGCACTATAAATCCTAAAATCACATGGGGTGGCGCGATAAACTCTAAAATGGCCTGGCAGTGGTGCTATAAACCCTGCTATAAACACAACATGCTCTGGGGAAACCGATTCTGTAACATAATTTTTTCCTGTAAATCAGGACGTCATTTCCTCAGAATTTCCTTCCATAAGTCAAGTTTTCCATTACCTGAGGCATCCATAATGTGGGGTTTCACTGTACTTTGGATACTTGAAATGACCCATATATACTCAGTATATTAAGAGATCTGGGTTTGGACCTCAGAGTTTATAGTTTCGTTTAGTTGTTTGGTAGAATAGCTTTGTCAGTTAGGTTTAAACTGTAGGCTGTCTGTCTCATTGTTAGATTGAGCTCTAAACCTTGAAGAAGTGAGGACAAACATTATAAGAAGGGTAACGTGTACTCAAACATAGTCTTGCCAGTTTTCCGTCATGCAAATAACAAATATAAGATAGTGGAATTCATATTTTTATTGATTTGCGTATTTCATTTTAATCTAACTTTCTCCCAGTGCTGGGATCTAGTTCAGAAGAAGTAGTATAAGTACAAAAATGATTCTCTTCTGGTTATTGTTTCTCAATAATCAAAATCTCAAAACTAAATTGAAGGCTTTGATGAACAATACACTTCTTTTTCTGCTTACCAAAAGATGGATTAAAAGATGGAACCAATTTCTATTAATGCAGTTTTCACCAGGAGATGGCACACAGATATGTCTGCCCAAATTTGAGAACAGAGAGCAATTACACATTACTTGAATTGTTTAAAGGCACAGTTGCAATCGGTGTTAAGCTGCAGTGTTGCAGACCCGCAGATTTAGCCTGGAGTTCATTAGTATCTTGTGGCCTTATTGTGGTGTTCTTCTGGCATTATATGGTGTTCCTCAAGTGGTCTCAAATGGTTGATTAGTTGAATAGTTTTAGATGTGATGCAGAGGTTGAAAGTAAATATTCCTGGGGGAAATATACATTCTTTGTACAGATGCATGTAGGTGAAAAAGAACTGGGTCACTAATACTTCTACTCTACATTCATTTCTGGAATCACTCATACTGAATGGCCAGTTCCTACCCATGCAATGTATATCCTCCATAAGTCCTCGCACTTTTGGCAGATACTTAAAAAGCTTTCTGTTCAGTCAAACACTTGGTATTTACAGATCAACCATATGTTATCTTGCTGTTATGTGTAATCTTGTGCTTGTTACACATTCTGTTTAAAACTAGGACATTGAAAGGATGCCTTTGACTACTGCAGCATTGCAGATTGGAGGTTCATTGCAACTAAGGATTTAAAAAGTACCCCACATGTTGCATATTTTTCTCGAGATTAGGAAGGTTGCAATCCCATGAAATGATGAACAAACTCCCTTAAAAAACAGAGACTTCAATATATAGTTGCTCCCATCTGTTTAAGCATCTTTGACGTCTGGATTGTGGTCAATGAATTGTTAAGGAAAAGAACATTTTAACATTAAAAAGAAAAAGGGATAAAATACATTGCAGGCGCACCCCCCAAAGAAAGACTCAGACACCGGTATATGGATAAAGGCATTGGGCCACTTTTATTGAATAATGCCCTAGTCCGAATTATAACTTTCAATTGGTACTCATCCAATTATAATTCTTAAGGCAAGCAGGCCACAGTAACACTGGTAAGGTTCCTCCCAAAATTGCCAATGGCAATTGGCTACAATGTATCCATTTGTATCAATTTGTTTGTTGACACAAACAAATTGTTGACCGTAGTCAATAAACTATCTACTGACCCCACCCTCTGACGTGTATCCGTCAAATCACGGGGTGATGTATGCTGAAAAGCTCCTGCCATCACCACTTGCCTGGTTCGTCGTTGACCGGTCAACGTTATTACACCTGTACCTGTCTAAGTGTTGGCCAGTCAATTGCGAACCTGCCGGATACCTATGGGTCATAAATATTTACCTTACCAGTGCTACCCGCCACACGGGGAGGCTTCAATGAAGACTCACCACCCACCCCCCCCAGACCGTCAGCTCGGTCAACAGGCCTGCTTGCAAATCTTCCAAAAAGAGGTTCATACCTCTAGCCGACAGGTGGACCCCATCCCCTGCATAAAGATCATAATTTTGTAAACTAATGGTGGGGTGTCAGATGACCATCCCCAAACCCTTGTCTGCCAAGAACCGGGCAACTGCCCTGTTCACCGAGCGGCGAGCGCGGTCAAGGGCACGGAGGTCAATACCTCCCCTGTAAGCGTGACGCGGTATGATGTCCGACCATAGCAGCCTTGTGGACGGCCACACATAATGCAAATAAGCTAGGTCACTGCAAACCGTGAATTTTAAAGAAAGGCCAGTGACCTGGGCGAGGTCATTGCCCCCGAGGTGCAGTACAAGGACATCCGGTGGTTCAGCATCCCTGATGGAAAAAAGGAATGGCAACAGTTCCCGCCATCTCATTCCACGCTTACCGTACCAACGTATGCATGTGGATGCATGCAGTCCAAGCTAGGGTCCCCACTCTGTCGCCGCAGTATACTGCGCTGCCCAGTGCACGTAACTGTGGCCCACCAGCCATACTGCCACCGGTGTGCGGGGACACACAGGGTCTGTAAGAGAAAAAGAGAACAGTGACTTAACTGGTACTCATACCTGAAGAGGGTGAACATATAATGCAAAACGCATAGATCCCCATCTTCCCATACGGCGTATATCAGCCTCAGAGTACCCAAATGCAGCCACAGTTGAAGCAGCACCTATCCTAAACGAATGGGTGCCGTAACGAGCCCCAAGGAGGCCAACACTGGATAGTGCCATACCGGTCACCTTCCAAAATTGAAATTTAGTAAGGGGAGACCCATCTTGGTGGCAGAAAAACGGGCCAGGGTGCGTGCCACGCACTGCCAAGAACTCCTGTAGGGCACCAACCAGACAGATGTCTGCAATGGAACATCGTAGCAGTCTAACTCCACTGCCTACGCCGTGCTGATCAACTTTTGAGGACCGTATCCTCAACTGAGCCCACTCATTAGAAACATAGACATCGTCGAGTTCCAGTGCCCTACGAGTCGCATCCGCCTTAGACAGTAGTACCAACTCACTGATGCGTAGCACTCAAAAGAAGGCCACCGTGGTAGCCGCATGAAAAAGAGCCGCCTCATACTTGTCAAAACATAGGTTTGCCAGCCTCGTGCAAGGTGGGTAAACACCCCTGGAGAAATTGGGTGGCGAGTGTCCGGGCGGCGTCCACGTTCCCGTGTCCACCCCTCCAAAACATGTCGTATGCAGAAATCGTTCATGCTGTCAGCAAAACCCCTCACCTTGGCCATAAATGCCAGTGCTGACAGCCTGGATGCTATAGTGCGGGGAGCGAGGCCCTGACTGTGTAGATAAACCATAAATTGTAAAACTTGTTCCACTGGAATGGGCCACACTTCGGGCAACTGAAGTTGCATGCAAAAATTTATAAATTGAACGAAAGCATGATGATACGCCTTACGCGTGCGGGGCGCCAAAGACATGCCGATCGCCCAGTTCACCTCTCCTTGCCAAATGTCCAAATCTCGGCTGGGAGTGGCGAGGGGAATTCCTCTGCGTCCGGAGCCAAGGCGCGGAACCGGGGGATCTGCAGGCGGGATAAAGCATCGGCAATATCATTATTAATACCTGGTACATGTCTGGCCCTAAAAAGCACATTCAGGCGTAGGCTACGTAACACAAACTGGTGAACTAACGCCATCACCCTGGGTGATTTAGACGTCTGAGCATTAACAATGTGCACTACCGCAGCATTGTCACACCAAAAATGGACCACTGAGTCGGCCCACTCCTCGCCCCATAGCATCAAAGCTCCCAGGATTGGAAAGAACTCAAGGAATGTAAGATCGCGGAGGCGATCCGTGCCCCGCCATGCTGGAGGCCATTGGCCATAAGCCCACCTCCCCTCAAAGTAAATCCCATATCCCAGGGAGCCAGAGGCATCCGACTGTACTTGAAACCTAGGTGAAACTAAAAGGTCGGATCTCCAAAAGGAGACCCCGTTGAATTCCCGCAGGAATGTGAGCCAAACCAAAAGGTCAGCCCTCATGCCCCTGGTCAGTCGGACCCTAAGATGGCGCCTTGACAGGCCAGACATGGCGTCACATAGGCGCCGAGCAAATGCTCTGCCAGGCAAAGTTAAGATGGCCATGTAGAACCTGAAGCTCACGAAGTGACACTTTATGCTTGGCCAGCAAGGCCAAAACCATCGTGGAGATCCGGGTGACCTTATCGATGGGTAACCGGGATGCCTGTGCGACCGTGTCAATTTCAATACCCAGAAATGTGAGCGTAGTTGATGGGCCCTCGGTCTTTTCGGGCGCTAAAGGGACACACAGTTCCTGCATTAGCGTCTGAAATGTGGTGAGGAGACGCGTGCATGTGTCCAAGCCCCGTTCACCCCCGAACAAAAAGTCATCGAGGTAATGGGCTACAGACCGAGACCCGGACCTGCGAACAAAGGCCCACTGAAGGAAAGTGCTAAAACGTTCGAATGCTGAACATGAAATAGAGCAGCCAAAAGGCATGGCCTTATCTACGTAAAACTTCCCTTGGAATCTAAAACCCAATAGCTCAAAGTCCCCCGGGTGCACTGGCAACAATCGGAATGCCGATTTAATGTCACATTTTGCCAGGAGGGCACCAGGACCACAAGAGCGCACCATCCTCAGTGCTTGGTCAAAAGACGTATACCTGACCAAACAAAGGTCATCAGGAATAGCATCATTGACAGAATAACCCGCCGGGTACGATAAATGTTGGATTAAGCGAAATTCCCCCGGGGCCTTTTTGGGTACCAACCCCAGAGGGGAGACCTTCAAGTTGGGAAAGGGTGGTACAGCAAAGGGGCCTGCTACCCTCTTGGCCTCTACCTCTTTGGCAATACTCAGGGCAGCCACCTCCTCCCTACCCTTCAGGGACAGTAAATTGGGGGCATCTTGGGCTCCCCGCACTCCTTTGAATGGGATACGGAAGCCCCACTGGAAACCCTCCAGGAGGTACCACGCGTCCTCTCTCCTTGGATAAGTTGAGAGCCATCGCTCCAACATATACACATTAACTGGGGAGGGGGCCTTTTGTCTGACTAGCTCCATCAGCAGAAGCTCTGCCTGCTCCCTGTCCACCTCTACCTCTGTCCCGTGACCCACCGGCCCGCAGGCACGCGGCGGCAGCGTGGGGGCCAGCGCAAGAGGGACACTCGTGTTTGTATCGGCACTGCCGCTTATTGCACACGCCATCAGCCGAGAAGCTCCAACACAGCAAGCGGGCTGGAACCCCCTGCCGCGCCGGCTGGCGGGGAGCCTGTGTTGGAGCAGCTCGCTGCATGGCATGGCCACAATGGTACCTATCCCCAGGCGCCGGACGCATGGGGGTCATGTACAAAAGCCACAATTTCTGACAGGGCTCATCCCATCTCATCTCCGGGTGCAAGGGCACCCTCATTCTAAATTCCTCATCGTAAGCCAACCACGATTGGCCAGGAAAATCCACCATCGCCCTGTAAATATTGTCCAAATATTGGACCATAGGAATGGCCAGGTCAGGCCGGGCCGTAAGGTACACCGCCATATAAATAAGATATGCGGGCAACCAGTTGGCCCAGGTGCGTGGTGGCTTACGACGGCGGGACAGCTCTTTGTCTCTGTTGTCCTGTCCCTCTCTCTCCTCCTTAGTGGGCTCATGGTTCAATAGGGAGAATATATCCATGTACTCCCCCCGCCAAATCTTTTCCCTCGTGACCTGGGACAAATGATCACCAAGGGGCAAGGAATAACCAGCCGTCGGCAAGGCCGTCACCGGCACATTAGGTACACGGGGCATACGCAGCGGGACCTGGACAGCCCCTGCGATGCCCGGCACTGCCCCGGGGGCGGAAACCCCCACCCCAATGTTGTGCCAGTATGGAACCAAGGGGCACTGGGATAGGCTGGCAACTGATGCCCACTCGCCTCGACTTGACAAGGCCATGGCCACTGAACCCCACCACTGGAAGTGGACTGTGATGTGGGTGGATTAACTTGAACCTGATACTCACTAGGTGCACCCCCGTGAGCCGCCCCCACTGGGGGTTCCGGCCCACGGCGGGCGTCGGAGCTCGCGACCGGAATCGAGCCCTGGGGCCACACCTGACCACTCCCCGGCTGTAGCTCTGGACGAACAGGGAGCTGCGAGACACCAGCAGGCGCAGGCCGGAGCGTCTCAAGCAGCTCAACCCGGCTGGCCGCCTGTTGCAGTGTGGCAGCCGTCGAGGTAGCCGGTGGACACGAAGGGCCCCCAGCAGAGAGAGAAGGGCCCCCTCCCATGGGGTTGTGTGCAATCCCCAAGGATGCCTCAAGCACAGCTAAACATGTTAGCAACGCATCCACTGCTACAGATCCCCCAGTATAAAGCGGGCCGGGTGGGCCGGACGGCCCACCAGGCATTTGACCAGGAACCCCAAAGTGAGAGCCTGGGCCAGAATAGGGCCATGCCCAAAACTCCGGCCCATGAGGGGCCGGAGGGGGAACGTGCTGTGCACCCGCACCATGCCCTCCCCCGCTGTCCTGACCCATGGCCGGCAACTGCGGGCTGAGGGCCGAAGCCCCTGAAGGGCCAGCTGGAGGCTGGCCAGCCGAGGGCCAAGCACCAGCCTGCATCACCCCACCGGTATCGGTGGGTAAAGCTGAGGTAGTGCCCTGCCGCAGGGGCGCAGCCCTGGTCCTCCGACCTGAGGGCTGCCCCCGCCCTGCGCAGGGCCCGCAAAAGTCCTCCCCCTTGGCCGCGGTTTCATCACCGGGGCCTTCCGTTTGGGAGGCATATCTGGTAGAAAGAGCAGGATCCCTTTCCAGGGATCAACCTAGCACCAAAAAACACAGAGCTGCCAGCAAGCCAAAGGCTCTGTGCGAATCCTTCCTTCCCAGCCGGGAAGGACCAAGGGCTAAAGAGCCAAAGAGTCGAAGGAACAGCGACGGAGAAAACTTCTCCTCTCCGTCGCTATTTCTAAAATGGCAGCTCGGCTGCCTCGTGGCCACCCCTTTTATAGAGGGGTGGCCACGCCCCCTAACTCACCCGGATGTCTGAGTCCGGGTGGGGGGGGCTGCAAAGAGCGCGGCGGCCATTTTGGCGCCGCGCTTTCAATATTATAGATTTAATTACCTGGCTTCAGTGGGTTGTGGAGTTTGATTATGCCTATACAATTGTTCATAGTTTAAATGGTTTTAAATGGTTTATAGGTTCTAAAGTAATCAAATTTCCATTGTTTTCCATTATTTTTTCTTGCAACTTTTCCCTGGGATGTTTTGCTATAGGGTGGAATGTAATTTATGCTTTACATAAATAAATTTATATACAAATTGTACCCCAAATGTATAAGTGTTTTATTTGTTTATTCAAACACCAGGGCCATAGCCAGAGGGGGCCAGGGTGGGCTTGGACCACCTTGAGTTAGCAGTTCGCCGACCCTGGCAAGGCATGTTTTCCCATAGGAATGCATTGAAAAGAGGCTTTGTTGCCCACCTTGAAAAATATTTGCCCACCAAGACTAAGAATCCTGGCTATGGCTCTGCAAAACACTTACAATTTACAAGTTTGCATTATTGCGCTATTCTGTGCTTGGGACCTGCTTTTGATTAAACCTTTACAGAATTACAGTGGATTGGATTTTGACACAGATTTTATTTACTATATATTATCAGTAATTCACAGTAGACATTCTGGAAATATTTACTATTAAAATTGTAATTGTACATTATAATTGTGATTTTTTAATTACTAAAGAATAAACTTTGGTTATATTTATAAATATGAATGATATTTGTATATCCTATATACAGATGTGGCAGCCTGCGCGGTGGTGGGATGTAGTCATTTTGCCCGCGCCTCACCACTGCTGCGGGAGCTGCACTGGCTGCCTATATGTCTCTGGGTGCAATTCAAGGTGCTGGTTGTCACCTTTAAAGCCCTTCATGTTAGCGGACCAAGATACCTCAGGGACCATATCATCCCTAGGACATTGACCCGTCCCACAAGAGCAAACCAAGAGGGCACCCTTCAGGTGCCATCTGTTGGGGAGGTTCATCTCTCCAGCACGAGGAAAAGCCCCCACACTATGGAACCTCCTCCCAGTAGAACTACGCCTCCAGACCCAGTTGCTACCATTTAGGAAATAACTGAAGATGTGGTTGGCAAAATGGGTCTGGGGGCCGGGATTGTCAACAAGCTCCCCTTTTTGGCTCGTCTGAGGTAATTATTTTTTAAAGGTTTTAAAGATTTTATATTTGTTTTCAGATAATAGATGTCATGGCGAGGGTGGGTGGGTAATATTGTTATGTTTTTATGGGTTTTTAAAATTGTTTTACCTGTATATTGGTCTTAGTGTACACTGCCCAGAGTCCTTTGGATAGGGCGGTATATAAATATATTAAATTAAATTAAATTCTACCTACCAATCCCCAGGTCATTCCTATACATGAAACATTGGATCTTAGGGTATTAAATTTGATCAATAAGGACTTCTTTCAGTAGGTGAACTACTAAAATTACATTCCAGAGGTATACAACATTTTCAGATTCATAATTAATATGCAGATAAATCCCTGACTTCTTAAACAAATGTGAAAATGTACATAAGGTATGGGGAGGGCAAAAAAAGCGAGATGGTTAGATGGTAATTTGGTCTCTGAATCTGTCTTCACAAATAAATGCATGTGTCAACAGAAATCACTAAAAGGAAAACCCACACTTTTCAATAACATGTTTGTTATTTACCAGAATAGAAAAGGAAGGTATAGTGAAATGAACTGTGCTAATGTCAAGGGAATGACTTCTGGACCTTGATTTCTTGCTTCATAACAATCTCAAGAACAGAGCAGTTGTCTCAATTATTTATGCATGAAGATATGTAACCATAGAGAGAGAATTTAGCTTTGCTTTTTTGTACTGTTAGTAGAACAATTTTGTGACAGTATTACTTGATTGATTGTGGAAATGACAAGTATTTTTTTCTAGACAAAATTTGTTTAGAGCATTATACCTTTCTTCATGATTTTTTCAAGAACACTTTCATTGTTTGAAGGAGGTTGTGATTTGGTAGACATTCTATTCATAGTGAATATGTAAATCTCTAATTGGATTTAACGGTCATAGAGGTTCTGAAGGTGTTTGATTTATGTGTGTTTTTGAAAGGCAAGACTCTTTTCAGTCTCTCTTATATAATCACAGGGATTATATGGCCTCTCTGTTTGATTCCTAGTAATTTCCTCCTTTTAAGATCTGAGGAATAAGCTTGGAAGTCAGTTAGATTTAATAATCTTAAAAGGTAAGACCCATGTGGGCTTGTTTACCTTATTTTGTAATCCTCAGGAGTCTTTGATAAAAATCAGTGTATATGTTCTTAAGAGGCCCTTTGTTTCAAAGTTTGTTGTATGGTTGTATTCAGTCTGCTTCCCTTTGTGGATGAAATCTACAGATAAGTAAATCCTGCATTACTATCATAAAGGACATTGTCATGCCTACCACGAATAATCAGGGGAAAACATGCTTAGTGTAGTTCCTGTGGCCCAGTGAAAATCTCATTCTGCCTTTGTAGCCAATACTGTTACCACATTCAGTTCTTTTGCCATGTGTTGCTGTTCCTCACAGGACTCCAAATCACAATTATGAAGTTAGAAGTGTTCTGATTTAGGATAACGTGGAGAGGAAAGTAGCACTGGCTCTCTTGTTGGCAGTCCATTACAGTCCCACTCAGGACCCAAAGAGCATCCCAGTTTGCTACTAGAAATAATCAAGAGCTTGGAGACTCAGAAGCATGAACTGCCCGTCTGTGAGGTCAGGGAACACAAACTCCCCAGCAGTGGATTCCAGGGTTAAAAATAAGCTCCCTCCTCTTTAATTGACACCACAGGTGGCTGACCTCAAGGGGAAGGGAAACCTCAAATGTATCTCTGGTGGATGAAAGATATAAGAGAAAACCACTTTATGCCATTCATTGGACCCTCTGCTATAGAAAATCCATAGAAAACTGCCTAGTCATCAGAGGCGTCTGTGTATTGCCACTCAGGAAACTGTCCACACCAGTTTCTTCATTGGTAATACACAGTCAGGCAAAGAAGCAAAGGCTGCTTTCTTTTTATGATGCCATTTTGGGAGTGGTCAAGGGAAATGAAATTATTTTTTCATCTGTATGTTGGGTTGATTATTGCTGAAATTATGCATCAATTAGATCATAGTATCATGAAGTGGCTCATCAGTCACTTCACCATACTAACAATTAGGCTCCTGTTTATATGGGGGAGCAGGATAAATGTCACATAGCTCTCCCCACCTCCTCAAGTTATCTGAATCAGTGGGATTCAGCCTGTACCATAATAGTCATTGTAGAGAGGCCCTTAGGCTATCTGAAATAAAACTACCCTGTCTAAATACGGTATCAAACATGCCTAGATTATATTAATATGTGAGGCATTACAAGCTCACTTTTAGGAGGACTGTGATATTTTCCCCACAGATTTTCTTTAGTGGCTAGGGTATCTGAATAGATTTTTCTTTTGATATTTCTAGCAGCCCTCCTCAATGCCTATAGAGCCATGCTGGTGAACATTAGCACTCCAGATGTTCTTGGACTTCAATTCCCAGAAGCCCCAGCCCCTGTGAATCTGTATGGCTGCGTTTTACTTCCACTCCTGAGAGCGATGAGAGCGGCACAGGACGGATGAATCAAGTAAACCCATTTGTGTGGATCCACAGGGGCTGGGGCTTCTGGGAATTGAAGACCAAGAACATCTGGAGTGCCTCAGTTCGCCATCATGGCTATAGAGGCACTCATTGAATTGTGCAGGTTTGCTTTTGTCCCTTCTAGACTATATTAAGTCCTGATCATATTTACACTATTAGACACAAGATGAATTTCTACAGATCATAGAGTTTCATCACACTCATTCAGTGGCATTTTGAAGTTGTCAGGTTCAACATATTTCTGTCATGGTGTTTTCTACACCCCAATAAAACAGCGCCATCTAGGCCCAAAGCACAGCTGACAACTGCTCTGTATCTGTGAAATCTCAATTCTAGATTTTTTGCCCAAAATCCCTAATCCTCAATTAAATTATTTATCACCCAGGTAAATGTAAGGTAAAGTTATCCCTTGTTCGAAAGCCAGTCATATCCGACTCTAGGGTTTAGTGCTCATCTCTGTTTATTGCCAAAGAGCCTGCGCCGACTGCATCTGCAGACGTTTCTGTGGACATGTGGCAGGCATGCCTCAACACCGGAATGCACGGAACACTGTTTACCTTCCCACCAAAGTGGTCCCTATTTATCTACTTGCAATTTCTTGCTTTTGAACTGCTAGGTTGGCAGGAGCTGAGACAGAGACTGGAGCTCACTCCACCATGCAGTACCCGGGAATTGAGTGCTGACTTTCCATTCAGCAAGTTCAGTGTGTTAACCACTTAAGCCACTGCAGTCCCTATTTATGACCCAGGATATTTGCTATTTCTTATCTTATAGATCTACACCCTTACATTGTTTTGAAGAGGAGGTGAAGATGATAATAATGGTGTTCCTTTTTCCATTTAGTGACATGAATAAAAACAGGCATAAATCTTAAATGACTAATATAATAATATTATGAAAGCACTCGTGGCTTAAAACAGCAGTTAATTGATTAATCAGATGAATTACTTTAAAGGTAAGTTATAACAAGGAGATGTACTTCAGACAAAATCATTGTACAGGTATATTCAATAAATAATGCAATTTAGACATGCTTTAATAAGAAAACACAATCTTATAAAGTTAAATGTAGCTTATATGATGGCTTAACAGTTTGGTTACATAGGATTATATGTATTTTAGCTTTATGCAAAGTAACTTAATGCTTCTATGCAATTAAATGTAATATGGTAACTTAACAACAATAAGACATTTATAATAGTCAAACAGTATGATCAAAAGACTTGTCACATGTATAACAGAGTAAATATGAGTGAAGCACTCAAGAGATAGTCAGGATAATGTAAAGGTAAAGGTAAAGGTAACCCGTGCTCGAAAGCCATTCGTATCCGACTCTAGGGTTCAGTGCTCATCTCTGTTTCATAACTGAAGTGCCAGCGCTGTTTGCTTCTGCAGACATTTCCGTGGTCATGTGGCAGGCATGACTAGACACCAGAGCGCACGGAATGCTGTTTACCTTCCCATCGAAGTGGTCCCTATTTATCTACTTGCAATTTCTTGCTTTCAAACTGCTAGGTTGGCAGGAGATAGTCAGCATACAAATCCAATTATATTGCCAATACATTTGACAATTGGGTGAGAATGAATTACCTCCTGGTGTCTCTGTTGGGTTAAAACAGAAAAAGATACATTATTAAAATGCAAAAGTCATAAAACTGATTGCTTGTGAGAACAAATGGGACCTTGCTTTTATCTGAATGTAGAGACAAAAAGTGGCAAAATATTTACACCTAACTGACCTGCAGCTAGCTGTAACACAAAGCAATAAAAACAGTATAACATGTTCTAAATCGTTACAGACCTTTTAGAGTGAACCAGCATATTAACGAAAATACAGCATTTCCAACATAAATGTAACAGAATAAACAGCCCCACAAAAGTTGCTCTACAACAGTATTTTTCAACCTTTGGTTTTTGGACTTCAATACTCAGAAGCCTAAGTCAATTCCCCAAAGCACTGATCAGCCAATGGACTGACTTAGGCTTCTGGAAATTGAAGTCCCCCTTTGGGAACAACTGCTCTAGAAGAAGAAAAACAAAGCAAAGTTGAAGCAAAACACAGCTTATCTTAGCTATTCCCCCAGCTGGGCCAAATGTTTTGATTTAGGGAGACAAACTCCCCTGCAGTGTTCGAGAGACTGCAAATTGTACTACTCTCATCATTTTTTTTTAAACAAGAAGGACGAGGAAGGAATGCTCCTCATAAGAGGCCAGAGGCAGCCTCCTGAGAGCCACAAAAAGTCCACCTGAAGCATTTAGGTAACGGTAAAGGTTTCCCTTGCTCGAAAGCCAGTCGTATCTGACTCTAGGGTGCAGTGCTCATCTCTGTTTCTAAGCTGAAGAGCCAGCGCTGTCTGCTTCTGCAGATGTTTCCGTGGTCATGTGGCAGGCATGACTAGACACCGGAGCGCACGGAATGCTGTTACCTTCCCACCGAAGTGGTCCCTATTTATCTACTTGCAATTTCTTGCTTTCAAACTGCTAGGTTGGCAGGAGTTTACAGACAGAAAAACTCATTTTAAAACTACATTCCTTGCTTTTGGGGAATGGGTCTTCTCAGGTCAAATGATCAAAAGTAAAACATGACAAAGTTATTTAAAAATACAGAGTGTGAGAAACGGCAAGATTCTTGAGTATAGTGTAATCTGTTTTTATTTATTTATTTATATGGATTTATATGCCACCCTCTCGCTCTAGGGCGACTCAGGGCGGTGCACCCCCACATAGGTATTATACAAATACCCTTTAAAAATTCAATAAAAAACTATTTAAAACCATCCAGAATTAAAAAGCGACCCTCTCCTCCCCACCCATCAGTAAAAGGGACATACAGTATAACTCTAACAGAGCCAACGAGCAGGAGTCAACACCCCGTCGCCCCCCCCATACTTGCCCTGCCAGCCAGGTTTTCAGCCCTTTCCTAAAGGGCAGCAATTCTTTCTGTAGCTATAGGTCTACTGGCAGGAGGTTCCGCAGGGTTGGGGTGGACACAGAGAAGGCTCTCCTCCTGCTAGAAAGGCGAGCCCCTCTAGCCGATGGAACACTGAAGGAGCCCCTCCGGTCTGCTCTGGTAGGACGGGCAGACTCTCTTGGGCAGACTCTCTCTTAGGTAACTTGGCCCACTACCATGAAAGGCTTTAAAGGTCATTACCAGCACCTTGAATTGCACCCAGAGGCAAACTGGTAACTAGTGCAGCTCCCAAAGCAGAGGCGAGGCATGGACACAGTGGCCGCACCCCATCACTACTCGGGCCACCACATTCTGGACCAGCTGCAGCCTACGAATGGTCGTCAAGGGCAGCCCCATGTAGAGCGCATTACAATAATCAAGTCTAGAGGTAACCAGCGCATGTGTGACCATGAGCAAGGAATCCCTATCAAGGAGCAGGCGCAACTGGCGAATTACACGAAGTTGTGCAAAAGCCCTCCTGGCCACGGCCACCACCTGTTCTTCTAGCAGCAGCCACGCATCCAGGAGGACCCTCAACTTGCGCACTGGGTCTGTGTGGGGCAGAATAGCCCCATTCAAGACCAAGGATGGCAGCTCCTGGGATAAGGCGGGACCCCGAACCCACAGCCACTCAGTCTTGCTAGGATTCAACTGTAACCTGTTGGCCCCCATCCAGACCCCCACAGCCTCCAGACATCCGGACAGGACATTGACAGCATCACTTGGATCGCCACGGGCTGAGATGTACAGCTGTGTGTCATCCGTGTACTGATGGTACCACACCCCGTGGGAATGGATGATCTCACCCAGAGGCTTCATGTAAATGTTAAATAGGAGAGGAGAGAGCACCGAGCCCTGAGGCACCCCATATTGGAGAGGCAATGCTGAAAGATCCAAGAGATTGATATAGGGTAACATGTCTCCTACACTATTCCCAACCATCTCCTTACTCATTTTAGCCTCTTGTACACAATCTCCAGTTAAATGATTTTTTTGTGTGGCAGTGTAGAAATCTTACTTATTTGTATTGACTTTATCCTGTAAAATATTTGGGAAATGTTGACCAGTAGAAATTATTTTTTGTTAATATATAAGCAATGGGCAGTATCCTAATATGATTTTATGCCAGTGTGATTATGTAAATTGTGGTGATGCATTTTTTTTCTGATTAATGAGCTGCTCGTTACATTCTTGGCCATGGGCCAGGCACACAGTCATGAAAATAAAAGCAGCAACTTGTTAATTAGTGGCAATTTGTCATTGCAAGTTTTATAATTATACTTATACTGGTATAAATCCCTAGTGAGATTCTGGACAATAGCTTACATTTTCAAAAAAATCTTTGTTAGGTTTATTGTGGCTAGCAGTTTAATAGTCATGTCCTAAGGAAGTCATCTCACTGAAAATTCCCATTAATTATTTCTGGTTTGTGATACATTTGTTTATACTGTTTAAAACAAAAAACACCTGTATGAAAATTATAATTTCTTTGACTTCAATTCAGCTGTGCAAAAATCTTAAAAAATATCCTAAATCTAATTTTACTGAAATGATTCGGGTATAAATCCTAATATCAAACAACTTGCAGGGATATGAAAAATAATCACATTTTTTGTCAGTTAAATTTATTTAGATTTGAAGATAGAGTGAATATTGTTTTTTTCTTATTCTGAAATGTTTGTTGACAACTTCATGTATTGATGGTATTGATCTCTTTTCTTGGTTTATCTTGTTTATTATCAAGCTTCATGAGTTTATTATTGAGTTTCATTTTTGAGCTTATTATTGAGCTTTATTTCTTTCCTTGCCTATCTTGCTTTTTAAATTCAAGTGGCTCAGCCACTCCTTTTAATGCCTGCTTACCCTATGTACTACATAGTTATTAATTTACTCTACACCAGTGTTTCCCAATCTTTGGTTTTTTGGACTTCAATTCCCAGAAGCCTAAGTCGAAGCCCTGATCAGCCAATGTACTGACTTAGGCTTCTCGGAATTGAACATCCCCCCCCCCCCCAGTGTGGTGTGGGCCTCGCATTGGGAACCATTGCTCTGCATCTATATGAGTGGTATTATCCAGGACAACTGGGTTTCTCCATAGGTGCTTATTTTCATCCTCTTCATATGCAATGATTTCATACACTAAATTTATCATAGGGAAAAATATTTTGCCAATTTCACCTGGTGAATACTTCTTGCCACTGTTCTTCCAGGAGGAATAGCTAGTGTTCACAATATTTGGGAGCCTGTTGTTTGTGACCTTGTTACTCATTCATGATAAATACTAGCTGTCATTGTGCAAGATTTCATTTGCAAGTAATTTGCGCTTCATTAATGTGAGGATTTAACATCTGTTTGTGCTGAATCAGCCATTATTTTCTCTGGGAATTTGAGCAATTTTTAGAAGCAACTTGAAGAGGACAGAACAGTGTCTTGCCAGTTTCTCTTTCCCTCTTTGGTGGGAACCAAGTAATGATTAAATAAAAGGGAAACTTCATTAGTGAGAGAAGAAACCAATGTGCTGTGCAATATACAACAGTAGTGTTGTGTATTAAATGAAAAGTATTCACCATTTTGTCTTCTTCCTTAGTTAAAAGTAACGTGAGATTGGGGGTTCGCGCCATTATGTTCCAAGAAGTGTGTATTGTATCTAGTTCAGGATCACCTCATTCTCTTCTGATTGTGATCAACCAATCCAGTTAATTCACTCACAAATGTAACTACTCTTACCTGTATATAAGTTGTTGTGGCGAAGTTGGAACTGTTCGTAACTACCAAATAAAGTGATGTGTTTGGCCTGTTATACTGACTGCTGCTCGTTACTTCAAGAACACTAAAAGTAGAAAACTAAAATAGATGAAGAAAGGAAAACAAAGGAAAAAGAGGGTATAAGGCTAATCTTGTCTATGCCAGTAGTAGTTCAGTGTCTTTGTCCAAGGGCGATGGGAAATGAATACACATATGCTCTTTCAATGGGAACTGGGCTGCACATTATTATTATTATTATTATTATTATTATTATTATTATTATTATTATTATTATTATTATTATTATTATTATTATTATTATTATTATTATTGGTTTATTTCTATACCGCCTTTCTTACCCAGTGGGCAACTCAAGGCGGTAAAACAAAATACAACATACAGCAATACAAAAACTAAATAAGCAGCAATAGCAATACAGTAATCAGCAATATGCAAGATAAATAAATATGGAACAATACAATCTAATGCATACAGTCAGTATCATAGGTAAAGGTAAACACTGTTACCTTCCCACCAAAGTGGTCCCTATTTATTTACTTGCAATTTCTTGCTTTCGAACTGCTAGGTTGGCAGGAGCTGGGACAATGACGGGAGCTCATTCCGTCCTGCAGTACTCGGAAATTGAACTGCTGACCTTCCGCTTCCCAGTCAGCGTCTTAGCTACTTGAGCCATAATTAACTAAATAAAATCCTCAGCACTACAAAATACAAAAAGTTCATCATCCCATACAGTATGTTACAAAGCGTCTTTCCTCATGTACCACAGTCTGGGCAACGCACAAGGTGCACTTCCCCGGGCAATGGAGCGGCTCCGAGGAGGGTGAGAGAGTCCGACTTTTTCATGTGGGCTCAAAGGTGGGGCCCGGGCGCACAAGGGAAAAAAGAAGGGCACCCCCGCAGCTGTGACAAAAGTGGTGGCAGCGGTCTTCTGCCCGGCCTGGCAGCCCGCGGCCCTTTATCATCCCTGCCAGGGATGGGGGAAAGAAGGGCGGGGCCCCCCCACAGCTGCGGCAAAAGTCCTGGGCAGCGGCGGTCTTCTGCCTGGCCCGGCGGCCCACAGTCCTTTATCCTCCCTGCCAGGGACAGGGGAAGGAAGGGCAGGGCCCCCCGCAGCTGCGGCAAAAGTCCTGGGTGGCGGCGGTCTTCTGCCTGGCCCGGCGGCCCGCGGCCCTTTATCCTCCCCACCAGGGAAGTTGTTTGGTTTACTCATTCCCTGACTGTGCTATTTCCGTTTAGAAGAGGAACTTTTTAAAAAATATTTTTTAATTTTGTTTTAAAATGTACAAAAAAAGAAATTAAAAATCATACAAATACTACAGGAAAAAGGCAACAGTTAAAAACAAAAATTGAACTTATTGTATAAACCCATCACCCGGTGACATCATATCTTATCTACTACATCAAGCTTCTGGGAATTCAGTCTAAAAAAACCTGGAGAGCCAAGTTTGCAGACCCCTGCTCTATCAGGTTACTTACTCTTCATCTTCTTTGTGGTCCCCTGTGAACCCACATGAATGGGTTTATATGGATTCACAGAGACCACAAAGAAGAACTTGATGGAGTGCAGGGGCTGATCTAGACCATGGGTTCTCAAACTTGGCTCTCCAAATGTTCTTGAACTTCAATTCCCAAAAGCCCTGATCAGCAGATGTGCAGACTTGGGATTATGGGAACTGAGGTCTAGGAACACCTGGAGAGCCAAGATTGCAGATCCTTGATCTAGCCCAATATTGTCAATTCTGACTGGTAGCACTGGTTCCCGAGGATCTCAGGCTGATTTCTTTCCTAGCCCAACCTGGGAGATCCCTAGTGGTCTTCCATGTAAATGCAAAATAAGTTCAGCAATATTTGTTTCCACCTGTCTGGCCAGACATCCTGCTATGGAGTAGACCATTAAGCCAGTGACTCAATGCTGAGTGTTGGGCATCAGTAAATAACCTGACTCCCTAAAGTGGCCAACAGTTATGGGTGGATGAGCCCATTTAGGTGGGGCGACGGTCCCCTCAGTGGAGGAAATGCCACTGTAAACCATCATATTGGGCCCAATGATGGAGGAGGAAATCTGATTCCCAATGGTCATGGAGGTGGAAGAGGCCATGCCAGATGGACTGGCTGTGAAGGTGCACCTTGATAATATCCTCAGGGCAGTGGCAGTCCATTGCAGTCCTGGTGTTAAATCCTGCATGTCTCATTTCATATGTGCTGCATGAGATGGCTCCAAGATCATAGTGTGTGGGTCATTTCATGGTAAGCTAGGATCCACCTTAAACAAATTCACTTCAGTGGCATTTTCCTGCTTCAGGAAAAAAAAATACATTCTTGGATATGAGTTGCAGCTGCCGCCACCAACGACATTACGTTTAACCAACTGAATAAATTTCATAAATTCTTACCCCTACCTCCAAAATAGCATATACTAGAATTGTTGCCCAGGCTTCGTCCCGGGAATGTGTGTGGACCATTTCGGTCTTGTTCTTTGGTGAAGTTGCCAAGGGGGCATTGCAGAGCAGCGGTGGCAGGCGGGCGGATGGCAGCATTGGGATTTGCGCAGTGGCCACTTCTGGTGGACTTGCATCGCTGGTCAGGGCAGGGGATAGCGGCGCAGTGGTGTCGGCTGGCAGGAGGCAGCTTCTGGAGGGGCGCGGCGGCCGCCTCTTGTGGCCTTGCGTCCCCAGTCAGGGATGGGGATCGTGCATGGCGGCTGCCTCTGGCGGCCTTGTGTCACTGGTCAGTCACTTGGTGGTGACGCTCGTGCACTGTTGTGCATGAGGGCACACTCTCTTTGTTGGTGTCGCCCAGTTGTGACTTGAGCGATTTTCGTGGATCTCTCTGGTGGGGCTGGTGCCCCACCCCGGGCTTCCGGACTCCCTTCTTTTGAAGGAGGGGGATGCAAGGTAAGTCCGGGGAAGCTGGTAGGAGGTGGGGCGCAGGGGGGCATGTGCATCGAGGACATAAAAACGCACGGCTTCGCTTTAGAGATATAGATTCATTTCTAAGTTTAACACATTTAAAATTTCCCAAAGTATATTAAATGAATTCTCCCCAAATTTATTTATTTATTTATTTATTTATTTTCCTGATTTATATTGCCCAACTCTGGAGACTCAGGGCTTCTCACAGAAAATAAAACCAGTCACATTTTAAAAACCAATAAAAAACCCATTAAAACTGCCAAATATCCATGAAGTCACTTTTCTTAATTTCAATTCACACTTCAATTTATTATTAATTGCTGTATTCCAAATCTTTTTATACAATTCTTCCAAATCTAAATGCCTATACATTTTCCAATTTCTGGCTATTAAAATTCTTGCAGCCATCATCATTATATAATATATTTTCTGTGTTTTTGTAGGTTTAACCCTCCCAGGTAATTTAAGAACACAATCCTGGGGCAAAATTGTAACTTAAACAATAATATGTTATTTACTTCCTCAAAAACCTCCAACCATTTTTGTTTCACCTCATTATATTCTCACCATAAGTGAAAAAATCTCAGGATATTCCTTACATCTCCAACATTCTCCTTTATCCTGAGAATCATAGTGACTTAGTTGAATTGGGGTAACATACCATTTCCAGATTAACTTGTGGCAATGTTCTTTAATTTTCATAGACATACTTTTTATGATTCTTTGTCTCCATATTTGGTTCCATTCCGCCTCCGTAATTCATGATTTTAAATCCTTTCCCCATATTTCTCTCTGTGATTTTTGAGCAGTCCTTTGTTTCATTAAAACTAGTGTAGATATTCCTAACAATACCCTAAAATTGAGTTGTTTTTTGTTATAATTTGTAAATAAGGTCTTCCAACTTTGTCCTTTCCCCATTTCTCCCCATTTCTGGGTCTAGTCTTCCCTCCATTTCTCTATTTGCAGTTTTTGAAATCAATTCAATTGGCATTCTTCATAACTTGTTTCTCTTCTTCCCCTGTTCATTCACTTTTCTATCCAGTCCTTTATAGTTTTCAATCCTACAGGTATTTAATTAATCTAGATCTTCTCTTTTCAATTTAATTGGAAAGTCATCTGCTTTTCTAATGTTTGTCAATAGAGAGATTCCTAGGCACAGGTTTTTCCTAATTACTTGCCATATTGATAAACTCTTTCTGAAAAAACTATTCTGAATTACCTTAATAACATTTAAGTTCCAGTCTTGAAAAAACTTTCCTTGTTCAGTTTTTCCTTCTTCCTTATACAGTACTCTCTATCTTTCCATATTATTTCTTCTTCCAGCATTAGTCTTAAAAAAATTTGACTTGGAAAGATACATAGTAGTTTTTAATATTTGGTATTCCCAAACCTCCCCTTTTCTGGGCAGTATACCACAAAAATAAAATAAAGTAAAATAAAATGAAAGATGAACTTTTAACTTAACATTATGTTTGAACTGGAACTTCTGACTTTTTGTTTATCTGACAGGGCAGAGTTTGAAACCAAGGTATGAAACTGGCTGGAAGGTCAGATTATAACAGTCTTGTATCTGGATTGAAATGTAACCTTACACTTGATGTTGATTTAGCTGCAGGATACTTGCTAATAAATGAGAAGCTAGGATTCTGGAGAATTCTGGTTTATATCTCATGTAAATATGATCTTTCAAAGGACAGAAGTAAATGTTATATATAGTCTTCAGTAAGTACTAAATAATAATTTAGTGTCGGAAATTATTCTGGGTTGAAAGGATTTTTGCGGAAGAAACTTTGTTCACGGAATGCACAAGTGAGGCTCCTTTCATGTCCCCAAGAGCTGGGACAGAGACAGATGCTCAGTCTGTCATGCAGTACTTGGGTCTCAAACTGCCGACTTGCTAGCCTTCCAGCTAACAAGGTGAGCTTCTTAACCACTGAGCCACCATAGCCCCAGTGCTAAATGAATATTAGTTTTGGAGAAACATAATTCAGACAGACTTTTGTGCTTGAGAAACCAGACTTTCAAAAGAATCCCACGTTAACATTATGTGAGGTGATAAGATCTCCTTCTATGTATTTGGGGACTTCCAAGAGCTGAAAAATTCAATTTTCTAATGATGGATTTATTTGTAATATCTGTTTCTGCCCTCAGTAACAGACCCAGTTTAGGAAAATAATAGACTGAAACTTATACAGTCAGTAGATGAAGAGATATCTGTATCAAGTTAGTGATTCATACTGGAAGAAAGCTGAAATGTTTTATGCTGAATACAGCACCAGCATATAAATTATACAAATATGAACAGTTTTAATATACTTACTGCATTCTGGAAAGAGAAATGGGGGGCCTCAAGCAGTCATGCAGCAGTCATGGCTAGGCTTCAGGAATGTTAATTGTTTGTGTTCATGGGTAAGCTTATAAATGGTTGATTATGAGGGCTTATTTTGCTCATCAAGAAAATTGTCAGTGTTGCATGAAGTAGTATAGAGAAGAGCGGATGAGTTATTATATTATTTACTTAGACTTTTAAATTGTTCAGAATTTGATGGAAAAGACTGTTAACTTACATTGAACTTTCTTTCCCATAAAGCCACCTTAGCTTTTCTACATGTAAAGTAGGCAAAAAAACCCCCATTATACTAATCCATTGTTGCATCTTATCTCCAGAAAACACATGTAAGTGATTGTGTTGAATATTCATACTTGATGCAAGATGTGTTAAAAAGTCTGTGTATTTGGTTCCATACTCAACTTACGTTTTGAAGTGGAGGCACCCTTAAAATCTCTTTCTGATTGTGAAAGTTAGTTTGTTCTCACAGCCAAACTATCTTAAAATGGCTGGAATTAGGATTCAAATTAATAATCCAAAAAAAGAGAGAAAGACACATCAGACTTAGATAATGTGTGCTCTGAGGTTTGTGAGAAACTAGAAAATATGACCAATACTTTAATTTTGTTTTGTTTTTTATCCTATCAGATCCGATTGTATGCAAGACCAGATGCCATCAGAAGAGGATCTGGAGATTATGCTCTAAATATTACTCGAAGACTTATAGACTTTTATGAAGACTATTTCAAAATGCCATATTCCCTGCCAAAATTAGGTAAGCTTTTCTAAGCAAAACAGAGCTTGTCAAGATTGAGGGTATATCATTTTAAACAAAAGCTAGAATGACTTGATTGCTAAGGTAATTTGAAATCTGTAGTAGGGGGAGAGTTTCATGCTGTACTTCTAGTTCAGGGATTCGCAGCCTATGACCCATGGGTCGAATCCAGCTCATAGCACCAATTAATCCTGCCCACAGCAAGGACCCCAGAGCCGCCGCCGCCACTGGAAGCACCAAAAACATGCTGGAAGTGGCAAAAAATGTGGCAAAAAAACTGAAAACATGGCACAAATGCACCGCCCTTGTTCCCGCTGCCACAGGAAACAGCGGAAGCAGTGAAAACAGCTGAGTGCACCATGAATTCCCCCACCACTACCACTGCAACTGGAAGTGGTGGAAGCATGGGAGGTACCATGCCTCTGGCCCGCTCACCTGCCCATGGTGCAAAAAGGTTGTGAATTCCTGTTCTAGTTGTTTAGAGACTTCAAAATCTGCATTAGGGTACCTCAAATGGTAGTGCATGAGAAAGTGTGGCTAATTCATTGCTTCCCATCCCACCCTTGCAGGCGCTCTGCTTCCTGGGGGAGTTACTGTTACTTTTGTGCAGATTTATGGAGTTGGATTTGGCTTTGATGGCAGGTTCCTCCCTTCCAGAAGACGGAAGGAGTCCCAACTACCACACTCTCACCCAAAATTAGTTGGAAACTAGCTGTGCCTCTTTCTACTTGCATTTTAATGCTGGTCTGGATAACAGGTGATTTGCTAAGCTGCTTCTCTCACATTGCTCGGTTCAAGGACCTCTAGTTGCTGCACATTAAATTAACATAGAAATAATCAGTTATATACAGTTGAGCTGGCCTGTGAGGGTGGTGGCAGTGCAATTTCTGTGAATGCCTTCCTTGGTTCATCCTGTTCATCATGATCTCCACCAACACTGCCATATTATTGTTGTTATTATTATTCTTGTGCTATATCTGATTCTGAATATTGGCAATAATCATGGCAATCAGTCATGAAAATAGTCCTGAGAATATAATGCAGTGGCCTTCCTAATCACAGCATGACACCAATACCACTGTTCCAGTTCTGGTTCTGAGGTTTTTGGGGAAAAGTTCTCATCAGCCCCAGGCCAGTATTGATGAAGCTGCTGTCCTCCGTCAAGATGGATTCAAGATGGATTCACCCATCCCTATGGACCTCAGCACACAAGGCCTTTTGTCCTTAGGGTTGTGAGGTTAGTTAACTACCGCCTAACGATCAGCGTTGGGTATGGTCTACTCTATTACCATAGCAGGATAATCTGGCCAGATAGTTCGATCTGGTGTGAGAAAGATGCCGGGGGGGGGGGATGAGCAGCAGCATGTATATTTTTTTTTGGGGGGGGGGCAGATTAACACTATCGCGGTTGTTTGCTCCTCTTTCACCTTTAGTGAGGGGGTGCTACTGCCATATCTTTCACCTTTAGTGAGGGGGTGCTACTGCTACAATATTCCTCTTGAAAGTGTCACAATGCTTCCACATGAGGTGGCAGGAGAGCTTGGACTGACTTTCTGCCTATGGCACCTAAAAATTCCTGCTGGAGATCAGAGGATATTCTCTTTATTAGTATGATGTTTCGACAGACCTTGGGGGACTTCTTGCTCCTTCCCCCGACCTGGCAAGGTGGGGGTGAAGTCGGAGAACCTCTGGGTGGCCCCTCCCATGGCTAGAAGAAGCCCTACTGCCACCAGCATCTCAGGGGCTTCTTGCTCCTTTCCCCCATCCTGGCAAGGTGGGGGTAAAGTCGTAGCACCTGTGGGCGGCCCCTCCCTGCGGCTAGAAGAAGCCCCACCACCACCAGCATCTCGGGGGCTTCTTGCTCCTTTCCCCCATCCTGGCAAGGCAGGGGTGAAGTCGGAGCACCTGTGGGCAGCCCCTCCCGTGGCTAGAAGAAACCCCACCGCCACCAGCATCTAGGGGCTTCTTGCTCTTTCCCCCTGTCCTGGCAAGGTGGGGGTGAAGTCGGAGCTCCTTCCCTGGTCCGGCATTGGCTGTGGGGAAGTCGAGCAAACCTGGGACTCCCGGCGTGAGGACTCAAAAACTGCTGCCACCGTGTCTCGCTCTGCTACTTCCCGGTCCGGCATTGGCCGCGGGGAAGTTGAGCATACTGTATTTCGTGGTCATTATATTGTAATTAGTGGTCGATTGTTTTAGTTATGTATAATATTTTGTTATTGTGATTATATTATGTTATTATTGTGATTGTCTATTGTATTTTTAATATGTTGTAATGCCGCCCAGAGTCGGCCGTGTGCTGAGTGGGGTGGGGTATAAATTATTATTATTATTATTATTATTATTATTATTATTATTATTATTATTATTATTATTATTATTATTATTATTATTATTATTATTATTGATGGCCTGATTTGTGGTGATTTCTCATGAAGGCCCATCCTGCACAATTCAGGAGGGGTTTCAGATAAAAGAGGCTGTTAAGTAACAATAATTTCTGGAGGTTGGAATAAAAAACTTCCTTTTGACAGGTCACTTAGCTTAGAACCCAAGTCAGGAAATACTAAACATTCATTTTCTAAAACAGAAACGTCTGTGTACAGCCTTGTCATAAGCAGCAGTTGAATTAGTGCAGACATTGATTTGCCAGAAAGGAAGTGTTACTAATTTGTTTTTAGATTATTGTACTCAGCATGTTGGGTTTCACTTCCATTAGATATCCTCAGGCTATGTTCATTTGGTCCCATTAATATCTTGACTCTTCATCAGTTATGAAATAAAGTGTGCTCAGCATTTGAATTAAAACATGTTTTTCTTAATAGAGAATGTGTCTTTTATTATAATCCTGTTTATTGAAGTAAATCACCCTAAACTCACATTGCAGATTAGGCTACCCAAGCCTAATAGCATGCCTATTCCTTCTTTGTTTTTGTTAACATTCTTTTACCTCACACTGGAATATTTCACACTGTGTTATTATATCCATCCTTTTTAGGAATGCATGGCACCAAGACTTAAAAAAACATATTACTAAGCAGCTCTTTTTTTAACGGCAATGGCTTTCTGTTTTTCAATCCCAGATGTTCTTTCCTATAATTTAGGGTCTCGTTCATTAAAGCAGTTACCTGTTGGGTAGCATTATTCTTAGTGTAGCAACTAATGGTGTGCCAGGAGATATGTTAATTGATGGTGTTATAATGGGTGCTTTTTGCATTTTTAATAAGTGTGAAATGGCATTTCTTTTTCCTCTCTTAATTGATATGTTGCATGCAGTGCTCTGTTAATGTCAAAATAGTTACACAGGAACTTGTTAACATGACATTGCACAAACTCCAGTTCATCACTTCATATTTTTATGTCTGTCTGCAATTTGTCTTGTATAACAGCCTATATGTGATGTGAGTCATAAATGTCATATAGGGGGTTCTGTTTCTTGGGAAGTAAGCTAGTGGTGTCAAAGCTAAAAGGAAGACACAACGCCTTTCTTCTTAATTAGCAGAAATACACTTGGAGTTGTCAACTTTAGATGACTCAACGTAGCCATAGGGTGACAGTGGATCAGTATAAAAATGTCATTTCCTATCTATTTGAGGTAAATTGTGGTCTTTCATTTCAACATGCTTTCTAAAGCATGCCACTTAGTACACAAACTTTACAGCCCACATGATCTCATGCAAGTTGAGCTGTTGGTAGGTAGTTTTTCAGAGTTTTAGCTTTAAGTTTTAAAGCTGTATGAAATCTAGGAATTGGGCATCTGAATAACTCTATATGGGCACTTGTGTTTGAAAATCACTTCCAGTCTGGAGACAGGTGTGACTTTTTTTTGGTTATGGTTTGGAAGATGGAATGTTCATACTTTTTGCTGTTTCTTAAATAAGTAATGTTGGAAGCAATGATAAGGTTTGCATCAATGCTTTAAAACAGGGTGGATTTGATTTAAATCACTTTGATTTAAATCATGATTTAAATCACAATTTAAATCACTAGTCAGTAAGGCTCGATTTAAATCATGATTTTCTACATAAAGACTCATTTTTGCTGGAGTTGTTTTAATCTTAATATTTACAACCAGATTCAGGTTTCATTTTTAGAATGATAACTTTTCAGATTACAGTAGTTTTACAGTTATATCAGAAAATTACTGATTTGGTGGTTATATACCATTAGAAATAAATAGATAGATAATTATGAAATTACTACAAGGTGAACTATCTCCAGTTTAATAGGTTAATCATTCATATTTGGACAACTGTTCTGTTGTACTTTATTGGAAGGAGAAAAATAATCATTACCTTAACATTTAAATCGTTTTATTTAACCATAACAATAACATTATATAGGAAGTTCATTAAAATATTCCCAAACTGAGTCTCTTTTATGGCGTACTGCCATTACAGGTTTTCTCCTCAAGGGAGAGAGTGAGACTAATATGATAAACTCCAGGCTGCTATACAAATAAAGATCTCAAGATGCAGAATTCCGTCGTCAAAAGGTTTCACTTTTATTATACTGCTTGCCCATCCCTCCTCAAATTTTGCTCCTTGTGCTATTCTATTACAAACAACCTTCTATTCATTGAACTTCTGGAAACGTAGCAGCACTTAAGAGGTAAGGGGGGTGATTCTGTGTACATAGATTTGCAGAGGAACAATGGGATTAAGGTCTTTTTCACAATTCTGATGTTTATTTTATAACATTTTTTGCTATGAATGAAGGAGGCATGTTATCGTTGCAGATCCAAATGAACAGATTTGAAAACAGCAAAACCAAGCATTTGATTTGATAATATCTTCTAGCTAATATCTGGGAGAGCATGACATTGTGAATGGATTAATACAGCCTTATGCCACATAATTAAAAACTAATTTCATGATGTATAACCTTTGGACTATAATGTATCTTAACTAGAACACGATATTTAGAGAGATTTTTCCTCAAAAAGCATTTAAATTAAAAAAAAATCCGATTTAAATTTAAAAAATCCGATTTAAATTAAAAAAATCCGTTTTAATCAAAAAAATCCAATTTAAATTAAAAAATCCATTTTAATCAAAAAAAATCCAATTTAAATAAAAATCCTTTTAAAAAACCATTGATTTTTATCCATCCTGATTTAAAAGTTTATTTCTACATACATTTCTGTAAAGTAAAAATACGTTCTGTAAAGTATCTCACTTCTGCAATGTAGGCATGGTAATTTTAGTGAGGCTAATCCTACTGGAGGCTTCCATCTCATTCATGTTCAGACTGAAAAGAAAAATGGTTTTTTTTATCCTTGAGAGAAGAAAGTAGAAAATGCTTTCTTCAAAAGGTGAATTTTAATCAGATTTGTATCTGAACTGTGCACTATTTCCTTCCACAGATTTTCCTAGCTTTTACAACAATCTGCTGATACTAAGCTGCCATTGATTGAACTACTTATCTGAAGTAAAAGGATATATTGATAGGACTTTATGTCTGTTTTTATTGCCAAAAATACAAATAGTATATGAGAGTGGTAAAACAAACAAACATTTTGATGCACTTTTGTAGTCTAGTAACAAACTCATGCAAAATATTAGCACAAACATTTAGCCCTGTTCAGGCATTCAGTTAAAAGGGTTTTGTTGTAATATGTGAGCAGAGTAGCAGGATACCTTATCCCCTCCCTCCTTGGTCTTAAAAGTAGAGAGATTTAATTCTCCACAAGCAACAGCTAGGATGGAGTGTGGCTACAATAGCCTGTTTCTTTGCTGAATCCCTAAATAGAGACTCTATTCATATGGAGGGAATCACTAGCTCATGAAGATGTTATGTCATATATAGTACAGTATTATACATAGTATCCTCCTGGAACCCTTGAAAACCTGGGTGTATAGAATGTAAGACTAGTTTAACATGAGTATTGATCTGTGTTATACAGATTTGTTCTAATTATCTGCGGTTAGCTGCGATATTTCATGTAGATTAGTCTATTTGTTACTGTGTGTGCACATACTGTATTTGAAATTCGATTTCCTTGCAAACACTGTACAGATCAATACATCTTTTGTGGGCTCTTGCTCATTTTCAGTCTTTGGAGATACAGAACTGTTGCTGGAAAAGTTGCATTTTTGATTCATTTGTGTTGATAAATTACACACGTTATACATCCTGCATTACACTATTTATTTAGTTATTGCTTAAGTGCCTTTCCCTTCAGCCAAAAAATGTCCCCAGAATGGTTTACAATACAGGCAATAAGACAACTCCTGCTTTCAGGTTTACAATTCAAAATGTAAAACATTGTACAACAGGGAATGTGGGAGGAAGAAATATATGTATACATATATCACAGGTATGTATGCATAGTAGTGTATACACAATTTGGTACTCATTGTAAAAAGCGACATGTAAACTGTAAATAAGTGATTTAATGTTTTCATTTATTTATCCAAACATAAGTGAACAATTACCTATACTATAGAGTTGACAGTAACCTGTGACAAAAAGAAATAGTGTCATACAAAGAAGCCTTCTCTTGATCAATTTATCTACACTACAGTCAGGCCATTGCTTACTAATTTGTAAAAGTGTGCACACCATTCATTTACATGTTCACAGTGACTGTTGATGTTGCCCTGCTTCACTAAATAACTCTGTTCCATCAGTAGAATGAAATAATTAGGTTTTACTCAGTATTTGCCCCTGCTCACAGACTATTATTGTCTGACTCACTGGATCTCTGACTGAACCTTATTGGTTTGAACTCTAGAATGCCTATCTGGGTTACCCCTACTCTTTACTGTGACTTAACTAGTGTTGCCTCTGTGTTGCCTTTTTAAAAATGTGCCTTAGTTTAGATAATATAACCCTTGCCCAGACTTTACTACCCTAGAAACCTGAACTATCTTGACTTGCTTTCAGAACTCAACCAATCTGAGTTTTGCTTGGAACAGGGCAGTTGAATTTAGCCATCTTACCATCGCCGCTGGTGCAAGGAGGGACTCCCGCCCGCCCCGGAGTGATTGGGGCCAACTGCACCTGCCGCCGCTGCCCCCTCTGGACCACGCCTGGTCAGAGGGGTGAAAAGGCTGCTGCCAGTGCACGGAGGGATTCCCACCCACCCCAGAGCTCCAACACCACCCCGGGTGATTGGGGCCACCTGTGCCCGCCGCTGCCCCCACCACCCCTTCTGGACCACACCTGTGTATGTTTTTTGTATTGATCTTTTTTAAGTGTATTTTTTGATTGATTATTGTATTATTATTGCTGCTTGTGCCTTTATTGCATTTCTGTATTTTGTTTTATTGCTTATTTTACTGTTTGTTAACCGCCTTGAGTTCTCCATTGGGAGAAGAAAGGCAGTATAGAAATAAACTCAATAATAATAATAATAATAATTTTGGATAATAGCAAGAATCTGTGAGAACTGGAGTTTTATATATAAAGTCTAATAACTGATTGGCCAGGAAGATTCCCTTTCGAATCTAGAAACATGAAAAAGAAGGAAGAAAAGGAAGAACAGAGTCCATACCAGATTTTAGCCATCCACATTTCTGATTGGTTCTCCCCTCTGCCAGTTGCATTCCTTCTGACTCCAATAATCTTGTTTTCCTTACTGCTTGGGTCACAAAAAACATTATCAATAGATGCTAACACATTGGCAAATGTGTAATGCAGGGGTGGCAAAACTTTTCAGGCCACATGCTGGTCACGTGGTTGAGTGTGCCAGTCATGTGGTTACGCTCACTGGAAGTGGAAGTAAAATGGGCATGCATGTGCACAGAACATGCCCACACATGCTAGTTTAATGCTGCTATAAATGACCCATGGCTGTCGTAAATGCTTCCGGGAGTGACAAGGGCGGTGCGGGCTGGATTAATTGGTGCCGGGGATGGATCTGGCCCACAGGCCATAGTTTGGGCACCTGGTGTAATGCCATAATGTTTGTTTTGCATCCATCCTTTGGATATGATGCCTCAGCTTGCAAGAGAAGTTGGTTTTGCAACCATTTGCAATCCAATAGGGGCAGGTTTCATATCAATTTGAATAAAACTGGGGTTTTCCCCTTATTGTCAGTTGTAAAGACCTACAATGTTATATTTCTGCTAGGATGGCTAGCCATTGTGTGCCTCTGTACCTGTATATAAATTAATGCCATGAGGTTTTACTCTTATGTCTGATGAAATGGACTTGATCCACAAAAGCTCACATTTAAATATGGGAGTTAGTCTTCAAGGTGCCACAACTTTTTTTGTCTTTTTGTTGTTTTATTTTATTTACTCTGATATGGAAGAGAATAGAAGCTCATGTTTCAGTTTTGAAAAGTACTTATACAGTAAAACCCCGTATAACTAAAAAACTCTATTCCACGGAGCTCTTTGCTATATGGTTTATTTCGTTATATGGATCGCTACAGGCGATGTACCGTATAACGAAAAAAAGTTTGTTATACGGATCACTACTGGCGATACCCCATACAATGAAAAAAAAATTCCATTGTATGGGATATTGCCAATAGCGATCCGTATAAAGAACATTTTTCATTATACGGTACATCACAAATAGTGCATGAACGTTTCGTTGTACACATTTTTCATTATACGAAGTGTTCATTATACGGGGTACCACTTTATAGCGATATTACGAAACCCGGGTACTGCATGACAGATTGAGCACATGTCTCTGTCCTGGCTCTTGGGGATATGAAAGGAGCCTTATTTGGGCATTCCCTGAGCAGAGTTTCTCCCGCAAAAATCCTTTCAATCCAGAATATTTCTGACACAAAATTATTATTATAGCATGGGGTGAGTTTCACTCTGGAAGACTTCCAGGACCAATAATTAAGTTTTCTTTTTACAAAAGAAGAACAGAAGGTTGGGGAGGGAACATGGAAGTGACCTTGAAGAGTTGTAATGAGCCTCAGGCCTGTACTTTGCCAATATCTAGTATGCAGAGATGTGTGTAATTCCAGAAGAACAGCACCAATGAGTGACTGGTCTTAATTAAAAAATGTTGTCTAATGAAAAAAAAATGAGCAACTGTTGTGTAAGAGTGAGAAAACTAGCACTCTATTATCATAACCACACTATCAAAATAGCTCTGCGCGTGCGCGCGCGCGCACACACACACACACACACACACATACACACACATACAGTATTTTATGCTAAGCACAAAGGTTTTGTGTGTGAGAGGCAAAAGGTTTCTGTACAAAAACCATGGTTTATTTGTTTTAAAACCTGCTTCTGTGAAATGTACACACACAAAAAAAGAATGTGACAAATGCACAAATATTCTCATAGTTTCATCTACCTAGAAGGGAGAAAAACTTTTAGGTTTTTCATTATCACCTATAAAAGTGATATTATCAAACTTTTACATTCCTGTAGCTGATATCTATATCTTACCTGCCAATCTAGTCTATCCATATTTGGCTCTTTTACAATAGTATGGTGTAATATTTGCTTGGGAGAATGTAATGTAAAGCTACTTCAGAAGATTAAACTATTTACCATTAACAGTTTCTCAAATCATGTTAATTTATTTATTTGTTATTGTTCAGTCGCACAGTCGACTCCGACCCTTTGAGACCCCATGGACCATTTTCCTCCAGGCGCCTCTGTCCTCTACCATCCCCCTCAGCCTTCTCAAGTGAATCCTCCCTTCTCATTTGATGTCCAAAGTATTTTAGCTTCATCTTTACTATTTGACCTTCCAATGAGCAGTCAGGGTTAATTTCTTCTAAGATTGACCTATTTGTTCTCCTAGCTGTCCAGGGGACTCTCAAAACCCTCCTCCAACACCACATTTCAAAGGCATCTATTCTTCTGCGTTCAGCCTTCCTAATTGTCCAGCTCTCACATCCATACATTACTACTGGGAAAACCATTGCTTTGACTATTCTAATTTTGGTTTGCAATGTAATGTCTCTGCTTTTCACTATGCATTCACATTTATTTATGCATTTTAACATTTAAAAATTATTTTAGGATATTTTCCTATATTATAAGTAGAAATAGTATATATACCAATAGTATTTCTATGTGCCTATGGACACATGCTTTTATTAACAATTGCTAAATAAATATGTGCCATGATTTACAGTGAATATATTTACATATATTACCAAGTGTTCTGCCAGCAAAATTAGTTTCAAGAGATTATGGCTTTGCCTGAGGGAAGAGATGTGAGTGGGGCAAATTACAGCATTATCAAAGAAAACAAAAAAATGATCTAGACTTCTGTCATACAAATGACAAAAGGGGAAAAGATTAAAACCATAAGCCTGAATAAACCTTTTTGCAATTAGATTATTCCAGTTGATTTCTAAATATTTAGTACAGTACTCTAATCTCTCACTTGGGCATCAGGCAGTTCAAGAGGGCAAATGCATTCATTTTTGTTTCTTTTGCTAAGAAGACTGTAAGTGAAAAAGTGTTTCTGAAGGTACAGTATAATTTTATATGTGACACCTTGCTTGGGGATTCTTCTTTCTTGAATTTAAGATAGTTACAGAATTAAATGCATTAAGATGGCTTTGAAATGTCTGAATTCCCTTTAAAAACACACAGAAAATTGAGTCTTTGATTTGGTTTCTTTGTAAATGAACATCTTTCTGAAGAAGTTTTCAATTGTGTACCCATTCTGTAAAAGATTTTTACATTCAGTTATCATATTGTCTTTGTAAGGATCCAAGATGAGTGTTATATTTGCTTTGATAGTGTTCCATCTAGAAGATTCTAGATATAGTGTCATTGTTATAGTAGATTCACTGAAATGAGTGAATCAATTCAATTCTCAATAATTTTACTCTAAAGGTTGCCTCACCCCATATCTGCTGGTTCAGTATTCATGGTTTCAGTTACCCTTGGGTCTAAAAATATTCAATAAAAGCCCTGAAATGCATAAATATACAGTACAATTTATGTATTTCTATGGAACATTAACAGAGCTGTCCACTAGAGGCTGTCTGTAATGTAAAATAGAGCTTTGCAGGCGCACCCACCCAAAGAAAGACTCAGACACCGGTATTGGGTTAAAGGCATCGGGCCACTTTTATTGAATAATGCCCTAGTCAGAATTATCACTTTCAATTGGTGTATCATCCAATTGTAATTCTTTAAGGCAAGCAGGCCGCAGTAGCACTGGTAAGGTTCCACCCTAAATGCCAATGAAAATTGGCTACATGTATCAATTTGTATCAATTTGTTTGTTGACACAAACAAATTGTTGACCGGAGTCAATATACTATCTACTGACCCCACCCTATGACGTGTATCCGTTCAAATATCAAGGTGATGCAGGCTGTGAAGCTCCTGACATCACCCCTTTCATAGTTCGCCCTTGACCGGCCAAACCTGCTTCCCCTGTACCTATCTACGTGTTGGCCAGTCAATTGCGAACCTGCCGGATATCTATGTGTCATAAATCTTTACCCAGTGCTACCCGCCAAAAGTGACCAAAGTCAACTTGCCCCGTATCTCAAACACTAGCGACAGTGTGGGATGGGCGAAAAAGCCAAGAACCAAAGAGCCAATTGAAGGTTCAAGCAAAAATTCCCACCCGTCCCCGAAGCGACCAGAAAATCACACTGTCCACTAGGGAGGGGGTAGAGGGAAAAACTTCTCTGCTCCGTCGCTTCTAAAATGGCAGCCAGGCTGCCTCGTGGCCAACCCTTTTAAAGAGGGTGGCCACGCCCCCCTAACTAACCCGGATGTCAGAGTCCGGGTGGGTGGGTGGCCCGCAAAGAGCGTCGCGGCCATTTTGGTGCCGCGCTTGCATTGCAGGCGCACCCACCCAAAGAAAGACTCAGACACTGGTATTGGATTAAAGGCATCGGGCCACTTTTATTGAACAATGCCCTAGTCCGAATTATCACTTTCAATTGGTGTATCATCCAATTGTAATTCTTTAAGGCAAGCAGGCCGCAGTAGCACTGGTAAGGTTCCACCCTAAATGCCAATGAAAATTGGCTAGTAAAGGTAAAGGTTTCCCTTGCTCGAAAGCCAGTCGTATCCGACTCTAGGGTGCAGTGCTCATCTCTGTTTCTAAGCCGAAGAGCCAGCGCTGTCTGCTTCTGCAGACATTTCCATGGTCATGTGGCAGGCATGACTAGACACCGGAGCACATGGAACGCTGTTACCTTCCCACCAACGTGGTCCCTATTTATCTACTTGCAATTTCTTGCTTTCTAACTGCTAGGTTGGCAGGAGCTGGGATGAAGACGGGAGCTCATTTCTGTCCTGCAGTACTCGGGAATCGAAATGCTGACCTTCCGCTTCCCAGTCAGCATCTTAGCGACTTGAGCCACTGCAGTACCTATCTACGGGTTGGCCAGTCAATTGCGAACCTGCCGGATACCTATGTGTCATAAATCTTTACCTTACCCAGTGCTACCCGCCACACGGGGAGGCGTCCATGATGACTCACCGCCCCCCCCCCCGACGGTCAGCTCGGTCACCAGGCCTGCTTGCACCTACTCCAGAAAGAGGTACATACCTCTAGCCGACAGGTGGACCCCATATCCTGCCTATAGGTCAAAATTTTCGCAAGCCTATCCTCAGATGTCTACTAGCTGTCCCCAAGCCAATCTCAGCGAGGAACCAGGCAACAGCCCTGTTCACTGACCGCCGGAGACGGTCCAAACCACGGAGATCCATGTCTCCCCTAAAATGGTGTCTCAGCACGATGTTAGACCATAGCAACAGCTGTACTGCCATAAATTATGTAAAAATAGGCCAGGTCACTGCACCTCGACATTTTAAGGAAAGGACATTGATCCGTGTGATATCATTGCCGCCGAGGTGCAGAATAAGAACATCAGGCGGTCCAGCATCCCTGATGGACATCAGGAATGGCAACAGTTCCCGCCCTCACATGCCGCGCATACCATACCACCGCATACATGCGGATGCAAGCAGCCCGAGCTGGGGTCCACACTCTGTCGCCGCAGCATATATTGCCGCCCAGTGTACATAGCTGCGGCCCTCCAGCCTCACTGCTACCGGTGTGCGGAGACGCACAGGATCTGTAAAAAGGAGAAGGGGTTAAGGACATAACTAGGTACTCATACAGTGAGGGGACGTACATATAAGGAAAATACGCGCACACCCCCACGCGCCCACATATATCCGCCTCCGAGTACCCAAAAGCTGCCACGGTCAATGCGACGCCTATCCTGAATGAATGGGTGCCATAACGGGCCCCACACTGTGAAGCGCGGTACCGGTCACCATCCAGAACTTAAATTTGGTAAGGGGAGACCCATCCTGGTGGCAGAAAAACAGGCCAGGGCGCGCAGCAGGCACTGCCAATTGCATGTAGGGTACCAACCGGAACGATGTCAGCATATGTACGTCATAGCAGTATACACCACTTCCCATTCCATGCTGATCGGCCTTCAAGGGACGAATCCCCAACTGAGCCCACTCTTGGTTGATATAGACATCTTCGAGTTCCAGTGCCCTACAAAATGCGTCCCCTTGACCATGGGACCAGCTCGCTGAGTCGTCGAGCTCCAGAAAAAAGGCTACAGCAGTAGCTACATGAAAAGAGACTCCTCCTGCCTACTGCAACATCGTCTATGCCAACCTTGTGCAAGGTGGGTCAGAATATCAGTGAGAATAGGGCGACGTGTGTCCGGGCGGCGGCCACGTACACGTGTCCACCCTCCCAATACATGGGGTATGCAGATGACCCTCGCATAGTCAGGAAAGTCCCGTGCCTTGGCCATGAATATCAAGGCGTAAAGCCTGGTGGCTATGGTGCGTGGAGCCAACCCCAGATCATAATGGCAGAGAAGACATGATAAAACCTAGTCGACCAATGTCAGTCACATTTTGGGCAATTGCCTTTTGCCCACCAAAGGCTCTAAAGTGAAGGAGTGGCTGCTGATGCGCCGTGCGCATGCGAGTTGCCAAGACATGCCACTCCCCCGGTTCCCGTCTCCTTGCCAAATGACCATATCTCAGCCAGGAGTGTAGGGGGTAGTTCCCGAGCGTCTGGAGCCCAGTTACGGAACAAGGAGATCTGCAGGCGGGATAAAGCACCAGCAATATCGTTATAAATGCCTGGCACATGTTTAGCCCTAAGGAGTGCCTTAAAGCGCACGGACCCAAGAACAATAGGCGAGCTAAGGCCATGACTCCGGGGGATTTAGACGATTTTGGCCTTGACAATGTGCACCACCGCAGCATTGTCACACCAAAAGCGAGGCACAGAATTTGGCCACCTGTCCCCCCAGAGCATAAGGGATACCCAGAACTGAGAAATTTTTTTAGAAACGTAAGATTGCGTAAGCGATCCGTGACCTCCCATCCCTGGGGCCTATGACCATAGGCACACTGTCCTTAAATAAATCCCCCCACCCCAGGGAGCCGGAACTGGTGGTGACCAGAAGCTCAGACATCCCAAGGAAACAGCAGGGAAGTCCTGCGGGAATGTGAGCCAAACCAACAGGTCCGCTCGTAAACCCCTAATCAGCCGTACCTTGCGGTGTCGTTTAGCGAGACCCGCCATAGCGTGACCCAGACACTAGGTGAAAGCACTGCCTTGTATTACCACTCTGCAGGCGAAATTGATGCGGCCATGCATTACCTGTGACTGAGAGAGGCACCTTCCACTTGGCAACATTGCCACATTGCAGCCGGGGCCGCACCCCTTGACCAACAGTTCGGTCACCTGGCCCTCTTGCACGTTATTCAAAAGAGAGGTGCCTCGACTTGTTGACAGGTGAACCCCATCTCCAGAATACAGGCTAAATTCCTGTAACCCTATCCCCAGATGACAAATGGCTGTCCACGAGCCATTCCAGGCAAGGAACCAGGCAACAGCCCTGTTCACTGACTGTCGGGCACGGTCCAATCGCCGGGTCAAAGTCTCGCCTATGATATTGCACTGGCATGATGTATGACCATAGCAATCGTGTAGACGGCCATAAATGGCAAAGAAATGCTAGGTCACTGCACTCGGAAGTCTTTAAGTCCGTGCCAGCAATCCGTGCAAGATCACCGCCACCGAGATGCAGAATTAAAACATGTGGCTGCCTAGCATCCCCAATGGACATCAGGAATGTCAACAGTTTCCACCACCTCTATGCCGTGCACACCATACCACTGCATACGTGTGGTTATGCGTAGCCTGAGATGGGGTCCCCATTCTGACGAAGCAGCTTACTGCGCCGCTCCAGTGCACAGAGTCATGGCCCACAAGCCACACTACTACCAGTGTGCGGAAACTCACAGGGTCTGTAAAATAAGGAGGGAAATAGGGGGCAAACAAGGCACTCATTCAGTGAAGGGATGCACAGACAGAGAGAATTTGGCAAATCCACACCGGCCTATGCAACATATGTCAAGCTCCTGGCACCCAAACGCAGCCGCAGCTGATGTGGCACCCAACCGGAAGGAATGGGTACTAATTCTAGTTCAGTCTGTGTAGACCCAGCTTGGTAGCAGACGACAGGCCAGGGCGTGCACCACGTGCTGCCACAAACACCTGCGGGGGAGCAACCGGACATATGGCAGCGCCAGGCTAGTACCCTCTTCCGGCTGATTGGCCCTTGAGAAGCGGAGCCTCACCAGAGCCCACTCCTGATCGAGCAACCCATAATCTGGGGCCAGGTCCCTGCAAAACCTGTCCCCCGTTGAAGATGGTAGCAGCTAACTCAATCTGAGAGCTCCAGATCGAGGCATAAAGGTGGTTGCCCGAAAGTGGACGTAAGAGTCACATATAGTAACTGCAAGTGCTAGCAGGGCTCATCACTGGCATCAAGCCTAATGTCTTGACCTAGGCTAACCACGACGGGCCAGGGAAAACAACCACGGCCCGGCAATCATTGTCCAAGCACTGGACCATTGGAATGGCCAAATCAGGACGGGCCCACATATATCCTGCCATGGACACCCAATAGGCAGGTAACCAATTGGCCCCATAAGGAGGCAGGTTGCGGCTACAGGGCAACTCCTTGACCCTGTCGTCCTGCCCCTAATGCCCTAACCAGTGTGTTCACATTGCAGGAGGGGGAAAATGCAAATATAATCCCCACACCAGAGTCTAGCTAATAGCCCAGGACAAATGGTCACCCAGGGGCATAGAGCAGCTGGCTATCGGCAGAACCACGGTTGGCACAGATTGGAGTGGACAAACACATAACCGGCCCTACGGGCCCAGAGAAATTAAGGAAAAACATAGGGGGGGTCACCCCAGTAAGAACCCAAGTGTAATTAGCCTGTTGCAACCATGGCCACTATACCCCCCAGCGTGATGTGCTAGTGTCACAGGTGTGCTGATTTGACCAGGATACTCACTCGGTGCACCCCCACGAGCTGCCCCCACTGGGGGTTCCGGCCCGTGGTGAGCATCGGAGTTCGCGATATCCATCCAGCTCCGTGTTCCCATGGGTCCAGGCCGGATGGGGAGCTGCGAGGCGCCAGCCTATGCTGGCCTGATGGCCTCCGGCAGCTCAACCCTGTTGGCGGCCCACTGCGCAGCCATGGCCGGCATGTGGGCCGGAACCGCCGAGTTGGCGCGCCCACCATCCAAGGTGGTGGATCAATGACCATCTATGCCCACATTGCCGAATTGCAGGCAGGGGGGGCATCCGCAGCATCTGACCCACCAGGATAAGGTGGGCCGGGTGGGTTGGATGGCCCATCGGGTCATCGATGAGGGATAAACCGCTGTGGTAATCCCTGGCCAGAATAGGGCCATGTCTATTAATCCGGCCCATGAGGGGCTAGAATGACGGCGGGGCGGAAACCCGCACCGTGCCTGAGTGGGCCACTATGACCCGCTGGGTGGAGAGGCAGCAGGGCAAGACCCCAGTGGAGCAGACCTATGCCGCCCCCGCCAGAGCCCTCAGCCTGGGCTCATTGGTGGCAGTGTGTCCAACCACCCTGCCACCCACCTGCAGGGGTGCCATCCGAGCCCTCCGGCCCGGTGGCACTCCCCAAAATTGGTGGGGTTGGGCTGAACCACCCCACCCCAGGTGCGACCAAGGGGCCACCTGAGCCCAGGTATCGGGAGCAATCCACCCTGCAGTACTCAGGGATAGAACCGCTGACCTTCCGAGTCAGCCTCTCAGCCACCCAAGCAACTGCAGGGCAAAGTGAGCCTCTGGTAAGAGGCAAGCGGGGGGGGGGGGGGGAGCGACAGAGCAAACTTCTCCGCTCCGTCGCTTCCAAAATTGGAGGGTCAGGCTAAGCCACCCCTCCCCAAGCATTTCGCCCTGCAGTGCTCAGGGATAGAACCACTGACGTTCCGAGTCAGCCTCTCAGAGCAAGGGAGGAAGCCACGCCCCCTAACTAACCCAGATGTCAGAGTCCAGGTGGGTAGGGCCCCCGCAAAGAGCGCGGTGGCCATTTTGGCGCTGCGCTCTCATTTGCTGTTATCCACAGTTTTAGGTATCCATGGTGTAGATGGATATGGGATGTGTGTGACCTGTATAATAATTTCTTGGCTCAAATTGATAACATAACTTTGTTGATTAATTGTGTCAATTTTGTATAATCTATCAAAAATTAAAGTGAAGCCAGAAGTAAGTTTAATGGTTTATCTAACTTTTGGTGAAACATTCTTGCTTTTTCAAATAAATGTAGAGATGTGGTTTTGGCTATTTAGATATATAAGAATCTAGAAAGTACATGAGAGTTCCTATGCTTTTCTTTCCTTGCAGGGAGATAAAAACGGTCTGACGCTTTTGTTGTGTTTTTGACACTACTGTACTTGTCCTACAGGATGCGATGACTCTTGGACTAAGTGTAACTACCGGCATGTAGAAACACTAAAATAAATAGGTATATTTGGAGAGATCACAACATACATAAAATATATAGAGCTGTAAAATATTTTTAAAAGTGCAGATTGTTGCTAAAGAACCTTGGAGAATGGATAAAATCTAGCACAAGATCACTGTTCAAAGCTACCATATCCAAAATCAAAATGTTCATTAGGATATCCAACCTCAAGAAGTAGAGGTGGCTCAAGTGGTTGGTGGAGGAGGAGGAGAAAGGGGGGGGGAGCAATAAAGGTGCAGTGTTTTATACCATTCTTCACAGAAAATATACAGAACCCCTACTTGGATTTTCTGGTGTATGCCAACCCACCAGATTCACAGATGCCAGAAAATCTAAGTGTGGATTCTAATTAGCAGCAAATAGCTGCTCCAGATAACTCTGTTTGTCTTTCACTGGCATGATAATGCAGTTAGGCTTTCCCCAAAAATCCCGGGGAGCAGAGACAGGGCCTTAGGAATTGTTCCAAAGTAGAGTTGACAATAATGAACTAACAAGTCTACTTCTGTTTCACTAACTACAGCAAGGCCTTTGACTTTGTGGCCCACAATAAAATGTGGCAAGTAATGAAAGAGATGGGAATACCAGAACACCTTATATGTCTCATGAGAAATCTGTACATGAGTCAAGTTTTATAAATACAGGAAAATGTTATTACACTCATATGCACAGCCAAAGCCACCAACCCAATAGTGTCATCATTGAAAGAGGCTCATGAATTGCTTTAAAGCAGTGCTGGGAGAAACATCAACAATTTGAGATATGCAGACGATACCACCCTAATGGCAGAAAGTGAGGAAGACCTAAAGAACCTTTTGATTGGGTTGAAGGAGGAGAGTGCAAAAGCTGACTTGAGACTCAACATCAAGAAAACCAATATAATGGCAACAGGTCCTATCAGTCCATGGAAAATTGATGGGGAAGAAATAGAAGCAGTGACAGATTTTACTTTCCTAGGATCTAAGATCACTGCAGATGGCAACTGCAGCCATGAAATAAAAAGACGGCTGATTCTGGGGAGACAAGCTGATTTGACTAGAAGGCAGGCACATGGCTGATTTGACTAGAAGGGTATTAGATCTAAATGATAATGTTAATCAAACGAAGGAAAAGGTGGGTTTATTATCATTAGACAATTTTAAGGCATTTGATTCATTACAATGGTCTTCGATCAAGGAAATAGTCAGAAATTATGGATTCGGGGATAGATTTAGAAGGGTAATTGATCTATTATACCAAAAAGGGAGTGCTAGGATCAGAGTAAATGAAGAGGTTACGGATGAGGTAAAGCTTGAGGCAGGTACCAGGCAGGGTTGTCCACTATCTCCTATCCTGTTTGTCATGGCAATGGAAATTCTAGCTAAAAGTATAAGGGAGGATTCAAGCATAGAAGGGATACTGGGTAAAAAAGTGAGTATGTACGCAGATGATACGTTGTTAATGGTGAAACACCCAGAGGTGGTAATGGATAGGATTAAAGACCAACTACAGGAATTTGAGGCTATAACTGGACTGATGATAAATTGGGATAAATCAGAAATGATGTTGTGTAATATGGGGGTAAAGGAGATGGGAAAGATAGTGGGGACATCTAACATACAAATTAAAGAAAAATTGAAATATTTGGGGATAACTATTTCAAACAAATTGGAAGAACTTAAAAGACTGAATTATGACAGTTTGAAAGCAGAATTTAAGAATAAAATACAAGGGTTTCAGAGGTTGAAACTGTCATGGTTTGGGAGGATTGCAATTTGCAAAATGATGTTGCTGCCGAAGATTAACTTTTTATTTGATGCACTTGCAATCCATTTGAAGGAGAAGGAAATCAATGAGTTCCAAAAGATGTTCAATAATTTTTGTAATGGAGGTAAAAAATCTAGACTTCCAAAGAAGCTTTGGTACCTGCCTCAGAAAGAAGGGGTTTTGGGTATGCCAAACTTGTTAGCATGCTATCGAGCATTCCAAATTAAGAATGTTGTGAAGATCTTGGCAAGAGAAAAGGTAATCTGGGAGGAATTGGAGATGAAAGATTATAGGAATATTGGCAAAATGATCTTTTTGGGAATTAAGGATAAAACGATAAATACAAGCAATACTATGATGAGAGGGCTCATGAGGGTGTGGAAAAGAGTAAAGAAAGACTTGGTCCCAGATCTCTCTCCAATCTTAGAACTGACTGATATGGTGTGTTTTCCGATAAAAATAGATAAGGAAAAAAAGGAAATATTGGATAAAAATGAACTGCTTCTAGTGAAGGAATGGTTAAAAGCTTGTGAAGATGAAACCAAGAGGAAAAAAATATTTGAAAAGTTAAAATTGGACTGGTTTCAGAAATTGAAGGTTGATAATTGGAATAAAAAATACAGAAGAGAACTAGGTATAGATAGAACAAAGACCGAATTTGAAGAATTGGTATTAAAGATTAGAAAAGGGGAAAAGAATATTAAGGGTCTAGTAAGCAAACTCTATACTCTATTAAATAAGAGTAATGATCCACAGGAAGACTTGAAACTGAAGTGGGAACAAAATTTGAATATAAAAATAGGAAATGTTGAATGGAGAAACAAGTGGAAAAAGAGGATAATGAGAACAATGTCAGTAAGAATCAAGGAACATAATTTTAAAATGTTGTGGCAATGGTACTTGACACCACTGAGGTTGCATCAGATGGATAATAAAAGGGATAATTTATGTTGGAGATGCAAAGAAACGGTTGGAACTTATGAACATATGTGGTGGAGTTGCAAAAAAAATGAATTTTGGAGAAGAATAGAAGGAGAGATTGGGGAAATAATGGGTAAAAGAATTAAGTTGGTGTCAGGTACCATTTTACTAACAGATGTGGAAGGTATGGGTTTGAACAAGGTGGAAAAAGAATTATTGGAAATTATGTTAACTACAGGTAGACAATGTATCGCCAGAAATTGGAAAAATGATGTATTTATACAGACCGGAGAGTGGTATAAGGAAATGTGGAGTTTAGCATTGAATGACAAATTGACATGGGAGATAAAAGTAAAAAGGGATAAATTGAAGGAAAACAGGTTTTGGAATATTTGGAAGCCGTTTGTGGATCATTCTCTTATGGCTAGGGATAGTTTTGGACCTGTACCATCTCAAAGTGGGTTTTGGAGATGATATAGATACTAAACTCTCTGGGCATTGTAAATATTCACTGGGTGTTGTGTAATTTGTAAAGAAGTAATAAACAGCTGTAATACTGAAAGCTCTTATGAATGCTATGGTTATAGTAATAACCTACAATGTGGGTATTTAACAGTGTGTGTTACATTGCAAACAATTAGTTTAATTACTATGTATGTGTTATTTTTTTATGAGCTTGATGTAATATTGCATTGTATTGTTATGGTTTTTTTTGTATGTTTGCTATTTTTATTTTTTCTCTTTTGAAAATAAATAAAAAAAATTTTTAAAAAAAGAAATAGAAGCAGTGACAGATTTTACTTTCCTAGGATCTAAGATCACTGCAGATGGCGACTGCAGCCATGAAATAAAAAGACGGCTGATTCTGGGGAGACAAGCTATGAGAAACCTGGGGAACATAGTAAAAAGTAGAGACGTCACCTTGAAAACAAAAATTTGCATAGTCAAAGCAATGGTATTCACGGTAGTAATGTATGGGTGTGAGAGTTGGACCATTAGGAAAGCTGAGCACAGAAGAATAGATGCCTTTGAGATGTGGTGTTGGAGGAGAGTTTTGAGAGTCCCTTGGACAGCAAGGAGAACAAATAGGTCAATCTTAGAAGAATCAGCCCTGACTGCTCCTTAGAAGGTCAAATAGTAAAGATGAAGCTTAAGTACTTTGGACATCAAATGAGAAGGGAGGACTCACTCGAGAAGGCCTTGATGTTGGGAAAGGTGGAGGGCAAAAGAAGAAGGGGGCGTCCAAAGATGAGATGGCTAGATGGTATTGTAGACACAATGGGCACAGAGCTGGGCGGGCTGAGGAGGATGGTGGAGGACAGAGGTGCCTGGAGGATAATGGGCCATAGGTTCGCAAAGGGTCGGAATCGACTGAGTGACCGAACAACAACAACAAAATAAAATTGGGCAAAGACTTCACATTTAGATACAGCAGAATGAAAGCTGTAATCTTAAATAAATTCCTCAGTTTTATTTACCAGACTATTTTGAATCCCTTTGTAAAATCTAAATGACATTCATTTGTGGCAATAGTGATGTTCTGATATGGGAGAAGTTAACACAGTCAAAGCTATGATATCTTAATCAAATATCAAATATAAGTATTAAAGCACTGGCAAAATAAACAAATATCATGTTTTTGACAATTTGTACAAATGTTTTTGGGCTTTCTTTTCCTTCAAAGGTTGCACTAGTATGCTCAGGGATAGAATTCGTCTGACAGGCAATTCCATCAGGCTCCAACAGGGGGAGAGAGGAGAACACAGGAGAATCAGGTCCATTCCATCAGCATTGCTGAAAGTACAAATACCTTTGAATCTTCCTTAGCTATCATCTGACAGCAGCTGTTCTGTCAGGCCTCAATAAAGGAAGATGGGAACCAAGTTATTCCATTCTTCAGAGAATGAATTCTGTAACTAGAAAAACTGACCCCTCATGTTCTTCAGGATTCTTTTCTTTTTTAACAGTGTTTTGGAAAAACCTAAGGGCATATACAAACTTCTCGTCTATTGATCAGTCTTGGCTATTATTGATTAGTCTTTTCTGCTGAAGAGGTGGGTAGAGATGATTCAGATTACAAAAAGTAAATAAGACTTCAGACAAAGTCTAAATTCTGAGATAAACAGCCCACTATGGATATTCAGAGTGCATCAAGAAAAAAGAATCCAAAAAGATCTAAATTGCTGAAGCAGTGTTCTGAACCTTTGGATTTGCTTTAGAAAATTGAAGGGTAATTTTTGGTTTCAGTTTATAAGCCAGTTTGAAACATTTTTAGACCTTTTCCATATTATCTAGTAAAGGGTATGTGAGGCTTCAATAGAGGGGATGTAGCTTTGTAATGAATGGTTCTAGCTTTCTATGAAGGGATGATTACCTGGTCTGTCTAATCACAGTGCTTTAGGAAGGGATGTTAAATAAAAGCTGCAGATACTATTGAGTCTTTTTTACTGCTGGTTCCCTCTGAAACAACATGTGATGTGTAGTTGGTAGTTGAGAACTTTATTGTGTAATTTCTCATTATTCTAGTTCAGTGATGGTGAACTTTTTAGAGACCGAGTGCCCAAATTCAACCGGCTACCATCCATGCAACAGAGGGGCAGGCAAACTTTGGGCTGGGATGAGTGAGGATGTGCTCCCATTGGGCTGCTGGGCAGAGGGATGGGGTGAACTCTGTACTGGGGCAATGGCATGAGTGCTAACAGAGAGGGCTCTGAGTGCCACCTCTGGCACGCATGCCATAGGTTCGCCACCACTGTTCTAGTTAAAATCACATCCTCAGTATCCTGTGTATTAAATATTATTGTCTTCCTCTTCAAGTCCTGCCCTTGCACGTTTTGTGATTTTGCTGTCAAATGAGCAGAAAGCAGCAATAAATACGTCTCACATTCTTTTTCATTCATCATACTGCTCCTACCTTTGTACCCATCCTTCTGCTTTTTAGCAGGGGTATCATCTGCATATACCTCCCGGTGTTAGGTAATGTTTGTGAAATTTGTCCACAAATTTAGGAAAAGTAGGCCACCACATTTTTTTATAAAACAGAAAATTTTAAAGATGCCTTGCACAAAACCTCTTGCCAATGTATGCCTAAAATATGGTCGAATTTATCCTGTCACCCACTTTGGCACAATATAAAAAAAATTACAGCTGTATGTTGATTTATCTGTATAGTCAGCGGGAAGCTTTCAGAGATAAGCAAGGAGAGGTTCTGCTTCAGTTCTGTACCTAACTGCAGTACTTATCTGAGGTCTGAGCTGAATCACTCATTTATCCAAGGTTCTGAATTGAATCTGTTTTCCTCCACATGTTATTGTTAAACTCAACAATCATTATGTCCTCAAGGAACAACCAACTCACTCTCTTGCTTTTTATCATCATCTCATGAATGTTTAAATTTTCTTAACCCAGTTCTCATTTTAATCTTAGGAAACTTGTCAATTTAACTTTATTTGTGTGTGTGTGTCATTTTACAGTTGCTGAAGTTGCAAGTAGAGTAGGCCTATTTGAATCAATGGAAATTACAGATAAATTGACGTAACAAATTCCCATTGATTCAATGGACCTACTCTAGTGCAATTTAAGCAACAGGATTTCAGCCAGTATCTCAAATTGGATAGCATGCTAAATGGTGGCATGATCAACCATAGTTAAAACGGAATCTAAATGAATCTAATCTATGGTCAGTAATCCAAACTGTAAGTTTAGTGACCTATATTAGTAAAGCTGATTCATGTTTCTAAGCCAAACAGAGTTGTTTGTCAGTTTAAACCTTACAGTAAAGTGAGTAACCATATTTAAGCTCCATTATCTCAAATGAGACACTGTTGAATTAAGACACTATTGAAAATTTAAAACTCATTTAGTTAAACTGTGAATGTGCAATCTGTGGGTGCAGAACTGTAGCCTCTCTTTGTCCAAGCCTTCCATCCATGCAAGCAATTTGGGAAAGTATATTTTGTGCTGGACTTGTAATTAACAAAGGCTTCACTTGACTAGATTGAGTAGAAATAATCCTGAGCAGAGAGATGGCTGAGAGCTTTGAATATATTTGTTTGAATAGATACATTTCTGACTAAATGAGTGTCCACACAGGCATATCTTGCTATTTAGATTACTTTTGGTTCATACAAAATTATAACACCTGTTCATGTTGACTTGCACCCCCTTTCAAAGCTGCTTGACTGCTTTCTGGCATGACACTGGTGCTTGCAGGGGGGTTTGGTGCAATTTTGTTTTGGTCTGGTGTTATACCAGTTGACAACTCTGTGTTGTATTTAGTGGATTGTGGCATTGAAGGGGGAAACAGAGAGGTGGATATTCTCTCCCTCCACCCCCATTCAGCGGGAAAGACAATAGTGACTGTTTGGGGATGAAAGCCCAAACTACAGAATGATGCATAAAGGTTTCTACTTGCTATTTCTCTATGGCACTTATTATTTAACACAAAAAAAGGAAGGGAGCGTTGCTATGACTCGCTGAATGATGAAAATAGAGAAAGGTAGGGAAAGGGGAAGGAAAAGGAGTGTCAGGAATAAATGAGGATTGCTACTTTTGTGATTGTTCACCTCTAGCACAAGAACCAGACAAGAAGCACTTTTTCATCCATCAAGATTCCTGTACTTTGTACAGAATGTTTCTGTAGCAGTCTTTGTACAACTAGAGTCCGTTAAAAAGCCAAGTATGCATAGGGAATCATTTTGAACAATCAGCCAGTTAGTTTTTCTGTGCCTGTTTGTTCAATCCATTCATAGACCCTAATAAAGATTGATTTTGATTTTTAAAATTCCACATAGTGAGGCAGCAATTATAGTATTTATGCACAGATTACACAAAAATTGTCCTGACAAACATGAGATACATGGTAGATAGCATAAGAAAATAACTTGCCCTCTTACTGAGGAGAGGGAAAAATGTAGTTCTTTGTCCCCCTGCTCGGGGGATGATAAGAAGATGTGACCTTGCCGCCAAGACCCACGCCTCTCCCCGAGCCCACACCATCAGCTCGGGGATGGGAGGCAGGTGTGACCGGCACCTTCCCCGCCCCCTGGAGCACCGCCTGCTCAGGGGGCGATAAGAAGACGCTGACCTCGCCACTGCTGCCGCTGCAACCAAGACCCACGCCTCTCCCCGAGACCATGCCATCGGCTCGGGGATGGGATGCAGGTGTGACTGGCGCCTTCCCTGCCCCCCCTGGAGCACTGCCTGCTCAGGGGATGATAAGAAGACACCAACCTTGCCACTGTTGCCGCTGCTGCTGCCACTGCCACCGCTGCCAAAACCCATGCCTCTCACCAAACTCATGCCATCGGCTCGGGGATGGGAGGCAGGTGTGACTGGTGCCTTCCCCCCCCCCCCCCGGAGCACTGCCTGATCGGGGGATAATAAGATGCTGACCTCGCCGCCGCCACCGACACCACTAAGACTCACACCTCTCCCTGATCCCACGCCATCAGCTCGGGATGGGAGGCTGGCGCTGCTGAGGCGCTGTTGAGGACTCTTGAGCTCTGGGATTTTGGCCAGAGGCATCCAGTCAGGCTCCATCATAAACATTTTTGCTATGTGATGAGGTTTTTGTATTGTTATGAGGTATGTCTGTAAGATATTTTGTTTGAACCTTGTAATTTTCCCTCTTATTGTATTGTATCTGTATTAATATGTATTTATCTATTTTGTATATTGACACTTATTACATTGCTTTTTTGCTGTTGTTTGCTATGAACGCTTGTGTAACCACTTTGAGTCTCCTTCGGGCTGAGAAAATGCGGTATACAAATAAAAATGAAATGAAATGAAAAAAATGTGAGGATTTACATCCTCACGCAGAAAGCTTTTAGAATCATGATTTAAAACTTTGGATCAGAATCCAGCAAAGAATGCACGAGGACCTGGAATTACATTTTACACAGGCTGTTCAGAAGAAAGTGGAAATTTACCTAATTGGTTATTTGGCTTTGGGAAAGGATGGGGTGGGGAGGGGAACTGAATTCAACTCATCAATTCTATTTCAACTTGTTAAAAATATAAAACTGTCACAAGTTTGTAACCAAACCCCAAAGAAATAAAAATAAGGCAGAAGAATAAAACTGGAAAACTGAAAAAGTGAAAATAATAAAAAAACTAAATCAAAACAGATACAATGATGGCAGCAGAATAAATTTAAGCAGACGGAAAAATGACTAATTGGGGACAGCAGATTCTTAAAAGCTTGAGTAAAGAACCCATTTGATGGTTGGGAGTTTCTAGCCAATGCAACTCATTGAGTCAGCAACACAGAAACAATTCCTAGTGATCATTTCTGTATATATGCTAGTTGGATTAATTTGTCAAGCAATTCAGTCTGAAAACCTTCCAGCATGGACTTCTTCTGAGGATAGAACACATTAGACAAATCTAATGGTATATGACTATACTCCATCAGGGAGAATTTTTTTTTCCTGTCTTCAATTTCAGAAAGATATTTGCATACTTAAGGCCACCCAGTCTTCCTGCAAGTGTATGAAGTGAACTATGTCTAATCTTAGTTAGAAAATAATTTGAATTCTCTGCACACTTTCTATTGTTTTATGGGGAAAGTCCTATTTAAAATGCGAGGTACTTGCCAAGCTAATAATTTTAGTCCCATTTTTCAGAACAATAATATTAAAAAAGAGCAACCATCATTCCTTTTTAAGAATTTACCAGTTTTATTTTTAAGCCTGTATTTCAATTTGATTTTTGTTTCTGAGTTGACGTACAATGTGCCAAATAAATTTAAATTAGAAATGAGAGATGGGGTACACAGAAAGAGCCTCCTTGAAGATTGTGGGTGTACCCTGGTAATAGCAATCTTGTGTTGCTAGCCAATTTTTCTCACACTAGGTCAAGTGAATGGAAATGCAGAATGAACTCACCAAAATGTGCTTCTATTTTGGCAGTTTCATGTCTGAACTAGCTATGGAAGAAGAAGAAAAATTATGCCAGAGAACGAGTAACAGACATATTTATACATTCAAACATAGACAATGACAAAAATGACAGAGTTAAGATCTTTACTTTTTTCCTCTGAAACTGAACAGTGTCTGTGTATAAGTATAGCTGAGGAACTCAACCTTCCCTGTGTCACTAGGAGGACTCTGAATAGGCTGAGGGTTGGAGTGCCTAAATGTAAGACCATATGCTCAAGTGTGGGTTGCTAGCAGACAACAATATGCTGTGTAAATGTGGAGAGATACAGAATCTGGCTCATTTACTGGTCTGCCAATTACTGCCAGAAACATGCACCGATGAGGACTAAAGTTTGGACAATGACAAAGCCAAGAAAGTGACATTTGTGTTGCGTCAGTAGTTGTTTACAGTTGGGGTGTTTCCTATAATGAAGCAGAGATAAAGAGCACCCTGAAATATGAAAGAGGGGAGTATTGTTGTCCAGAATAAGATACAGATCATTAATTATATTTCTCAGTAGTTTCAACTGGGAGCTATATTGATAACAAATGTAGTTCCAACATTCTCTCTTGTAAGCAGTTTGTTCTTTGACATCCATCTGCCTCTGACAATTTGATTCTTTAAGTGAGTATTGTAGTTTAAGAAATGTCTAACTCCATTGCAGGCGCACCCCCCAATAAAGGACTCAGACACTGATGAAAGTGGATAATGGCATTGGGCCACATTTATTGATTCATGCCCTAGTCCGAATTATAAATTTCTATTGGTAATTGACCAATCATAATTCTTAAGGCAAGCAGGCCGAAGTAACACTGGTAAGGTACCACCCAAAATTGCCGACGGCAATTGTTACAATGTATCTATTTGTATCAATTTGTTTGTTGACAACAAACAAATTGTTGACCGTAGTCAATATCTAACTAATGACCCCACCCTCTGACGCGTATCCGTAAATTCACGGGGTGATGCATGCTGTCTAGCTGTCGCCATCATCCTGTCGCCTGGTTCGTCGTTGACCGGACAACGTTTAACCAACTTATGCCTGTCTAGTGTTGTCCAGTCAATTGCGAACCTGCCGGATACCTGTGGGTCATAAATGTTTACCTTACCAGTGCTACCCGCCCATGTGACCAGAGTCAACAGCAGCAACAGAAACCCCTATATCAAACCATAGCAACAGTGTGGGATGGGCGAAAAAACCAGGACCCAAGAGCCAATTGTGAGTCCCAGCCAAAAATTCCCACCCGGCCCCGAAGTGACCAAAATATCACACTGTTAACTAGGGAGGGGGTGGAGGGGAAAAACTTCTCCGCTCCGTCGCTTCGCAAAATGGCAGCTCGGCTGCCTCGCGGCCGCCCCTTATATAAGGGTGCTGGCCACGCCCCCTAACTACCCGGATGTCTTCGTCCGGTGGGGGGGGCCCGCAAAGAGCGCGGCGGCCATTTTGGCGCCACGCTTGCATTGCAGGCGCACCCCCCAATAAAGGACTCAGACACTGATGAAAGTGGATAACGGCATTGGGCCACATTTATTGATTCATGCCCTAGTCCGAATTATAAATTTCTATTGGTAATTGACCAATCATAATTCTTAAGGCAAGCAGGCCGAAGTAACACTGGTAAGGTACCACCCAAAATTGCCGACGGCAATTGTTACAATGTATCTATTTGTATCAATTTGTTTGTTGACAACAAACAAATTGTTGACCGTAGTCAATATCTAACTAATGACCCCACCCTCTGACGCGTATCCGTAAATTCACGGGGTGATGCATGCTGTCTAGCTGTCGCCATCACCCCGTCGCCTGGTTCGTCGTTGACCGGACAACGTTTAACCAACTTATGCCTGTCTAGTGTTGTCCAGTCAATTGCGAACCTGCCGGATACCTGTGGGTCATAAATGTTTACCTTACCAGTGCTACCCGCCACACGGAGAGGCTTCAATAAAGGCTCGACGCCCCCCCCCCAGACCGTCAGCTCGGTCAACAGGCCTGCTCGCCAATCACCCAACAGGAGGTCCATACCTCCTCGCGACAGATGGACCCCATCCCCTGCATAAAGTCCATAATTTTGGAGGCTAATGGCGGGGTGACAACTGACCCGCCCCCAACCCCTGGCCACAAGGAACCGGGCCACAGCCCTGTTCACCATGCGCCTAGCGCGGTCCAGGGCCTGGAGGTCGAAGCCTCCCCTATAAGCGTGCCGCGGGACCATATCTGACCAAACAAGGGTTGTGGCGGGCCATACATAATGTAGGTAGGCGAGGTCACCGCAAATCGCATGCTTCAGCGATAGGCCGGTGACCTGTCCCAAATCGTTGCCCCCAAGGTGTATAATCAGAATGTCAGGCGGGTCAGCATTCCTCACCGAGAAGAGGAATGGCAACAGTTCCCGCTACAACATACCGGGCTTACCATACCATGTGAGACTTGCGTATGCACCCAGTCCCAGTCGGGGTCCCCACTCTGTCGCCGCAGCGTAACGCGCTGCCCTGTGCACGTAGCTATGGCCCACCAGCCATACTGTCACCGGTGTAATACGACACCCAGGGTCTGTCAAGGGAAAAAACAAGGGGAGGAGAAAAGGTGCGGTGACTCAACCGGTACTCACGGTGGAAGAGGGCGAACATAAAACTGAAAACTCTGTGAGCCCCACCTCCCCATGCTGCGTATGTCAGCCCCGGAGTACCCATAAGCAGCCGCAGTAGAAGCCGCCCCTATCCTGAATGAATGGGTGCCGTAACGGGCCCCAGGGAGGCCCACCCCGGCGAGTGCTTTCCCAGTCACCTTCCAAAATTGAAATTTAGTGAGGGGAGACCCATCCTGGTGACAGAAAAACGGGCCATGGTGCGTGCCACGCAGTGCAAGGAACTCCTGTAGGGCACCAACCGGACAGATGTCTGCTGAGGAACATCGTAGCAGCCTTACTCCACTGCCTACGCCATGCTGATCCGTTTTAGAGGAGCGTATCCTCAACTGAGCCCAATCATTGCAAACATAGAATCTTCGAGTTCCAGTGCCCTACGACTTGCATCCGCCTTAGACAGCATCACAAGCTCGCTGATGCGGAGCGCTCCAAAAAAAGCCACCGTTGTAGCCGCATGAAACAGGGCTGCCTCATACCTATCAAAACATAGGTCATGCCAGCCCCGTGCCAGTTGGGTAAGTACCCCTGGGGAAATTGGGTGGCGGTCGTCCGGGCGACGCCCACGTTCCCGCACCCACCCCTCCAAAACGTGTCTCACACGGAAATCAGCGGTACTGTCTGCATGACCTCCTACTTTGGCCATAAAAGCCAGCGCTGACAGCCTGGATGCCATGGTGCGGGGTGCTAGGCCCTGGGCATGCAGGTAAACCATGAAATGGAGGATGTGGGCCACCGGAATTGGCCAGGTATCTGGCAGTCAGAACTGGGCACAGAATGCCTGAAAGGAATTGAATGCGTGGTAATACGCCTTACGCGTGTGTGGCGCCAGCGACATGCCGATCACCCGGTTCACCTCTCCTTGCCAAGGGTCCATATCTCCTCCGGGAGTGGCGAGGGAAATTCCTCCGCATCCGGGGCCAAGGCGCGGAACCGGGAGATCTGCAGGCGGGACAAAGCGTCAGCAATATCGTTATTGACCCCTGGGACATGCCTGGCCCTGAACAGTACATTGAGGCGCAGGCTGCGCAATACAAACTGGCGCACCAGGTCCATAACCCTGGGTGATTTAGACGTCTGTGAGTTGACAATGTGGACAACGGCCGCATTGTCACACCAGAAATGCACCACCGAGTTGGCCCACTCCTCACCCCATAGCATCAAAGCCCCCAGAATGGGAAAAAATTCCAGATACGTGAGATCTCTCAGGCGGTCCGTGCCTGACCATGCTGGCGGCCACCCACCATAGGCCCACTTCCCATTGAAGTACATCCCATAACCCAGGGATCCGGAGGCATCAGACTGTATCTGGAAACGAGGGGAAGCCAGGAGGTCAGACCTCCAAAATGAGACCCCATTGAACTCCCTCAGGAACTGGAGCCATATCAGCATATCTGCCCCGATGCCCCGTGTCAGTCTCACCCTATGGTGGGGCCTGGATAAGCCTGTCATTGCGTCGCACAAGCGTCGAGCAAATGCCCTGCCAGGTGCGACCACCCGGCAAGCGAAATTAAGGTGACCATGTAGCACCTGCAGTTCCCGAAGGGATGCCTTGCGTTTAGCCAGCAAGTCTGAGATGAGGGCCACTATCCTTGCCACCTTTTCCCCCGGCAACCTAGACGCCTACGCTACCGTGTCGATCTCCACCCCCAGGAATACTAGCTTAGTAGATGGGCCTTCGGTCTTTTCGGGCGCTAAAGGGACACCAAGTTCCTCCATTAGCGTCTGAAATGTGTTGAGGAGACGTGTGCACGTGTCCCAGCCCCGTTCACCCCCGAATAAAAAATCATCCAGGTAATGGGCTACAGACCGAGACCCTGACCTGCGGACAAAAGCCCACTGTAGAAAGGTACTAAAACGCTCGAAGGCCGAGCATGAGATGGAACAGCCAAAAGGCATGGCCTTATCAAAATAATATTCACCCCGGAACTTGAAACCCAGCAACTCAAAATCACCCGGGTGCACCGGCAGGAGACGAAACGCCGACTTAATGTCGCATTTAGCCAACAGCGCACCCGGGCCACATGAGCGCACCATGCGCAGCGCTTGGTCAAAAGATGTATACCTGACCGAACAAAGGTCATCAGGGATAGCATCATTGACCGATCGGCCGGCTGGGTAGGACAAGTGATGGATCAGGCGAAACTCGCCCGGCGACTTCTTGGGCAGCAAGCCCAATGGGGAGACCTTAAGGTTGGGAAACGGGGGCGCAGGGAAAGGGCCAGCGACCCTGCCCGCATCGATCTCCTTAGTAATGCTGGCAGCAGCCACCTCCTCCCGTCCCCTAAGTGACAAAAGATTGGGTGCGTCTTGGGGGGACCTATCTCCCATAAAAGGGATACGAAAACCCAGTTGAAAACCTTGCAGCAGGTAAGCTGCGTCTGCCCTCCTCAGGTATAATGCGAGCCAACGCTCTAGCATACCTACATTAATTGGGGAGGGGGCCTTTCGGTGGACCCGCTCCCTCAGCGGCAGTCCTGCCGGCCCCTTGTCCGCCCCTGCCCCTGCCCCGCATTCCTCCAGGCCTGGGACAGGCGGAGGCAGCATGGGTGCCAGAACAAGAGGGACACTCATGCCTGTACCTGCAATTTTTCCTGTTGCAGGAACCATTGGACGAGAAGGTCCAGCACAGCAGGCGGGCTGGAACCCCCTGCCCCGCCACCTGGCGTGGTGCCTGCACTGGGGCCGCTCGTTGGACAGCATGTCCACAATGGTATCTCTCCCCAGGCCCCGGGCGCGTGGGGGTCATGTACAGAAGCCACAGCCTCTGGCAGGGCTCATCCCACCTCATCTCTGGGTGCAGGGGAATCCGCATACGGAATTCCTCATCGTAAGCCAGCCACGACGGGCCCGGGAAGTCAACCATCGCCCGGTAAATGTTGTCCAAATACTGGACCATCGGGATGGCCAGATCCGGCCTGGCCCGGAGGTAAACCGCCATGTATATGAGGTACGCTGGCAACCAGTTAGCCCACGTGCGTGGCGGCTTACGACGTCGTGCCTGTTCCTTATCCTTCTCATCCTGCCCCTCCCTCTCCTCCTTGGTGGGCTCTCTGTTAAGAAGGGAGAAGATGTCCACATACTCGCCCCGCCAGATCTTCTCCTAGGTAGACTGGGCCAGATGGTCCCCTAGGGGCAAGGAATACCCCGCTGTCGGCAACGCCGACACCGGCACGGTGGGAACTGCGGGTAATGTAAAAGGAGCCTGTACCAACCCGGACACCCCCAACACGTTCCCAACTGAGTAGGAGGCACCACCCAAAACCGGGCCCTGGGTCAGAGGTGAAGTCGCCGGGTGGGCCGGCAGCGGCTGAACCGTCGCGCCACCCGTGCGAGGCCACTGCCACTGAAATGCTCCCCCCAACGAAGTCAGGTGTGTGGGTGCACTAGCTTGAACCGCATACTCACCTGATGCACCCCCGCGGGCCGCCCCCACCGGGGGTTCCAGCCCGCCGGGGGCGTCGGAGCTCACGACCGAAACTGAGCTCGTCGATGGGGCCAGATCAGCGCCAGTCTGCTGCACCTGTTGTGTGGGGAGCTGCGAGGCAGTGGCCGCCGCCGGCCCACGCGCCTCAGGCAGCTCGACCCGTCCCGTCGCCTGCCGCTGCCCGGCAGACGAAGGATCAACCTGCAACCCGAAAGGCACCCCCGGGTGGTTGACCCTCGCCAGCGATGCCTCGAGGGCCGCTACACGGGTCAGAAGGGCCTCCACAGTAACATAGCCCCCGGTACCAAGAGGGGGCAAAGGGCCGACCGGCCCACAAGTTACGGGTGCCGGTCCAGGTCCCTGGACCCCGGAGGCCGAATACGGCCAAGAGCCCAGGCCCGGCCCTTGAGGAGCCGGGGGCATGCCCTGCCAGGGGAGGGAACCCAACCACCCCCCATGGCTGAAACCCCCCGCAATAAGCTGCGGACCAAGCGGGGAAGGCCCCGAAGCATGGACCATGCCAGGGGCAGTGGCCACTGCTTGCGGGCCGGGGGGCGCGGCCCCTGTCGGGCCGGTATGCGGACACCCTGCCTCAGGCCAAGGGGCTATCGACCCCATCCCACCGGTCCCGGTGGGCTCTGGCAGAGGAGGCTGCTGATGAGGTGCAGTCGCGGTCCTCCGACCCGGCTGGCGCCTCCGCGCAGAGCGAGCCACGTTCGCAGCCGCCTTCTTCTTGGAAGGCATAGCTGGAATCTGCTAGGAAGCCTGATTAAAGAAAAGCTGCGCCAAAGAGGCTTCCCGAAGAGCAAGAGCGACGGAGGTAAGAGGGAAAAAACTTCTCCGCTCCGTCGCTTCGCAAAATGGCAGCTCGGCTGCCTCGTGGCCGCCCCTTATATAAGGGTGCTGGCCACGCCACCTAACTACCCGGATGTCTTCGTCCGGTGGGGGGGCCCCCGCAAAGAGCGCGGCGGCCATTTTGGCACCGCGCTTGCATTAGGTTTGAGTCACTATTCTGTATTCTGAATAAATATGATTATCCTGAAAAGCTGCACTTATGTTGAATCTACTTTCTAAAGAAACTTAAGATAAAATATACAACATTGCAGTTGTAACATGAGGGGAGGTAACTTCATTTCTTTTGTGGTATAACTGTGACATAACAAAAATGGTGGAGAAATATAAAATGCTTCCCATGTTGCTACTAAATGAAAGTTTGCTGTTGATAGAATTTTTAAACAACTATTTTGATTGTTGTCAAGATACAACTGTAACTGTATCCGTAACTATTTTTGATCATGAAATAGTAACTATTGCTAATTACTAATTTATTTAAAGTAATTTAATAAGTACTTTTTAAAGCATTAGCAGTTTGGTTATTTAGAGCCTCTTCAAGTAACAAAAGTTGATACTCATGTACCAGGGTTTCCTGTCTTAACAGTGATGCAAGTGAAAACTCTTATGTCCTTATAAAGTGTGAAAGTTTTGTTAGAGATATACTTAATATGGAGCACAAACAACATCATTTCATACTTTCGCAGATTGTCTTTTGTTGGACAGTGAGTGGTTTGTTAAGATAGACTTTAAAACATTTTCCTACCATTTTAGCTGGTGTGTATCAAGTTCTGCTAGATTGAACACAATGTTTTTGTTACGAGGAATGAGAAACAATTTTGTCATGGATATTTCATGAAGCAGAAAAAAATGTTCTCAGCCTTCTCTTTAATTTTCCACTTATGTAACTCCTCCATGCCCTGAATATTTATCTCCCATCTACTAAATATCTCTAATTTATGTTGCACAGTAGGAGGAAAGTATTAGTGGATTTTTTAAAATCACAATTCCCTTTAGTTAGGTGTTCACAACCTTTTCTCGTCTTGGGCCGGACCAGGCCCCCTCGCGCAGCTGTGTGGGCCGGAGGCGTGGTTCCTCCAGCTGCTTCCACCACTTCTGGTAGTGGGGGGCACATTCATGGCACTTTTTATTTATTTTTTATTTTTTCACCATTTCCTCCACTTCCTGTGGTGGTGGGGGCAAGGGATGTGAATTTTACCAGTTTGTGGCTCACTTTGGGCAATTTTTGCCATTTTTGGTGGGGTTTCTGCATTTCTGGTGCATTTTGGGTTGTTTTGGGGGCTTCTGTTGCATTTTGGGCATGTTTTCACTACTTCTGGCATGGTTTTGTCACTTCTGGCACCAGTGCCGGAGTCCTCATTGCAGGCTAGATTAATTGTTGCCACAGGTCAGACCTGGCCCACAGGCTGTAGGTTGCAAATTCCAGTCTTAAATCATGGATATGCAGGGTAAATTCAGTCAATGAAGATGTTTCAGCTGAACTGTTATTTTATGATTTTGAGTTCTACTAACTCTAGCTCAGTTTAAAGGTTTCCCTTGCTCGAAAGCCAGTCATATCTGACTCTAGGGTGCAGTGCTCATCTCTGTTTCTAAGCCGAAGAGCCAGCGCTGTCTGCTCCTGCAGACGTTTCTGTGGTCATATGGCAGGCACGACTAGACACCGGAGCGCACAGAACGCTGTTTCCTTCCCACCGAAGTGGTCCCTATTTATCTACTTGCAATTTCTTGCTTTCGAACTCCTCCTTATCTTTAATGTTGCATGGATATTTACGGTACTTTGATTTGTCTTTGTTCTTACAAGCTAGAGAAAGAAACCATGGTTTCTTTAAGATTTGTTACTCTTGTATGTTGGGCAAGAAACAAATCAGAAAAGACAAAGCATCATGGTTTGTTTTGTTGCTGCTTTTTCAGATGGCTTACCCCTGACAAGTCACAGGGTTTCCGCCTTTCTTTTTATGTTGTCTGAACTCACACTGTTTGGAAGCTGGACTTCCCTTTTTCACTGTTTGGAAACTGTGTTTCTTTTTCCCCTAATTGACTTCAGGTTTTACCTAAATGGGAGAAGCTAAAGGTGTGACAACTCCCTCCATTCACTTTTTGTATTTTTTTTATAATCTACAATCTTTATACTGTTTTTCTAAATGGATACCTCAAAGTGTTCATCTCTCATTCATTGTAGTGCCCCACCCAGATGGTATAATAACCTTTTTTGAGATGGGTGACTCAAAATGTAAACATCCCCCTGGGGAATAACCATTGATTTATATTGTAGTATTTTGAAAATTGTTATTTTTTTCTTCTCTTGAGTGACTGGTATGTCTTTTTGAATTTTCACTATTTTTCTATTATTAACCAATTTGGGAAGCAGTGTCTCTAGGAATTTCTAATTCTAATTTCTTTGTCACATTCTGAATGCATATAAAAATAGCTTAGGCAGGAGACCTCAAGAAATCCAGTGCATTGGAAAAGTTAATATCAATTAGTTTTGCTATAATGCGATGTTAAATTTTAATGAATGAATTACATTGAGTTGATCCTAATCAACTGGCTGCAACAAATGATATTACACCTGCTATTTAATTAATATGAAGTCATGATCCATTTGCCACTTGCATCTTTTATTTGTCTTTTTAAAAGCCTATGTTACTAGGTGCTATGGCTTTGTCAGAATCATTTTGTGAATGTTTATTCACATATATATCTGACTTGTAGCTGTTCTGTTGCATTGAAGATTAAGTTTATTTACTCAGTTTCTGCTATCTTGGGTCTGTTGTACAACCCTTGCAGAAAGGGGCTTGGTGTTGAACTTATATGACATGATATCCAACCTCCCCCCCTTTTTAAAGGGTCAGGTAGTGTACATGTTAATGTCTTTGACATCAGGTTGCTGTTAGCAACCTTAATAGGGCTTTCAAGCTAAGTGAGATATTTATGGTTTAGTTTTATCAGTTCCATAGCCGCAGTGAGTTTTTATGCTGGAGCAGAGATTTAAACTTAGGTCTCCTGAGTCCAAGTCTGTCATTCTGTCCCCTAACTACACACGTGGTATCCGGAAAATATATACCTGCTTTTAAAGAAGTGGAATTATGACAGAGTAGGTGCTTCTATGTACTATAAGTTGATCAGTTTAATACCTGCATTCCCTTTATTGACAAATTATAGTCATGTCCCTCTTTGAGGTGCTTTTCTTTCTTTTATTGTATTGTTTTTAATTATGGATTTAAGCTATTGTTGCTACAGATGAACAGATCTTGAAATGACAAGGAATTGTATTGCTAGCTCCAGACGTATATATAACAATGGAGTTGAGTGCTAATAAATCCACATTTTGTTTTGAATACAATCTGACAGGTTACTTGTACTGTGAAGCTCCTGATGTTTCACATCTCAGAATAAGTCACTATACTACTAGTATATTGACTTCATGCTGGACATAATAGGAAGTTTGGAGTGACAGGAGGTGTGATGAGAGGTTAATATGAAATATAGATTGTGTGCTTCTGGTAGTTGAGGCAGCTGTTGAAATCCAGAAAAAAATGGATCATAAAGCAAAATGATATAAAATGAAAAGCTTGAAATCAGTGTTGTATGTAGATTTTTATACTAGATAGCTAAAAGTGTGACACCTTTTAGTAAAAGAGTAAAATGAGTCCTGCTTGCTTTTGAGTCTCTGAGATATAATGGCAGCCATAAATAACAGTTATATTTAGTAAACATGAATTAGAGCTGACTTGGTTTTCAGAATATGATCATACATCTAAAAGGGAAATAGAGAAAAGGGCAAAATTATTCTTCAGAATAGTACTTCAAAGTGGTTGGTCTGTAAGGTAGTAGGAATCTTTGCAATCGTATATACAGTAAAAAAAACCTACTTACGAAAAATGTCCTTTCTGTAGGCTTTTGCTTAAATTGTTTTTTTATGTAACTGGATGCAAACCCATAGGAAAAATTATTTTTACGTAACTCGAAGCAAACCCATAGGAAATCATGTAAATCAGGGCATGGTTTTAGCACAAAATCATTATGTAAGTTGAATTTTATGTAACTCGAGGCATATGTAAGTTGGGGTTTTACTTTATGTTGCAGCTTTCTTCTAACTTTTAGCATATAATACTGGTTCAACCTGTTACCAGAAGGACATTTGAAAATCCTTCTGTGATGCTGTTTGAGCTAGAAAAGAGCTTCATACAGCTTTGTATTTATCCTACTCCTACTGTTACCAATTCTTCATTAATCTGTTCATAATGCCCAGACACCTGCAGTTTAATTTAACTCTTTCATTCTTCCTTTCTATATACAAAAACATCATTAGAAGAGAAACCTATGTGTGTACCTTTCCTCATCAGCATTTTGATTTGAAAATTGTTCATTTTGTATGTAAACCATATGTGAGTTAGCTGTTTCCAGTTTCATTCTGGATGGCTGAGAAAGTTGTGTGGAAGTTTGGAAGAAGTGGATTTTAATAGGCCATTCGCTTGTGCATTTGGCCCAGGTGTAAGATGTTGGTACTGTCTCAGTAGCCCAAGGTCACAGCATGTGTGTTGGCAGGTGCAGTTTAAACAATCAGTATATATCACTAAGTCTCCATGCCTTCTTTTCCAAATTCTTTGGTAAAGGACAAAGAAAAGGACAGACTATTTTGACTGATATTATGGACATACTGTATGTGATATGTTTGGGGGTTCAATATTTCTCAGGTGACAACAGGAATGGCAGCTGCTGGGTCCTTCTGGATACATGCTTACTTCCGTTAAGCATCTCCTACTTTTCCATTATGCTTCTCATTTCATGACCCTTGATCTCCTTGTCAACCTGGAATTTATATGGCCTGAAGGATTGTCAGTGGATTTTACTCCAGTTTTGTATGTGCTGCAAGGCTAGCATCCTAATAGGTGGTACCATTTTCCTTCATTTCTTTTAATTGATTCTGTGTCCTCGTCTCTTCCTCTTCCAGCCTGCCCCATTGTTCCCCTGGCTTCCCATTGTTGCTTTAATTTTCCTGGCTCTTCCTGCAGTGCGTAAGCAGGATAGGAGAAGACAGAGGATTTTAACAAACTCCTTTACCAGTGAGTAAATTTCCCTTTCATGTCTGCTGTGTCTTTTAGTAGCATCCGCCATCAATTTATTTCTCTAGTTGATTCCATCGCACAGAGAGAAAATGGAATAAGGTATAATTTGTGCATGGCTGGTAGTGATTACAGGCCTTGGTATCTTGAGTATCTGGAAGAACATAGGCGTCAAGGGTCTTCAGACATTTCTTTATCTAAACAGTTTAGCAACAAAGAATCTGAGAAGTATATGGTTACAAAAATCTACTTTCTCTTTCTGCAGATTTAAAGAGTAGGACTACATACCAGAATGTACACCATTGGCTAAAAGTATTTTTCCAGATTTCATTTAAAATTTGTAGAGGATATATGGATATAATGTAACCTGGAATAACAAGACAAATTGAAAAATTAAAACAAAATATAAGCAAATTAATATATTTTTTTGCTAAACCCTCATGATCAAAACTGATTCTAATAGCATATGATAATGTAATTGTCATGGAATAAATAATAATGAGGAAGTGTGATACCAAATGCACTTCATTATAAACTCTGGAAAAAATGAACCTTCATTTTACATAAGTAAAAGTTAATTGGTTTTAAAAGTACAAATTAAGTGATTTATAACCTCAGTCTGTCTTACTGTTTTTCAGCAGAAATGTGCAGTATATACTTTACCTAATGAAGTACCATTTGAGGAAATCATTTTAATATGTGACAAATTAGAAAATATTTCTATATAAGTGGGTTCATAGGACATGTACTGTATTGGAGATTTGGCCTTCAGCCTTTGGTTTAAATAATAAGCTACTAAGTATGGCTGTGTCATGAAGGAATGTTGTAGGCTATGAATAGTTATGTCACCTCTAGGCGCTTGACTATATATATCAAATATGGCAGGATTTGCTCTGCTTGTAGATTGGGTATATACGTCATATATGCAAGATGTACAGGCTCAGTCAAATCTGTCCTACCTTTCCTCCCTGTCTGTGCCCTCCCCGTCCCGGTTACTGAGGAACTTCTACTTTTTAATTCCAGAAGGATTTGAATGGGGCTTCCCCAATGTGGTCAGTTTTATAAGATAGTTCTAAGAGCTCTTTACCTCTGCTTCCTTACAGGAAACACCCAAACTGTAAACAATTACTGGCACAACACAAATGCCACTTTCATGGCTTTGCTGTTGGCCAAACTTAAGTCCTCATTGGTGCATGTTTTGGGCAGTAATTGGCAGACCAGTAAATGGATCTGTTGAAAAGAGTGTTCCTTTCTCTCCTATCCCATGTTGCATGCCTCATACTATAGATTGCACTCAAGCTCTCAACTTAGTAACCCTTCTACCACCCTATGAGACTCTGCTCCAACCACTTAGTGACAGGGCAGATTGTTCAAGAGACTCTTGGACATCACCAGCCAGTAGGTTGGCTTGTTTGTTACTGCTTTGATCTATGTCTCTGCCACCCTGATGAGGGATTTGGATTTTTAAAAAATTACAGTATACAGTAAAACCCCGACTTATGTGCTTCGAGTTATGCAAAATTCGGCTTGCGTAATGATTTTTGCACTAAACCTATGCCCCAATTTACGTAACACGATTTCCTATGGGTTTGCTTCAATTTACGTAAAACCCACTTTCCTATTGGTTTGCTTCAAGTTACGTTAAAAATCATTTTTCTTATGAGTTTGCTTTGAGTTACGTAAAAAATCATTTTTCCTATGGGTATGCTTCAAATTAAGTAAAAAGCCGATTTACGTAAAAGCCTACGGAACAGACTTTTTACGTAAGTAGGGGTTTTACTGTATACCAATTAGAGACAAGCTACTATATTGTGATTTCTTTCTTTGGAGGACGTTCATGGATCTCTATTACCAAAATTCATATAACTTCATAACTGGGACTAGAGTAGTTACCTTCCCTTCTTCCATGTGTTATATTCTTCGCTATCCACTCTCATTTGAGGAAGCCCACCCAGAAATATGGAATTTAAATGTCATTGTTAATCACAAAGTCCAGAATTATGTAAATGTGATCATCAGGATGAAGGTGAGGGGAAAAAAGAGGGGACATTTTTCAAAAGAAAATAAAAAAAAATTAAAGAGAAAAACCAGCCTTCCTGCTGAATAAGACAAGAGCTGCTCTGATTGAATGTTTGCCTGTTCAGAGTGAGAAGAGGGGAGACTGTTAAACAATGCCAGGCCCTTTAAAAGCAAAAGTTTCTACCAAGCTTGCTGCAGAGTTATAAAATGTCTTGTTTTGTCTTAAAAAGAATTGTTTTAACTTTTGGATATGTCTATAACCACTGGATGAATTCGCTACAAATAAAAAAGGGGGCTAAGGTGTGAAAATGTAGGTGTTTGAAAATATATTTTACCAGTTTATGATGAGCTGGGGAAAAGGTCATTGTGTCTACCAGGGGAAGGAGGATGTTAAATCATGTCTACACTTAAAAAAATCAGACTTTTAAAACTCTTTGACCAAACATCAAATTTAGCACAGAGAAGTACCACATTGTCTACTTCTGCTGCTCCAAATATAGTGCTGATGCAAAGCCCATTTCAAAAGTTACAATTTTTGTTTGGGGTAACCCCATTTTTACAATAGCTGTAGAGTACGTATTCCTGTAGAGTACATCACTATATTTCTGTGCAGTGATAAATTGTGCATGGTTGGTAGGGATTGTAGTCTTTGGTATCTCTCTTTACCTAAAAGAAGAGGCATTAACCGTTCGTGTCCGGGATCATGCCCGCACCCGTCCCTACTATCCCTAACCGAGCTGCCTACATTTACTTCCCACCCTTGGAGCATCGCCGCAAGGGTCCGCCAGCCGCGAGTGGGGCAACCACCCCACGAACGTGGCCAGAAAAAAACTACAAGGCCCAGCATCCACTGAGCCGCGTCACCCCTCAGCCAATCAGTGTGTAGAACGCTGGGAAAGCCGGCATGCACGGTTTTAAAAAAACCTGCCGAAGTGCCTGCAAACAACTTCCCTCTGGAAGACACTTTGTCTCCCGGAGAAAAGCCATACCCGCCATCCCGGCGAGCAAGGCCACCGCTGGCCTCACAGCAGCTTCGGCGGGGTTACAGGAAGGAGAGGTACCCCCTCATCTTCCCACAGCCTCGGCAATGCCATTGCTGGCCTTCATCCACAGGGCAACGGGAAGAAGAGGGACTCCCCCTCCTCCATGCTACCCCAACGAAGATGCGACAATGATACTGCCGTCCTCAAGGTAAGTTGAGGGCCGGGGGAAGCAGCAGTCAACGCTTTGTCAAGGGAGGCGTTCTCCCTAGGAGAGTGCCTCCCCTCATGAATAGCTGCCTGCTGCCTTTGTTTTTCCCCTATTAACTGTTTTGAAAGTTCTTCGAAACAGTTAATGGGAATGAAAAAAGGCAGCAGGCAGCCATTTGTGAGGAGAGGCGAACTCCCAGGGAGAGCGCCTCCCCTGACGAAGCGTTGACTGCTGCCTTTGTTTTTTCCAAATTAACTGTTTCGAAGGTTCTTTGAAACAGTTAATGGGTAAAAAACAAAAGCCACAGGCAGCTTTTCGAATAACGAATAGCTGCCTGCTGTCTTAGTTTTTCCCCCATTAACTGTTTCGAAGAACCTTCAAAACAGTTAATTGGGGGGAAAAGGCCTCCCACCCCCACGGCAGGGAAAGTGGGATAAGGAAAAAATCCGAATCCACCTTCTCTGCTCCCCCCCACAACACCCCAGGCACGGAAAGGGGGAAAACAACCTTTAGTATATGAGAACCAAGACACAGGAAACAGCCACGGGCTGGTTTAACTCAGGTTTATTGCATGATGGTCAGAGGGAACATGAGGTAATGGCGGATGCATAGCTCTATATATACAGTAGTACAAACATTCGAATGTGGCTCCACGATAGCCTATTGGCTATTGTCCGCGTGACGTCATTGCTAGTCACGCCCTTCTTGTCCAGGTGTAGGTAGTGGCGGGAAACTCTGCGCTGCAGCCTTTGATGAGTATGGACCAAGAGAGCTTGGACGCTCGCCGCTGCCCACTGGTGGTCATTAGCTCGCGTCCTCATACAGGGTTTATATTGATACAGCTGAAGGCTATATTGTTACTGGTAGGAAATGTTACATTGTTATCACATGAAGATGGTTACCCTATTAGAACACAACACAACCTAACACCTCCCTGCTTCCGTCCTGACTCACCCGCACACAGCCTCCTTAATGGCAGCCTCTCTCTCTCTCTCTCACACACACACACACACACAAATACTGGGCTGCAAAAATTAAACCTGCCCGGCTTGTCGGGCAAAATACGCTAGTATATATATAAAAGAGGGGTTGGGTGTTGTAAGGACCACGAAGGCTCTCACACCCCTGAACCGATCCCAGTGAAAGTTGGCATACAGGTAAAATGGAGTGGCGTAATCAGCACTATGCAGGTCCGGAACAAAAATTTGGGGTGCTTGCCACAAAAATTGGGGAGCAAAGGACACACACACACCCGGCAGGGGAAAAAGCAAACAAAAAACTGCATTGGGCATATGCAGCACCAACATTCTAAAACCCACACCACCAACTGTTGGCAAGAGTGACAGTTAAAAACCGTTGGGCAAGGAAATAATCCCTGAGGCTGAGGAAACTTTATTTCAGACTGAAGGTGGAGGGTGGCAGAGAAAGACACTTAGTTCAGTGAGAGGCAGTTAGTCAGTTTTCCCCCAGTTGAAAATAAAGTTTAAAACTTTTTAAAGTTCAAATTTCTTATAAATTTCTTATATGAAGACTGACTTTAATTTGGGAAACAAATAATATAATCATTGCTTGAAAAATGTACATTTCCTTAACCAAGAAAAGTTTTTTTTAAAAGGATAGGATAGCAATCTTTAAGGAGGTAGGAAAGAGGAAAAGGAGAAAGGATGGAAGAAGACATGTAGAGGAGGAGGAGGGAGATAAGAAGAAGAGAATGAAGAGGAGGAAAGAGGAAGAAAATGGAAAAGAGGAGGATGGAGATACGAGGAAAAGGAGGAGCATGGAGGAAGAAGAGGAGGGAGGGAAGAGGCGCCACAGCCTCCTTGCACAGAAATAAAAAAAACCCAGGGCAAGGCTGGGCAATTAGCTAGTCTTGAATACATGGGAACTATAGGCCTCAAGGATTGTCTGACACTTCTTTATTTAAGCATTTTAGTATGAAAGAAGCTGGAAAGTATATGTCTCAGAAAAAAAATCCCCTTCAGTTGTATTTCCCCAGTCTTTTTTTTTTTTTGACAGTTGATGATTTGATGATTGGAAACACATTCCAGAATGTTTCATATTCTTTTGGCTAAAACTTTCTTTGGAGATTGCATCCACAATTTATAAAGGACATATGATTATACTATATATACTATATATCATTGTTCCATCTTTTTCAGTATTGTTTACACTGACAGCTAGAATTTCAGACTCTAGTCTTTCTGGCCCCTATCTGGAGATGAAGTGAATTAAACCTGGGACCTCCTCCATGTAAAACTGTGAACTAATGGTGAGCTACAGCCCTTCTATCTATTGCAGACTTGGCAAAAAGCCCAACATAAAGCATGACAATAAATTGTACAAGGGACTGTCATGTAATTATCCAGTCCATTGGGCCATTTCCCCCCAGTACGGTCTGTTCTATCTAGACACAGTTTTCTTGGAGGCTGCTGGTAGAGGTCTTTACCATAGTGCTATGTAAATTCTTCATCTAGTGATACCATTGGTTGACCCCAGGACTTAATATATAATAAACTGTGTGCTCAGCCATTGAGATTTGCTCTCTCTCATCATTACTATTCATGGTCAGCCGGTTTTAATAGGAATGTATGTCCTTGATATTTATATTTAAAGAATTTCTACTTAACACAAAGACAAGCTTGAGTTTGTTAACCTGTACTTAAAGAAGCAGCTCAAACTGATTAATGCTTTACTCAAGAGCTTATACTCTTCTTTGTATCTATATTGTAATTGTTTGATTCTTTTTTATATTGTCCTGAGAATACAGTTGAAGGAATAAAAGGTAATGAAGTTTAGTTAATAAATTATATCCAAAAGCCATTCTGAAGTGGTTGAACTTTGAATTTTTAAAAGTTTGATACTGGGTGTCCAGATGTCATATATTGTTCTATGGAACAAAATTTGCACTCACAAAACATGGTCCATTATGTGCTAAAAAGACATATCCATTACTGCACATATCCAGTGGGCAAAATTCTGTTGCATGCAGTGGTGATGAAAGCAGCAGCAAGGGTACATCACATCAAAGGCTTCCTTCAGTGGTTTCATAGTCTACATGACTTTGTTGCATTAAGTAAAAGTTGCACAAATCGTGAAATTGCCATAAATCAATGGTTATCTACTACTTATCATTATGACACAATCAAAAACTTCAGCCAGTGTATGGTTGAGGCATCTGTAGAGTACCACCCAAGGGACTGTGGTGTCTTAGTGGTAAAGATGCTGAACTTCACAACCAGAAGGTTGGCAGTTCAAGACCCAAGTGCTGCATGATGGAGTGAACTTCTATCTCTGTCCCAGCTCCTGCCAACCTAGCAGTTTGAAAGCAAGAAATTGCAAGTAGATAAATAGGTACCACTTTGGTGGGTAAGTAAACAGCATTCTGTGCGCTCCCATACCCAGGCATGCCTGCCACATGTCCACAGAAACGTCTGCAGATGCAGACAGCGCTGGCTCTTTGGCTGTAAACAGAGATGGCTTTTGAGCGGATACGACTGGCTTTTGAGCAAGGGTGACCTTTACCACCCAGTCACAAACATTGATGCAAGAAGTTCTCATACTAAGAATATCAGCAAAACATATCCAAACTTAGCTATAAGTGAATAAAGGATTAGCTATGAAATTATGACTTTGCTGATGGTGATACATCAATATGATAGTTTATTTCAAGGTAAATGGAGTCATACTAAAATCGATTGGCATTATCTGTCATGTGTGTATGACCTTAGAAAACTCAATTTTATATCAAGCCTTTCATTTCCTAGGAAAAGTAGCATGAAGATGGATGCATCTTGAAACCTATTAATCTTCACAAACAAGCAAATTATTATGAGTTAGAAAACACTGTAAACTTAGATTAGTGTCTCTTCTGCTCCAAATATATGATGCCAAGTTGAAGCTCTATCTCTGGTCCCTTTGACCTTCTAATCTTAATTGAAGTGATCAACTCTACTTTAAGAGGCAATTGCTTTTAACACAAAAATAACTAGTAGCAGTCAGTAGTTAAGCTTCAACAGCACCATGTACCACAGAGAATGCGGTCCTATTCCTTGTTGAGTGTGATAAGTGGCTGTCCCCCATTCCCAGACTGTAAAGTGGCTCAGGTTGGGTGGAAATTACCTGCTAGTGAGGTACATAATTTTCTAACATTAAAATTGGGGGAAAGGCTTGGAATTCGTGTGTCTAGTATGCCTAAAGAGCTGTGCAGAGGGAAGTTGTAATCGTCCTGTCATGTCTTCTCTTGTTCTAGAATAGGGATTCTCAACCTGTGGCCCATGGGCCAGATGCAGCCTGCGGCACCATTTCATGTGGCCCACCACCACCTCCACCACACCAGAAAGTGCCAAAGTGGTGGAGGAAAGGCAAAATGGTCATTCAGCCCCCGAAGCTGAGGCCCCCAGCTTCAAAAGGTTGCGAACTCGTGTTCTAGAGGCAATAAATGGAGAGTGTCCATTGTGGTTTCAGATAGTAGTGGCCAAAAGCAGCCACTGTCCTCTCTCTCCTAGTTGGAGAGGATAACCTTGATCTTTTCTAGCAAGTGGTGCTTTACATTTATAACAAGACCGACTTGCTTGTCCTGCCTTTCTTTGAAAAAATGTTAGGAGGGGCTTGTGATTAAACTTGCAAATGTTAGAAAATATTAAACTTGTCTTTTTTCCCACTGAACCTTTTTGGAATGTGGCCAGGTTATCCTGCTATGGTAATAGAGAAGACCATACTGCTAGGAACTCAATGCTGAGTGTCAGGCGGCAATTAATTAACCTGGCCACCCTCAGGACTAGTGGCCTTTGGCAGCAAAGTCCACAGGGAAGGGTGATAGTCCCCAAGTGGATTAAATTCCACTTGAATCCATCTTGATGGAGGGCAGCAGCTTCATTAATCCTGGCCTGGGTCCGATGAGGACTTTGCGTGCCAAAGATCTCCGGACCGGAAAGTGATCTGCGGAACTGGATCAGTGGAATGGGTGTCATGCTGTGATGCAAAATTCAAATGAAAGGCCACTGCATTATATTCTCAGGACAGTCTTCATAGCTGATCACCATGAGAATCACCAATATTCAGATTCAGATATGGTAGAAGAAGAAGAACCTTTTATAAAAAAAAATGGGCAAAACTGAAGTATTTGAAAACAACCCTGTTGATACATGTTGGTATTGTAGAACAATCAGCTTATTATAGTATATTTTGTTTTCATTCTGATGTAATATGTAGTTATATTGCTGTTGTGTCCGGCCCTTATAAGCAATTGTCCAGGCAACGATGAACAGAACAACAACAGGAGTTTATTGAACAGTCTTTCAGGTAATACTTACAAGGCGCTCCGGACATTAGATGGCTACACAAGTCCCATGTAGTCGGTCCCTTGTGTTTCCTACCGTAGAGGCAGTGACTAAGCTACACCTTGGCGTGATAGCGTAAAGAGGAGACCCAGGCTTAGCCTGACACTGGCTAACCTATGCGGTAATGGGAAGTATAGATCTGGTCCGGCCCCACCCTTGTTTACCTGTGGGGCTTATATAGTGTCTCTCCGGCGGTGACTCCTTGCTACAATGTAGTAACCCGCCGGACAAGCATAACCAACCAATCATAACAGGATATATAGGTAGTAACCAATCAGGAACTGGATCCAAAGGTAACGAATCACAGAACTCTAATTAGCATAATGAGCATGCCCAGAGAGAGAGATTTTGCACCAACTTTAGCTCCTAATTTGGATGGCGGGAAACCACCATTTTATCTTTGCAAGGTGTTGCCTGCGCAACTTGCAATTCTGCTTTAATACACAACAATTGCCATCAGTCTTCTTCTCCTAACAGTTCAGTCCTGCATGTGTTTACTCAAAAGTAAGTCTCTTTAGGTTCAACAAGATTTATTTCAAATGAAAGGAGGATTATATTGTAAAAATAGTAAATGAAGTTGCTTAAAGAATGTATTTATTTAATTTATTTATATATTGCCATATGGGATATTTTCCCACTCTGGGCAGTGTAGAACATTTAAAAAATAGTGAAACAACAATATCTAACAACAATAGTAATAACAGTAAACAATAAACTACAGTAGTCATCTTTGTCATTTTAGGATGTGCAGTTTAAATTAAAGTAAAGTAAAGGGTGGTGCAAAGTGTGAGAGAAGGGGATGAAACAAAAAGTAGTTGCTTGACTGTGATTAATAAGCTTTTTATATATTTTCAAAGAAACACAACTGCACTAGTTTCATATAGTTATTTTGCAGAGGTTGTAGGAGCCACCTCTGGAGTTTCCTGCACTGTGATTGGCTGTACTGCTCAGAAGAATGGAATTTGTCAGTATAGCAGAATATAAATATATTGTTACCGGCTACACTGTAAATCTGTAACTGAAACAAAAGCTGTATCTTCAAAATGTAAATGTATATGTATGACTCAAATGTCGCTTCACCCCTAACTGTGATATTCAGAGGCAAATGTTTTCTTTTCTTTAGTACTTTCTTTTATGCTACTTACTTTTATGCCTGATACAGTAATTTTCTACTGAAAAGACCAACTCTTTCTTAAATTGTATTTTTAAATGAAAACATATCATGACATTGAAATATTTTTATAAGTGAAACTTTAAAGAACCTGTTCAAATTATTTTAATTTAGTGTTCTAAAATAGTATGGTTCTTTGATTTACAGAAGCTGCTACTGTTAAGTCATATATTTGTACTCAGCTGTAAGAGTTCTGGCAGCTGATGTAGATTTACTCAGTCATTTTCCATGTGGCTGGATTTGTAGTGGAAGTGTAATCAGTTACGTGTTGTTTCTAGTTATAGAATCCTCATGCTCTGTTAACCTTGGTGTTAAGAAAATGGCTATTGGCCATGTTCCATCTTGCTGATACACTTAGGATTTGCACTAAAAACTCTGTTTCTTTGAGGGCAATGTAAATTTTCTTTCCAAATATTTTTGTGATCAGAATGACATTGCATCTCTTCACTTGATGAACATTTTACACATTGTGCCTGCCATTCATTATGTACTGCAAGTGCAACTTACAGCAGCAAGAATCTGGCTCTTGTTTTTACCTCTTTATGCATTCTATCAATTGTTGTAATGGTCCGTAGGAGTCGAGGTGCTGAACTCAAGGAAGGCATATGAGACTGATGTATGATGGTAAAAGCCAGCCCCGAGTCCTCAGGTGGTATATATTTATTAGCTTGCATTCTGGATCACTTGTGCACAGACTGCACATGACCCCTATTACAGAAGGCTTTGCTTACGTAGCATGTTTTTTTTCTTTAATCTTTATTGTCATTGTCCCCTTGCAGGAACAACAAAATTTCTCGGTTGCTATATATCAACTCGAATAAGGCATACCCCTTAATTTAAAACAGCTACAGAAACACCAATTAAGATAGTACCATACAGTACAATCTTAAAATTTAAAAACTTCAAAACTTTAAAGTTTCAAAATTTCAAAAATTTTAAAATTACAAAATTTTAAAATTCTAAAATCCTAAAAATTAAAAATCTAAAAAATTAAAAATTTTAAAATAAGATAAGATGACTTCAGAGTCCATAGTTTCCATTTAAGGCCAAAATTGCTCTAGAGAAGAAACTGTTCTTGAGACGGCTCATTTTTACCTTCATCGTTCTATATCTCCGTCCGGATGGCAGAAGCTCAAAGAAGCAGTGGCCAGGATGTGATGGGTCTCTTACTATAGCTAATGCTTTTCTGTGGCACCTGATGGTGTAAATTTGTTCTAAAGTGGAGAGTGGACAGCCGATGATACTCTCTGCTGTTTTAATAATTCTGTGCAACATTATCCTATCCCGATGAGTACTACTCCCAAACCACACACATAAGCCATAAGTGAGCACGCTCTCAGTAGCGCAGTGATAGAAGGCAAGTAGCAACTTTTGCGGAAGATGGTTTTTCCTTAGAGTTCTCAAAAAATACAGTCTCTGCTGCACCTTCTTCGCAAGCCCCCTTGTGTTGGCACTCCAGGACAGATCCTCCTGTATCTAAATGCCCAGAAATCTGAATGTTGCTACCCTCACCATACAGGTTCCATCAATCAAAAGTGGCTGGACATCAGTTCTCTGCCTCCTAAAATCCACCACAAGCTCCTTTGTTTTCTTTATGTTGAGGAGCAGATTATTGGTTCTACACCAGTTTGTCAACCGCTCCACCTCATCTCTATAGGCCATCTTGCTCTCCTTATCAGAGATGAGCCCGATCACAGTTGTGTCATCTGCAAATTTGACAATCCTATTGCTAGGGTGGACAGAGACACAGTCAAACGTATAGAGAATATAAAGGAGCAGGCTAAGCACACATCCCTGTGGTGTTACTGTATTTGTACTGAGCATATTAGTGGTATAAGGGCCCAACCAGACCCTCTGGGAGTGTTCTGACAGAAAATCCAATATCCAACCACAAAGTTGCTGGCTAAGGTACATTTGCCAGCCTAGGAAAGTATTGCATGCCTAGGTTCGCCATAGGCAGAATGATCAGCAGATGTAGCAAGACTCACTGTTCCTGCCTTATCTCAGTCCTAGAAGACTTTGTGTACCTATGCATAGCTTGTTTGGTCTATCTGCAGTTTGCTTTTGCTCAGCTCAGTTCGTGGACGTGAGCCAGATACTGTACGTTGTTTACTAGGCATTGTGACATTTGGCTGACTTCTGTCCCACTACTTTCAGTGCTCTCAGCCAAGAAAACATGGAGTCACTATTGCTCCCTATTACTAATTTGCCCGTACCCAATCGCCTTTCCGGTCGAGCCAGGATGGTCTTGGGATTGTTTGCAAAGCCCGACAAATCCATTGGGAAAGGTAGCTGTCCAATTAGTGACCTGGGCAACCCACAATTCCCTTTTCTTTATTTTCTAAAGCGACTTGGCTAAGAACCTGACAGACATAGGGCATAAGCTGTCGAGATGTGATTGCTTCTTAGGGGTCTCTGTCCTGGGTGGCACATGGATAGGAATGAGGGGATGCATTGTGCAAAGCAGCATAGCATGACTCCCACTACCACAACGCCAGCGGTGACTTTAAGCATTGTTAGTAGCCAGTTCTATGGCACCCAGTACCAGAGCTCATTCCAAACTCCCCCAATTGGTGTCCAGTTGAATGTGTGTGACTATTTTGTCCAAGTCAGTGATTTGGCTTTGGATTCTGTGGGAGTTGTCTGTGAGATTGCAGCAACAATGTGGTGAACTGCTTCACATCCTAAGTGATGAAGAAGCAGCAAGTAATCAATTGCTGTGCGATTATCCAATACTGCATGTCTAATTTCTACTTGCTCTTGGCTAAGTAAAGCTATAGCTGATGAAGTGCGATTGGGAACTTTGGCCAGGGCGCATGCCAGCTGACCAGTTTTATGTGCATTATGCACTGTAAGTCTGGGCACCCTTATAAGGCTAACAGCTAAAGATACATAATCTGCTTACTGATTAACCTGATGTAGCTGTCACAGATTTAATTGAGCTGGACTGCTCGTGTGATCCGTGCTGGCCATGGGGTGAATATGTGTAGTGTAAGCATTTTCCTTTTTGGGAGAACCAGTGTTAAATGACTAATACAGGAATATTAATCTGATACATTGGCAGGTATATCCAAGTATGCTGGTTACAAGCGAAAGACCATTGTGTAGGCAAAATAACATGACTGTACATTGTACCAATAATGTCTGAGTGATTACATTTCCAAGTCTCTTTACCTGGGTCAAGGCAATAGTGATTGGTTCCAATTGTTGTACTGGAGCCTGGCGTTAAGGCCCTGCCAGGTGTCAAGTCCCCTGAAGAAGCCCGGACCCCTCTCCCCAAAAGCAAGAACAGAAAGGCCAAATTGGACGTTCGTGGATGTGAGCCAGATACTGTATGCTGTTTACTAGGCATTGTGACATTTGGTTGACTTCTGTCCCACTTCTTTCAGTGCCCTCAGCCAAGAAAACATGGAGTCTCTATTGCTCCCTATTACTAATTTGCCCGTACCCAATCGCCTTTCCGGTCAAGCCAGGATGGTCTTGGGATTGTTTGCAAAGCCGAACAAACCCATTGGGAAAGGTAGCTGTCCAATTAGTGACCTGGGCAACCCACAATCAATGTTATTCTTTGATCTAATGTAGGCTGAGAGAGGGAGAGAAAGAATTAGAGTATGTATTATGAACGTAAGCAATGAAGCTGAGAGGAAATATTTACAGTATGTGAGTGTACTTCAGTATGTGAGTTCTGTGATGGCTTGTCTCAGCGGAAATTTTGTGAAAGATACTTGCTCTCACAAAACATCATCAATCAATTTAGATGAAATCTTTCAGGTATTGTTTTAAAATAAAAAAATCCTTGTAATTTCAGTTCTGTTTGTTCATGAAATATAATTCATTGTCAATATAAAATTGAATTCATTTTTTAGTTCATCGAAGAATAATTTGATAATTTTGGGAATAATAAATCTGGACAATGCTATAAAGATGGAAAATGTTGAAACTAACAAACTAAATTTGAGAAAAATGATTGTGTTTTGTAATCACGGATGTTTAACTGCTTGAACATTATACCACCATGTTCTTTCTATTTAGCAACTACTTTTTTTTTTACACTCAGGTCCAGAAATATTGGAGCAAGGATAATTTTTTTTGCACGTGGCCTCTGCCCCCCTACCACAGTGAAGATGAAAGGAAACACTGAAGATGTGAGTGAAGTCAGTACTGTCAGCTTTAATGCAAGAGGTTTGACCAAAGTGGGACATTAATCAGTCAGGAAGTACAGCCATTGGCAGACACACAATAATTCAATTTTGGTGGCTCATAAATTATGGAACAAACTAACATCAGCATGAACAGAAGGAATGTCTTCAATGTCTTAGTTGGAAATCCTTTGCAGACAATGACTGCCTGAAATCTGGGTCCCCTGGACATGACCAGATGCTGAGTTTCCTCCCTTGAGATGCTTTGCCAGGCTTTACTGCAGTTGCCTTCATCTGCTGCTTCCTCATGGGCCTTTCTGCCTTCAGTCCTGTCTTCAGTGAGTGAAAATCATACTTTATTGTAGCCCCCCCAAAAAAACTATTGTCTGTGGGCCCAATTAGGCATGTGCATATCATTAATGTGGCCCAAGGTGAGTACCCAGACTCACCATGGACTGCCACTCAAACCCCCACCACATGATGTTAGCAGTGGCGGCGGCGATCGTGCTTTGTCCTGGCTGCTCCAAGCAGCCTCTGTCTCGGTCCCATCCACTCTGCAGTCTTTGCCAAAGCTGATTGCCGCTTTGGGAAAATTTTTGGAGCCTCCTCTGTTTCAAAATCCACAGCGCTAGAAGAGCCCCCTAGTGCACCCTGGATGATGTGACCACAGCACACCAGGTTTACCCTTCCAGCGCTGCAGATTTTGAAACAGAGGAGGCTCCAAAAATTTCTCCAACGTGGCGATTGGCTTTGGCCAATGTGTGCGCTGTACAGTTAAGACTCTTCCGGGTTAACCCTTCCTCTGTTTTACTTCTGCTTCCGAGAGCGACAAGGGCAGTACAGGCTGGATGAACAACAGTAAACTCATTCATGTGGATTCACAGGGTGCTTGGGCTTCTGGGAATTGAAGTCTAATAACCTCTGGACTGCCAAGGTTCACCATCACGGCCCTATATACTTCAGAATTCATCTTGCTGCTTCCATCAGCAGTCACGTCATCAATAAACACCAGGGACCCAGTTCCATTGGCAGCCATACATGTCCATGCCATAACACTGCCTCCACCATGTTTGACAGATGATATGGTATGTTTCTGATCATGAACTGTTCCTTTATTTATCCATACTTTTCTCTTCCCATCAGTCTGGTACAAGTTAATCTTGGTTTCATTGGTCCACAGAATCTCATTCCAGAACTGGGCTGGCTCTTTTAGGTGTTCGTTGGCAAAATCCAATTTGGCCTTTCTGTTCTTGAGTGTTACCATTGGTTTACACCTTGTTGTGTAGCCTCTGTATTTACATTCATAAAGCTGTCTCTTGATTGTAGAGGTGAACAATGACACACCTACTGTGCCTCCTCAAGAATGTTCTTGACCTGGTGAAATATTGTGAAGGGGGTCCTCTTCATCATGCACAGGATTCTGTGGTCATCCACATTTGTTGTCGTCTGTTGTCATCCAAATCTTTTGCTGTTGTTGAGCTTGCCCATTACTTCCTTCTTTTGAGCTGTTGTAGTTGCCACTCCCAGTGTTTTTGCTATCTCTCTGATGGGTTTCTTTTCCCCTCTCAACCTAATTATGGCCTCCTTCACTCATGTGGGAAGTTCTTTGTACCTCATGTAAAGAGCTTCTAGTAAATAGTTACCACATGCAAGCGTAACACACAGAACCACCACAGAAGACAACAAACCTGGCCTTTTATCTGCTTGATTGGTCATTGGGAAACTAGAAAACAGACCACACCTGGGCATGCAACTGTCAGCCATTTGTTTCATTACTTATGAGCCACCAAAAATGGGGTGTGTGTCTGCCAATATTAAAGTTGACAGTCTTGACATCTTGAGTGTTTCCTTCCATCTCCACTGTGGTGGGGTGCAGAGGCTACGTGCCAAAAAAGTTATCTTTGTTCAAATATTTTTGAACCTGACTGTACCCACTCTTCCTCCCTCCTCTTAGTTCTCCCCCCCCCTACTCTTATAATTTACAATACATTAAGCATCTGTTACATCAAAAGCTCCCTGAAAGCCATCCATTGTTTATGCTATTTAATATTAGGAAATATGTTTTTGTGCTATAAAATGCAATAAAAAAGTCAACAGTACACTGCTGTATGCCAGTTATTTTTCCTCAGGGTCTCTAACATGCCGTTTGATTTTGACTGAAATAATGACAAACAGTTTGAAACTCTGATTTTTTTTTAGCTTATCTCTCTAGACTTCTACAGACAGAGACCAAAACAGAAGTTATGATTGCAGACCAGTATACAGAATTGGATCTGCTGTTGATTCCCTAAAAATACTTACAGTGTTTTTCCCATGTGGGATAAAGGGGAAGGGGCTTGGTAGAGTGAGGAGGATATTTTAATGTAAGTGATAGAGCCTTTATATCCTGCAAGTTTGGATGGTCATGGAAGCAGCTGTGACTGTGGTGAAGACTGGTTGTGTGCCTGGTCATAAGCCACTTGCATCTCTAATGAGGTCAAGACCTCTAAGAAATGTAATCAGTCAGTCAATCAACCAATCAATCAATTGTGACAACAACCCTGTGTGGTGATTAGTCTGGGACAGTGTTGGAAAATTTGATAGCTGATTGGAGATTTGAACCCATGCTTTCTGTTTGTTTCCAACATTTTGACTGCCACACTCCATGGAATTAGAACATCTCACAAACTGAGGATCCTAAGTGTTCTCAAACAAAAATATGAAGGTTCTTCTTGGATAAGTACCATATTTATTTCTGAGAAGGAGGAACTTATTGCCTGCATATCTTTGACATTGGGAAACATCCCATCCAGAATTTTTGAACCATACCTTCCAGAATCCCACAGTCAGTATAGCCAGCTACTACTTAATGCTGGAATCCAGCACTGAAATTTTGGTAATTGTCAAAGAAACTATAAAAATGATATTGTGAAGGACTGAAATATTAACATAATTATCCATATTTAATGTCTTACAAATAGGATCCCTTTGAAGCATCTTGCCAGAATATCATTTTAAAACAAAATAAAACTGGAAACCTAATACATATTTTGTTTTTTAAAACTTTTTTTTTGGTTTTCAGACCAAACCCAAACAGCTGTAGTTTCCTTCACTTCTGTGATAACACTTAATAAATCAGAAGATAGTGTTATTAATGTTGACCACACACTGTTGTTTGTATTGTCAGTTTTGTTAACTGCCACAAGGAATTAGAGATACTCTTTATTATTTTGCCTAGCATTTTCTGTTATAGGGGAATAGTTTTTAAACGTTCATCCATAAGTTCTTGTTTCCTATATTTGGCCTCAGCTTTGGAAGCTTTGGAAGAAGTATGATAAATGTAAGTAATATACTTTTATGATTGTCTAATAATGGGAGAATACAGAGGAAAAATCCTCATGGGAGACAGAAGTTTTCCTTAACTTCAGAAATGGTTTTCCATGTTAAACTGTTTTGCAACTGAGTCGGTTAGCAGTCCTACAAACAAAGAATTTTGCAACGTCATTAAGATTAACACATTTTATTTGACATGAGCTTTTGTGGAAATGTCTGATTTTTTCAGATGCATGGACCTTAGTATACAAGCTGCAGGATTATGTGTGCATTCTTGATAGTTATTGGAGTGGGACAGAATGAAATGAGATATCAAAAAGAGGCAGCTTTATTTAACACAGTTCATATACTTTAAAAGGGTCAGTTAGCAAAAAATTGTTTGCTAGCTGGAAGAACCTATTTCTATGTTCTTTCGTTTTGCTGTATATGTCCCTCTTTGCCATTCCTGTGATGTGTATATCTATGTCTAAACAAATCCTGCTGATGATCTCCATTCCGCAAGGGTTAATGTTTAATATTAAAGGATTGAGAAAGAGTGGAGACCAAATGGCCGTTGAGATTATAAAACTGTAGCCAATTGGGAGGGTTAAGAAACAGCCACCCATATTTCTTGTGTCCTGGAGCAGGGGTCCCCAATCACCAGGTCACGGACTGGCATCTGGCTGTGGGCTACCATGAACTGGGTCACAGGGATGGGTGGTGTGGGGATTCAGGTAATGAAGCCTTCTGCCCTCAATATGCTCCACCAGGTCTGCCCTGCGAATGGAGTGAGAGCCCGGGCTTCAGATACAGCAGATAGGCAGGTGACTAGGCCCCAGACTCTGTGTGTAGTGAAGGTCCTTTTGTGTGTATGCTACTCTGTTTTCCCTCATTTTTCTGTCCTGGTTTTAATCAATAAAGTTTTTCTATTAAAAAGCCAATTTTGAAGCTGCCATGCTCATTGGGTGTTCTGGAGCTCTAAGCCCAGTTCCTAAATGTCTGGGTGAGACAGAGAGTGGCAGTCACCTAAGGTGGCTACAGAAATGGAAGGGCAGGAGCATATGAGACCTACCTGGAGAGTCCTTCCTCTTTGGAGAACATGCTCCTGTCAAGGAGTGGAAAGGAGCGGGAGAGATGGAGCGGCTGCCCACTGGTTGGAGTCCGATGTCAGCCTGGGAGGAACCTTGAGTTCCTGGAAGTGGTGCTGCCACAAAACAGATTGGGTCTTCCTCCTTACACCCTGGGTTCATCTCTTCCCAGTGGAGTATTAGCAAGCTGTAGTATGCATTGTGTTTTTGCCATAACAGTAAATCCCCTACTTACAAAAAAAGTCAATTCCGTAGGCTTTTGCTTGAATCGATTTTTTTTGTAACTCGAAACAAACTCATAGGAAAAATTATTTTTTACATAACTTGAAGCAAACCCATAGGAAAAATGAAATTTTATGTAAATCGAAGCAAACCCATAGGGAAATGAATTTTTACATAACTCAAAGCAAACCCATAGGAAAAAGAATTTTTACATAACTCGAAGCAGACCCATAGGAAATCATGTAAAACAGGACATGGTTTTAGCATAAAATCATTATGTAAGTTGAATTTTATGTAACTTGAGACATTTGTAACTCGAGGTTTTACTGTATCACTCAAAATCCTGCAGAATGAATGTCAACAATGTAACTTCCACTTGTAAACAGCTCTACGGTAAGAAATCAGTGTAGGCATTTAGGCATTTCCCATCATGCATGTCATATGACAGATGTGGCATGGGAAATGCTTACTTTGACTTTTTGTGAAATTTATGCTGCAGGCATTATGCTAGCAGAAATATACAACAGGATTTTGGCCACTAGGAATGTAATGTGACAATTTTCTCAAGCTTTTGAAAGAGCTCAAACATTGGCAACAACTCAGTAATTGTGGAATCTTGAAAAATATTGGGGTGGTTTCTGCTTTTTTATTTATAGGTTCTTGTCATCTTTCTGAACCAGTCCTTTTTGGCTTGTTTTGTGGGTTTGTGTGTATTTATTGTTTCTCAAAGGGAAAGGTCACTGAAAGAACAAGGAATTCACTGAATATTCTTTTCATCCTTTACGTACAGCATTAATCTCATGAAAAGGACCTGGGCAAATGCATGTCACAGACAAAGATTATTTTGCTTCCTCTGAAATAGTATCTATAGAAACTTGTCACTTGGAACATTTGTTTTCTTCACTGACATACTTTGCAGAGCTTGTAAATACACTATTCAAAAACAATTTGTTTTCCTTTGTGGTCCATGAGCATCCATACTAATGGGGTTTCCTGTCCATGCATGTGCGGTGGTTGGTTCTTCCAAGCTTAGCTTTCGAAGAAAGCACTATCCCTGCATGCCTAGCATTAGGGCCTGCCCCGTTCCCTCAGTTCCATTTCCCCCGCTGTTCATCTGGTCGTGTTTCTTCCAGGCTCCCTCATGCCATAACTATTGGGACATTGTCTTTTAACTTTGATAGTTAAAGTTACTCCTTGTTAGTTTTTAGTATTGTTTAGCTTGTTTTTTGAACTATTCCTTCATTTTCTTAACGATATATAGTCAAGTTTTATTAGTTTCACTTTCACATCGGGCAGCACCTTTACCGCGCTTTTCGCGACGAGCCTTGTCGTGGGATTTTTCTTTTGATCATTGGCATATTATTGTTTATTTATGTTTTTGCCACTTGTGGCTACTGACTGTATGACATAGAAAGTTTAAAACCTTTAAGTACTGTGTTACTTGTGGTTCTAAAATCCCCACAGCTGATGGTCATGATAATTGCGTTTTTTGTTTAGGGGAAGGACATTTAACAAGTGCTTGTGTTCACTGTAAAATGTTTGCTAAGTCAACTTTGAAAAACCGAGCTGCTAAACTTGCTCAGTTTTTGTGGCACAATCCTTTATTACCACCTGAGAAAAAGGCATATGGAGGCCTCAAAGCAACATGCTAAGAAGGCCAAACAGCTTAAACAGTCCAAGGTTAAGCAAATCCCTAAACAGATTACTTCCCCTGTTGTCTCTGCTGCTGCACCCAATGATTCTAATGCTACAGAAGAACATTTGGGTGACTTTTCTACTCCTCAGAGGCCTTTGGCTTCATAGTACCCTATTGATTTGGACTCAGATGCACCCATTCCATGCACCCAGCCATGTCCTGTGGAGTTACCAAATTTGTCAGCAACGAGTTCTCAACATGGTAGTTCACCTAATAATGTTAGGGATAAGATGCCTCTTTCTCCCTCCATTTCTCCCCACTTATGTTGCAGGTTACTCAGCAGCATGATCCCATGCTTGGTCCCCACTCGCACCATAAGCCTTCCAACCAGGCTAATGTGCATCATTGTGGTCAGGAGAACCAAACTTATTCCTTCAGAGTGGTTCAAGGGCATGGAGAGGGTGTTCAATCCCCCCAGAGGAACGAACCACCTCCTCCGACACATGGATGGGACAGGATTCATGTTCCTAAGTCAGCAAGGCATTTGGCTCCAATGCACACTAGTACTTCAGATGTTCATGAGCCTGCTTTGGAAAGCCTGTTCCCATATTGCACAGATGTGGCTTATTTGCATCAGCCCATATCTTGCTATAGAGCTGCATGCTATGCATGCAACGAGGGAGCTCTGGCTCAGCATGTACCTCGCTATGGTGCTTCAGACCATGTGCATGATGCCATTTCTTTCAATCAGCCTGCACCTCACTGCAGGGCTCGCATCCATGACATGGACAATATGCCCCTGGCTCAGCCCATACCTCGCTATGGAGTTCGAGACCATGTCCATGAAGCCAATACTCTGGATCAGCCTGTACAGCGCTCACATCGTTGAGGAGGAGGATATCTCTCTGGGTCAGCCTGTATCTTACTATGGTGCTCGATGCCATGAGCAGCGGCTTCACTTTGACGACCCACCAATGTCCATCGACTCCATTGACTACTGGCACGCATCCTAGGTTGATCGTGCCCCAGCTACTTTCCTGAGTAATAAGCACTCTATGCCTCCTTATACTGCCATGGATCCGGAGCATATCCCTACTCCAGCAGTTGGCTATGATGAGATGAATGTTCATCATTAAACTTTATTGCCTCCTACAAAGCCTGTTAGCTCCAGACAATTGGCTACTATGTGTCGAGCACTCTGCTGTTCTTCACGGACTTGTGACACAGTTGTTGAACCTGGTAAGCAGGTCACAAGACGAATGAGTTCTCGCTCCCCACAGTCGGAGTCGAGCTACGCAGATACTGTTGACTCGCGGCAACAAGGTTATGTTGTCCCTCTTCCACCTGTTCCTGCGAAATGCAGACAAATGCGGAGTCCAGTCCCTCATCACTGGCAGCCTGCGGTTGACCCGGTCTATCCTCTCATCGGATCCTGAAAATGAGGCTGAGCCTTTGCAAGCTCCAATGTCCCAAACTGTGGCCACAGAGCATGCTATGTATTTTGACATGATCAAAAGAATGGCAATTGCCATCAACTTAGAGGTAGCAAAACCTGAGGCTCCTACTATGGATAAATGGGAAAAGGCTATGGGAGATGGCACTGACCATTATCTCCAAATTACGATGATTCCCACTTTGTTTTGCAAGGTCAAAGCTATGTGGGAACATCCCATTAATAACCAGGCGGCCCCGAGAAAGGTTGAGAATAGGTATCAGGTGCAAGAATCTTCCACCCCATTTCTCTCCATCCAGCCACAACTTAATTTGATGGTGGTGGAGACAAACCAGCCAAAGTTTAAGTTCTCAGCTCTTACCACCCTGTTGGAGAAGAAGCAAAAAAAATCTGCAGTGCAAGCTCACAAAGTCTATGCTAGCTCTTCTATGGGCATTAGAATTGGTATGTACCAACAGTATCTATGGGACCACCTGGCCTCTTTGCTGCCTGACACTGTGCAAGTAGAGGCCGGCCCCCAAATTCACCAAGAGGTGAAGCTAGTTGTGAACTACCAAATGCTTACCACTTGCCACAGTGCAGAGATTTTCTCCCACAACTTGGTTGCCATAGTTGCTTTTCAGAGACAGGCTTGGTTGCAAGCTGCTAACCTTGGGGATGATACAAAGAATAAATTGGAACTTATGCCCTTTGATAGGTGGGGCTTGTTCAATAACACGGCTGATGACTCTATTGACGATCTCACAAAGAAACGTCTGACAACCAAACGGGTTTACCATGGACCGAAGTCAGCAACACAGACCTCTCAGCCCCAATTCCATTCTCACAGTCAACCATGGAAATGTCCAATCCAGTAACACCAGCAGAACTATCAACCATACCAGCCTTACAATTCTTTACAAACACAACAACCCCAAACTGGTTGTTCCAATATGCAGAGGAATTCCTGACAGAGACAGAGGCAGCCTTCCTTTCGTCAGGACAAACAGTCCAGCAAGTGATTCTGAAAATTACAGTCCAGGAGCCAGACTATTATGGCTCCATCCTGTCACTCCTCTGGCACCATACTTCCATGAGTAGCACAGGGTTACCATGGACTCATGGGTACTAAAAATTATTTTAGTTGGTTATGCAATAGAATTTGCACAATACCCTTCTCTTGGCTTTGTCAAAGTGACTCAACCAACTCCGGTCCTGGTACAGGAGGTCAACACCCTCATCGCCAAGGATGCGATTAGGGAAATCTCCCCTCTATCACAGTGAAAGAGATTTTATTCCCGCTATTTCACGGTTCCCAAAAAAGATGGAGGCCTTTGTCCTATTATAGACTTAAGGGACCTAAATTCCTTCATTGTGAAGCATTGGACTCAAGGTGAACAAGAAGTCCTGCCTCACCCTGAGTCAGTCCATCCAGTTTATAGGGATGATCCTAGACTCCACAACTGTGCAGGTTTTCCTCCCTGCCAAATGCAAGCAGGACACTTACAAGGCAATGATGGAGGTGATTTCTACCACGAGCCTAACGGCCTTACAAGTCCAAACCCTCTTGGGCTTAATGGCCTCAACCATGATAGTCCTCAGACATGCCAAACTGCCCTCCAGCCCCCTACAGCACTGGCTTCTCTCCGTGTACAACAGACTAGAGGAGCCTCAATCAAAATGGCTCCATCTCCCCCCACAATTAAGATCCCAACTCCAATGATGGCTGGATGACAACAACTTATACCAGGGTCACCCTGTTAACATCCCCACCCACAGGTGCAGCTGACAACAGATGCCAGCAACCAGAGCTGGGGTGCCCACACGGGCTCATTGTGCGCCAATGGGACTTGGTTTCCCCATGAACGCCACTGGCATATCAACAGGTTGGAGCTTCTAGCAATGTTCAAAGCCTTGAAAGCTTTCCAGACCTCTCTATCGGGCAAGGTCATCCAAGTTGTCTCAGACAGTGTAACCACTGTCCACTATATAAACAATCAGGGTGGAACTCACTTGCAATCGCTCCTCACCCTGACCATGAGACTTGGGATTGGTGCATCCCCAAGAGAATTTTTCTTATTGCCATTCACCTGGCAGGCGTTCACAATACTCTGGCAGATGCCTTGAGTCAAATGCACTTCCAGTCCCATGAGTGGGAACTGCATCCTCAGATATTTCTGAGCTTGACTCAGTGCTGGGGGACCCGAGCGATAGACCTTTTCACCACTCATTCAAATGTGAAGCTTCCTCTATTCACATCCAGGACAAGACTTGACAATGACTCCCTAGGTGATACATTGATGTTGGATTGGACTTGAGGCATGATTTATGCCTTCCCTCCGATCCCCTTGCTTCACAGAATAGTATCCCTTCTAGCGTCCCTGAGGGTCGACGCCATACTGATAGCCCCATGGTGGCCCATATAAACCTGGCTCCCCACACTCAAAGACATAACTTGGGAGTATTAGAGACTACCCAGATGCCTCAATCTCCTGCTCTTGGGCTCTCAACAAGTTCGCCATCCAGACCTTGAAGCCCTTTGCTTGACAGCATGGAAAATTCTTCCGCTTTAATGGTAAACATTCCACCAAGTAGGTTTACTCCTTTAAGTGGGTTAAATTTCAGCAATTCGTTCTGTTGACTGGTGAAGCTGCCGTGCCTCCACGTCTCTCTAATCCTTAAAGGATTAGGTAACATCTATCCAGATGTATGCAGACCAAATCCCCAGTGGTCTCTTTCCCTGGTGCTTGATAGACTGACTGACAAACCATTTGAGCCAATGGCCACTACGCCATTGCACTTACTCACTTACAAAACTGCCTTTTTGTTGGCAATAACCTCAGGCAGAAGCGTTAGCAAACTCTCAGCCCTCAGAATTCCTCAAATTCTTTGCTGACAAAGTGGTTCCTCCACCAAGATGTTTCTTTTCTGGCTTTTCATTTACAGCAGCCTATTATTTTGCCTACTTTCTTCCCATCTCCATTGTCGGACTTAAAAAGAAAGCTTCACACATTGGATGTGAAAAGAGCATTGGATTTTTATTTAGACAGGACTAGAAGTTTTATAAAAATCAATGTCTGTTAGTCTGCAGGTCTCCTCTCAATGCCTTTCTAAGTGGGTTGTGGAGACCATCACTCTGGCTTATAACTTGGCACATCGGGATCCTCACATGGCTCCACGTGCCCATTCTACTTGAGCCGTATTGACGTCCATCGCCTTTTCCCAAGGAGTCACCCTTCAGGACATCTGTCAGGCAGCGACGTGGGCTCAGCCTTCCACTTTCATGAGGCATTAACCAGTTGGATATGAGGGAATCCTGGCATGCGAACTTCAGCTGAAAAGTCATGGGTGCAGTTCTCCGATGACGCCCTCCGTCCTGGTAAGTCAGCTTGGAAAACACCCATTAGTATGGATGCTCATGGACCATGAAGGAGAAGGGTATGTTACCTACCATAAACATAGTTCTCCGAGTGGTCCAGTGTGCATTCATATGTCCTGCTCTACCTCTCCTCTTTCATTATAGATACCACCCATTCAGCGGCTATGCAAATGGAACTGAGGGAACGGGGCGGGGTTCCAATGGTAGGCATGCAGGGATAGTGCTTTCTTCGAAAGCTAAGCTTGGAAGAGCCGACCACAACACATGCGCGGATGGGAAACCCCATTAGTATGAATGCTTACAGGACCACTCAGAGAACTATGTTTAACCTACCCTTATGTGAATTGTTAAAAATCTCCAAAGTAATGTGTTAATACTGTTAACGTTGCAGTTTTGCTGAAACTAACATGTTAACATAGCTCATAAAATTTTCTGCTACTTTAAAAATGTAGAATTGGTAAGACAATGGTTATTACTTTCTTAATAATACTTTGAAATTCCCTTTAAAAGTTTCAATAAAATGTTACTTATCACACCTACTCACACTTACAGTCAGTATCTTACTTGTGACAAAGTAACTCCAATACGCTCTCTCTTTTAAATTTATTTATTTATTTATTTTTCACGCTTATATACTGCCCACTCAGGTACAACCCAACTCAGGGTGGTTTACATAGCAGACATTAAATACATAAAAAGACACATGATAAAAACAAAGTTAAAAGTTTTTTAAAAAACCCCACCCCTAAAAGGTGCACAAGTACCGAAGGGACCTTGGGGGAAGGCACACTTCTCTATACCAACCACCCAAGGTACCCCCATCCCCACCCGCAGCCCAAACTTGGCCCGCCAGCCAGGTCTTTAGTTCCTTCCTAAAGGGCAACAACTCCGTCTGGAGACGCAGTTCCATAGGCAGGAGGTTCCAAAGGGCCGGTGCGGACACGGAGAAGGCCCTCCTCCTTGTGCCAGAGAGGCGAGCCCCCCTGGCTGATGGCACAATTTGAGAGCCCCTCCGGTCTGCTCTGGTTGGATGGACAGACATCCTTAGGGCGATGTGGTCTCTAAGATACCCTGGCCCACTACCATGTAGGGCTTTAAAGGTCAAAACCAGCACCTTGAATTGCACCCGGAGACAAACTGGTAACCAGTGCAGCCCCCGAAGGCATGGGCATAACGTCCACACCCCATCACCACCCGGTCCGCGGCATTCTGGACCAGCTGCAGCCTCCGAATGGTCATCAAGGGCAGCCCCAGGTAGAGCACATTACTGTAGTCTAGTCTGGAGGTCACCAGAGCATGAGTGACCATGAGCAAAGAGTCCCGGTCCAGGAGCAGGCGCAACTGGCGAATCACCCGAAGTTGGGCGAAGGCCCTCCTGGCCACAGCTGCTACCTGTTCTTCTAGCAGCAGCCGCGAACCCAGGAGGACCCCCAAGTTGCGCACCAGGTTGGTCTGGGGCAAAACAGCCCCATCCAAAACCAAAGATGGTAGCTCCCGGGATAATGCAGGACCCTCTATCCATAGCCATTCAGTCTTGCTAGGATTCAGCTGTAGCCTATTTGCCCCCATCCAGACCCCAACAGCCTCCAGGCAGCTGGTAAGGTCTTTGACTGCATCACTGGGGTCCCCACGGGCTGAGATGTACAACTGTGTGTCATCCGCGTACTGGTGGTACCGCACCCCGTGGGAACAGATGATCTCACCCAGCAGCTTCATGTAGATTTAAATAGGAGAGGAGAGAGTACCGAACCCTGAGGCACCCCATATTTTAGGGGCCTAGGACTTGACCTCTCACTCTCCAACCACACCGACTGGTTCTGGCCCCTCAGAAATGAGGAAAATCAGGACCACACCGTGCCCTGGATCCCCAATCCTCAGAGCCGTTCCAGAAGGATACCGTGGTCAACGGTATCGAAGGCCGCTGAGAGGTCAAGAAGAGCAAGGACGGACGGATGACCGCCATCCCGCTCTCACCAGAGATCATCCATCAGCGTGACCAATGCAGTCTCAGTACCATATCCAGGTCTGAATCCTGAGTAGAATGGGTCCAGATATTCTGCTTCATCCAGTACCCCCTGCAGCTGACGTGCTACTGCCTTCTCCAGGACCTTCCCCAAAAAAGGAAGGTTGGAGACAGGTCTATAGTTGGTTAGGATTGCTGGATCGAGAGATGGCTTCTTCAGGAGGGGGCGCACCAGAGCATGTTTCAGCAGTGCAGGAAACATCCCCTCTCGAAAAGACGCATTAATTATAGCCCCGATCCAGCCACCTGTCACCGTCTTAGAGGCTTTTACTAGCCAGGCGGGACAGGGATCCAATGGACAATTAGTGGCGCGGACCGCCGCAAGGAGCCTGTCCACTTCATCCAGGGCAACTGGATCCAGGGCAACACCACAAGACTGCGCACTGGCTCCCCCTGGACCCACCCCGTCCACACCAAGTTTGAACCCCGAGCGAATCCGATCGATTTTCTCCACCAGATGGTCAGCAAAGTCCTCAGCCAATCCCTGCCAACCAGGCACAGGCCCCGCCCTACCCAGGAGGGACCTGGTCACCCGAAACAGGGTGGCTCGGCGATTATCAGCGGAGGCAATAAGGGTAGTGAAGTATTGCCTCTTCACCACCCCCATTGCCACTAGGTAGGCCCTAATAGCAGCTCTAGCTAGTGTCCAATTGGACTCGCTCTGGGTCTTCACCCAGTGGCGCTCAAGGTGTCTCTTTGTCCGTTTGAGCTCCCGTAGTTCTTCAGTGAACCACGGGGATGACCTAGCTCCATGGGCTCTGAGAGGCCATAGTGGAGCAATTACATCCAAGGCAGATGTCATCAACCCGTACCACAGGTCAACAAGTGCCAACAAGTCGCCGATCCAGAGGAAATTCCCCCAGTTCCCCCTGGAATCCATCCGGATCCATCAGTTGCCGGGGGCGGGCCACTTTAATCGACCCTGCCTCCTTACGATGAAGTGTCGCCCCCAGAAAGTCTAGAGCCACCAGATAGTGATCTGACCATGGCACGGGTGTTATGTCTAGCTTCTGTAAACTCAGATCACTCTGCCACAGCCCCGACAAAAAGACTAAATCTGGCGTGTGGCCACTGCCCCTGGTTGGGCCCTGAATTACCTGAGCCAGGTCCATAGCTGCCATGGAAGCCATTAACTCCTGTGCCACCTCAGAACCAGACCCCAGCGAAGGCAAATTGAAGTCCCCCAAAACCATCAGTCTAGGGAACTCCAAAGCCAACGCTGAGATGGCTTCAAGGAGCCCAGGCAGGGAGTCCCTTAGCCTGCAAGGGGGCAGGTACAGGAGTAGGACCCCCAACTGATCCTTAGGGCCCAACCGCAGGAGCAGGGCCTCACAACCCGAAATTTGTGGAGCGGTGGCCCTGGCGACTCCCAATGACTCCCTGGCTATAATGGCAAGACCACCGCCCTTACCCACATCCTTAGGCTGGTGCCAAACACCGAACCCAGCCGGACACATCTCTGATAGAGGCACCCCATCCTCAGGTCTCAGCCATGTCTCAGTGATGCATGGCAGGTCGGCCCACTCCCCCAAAATAGAGTCTTGTATTAGGGGAGCCTTATTACCGACCGACCTGGCATTCATCAGCAGCAGCCTAAGGGCGGGGTCACCCTGGATCAGCTGCTCAGGACCTAGAGGTGAAACCAGGGGGCCAGAATGTGGGACAGATACTAAGCATCGGTCCCACGTTCCCCGAGTGTGGCCCGCCCCACGGTTCCCACTATAACGCCCCATGCCCATCACAACCTCTAAATGAGCCCCTGGAACCTCCACCATTAACCCAGACGGAGTGTCGCCCTCTCTTCCCGGCTGGCAAGGCCATCTCTCCCTCCCTCCCTCCCTAACCCACTTAAAACATACCCTCTCACTCACTCCACCCCCGCCAACAGAACTCCAATGACGGGAGTCTCCTCCTCCCGGCCCTGGTCGAAGTGTTGTAAGGTCGCGGGTGTGATGGGGAGGGGGGTGCCGCCCCTGAGGCCGCCAAGCAACCCCAGGTGCGGCCATCGTTCTCCCCACCCCGGTCCACGTGGCACGAGGCGTGATGCTGCAGGGATGGCGAGGGGTGCCACTTTTGAGGCCGCAAGCAACCCCAGGTACAATCAACGCTCTCCTCCGCACCCCAGTCCTGGCAGCGCAAGTCTCGTAGCTGCAGAGATGGCGGGGGGTGCCATCTTTGGGGCCGCAAGTGACCCCAGGTGCAGCCGATGTTCTCCTCCCCGGTCCTGGCAGTGCAAGGCCCTCATTGTAGCTGCTGCACCGGACCCGCACAGCCGGGAAAAATATCCCATCTCCGAAACCAGCCATGGGACAGAAAACAAAGTCCAATGTTCTCAACTGCCTCCACCCCCGAAGATGAGAACGGCTAACCGGCGGTGGAGGCGGCCTTGGAGCCCAACCAGGAGTCCAGAAGCCACCCTGCCTCAGGTGTTCTCGCCAGTCTCCCTCCCGAAGGCGGTGTTCTCGGCAGGCCAGGGGCAGGCTGCTTTTACCTTCTTCCAGGCTGGGAGAGGCAGCCCTGGATCAGCTATGGCCTTGGTGTTCCCTGCAGGCTGGGGCTGGCCTCTTTTACCTTCCCTCAGGCTGGGAGAGGCAGCCCTGGATGAGCTGTGGCCTTGGTGTTCTCAGCAGGCCAGGGGCTGGTCATTTTTACCTTCCCTCAGGCTGGGAGAAGCAGCCCAGGATAAGCTATGGCCTTGGTGTTCCCTGCAGGCTGGGGCTGGCCGCTTTTACCTTCTCTCAGGCTGGAAGAGGCAGCCCTGGATGAGCTGTGGCCTTGGTGTTCTCGGCAGGCCAGGGGCTGGTCGCTTTTACCTTCCCTCAGGCTGGGAGAAGCAGCCCAGGATGAAATAAATGCACTTACTATTAACTATTTGACTTCCCTAACAAAACAGTTACTGTATGTAAACTCCTAGCATTTTTCTGTTTTCAAGCACACCATAAAATATCAGTGCAAAGTCTACAATAGGTACTCCTTATTATTTTTCACCGGTATAACCATGATCAAAATTAGAAACTGTGTTATGCTCACCATTTTAAAGCAAACTCAAGATGATCTTTTTAAATTCTTATTTTTAGTTTCATACACACATTCTTTCCATTCTAATTTTAAACAAGGGTCTATTTTCAGTGTTCAGTTTGCTTACTCAATTCCATTAAGCCCTCGGGCATCTCAACCTTGAGATTATCAAGCATGGACTACTGAAAAGTAGAGCATGAGAAATCCACCTGAAGCAGGTGTGTCCTAGATTTGAGACTCCTCTGTGTGTGTTCTTCAGACTACTGTTTACACAACTGTTTTTTTATTCATTTAATCTCCTCTTTTGAAACAGGAACAAATACCAGTATTGAAATTACTTCCAAATAATCTTAAATTTCTGATCAACATTTAGGGTTGTATTGGTTTAACAACATTATAAATTACTTTTTCCATTCTTTTCCAGCAACACTATATTAAATTCTAAGAAGGGATATTTTCCTACTGGTCATCATGTAATTATTAATCTCTGTTCAAGCAAACCAAACTAAATGACCCATACTTCATGACCATAAGTAGGCCTGGATCAACTATTCTACAATGTAAACTATAAGAATCCCTACTGTAATATAATTACCTATCCTTTAGTTTGTATGTTAAAAAGTGCCATATTCTATTAAGTGGCACAATATAAATAAATTTTAACCTACATCATTAGGTTAAAGATAGCAACAATTTGTTGGACAATGAGAATAAGCAACACAGTCAAAACTAATAATACAAAGCACAACAGGAAATCTACAAGCCTTCATTACCTAGGCAGCTTCAAACAGAAAGAGAAGTTCCTATATAGCTCTTCCCCCAGGGCTCATCAGGGCCTTAGCAGCTGTAGCAGGCTGTGACTCTAATCAGAGTTGTCTTCATAACATCTGGGTACCTGAAGCTGTCTCAGTCCCTTACACATTCTTACTATCTCTAAAAAGGAGGAACCAGTGAATTACAAACTACTCAGCCTGATATCAGTCCATGAGCTTCTTAACCACTGAGCACTGCAGCCAATGTTCCCTTGATTTCTCTAATTTCCTTTAAGAGATCTCTTGTCTTTCCCATTCTGTTGGTTTCCTCTATTACTTCGCACTGTTCATTTAGGAAGACCTCTTTATCTCTCCTTGCTCTTCTTTGGAAATCTGCATTCAGTTGGGCGAATATTTTTCTTTCACCTTTCCCTTTTGCTTTCCTTCTTTCTTCAGCTAATTGTAAACCTCATCAGGCAGTGACTTTGCTTTCCTGCATTTCTTTTTCTTTGGGATGGTTTAAAATGGTGCTTCCTGTACATTGTTATGAACCTCCTCCATCCATAGTTCTTCAGGCACTCTATCAAGTCTGATCCCTTACATCTATTCTTCACCTCCACGGTATATTCTTAAGAAATGAGATGTAGATTTAGTTTTGAAAAGATACTGAAAAGATTCAACAATTTAAGTAAATACTTCAGAAATTACACCAAAAAGCTATATTAGATTAATTTATACACTGTATTTGTTACTTACTCCTTAAGGATTGTTTCCTTGCCATGGTGAGGGGGCTTGTGTGGCTCGATGAGGCTATGGGCTATGCTATGTAGGGCCAACCAAAATGGACAGGCCATAGTGGAGGACAGACTGGCTGTGGGATGGGAAAAATGGGTTTAAAGGATCCTTCTACCCTCCATCCCACTCTCCCCGGCTGGTGGTGGGATGGGAGAGAATGGGCTTAAAAGATCCTTCTCCCCCCATCTCACTCATCTTGGCTCCTGGTGGCCACTGGTGGTGGGATGGTGGGGAAATGGGTTTCAGACGAGCCCTTATCCCCCCTCCCCAGCTCCTGGAGTTAATTTTGGAAATTCATGAAAAAATGTAGAAAATTATTTTTTCTCTTAAGATGTGTATAAAAAATGGGGTGCATCTTATACGCCAATGTGTCTTATATGCCGGCGAATATGGTACTTGAAAACTAAAGAAATAGTACATTGTGGCAATAGGAATAGCAATAACACCAGGGAGTCCCAAACTTTTCATACCACAGATCAGTCACGTGGTTCCTCCCAACATAAAAGCATGCATTTACGAAAGCCACAGGTGCATTTACTGCAGCGTTTACTGCAGACATGGGCACAATTACTCATGTGCAGGCATGTTTTACAGCTGTCATAAATGTACCCACTTCTGCTTCCAGTAGCGGCAAGAGTGGCAGTGGGCCACATTAAATGGGGCTGCTGGCTTTGGCCGCCCCTGAATTACATGAATATTTCACCCCATAGCACTTAGTGCACTCTAGGGGAGGTAAACAAAGTAATAATAAGAAAAAGCATGTATATATGATAAATCTCACCCTATTTCCCAAGGTACAAAAGCATCAAAGTGGACAGAATCTAGCTCAGCAAGGTTGAAAATAGTTGAATCTTGATTTGGAGATGGGACCTAACTCCAGTGAAACTTTAACCAAGCATGGTAATTGCTTTTAGGTGTGTAGCAGTGTATGTCAAAAAACAGGTACTTATTGAAATTTTGGCAATTGCTTTTAAGGAACTAAAATAAAATAAGCAATTTAAACTTAGATGTGTGTCTTAAAAGAGTGTTTTATCAGTATCAGAAAAGGATGTAAGAAATTGGGATAACTAGAGAATTAGATTCCAATTTGCTAACAGGGACAAGATTAATTATTGCTAGGAACTGGAAAACAGCTTAAAATATTCTGTTAAGTGATTGATGTAGGAAAGTATGGGATATAGCAATTAATAATAAACTCACATGTAATAAACGTCAAGAGAGAGGTTATGAACAAACATGTATTTATAGACATATGGGAGAATTTATCAATTTTATATTAATAAAGGAAAGAAGGGGCAAAACACCAATACAAGAGTCCAGACAATTCTGGAAGGAAAATGGGTCTCCACAAAGGTAAATGGTATAGAATAGATGGTCCCAAATGGAGGACTCTCTATGCAGATTTTCTTAAACTAGATGTTTAAATTATTATTAGACATCTTATGTGCTTTGTTTTATATTTGTCTTTTTAATTATTATTTTAAAATAAAAATTTAAAAAATAACTGATGTGGTACTTCAACAATAATTTGTATAAAGAGAAAAATGATTTCCCCACTTCTTCTGTTGAGCAGGGAAAGTGATTGATTTGCTAGTACAATGTACTGAAGTGGCTTTGCTAATTAAGCCACTTTGCAATATTGTTGTTGTTGTTGTTCAGTCGCATAGTCGATTCTGACCCTTTGCGACCCTATGGACCATTTTCCTCCAGGTGCCTCTGTCCTCCACCATCCTCCTTAGCCCTCCCAGTACTGTGCCCATTGTGTCCACAACACCATCTAGCCATCTCATCTTTGGCCTCCCCCTTCTTCTTTTGCCCCCCACCTTTCCCAGCATCAAGGCCTTCTCAAGTGAATCCTCCCTTCTCATTTGATGTCCAAAGTACTTCATCTTCATCTTTACTATTTGACCTTCTAATGAGCAGTCAGGGTTGATTTCTTCTAAGATTGACCTATTTGTTCTTCTTTCTGTCCTGGGCACTCTCAAAACTCTCCTCCAACACCACATTTCAAAGGTGGCATATTGAATGGTCAGGCTTGATTAAATTGTTCTAATCAAGCCTAACCATTCCAAACTAGCCCGGGCTAGCTTGCTTCCTGCTGCTAGCGTAGCTGCACCCTTTGTTAACTCTGAGACTCTTTAAGACAATGACTTATAGAAAGCAATGAAGATAGAAGTGTCTTTAGTAACTGAAATATTTTAATATGCATTGTTTCTAAGGAAATTAAATAAATGCTTTCACTTTTGCACATTTATTTGACAAAGATAAACTTAATGATAGTTTATTATTTTAGCTAACAGAAATTATTAGAACAGAACAGATGTCAGAAACATGTTAAAAGTACATTTCATTCTGTTTTTAGATCTATTAGCTGTGCCTAAGCATCCGTATGCTGCTATGGAGAACTGGGGACTAAGTGTATTTGTGGAGCAGAGGATACTACTGGACCCAAGCATTTCTTCCATATCATACTTACTTGATGTCACCATGGTCATTGTACATGAGCTATGCCATCAGGTAGGAGAAAAATATATCACTTGTGAGCATGCAACATAAAGTAATAAAAAGGGGGAGAGAAAGTGAAAAATAAACATTTCCCATGCTGAACATTTTATCAGGGAAATAATTAGAGTAGCTCATTTCCAGTTTATATCTCATTAATTGGGGAGACTACTACAGTGAACAGGTAGAAAATATTCAAGATGAGCAAACTTTCCAGTGTTAATCAGAAGCATTATTACTGCTTCCATTGCATCATTTCCATGAAGCAGTTATCAAATCAATATAAAAGTTCCTTTCTTTTTGATTGATAACAAACTTTTGGTGCTGTATAGTTCAGTACGGAGAGGTCTCTAGAAATAATTTGTTATAGCACTAGAAAGATTCTGAATCTGAGTTTCATGTTCTTGTAAAAATTGACATTAGCTGAAATAAATTTATTAGCCTCTCTTGTCTCTATACATAACCTTTGCAAGCAATTATTTTGTTTATATTTTATCCATGATCCTTAATTCATAAGGGATGAATATAATGGACCACATTACTGTAAGCACTTTACATTTATTTAACATTTTCCCCTTTTGTCTTCTTACTATGATAGAAACATGTTAAGTTTCTAGTAATCTGGGCATAATGTAAATGTCATTGAATGAAGATTTCCTTTTTTTATTAAACAAATCCATGGAAAAGAACATGTGGAGAATCAGCAAATCTGATTATGAAGTAGGCAAAACTAAGAATATTAAATCATATTAATTTCTTGGTAGAGAGATTTCAGGATGTGCTTAACTTTTCCCTTGAAATACAAAGTAATTAAATGCTTAGTTTTGTCTGAGTTATCTCTTATGCTAGGAGTTCTCAACCTTTTTAAACCTGGGGCTGGGTCATGCTCCCTCAGACAGCTTTGGGGGTGGTGGCCAGCCATTTTGCCCTTCCTCCACCACAAGGCACTTCCTGGCATGGTGGAGGTGGTGGTGCACTTCCTGGCATGGTGGGCACATGAAATGGTGCCATGGGCCGCCGGTTGAGAATCCCCGTCTTAATCTTTCAAGCTGCATGTACTTTGCTCCAGACTGACTATGCATAACATAAATGTGTTTGTTTTACATGCATAGATGTTTGAAACAATAAGATCATTCATCTACCTTATCATATCATTTTATTACTATAGAATTGTTTCTTGGACTCAGTCTATATTATTGACAACCACAGTAAACCCACTGAATTGGTAGGATTTACATATTAAAATATTTTTATTTAGAACCCTAAATAAAGGCTCTAAATAAATGTAGAACCCTAAATGTAGAACCCTAAATAAAAAACCTCAGTGGCTGAAAGTTCACTTCTAGTTTTTTTTAAAATAACAACAATTCTATTTTTTTGGGGGGGAAATGTGTTTTTGCTAAAATAATAGATATTCTTCATGCTTTGTTTTACAAAAGAATTATAACCTGTTAAAGCATAGTACAGTGGTACCTCAGTTTACGAATGCCTTGGTTAATGTAATTTTTGGTTTACAAATGAAAAACCATTGAAAATAATGTGTTGGCTTATGATTTTTTTTGCAAGACAAAGCAATATGAAGCAAGTTTCCCCAGGATGCATTGCATCTGGGAGATTTATAGTGCCATGTTTCAGTTCACAAATTTTTCGCAATGCAAAACGTCCTGGAGAACAGATTAAATTCATAAACCAAGGTACCACTGTATTATCTTTTTTGAGGAAAAAAGTAAGAGACATATTTTTGATTTTTTAAAAATGGATTTTTTTAGAGTCACAATAAAGTCTTAGGAGGCCATGTAAATATTTCAATTAAAATATAGAAGCCCCTTTTTCCATGTAGCTTTTCATATTTACCCTAATTGTGCTGGCAGAGTTTACCAAATTTGAACCAGAATAAAAACTTCAGTGGATCCTGATGTTCACTATGAAGCTCTTGTATATATGTTAAACATATTTCTGTAAATCATTTGCTGTAAAATGTTTAAAGGATAAGGAAAGTAGTTCATAAGTGATCCTGTTCAGTCTTTGTCTTAGATACTTATTTGTTCATAGCAAAGGCATGCTCTAAGGCAGGGCTGCTCAAACTATAGCCGGTGTGCTGCCAATGCCAGAAGTGCTCCAACATCACCTGAAGTGCCAAAACTGGTACATTTTTGCACCGAAATGTGGTGAAAATGCACTGGGTGGGGGGAGATAGCAAAAAAATGATCCCCCAATGCTCCCTTCTCCAAGGGAAGTGTTGGAGGAGAGAAAAACAACCGGAAACATGGCACGATTTCATGCACTGCCCCTGCCGCCACTGCTGCTAGGAGGAACACCATGACTGGCCTGCACAGCTGACTGAGGGGGCATGGTCAGGCCCCTAGCAGGAAAAGTTTGGGCACCCCTGTTCTAAGGGAATGGTTGAACTTAGCAATTGAACTATATATCAATTGAACTGAGAATGAACAGTATCTTTGTGCACCTATAATATGCAATATTTCCAGTTTATAGGCTGTTATGTTTCCCAGGTACAGTCACTCTTCCAAGTAACACGTTTGTTACTTACAACACAGCTATTGCTGATCTGATACCAGATAACTATCCAGCCTCTTTCTAGTTAAGAATAATCAATTATTATAGCATAGAAATAATTCTTTGAATTGAAGGAAATGGATCAGTATAGAAATATCAAAAAACTGCTTATTTAACATTTGCAGTTGAATACAGTGGTGAATCATGCCTTCAATTAAGGCAATGGGTCTCAACCATCGGTACCTAGGTGTTGTTAAACAAGGATTCTTTCCTTCCTTAAATATTAACAATTTTCAGAAATAGTGGGAGCTGTCATTCAGCAACACATGGAGGCTAGAGTTTTGGAGTCATTGATACAGTATCGGAGAGTGTCAAAAGGAGTGTTAAAAGAGATTAACCACATGCCATTTCACATGGAAGTATTGGTATGAATTCATACTTTCACCCTTTGATTGTTTCTTTTAGTGGTTTTGGAGGAGTGTAATCTGGAGAATAGGATGCTTTGTAACATTCATTGATAAAGAGTGACTGAATTGTGACTGAAGCATTCAATCTGCAAATGTATTTTCCATCTTAAGTTATATCTTTTACATTTTAACGGTTACAAATGATTTAGAAGTGCAACATATATTTAGTAGTCATAGGATAACCAAGTGGAAATATTTTCTATATGAATGTGATCCGATTTCCTCACTTTTCATTAACTGTAATATACACACTTCATCTCTTTTACCTAATCTGCTCCAAAGGCCTGGAACAATTTATGAGCATAGTAGTCTCATGTTTAAGAACCTTATGGCATTAGGCTGCTTTTATTTCAGCAGTAGAGCTGCAGCATGTACCTTCAGATTGTATGGCTGACTCTTGAGGTTTTGGGTTCCTTATTCATTGCAATAGCTTAAGCTTCTATGTGGAGTTAAATATTTCATTTTTCTACCATCAAACAGGCCATGACAAGGTCTCCAGGTGACTGTGTACCTCACAAGCCATCTTTGGAGAGCAAAGAAACTGCAGTATATTTTGAGAGGCACAGTCAGCTCAAAAGGAACTGCCTGTTCTTTAGAAAAACACTTGTCCTCACTATGGTGTAATTGTGGCAAGATATGTTCAAAAGCTTTTCCACTAATGAATTAGAGGCATTTTGGGTTAGGAGACTGTGTAGGGCAGGGATTCTCAACCTGCGGCCCACAGCGCCATTTCATGTGGCCCCCCACCACCTCCACCACACCTGGAAGTGCCATGTGGTGAAGGAAAGGCAAAATGGCCATCCAGCTCCCGAAGCTGTCTGAGGGAGTGTGACCCAGCCCCCGGCTTAAAAAGGTTGAGAACTGCTGTAGGGCAAAATAAAAATTGTGTTTACAGTACTAAACAATTGAAATGGAATGCCTTCTATCAATGCTGGAATAAATGCTAGGGCAGTCGTTAGCATAGTCACCATTTTAAACATTGTTTCCTACTTAACAAGTTAGGTGGTAGGCTAATTGGTAATTTTTCTTTCTCTATATTTCCAAGCTTTTGCTTCTTTTTTTCTTTTTTTTGCTACTTTCTTTATGCTGCTACCATTATTTTTCTTCTGATGTTTCAAAGTTTTCCACTTCCTCCATGAAACACCTTACACATTTGTCTGGATGGCAGAGATGACAGCCCCAAATATTTTCAAGGTAGTAGGGCAGGAAGGCAGGTAATGGAAGAATGTCTTTAAAATACTGAGAAAACATCTGCTTCAACACTTGTACAACCCATTGTATAACCTTTGCATAGAAAGAGAATGTAATTATGTTTCATTTTAAAAAAATAAAAACACGGTTTAATGAAATTTCTCTTTCAGTGGTTTGGTGACCTTGTGACTCCAGTGTGGTGGGAAGATGTGTGGTTAAAAGAAGGCTTTGCTCACTATTTTGAATTTATTGGAACTGACTATCTCTATCCAGGCTGGAATTTGGTAAGCTTGTGATCTTCCTTTATTTTGAAAAATTCATCAAAATATGATTTTATTCTTAGATAGTATAAGAAGAGTTATAGTTTAATGGCAGAACACACATTTGTATGCAGGAGATCTGAAGTTTAGGAGTTCGTACTGCAAACTGAAGGAATTGAGATGGTAAGATCTCTGAGACTCATGGATCGCAGAATAAAAAGTAATTATGTTATTTTCTAACATAAGGCATGTTCCTGGCGTATTATGAGAGAGTGCTGAAAAATACCATAGTGCCCCAGACAGTGCCCCAGAAGTACAAACTTCAATTTAGTGCAACAGCAAAATAACTATGCCTATAGTAAAGCACAGTTGAAATAACTCATTCCTTTATGTTCATGAACATTTCTGATAAAGAATTGTAAAATCATTGATTTAAATCAAATGTAAATTTGGCAAAAGCATCATTTCCTTCATCCCTGTTAGCCTTTTCAGTCTTTTGTGGCACTAAAAACCTGTTCCAGAGGAATTCCTATACTTCCACAAAAGGTATTTTGAATTACTGGGGGATCGCTTTAGTAATGGCAGGGTTTTCCCCCTCCCTTTACTGGGGTTTACGGGAAGAAGTATGTACTTAAGTACAGTACATCCTTGAAAAATGAGTTTTAATGGAAACTGTGAAACCTTTGTAAATCTAGATTAGGGATCCCCAAACTATGGCCCATGGGCTGGATCTGGCTCACAGCATCAAATAATCCAGCCCATGCCCTCGCTCTGGCCAATGCTTCCGCCGCCTTCTCCTCCTCAATCCTCATCCTTAACATGTCTCTGCGAGCACTCCAGAGCAAGGCAGATATTGTAAGGCCATTATAGACATGCCAAGCCAAATGGAGAGGATAAGGATTGAGACAGTGGCGGCAGCGGCGGCAACAACAACTTCTTCTTGTTAGAAATTATTCTGGGTTGAAAGGATTTTTGCAGAAGAAACTATGCTCAGGGAACACCGAAATGGGACTCCTTTCATGTCCCCAACAGAGACAGGTGCTCAATCTGTCATGTAGTATGCAGGTCTAGAACTTCCGACTTGCCAGCCTTCTGGCTAATAAGGCGAGCTTCTTAACCACTGAGCCACCAAACTGGATTTCTTGTAATTTGCTATATAGGCTGTTTTAGGTTATGTAAAATAAAAACATCAACTGCTATCAAAACAGAATCTGGTTTACAAATATTCTTATGTTTATGTCACCTAAGTGCCCATTGTAATAACAGTTATTATTTGAAATCACCACCAACAACATAAAACACGAATCTTAATTTAGAATTCAGTCTTTCTAATAATAAATAGAGTGTAATTTGGCAAATGCCTGTATTGATGATTTCAGCATAGGGAAATGCCATAGATGAAATTGGTTATAGTCTGGATTTTATCTTTGCTATGCTGTAGTAATTTGTCCTGTTTGTACCCAATTTTTTTAAAAAATTGCCTTAGAATCTATTTTGCAGAGAACATATTTGGAGACTGGTATTAAATTATTTTCACATTCAGTGCTAAGTAAATGATGTTTTCCTCATCTTCAGTTGTGATGCCATTGAGCAATGCTGAGGAAAAAAAAGTCATGCTGGATATACATTCAACAAGGAACCATGAAAAATATATATGTAACATTGACATTAAAATGTAAACAAACCAAAATCCTAGGCTTGAGAAATAACAAAAATGTAGCATGGTGTACATTCTGAAAGCAATGTACAAGCAACAAGGTGTAGTTATAATGTTGGGTACTATGATACAGAAAAGCAGGATCAAATTCCCACATGGCCCGCCAGCCTCATGAGTGAGCATGGATAAATCACTGGCTCCAGACAAACCTACCTCATAGGAATATTAAGATGATTTTTTAAAAATATCATTTATGTCACTTGAAGTTCTTTGAAGAAAGAGATCCAAGGATATAAATGTACATAAAAACACATGACAAATCTTAACATGCTGGATAGCAGGAATTTAGGCAGATAGCTGGTGATAATCCACCAAAAGCTCTCATTTTGTGATTTATCTGCTTTGAGCATAATCTCTGGTGTAGAAAGTGTAGGCTTTCTCTTGACACTATGGCCAAATTATAGATTGTAGCTAAGTCTTCCAATAATTTACAACCTTCAAAGTGTTAAATGGATAAAGTATGCTTATTTTAACAAGACACACATACCACAGAGATTTGAAAAAGTGCTTAAAGTGACCCCCTCCCTCTCTATATATGTACCTCCTCCACTGGAAATAATAGAGAATTGTAGTCTCATTTTCTGGGGAATGGTAGCTATATTTTCTAGGCAGCTCAATCACGCATACTTTTTTTTTACAAAATGTGCAGGCTGCAGGATACAAAAGTTATCTATCATGAAGCATATTATGCAGCAAAGACAATATTGTATAATAGGAATCTGGTGACCTATCATGCTTTCATACATCACAAAGAGCTTTCATACCAGCTATATAGGTATTCAATTTTACTAAGAAATATTATCCACCTGAAAATATATATTATTAGCTAGATGTAGAGTATGTAATGGAGCAGTGATGGCAAACCTTTTAGAGATTGAGTACCCAAACTGCAACCAAAAACCCACTTATTTATTGCAAAGTGCCAACACAGCAACAGGCCAGGGCGGGGGGGCGGGGAGAGGAAACGCTCCCATTGGGCTGCTTGGCCGAGGGGTGGGTTGAACTCTGTGCTATGGGAGGGAGGAAGCGCTCCCTTTGGGATGCTGGACAGAGGGGCAGGGCAAACTCTGTGCTAGGGTGACTGCACGAGTGCCCGCAGAGAGGGCTCCTAGTCCCACTTCTGGCATGCATGCCATAGGTTTGCCACCACTGCAATACAGCATCCAGGTCTACAGATGAAAAGTTATGAATTAATCACTTTAAGAATATATTTTTAATGCATTATTCCTTTATATATGAGCTTTAGGAATACATCTTAATATCAAGGTTTTACCAGATTATGGTATATGACTTGCTAGTTCTATCATTCTTTTCTGTTTCTGTCCCATGAAAACATATATTAATGGCATACTGCTACTCATATAATTTTTAAAAAAAATATCACCCTGTAATAGCCAAGAAAAACACAAGAAAAACACAAGAACCAAATCCAGATGGCATTTTAGGAAGCCCATGTGCTTTTGATATAAAAAGTATGAATATAGAGACATAATGTTAAGATTCACACAACTCATTACTTCCTATCTGTGGCACCTTAGCATGTTGTACAGAGCATTTTCGTTCAGTTGTAGTACAAAGTTTCTTGGGACCTTACTTCTTGTTTAAGGTTTCAGGCATCTTCAACTTGCAGCTTTGTTAATGCATGTTCTTATTTTCCAGATATGACTTTTATCCTTCCCCTCTTAACATCTTAACTAAAATAAATATTCTGTTTGGAGAAGTCTTTCTTTTGTGAATAGTATGGAGGACTATAACTAATTCTATTTGTCCACTTCTATAATTTCCCTTAATAACTTCTTCTTTGGAAATGTGTTGGAGCCAGAAGAGCTTTAACATCTTTGACATTTCTTTTGAGTTGAATCCTTCGGGTACTATTAAGTTTTCCTCTGAAAATATTTTGGAAATAGGAAATTACACCATGATTACCAAAGTGATGCAACTACCTGGATAACTGAACAAAATTGACAGCTGTGAGGGAACTCTTATTTTGTTCTCATAGTCCATTATCTGGAGGCTTACAATTAGCCTTCTTAGTTGAATTTACAGGCATAGGATTGATATTCTAAAGCACCACCCATCATAAGGGAGTTGGGAAATCAGTTTGTTGTACCACCACCACCACCCATACACACACAATGACATTTATCATTTCTTGTTTTTTTGTATGTTTTTATTTATCTCTATTGCCATTTAAGAACATAAGAACAGTCTTGCTGGAACAGGCCACAGCCCATCCAGTCCAGCATTCTGTCTCACACAGTGGCTCACCATTTCCTTCAGGGTATTCCCAAGGAGATGCCTTCACCTGCTTAGGATTCCCTGGAAATGGCATTAAGAGATATCCTGCCTATCTCTCCAACCCGGAGGCTGTCCTTAGGTAACCATAATTATAGCCATTGATACCCTTGTCCTCCATGAACTTGTGTAATCCTTTCTTAAAGCTGTCAAGACTGACAGCTGACACCACTACTTCTGGCATGGAGTTCCATAGACCAGTGATCCTCTGGGTGAAAAAGTACTTTCTCTTATTTGTTTGAGAACTAGTACCCAAAAGTTTCATGGAGAGCCCCCTAGTTCTAGTGTTGTGCGATAGGGAAACAGTTTTTCCTTATCTACTTTGTCCACACCGTGCATGATTTTATGAACTTCAATCAGGTTACCTCTTAGACGCCGTCGTTCAAGAGTGAAGAGGCCAACCATTGCAGCCTTAGATGGTAAGGAAGATGTTCCATTCCCCTAATCATTCTGGTTGCCCTCCTCTGGTGACCAGAACAGTACACGGTATTCCAGATGGGGCCTCACCATAGATTTATAAAGAGGCAAAATGACACTTGCTGACTTATTTTCTATACCCTTCCTAATGATCCCTAGCATTGAGTTTGTTTTTTTCACTGCTGAGGCACACTGGGTTGACACCTTCATTGAGCTGACCACCAGGACACCAAGGTCCCTTTCCGGTTTGTCACAGAGAGTTCAGACCCCATCAGTTTATAAATGTAATTGTTGTTTTTTTTTGCCCCAACGTGCATCACTCTGCACTTACTAGTGTTGAAGCTCATTTGCCACTGTTTTGTCCACACCCCCAGTGTCAAGAGATCCCTCTGGAGATCTTCACAATCTCTCACAGTTTTCTCTATCCTGTATAATTTAGTATTGTCTGCAAATTTGGCTACCTTGCTATTTACTCCTACTTCTAGATCATTTATGAAGTGGTTGAAAAGCAGGGGTCCCAGTACTGAACCTTGGGGGACCCCACTCTTTACTTCCCTCCACTTGGAGAAGTGTCCATTTAATGCTACCCTTTAATTCTTCACATGTCATCTTCTTGATTATACGCTTTTAGTGTATGAGAACCAAGACACAGGAACAGCCGAAGGATTGGCTTAACACATCTTTATTGCATGGTGGTCCGGGGGAACATGTGGTAATGGTGGATGAACAGCTCAATATATACAGTGGCTATACATTTGAATGTGGCTCCACGATAGGGCATTGGCTACCGCCCGCGTGACAACATCCCTGGTCACGCCCTTCTTGTCCAGGTGAGGTAGTGGCGGGAATCTTCCCGCGCTGGAGTTATTGCGTAATTGGAAACATATGAGCTGGATGCTCGCTATTGCCACCTAGTGGTTGCTAGCTCGCGTCCTATTACAGAAGGTTACAGTGTTACAGTTGATGGGTGTTACATTGTTGCAAAGGCATAGTATTAAGAACACAACATCCCTCCCCCCTAGGATGAGACGAAGTCTCTCATCCAATATGGCTTATTGCAGGCGCGTTTTGGGCGTTCTGCTGGCTGGCTTGTCCCGGGGGCGCTACTGCTTCTCTGTCCCCTGGTCTCTTGTCCTGCAACGGGAGAGGGAGGCTCGTTAGTGACTTGCCGCGGTTCTGCGGCTTTTGGGGAAGGGACAAACTCCATTGTGGAAAAACCGGGGGCACTGGGGGCTAATGAAAAACCCCGCTTCTCGCTTGGATGGGTGGGGGACCACTCCGAAACCCCCCCCCGGTTTTGTAACTGAAACTCAAAATCATCTCCTGGGTCATTGGGAACATCCCACAGGCTATCTATGAGGACAGACTCCTTCCCCTCCCCCCTTGGTGGGGACCACTGGCCCCCTTCTCCTCCCCCTTGGGCTGAACAGGTGGGGGAGAACCCTAACGTTGAATCCTTCTGCGCACTGTCCGTGCTTTGGCTGTCCGGAACCTGGCGCCGGAGTTGATCTGCGTGCCGTCTCCAGAGTAGACCCGCACTGGTCTCCACACAATACGACATGGGACCCGTCTGGCCAATGATGACGCCCGGGACCCATGCTGGCCCTGTGCTAGCGTAGTTCCTGCAATGCACCAGGGCACCTACTTCGAAACTCTTGGTGTCCGCTAACCCTATGTTCCTCCCAGTGTCCTCCACCCTCGTTGGGTCTAGCCTGGTCAGAATCGTGGTCAGCTTCCTACGCATTAAGAGCTCCGCGGGTGAATACCCTGAAGCTAGGGGAGTCACCCTGTAGCCCAGCAAGAACTGACACAGTTGCAGGTTAAGGTCCCCGGGGCCCATGCGCCTCAGTGCGTCTTTGGTGGTGCGCACGAGGCGCTCTACCTGGCCGTTTGTTGCCGGGTGGAAAGGGGCAGAGGCGATGTGCCGAATGGCATTGATCTCGGTGAATGCCCTGAACTCGGCGGACGTGAAACAACTAGCGTTATCGCTAATTAGGGTGTCGGGTATACCGAACCTGCTAAAGACCCTACGCAATTGCCGTACTGTCGTTGCCGAAGAGGTGCTCTTGACTGGGATTACCTCCAACCACTTGGAGTAAGCATCCACCACGAGGAGAAACAGTGTCCCTCTAAATGGGCCCACAAAATCGATGTGCACACGGGACCATGGCCCCTTTGCCGCGTCCCACTCCCTGTGCGGCAGACGCGCTTCCTCGGGCCGGGAGCATTGGCAACTCTCGCAAGTGCCCACCATGTGCTCGATGTCGGCATCTAATTGGGGCCACCAGAAGTAGCTCCTGGCCAGAGCCTTGGAGCAGACAATCTCAGGGTGGCTGACGTGCAGCAGTTTGAGCACCCTAGGTCGCAGAGATTCGGGGACTACCACCCGCTGGCCCCACAGAAGGCACCCCCTCTCCATGGACAACTCTAGCCTCTTCCTGAAAAATGGGGCGAACTCTGCCGCCGGGGAGGACGCTGGCCACCCTTTCTGCACCCAGGAGCTGACTAGAGCTAGCGTTTTGTCCTTGCCGGTCGCCTTGGCGATGTCTGCGGGTACAATGGGGGGTGAATCTAAGACCTCTATTAGGAGCACTGGGCGGTCTTGTTCTTCCTCGCCCACGACACTGCTAACGTGGGGAAGGGGAGACCTCGACAGGGCGTCCGCGTGGCTTATTTCCTTCCCTGGCTGGTACACCAACGCGTGCTGGTACGCGTTCAAGAAAATGGCCCACCTTAACATCCTAGGGGACAGGATTTGAGGTGTGGGTTTGTCTGCAGTGAAGATGCCTAGCAGGGGCTTGTGGTCGGTCACTATGGTGAAGGGGCGGCCATAGAGGAAATCGTGGAACTTTTTTGTTCCTGCGATTATTGCTAGCGCTTCCCTGTCTGTTTGGGCGTAGTTTCGCTCTGCCTGGGACAGGGATCTGGAGTAGAATGCTACCGGGGCCTCTCTCCCGTTCTCCAACACGTGGCACAGCACCGCCCCCACCCCCACTGGGGATGCATCACATATCAGAACCACTGGTCTCTTAGGGTCAAAATGGGTGAGAATGGTGTCAGACGCTAGGAGGTGTTTCAGTTCACTGAATGCCCTCTCCTGGCTCTCGCCCCACTTCCACGCCTCGTCCTTCTTGAGTAGCTTGTGAAGTGGCTCTGCTACTGATGCCTTCCGAGGCAGGAAGGAGTGGTAAAAGTTTAAGAGCCCTAGGAACGACTGCAATTCGGGCTTGGAGGTGGGGCGAGGGGCATTCTGAATGGCGGCTACCTTTGATTTGGAGGGTTTGATTCCCGCAGGTGTTACCCGGAAACCCAAGAACTCAACCTCTTTTGCGAAGAAAACGCATTTGTCTTTTCGCAACCTCAACCCCGCCTTTTCAAACACCGCCAGCACTTTGTCCAGCCTTTCAGCCAACTCCACCTCGCTCCCCCCGTTATCAACACATCATCAAAGTATGGCAAGACCCCCTCCAGCCCCTTTAAGAGGCATTCCACGAGTGACTGGAAAATACCCGGCGCCGAGTTCACGCCGAACTGTAGGCATGTCACCTGGAACGCGCCCTTATGAGTGACTATCATTTGCGCAGCAGCTGCAGCTGGGGTCACTGAGAGTTGCTGATAGGCTTGCGCTAGATCAAGTTTTGCGAAACACTTTCCCCCATGTAACCTGGCCAACAGGTGGCTGACTACCGGCACCGGATACGCATTTGGGCGGATCGCCTTATTAATGGTGCACTTATAATCAGCGCATATGCGAACCTTCCCGTTGGCCTTTAGCGCGGTTACAATCGAGTCTCCCACTCCGCGGAATCAACAGGAACAAGAATCCCCTGGCCCACCAGTTTGTCCAGTTCCGCCTCTATCTTGTCCTTTAGTGCGAAAGGCACTCTGCGCGGCTTGAGTCTTATAGGGCGGACCTCCGGGTCCAGGTCGAACGCTACTGGGGGCCCCTTGAATTTTCCGAGTCCTTTCTTGAAAACTTCGGGGTGCGCGTCACACACCTCCTGTATTGGGTCAGTCCCAACGGCATGCACCCCCCCAATGAACAAACCCAGGGGCTTAAACCATTGAGTCCCGAGGAGGCTGCAACTTCCCCCTTTGAGAACAACCAGGGGAAGTTCCGCGGCGTGTTGCTTGTATTGGACTTTGAATTTTCCAACCCCCAACACCGGAATGCTATTTCCCTGTACGTCCCGTAGTGTGGACCTCAACGCTTTGAGCTTAGGGCGCACGTGGGGAGAAATTCCCAAGAACTCCCGCTGGGACATGATTGAGTAGGAGGAACCCGAGTCTATCTCCATCCTAACAGGGGCCCCTTGCACCAGTACCTCAACAAAATAACGGGGGTGTCCCAAGGACACGCTGTACACTGGGGCGTCATCGCTGCTGTCGTCGGAGATGCGGCCCACGCCGTCCTGCTTCCTCACGGGTCGGGCGCCCTCCTTGGTCCTCGGTGAGCGGTCCGACGAACTCTTCCGGTCCTTGCGCCGCTGTCTGCAGACCTTGGCGATGTGCCCCCGGCGTCCGCAGTTGTGGCACTCGGCCTTCCGGAACGGGCACTTGATGCGGTCGTGGGCCGCTCCACAGCCGTCGCAGTGTCGGCCGTCCTTCCGAACCTTCCGGACGTCCTCGTCGTCGCTGCTCTCCGTGGAAGATTTCAGCGTGCGTCTGGCCACATGCACCGAGCCCGCTGCCTTGTCGGGCTGTGGGGGCCTTTCTCGGAGCCCCTTGACTCCGGCCCTCGTGGCTTCCGCGGCCTGTGCCGCCTTCACGACCTCGCGCATCGTCGGGGGTGGCTCCTGGTTCATCAACTTTCGCTGAACCTCTTCATCCCACAGGCCACACAGCAAACGGTCCCTGAGGGCGATTTCCAAATTTTCCCACTTGCATGGGCCGGCGGCCAACCGCAGGGCTGCTGCAAAGGCGGCGATGGACTCACCCGGCGCTTGAACTCTCTTCCAGAATGCGTCTCGTGCCGAGAACATCGAAACCGAGGGCTGGAAATGGTCGCGCATCACCTTTATAAGTTGTTTGGCCGTCAGCTTGCTCACTTTCTTCGGTGATACTAGGTCCACCAATACTCTTTTGGCAGAATTCCCAAGCATCCGAGTGAGGATGGCCCTCTTCTTTCCCTCGTCCGTAATGTCGGACACCACCAGCGCATCTTGGAAGTCCATTTCGAAGAGCTCCCAGTCTTCCGGCTTGTTGATGTCGAAACCGGCATGTGTCTTGATCTTGTGGGAAGCCATATCCCACCTTCGTCGCCAATTTAGTGTATGAGAACCAAGACACAGGAACAGCCGAAGGATTGGCTTAACACATCTTTATTGCATGGTGGTCCGGGGGAACATGTGGTAATGGTGGACGAACAGCTCAATATATACAGTGGCTATACATTTGAATGTGGCTCCACGATAGCGCATTGGCTACCGCCCGCGTGACGACATCCCTGGTCACGCCCTTCTTGTCCAGGTGAGGTAGTGGCGGGAATCTTCCCGCGCTGGAGTTATTGCGTAATTGGAAACATATGAGCTGGACGCTCGCTATTGCCACCTAGTGGTTGCTAGCTCGCGTCCTATTACAGAAGGTTACAGTGTTACAGTTGATGGGTGTTACATTGTTGCAAAGGCATAGTATTAAGAACACAACAACGCTCATTGAGGTCAATGGGACCTAGGTAAAGGCAAGGGTTACCCTTGTTCGAAACCCAGTCATATCTGACTCTAGGGTTTGGTGCTCATCTCCATTAATAGCCAAAGAGCCAGTGCTGTCTGCATCTCCAAATGTTTCGGTGGTCATGTGGCAGTCATGACCAGTCACCGGGATGCACAGAATGCTGTTTACCTTCACACCGAAGTTGTACCTATTTAGCTACAGTACTTGCAATTTCTTGCTCTTGAACTGCTAAGTTGGCAATGGGACCTATTTTCTGATAAATGCTTATACAGGAGCTTTTTTAATATCCAATAATTTAAGTTGTGGTTTGGGACCTGGGCCTATCCATATTTTATAGATACTTTTTATATTATTCTTACTTCCAAGTAGGAGTTGACATATTATCTGTCCTTTCATGTATGTTTTAAAATAAAGCAGAGACGACTATGACAAAACAATTGCTGGTGAATGATTTTCCTTTTCATCTATAAAATACCAAGTGTCAAATGCTTTAACAGTCACTACCTTGCTCAGCACCGAGAAAGTGTTTCACAGGGTCCAGTGGCCTTCTCCCTTTCATTTGCTTTATAAAAGTTTGGTTTTCCTGACAGCTTTATTGGATGAGTCAAGGCAGAGAACATCAATGATGGCAGTTGCATCGAATTCTCTTCCTTCTCCATTTGTCTTTAGAGACTAAGAAAAAGCCTCCTCTGTCTTTCCCATATATTTGTCCCTTAAAAAAAAAGTAAAATTTTTTTGGATATGTGTTTTAATCAAATGTCTTAACACTTATCGCCAGGAGTTAAGAACTTAATTTTTTTTCCAAAGAGAGGAAGGAATAAAAAAAGCAACACAACCTTCTTTAAAAGAAGAAGAAGAAGCAGCAGCAAAGAGAATTCAATATGACTGCCATCACTGAGGTAATCTGCCTTGACTCATCCAATAAAGTTGGTAGGAAAGCTAAACTTTTAATCAAAGATTAAGTGCAGAGCTTCAGTAGTCATGTGAATATCCTTCATCTTCCTTAAGTGAGCTAAAGCAATACATCACAGTATAGTGCTCCATTCCTTACTCTGTCATTTCTTCGGCAAACCGAAACTAGCTTAACATTGAATTATCTGCAGATCATCATTTTCATTTTATAAAACCAGTGCTGAGCAGACTTATTTAAGCATAAAAATAAATATTAATGGAAGGTCATTAAATTAAAGTTCATTAAATGAAATACTCAGAGCATCCTGGAGTAGGCAGCTCAGGAACCTCATCAATTGTCTTGATTGTATATCTCATTCATAAGCAGGATTAAAATAATAAAAATGAAGGCTGTGATTAGGCTCCTTCATATCTTTGACTTAAACTGCCTTCTAAAATATTTATCTTCATCAGTAAATTGTTCTGTCATTTTGTGAGGCTCACAAGACAGGTCGGGGGGGCGGGGGGCGGGAAGCATCAAATGTTCTAGAAGTAGATTGTAAGATATGATCCATCTTAATTTATTTTGTTGTGTTCTTGGATATTATATTAGAGCTACAGCCTGCTTGATTCTTTTAACCCAGCTTAAATATAGTGCTGCCACAGCATGCAGAGAGTTATGGCTTTATTTTTTCACTCCACCCCACCCACCAAAAATTCCTATCATCTTTCCATTCTTGGTTAAGGGCTCCAAATATTGTATAAAAGAATATTTTAATTAATACCACATGGTGTTTGACATCTTTTGCTAGCAATGGTGCACTGAAATAAGCCTCTAGTTCCAGACATAGACATATTGTCAGGGAAAGAATCTATTTAGAAGTCAGTATGGGAGGAAATAAGGATGCTTATATGAGAATGCCACTTGTTAACATGAAAACATCCCTGACAACGACAGTACTTTCACAATGATGATCCTATTTTAGTTAATACTAGCATGGACGCCTGGCTTTGCCCGGAGGGTTGGGGTGTGTGTTTGACTGGCCTCCCCATACATACATTGCCCCCTGGCCCTCTTTGCTTTTGCGCACACTAATATATATATATATATATATACACACACACCTCACCCTCCCCGTCCCCTTTCTGCTCACCCTGGAAACACTCAAATACAAACACACACACACACACACACACACACACACACACACACACACACACATCATATTTCCTTGGTCGTCGCTGGAGGGCGGGAGGCAGCCAGGCGCGTGCACACCCGGCAACTGCCTTCTCTTGCTTTCCGAGCACTTGACGTCTGCCCCACCCCTCCTTTGCTCGTTCTGCCCTTTATGATTGACTGGGGCATGGCGCAGGGAATGGGGCATGGCGCAGGGAATGCTGGGGCCTATAGTTTTTTCTTTTGCTTTTTTGGGGCTCATGGCCCACCCGCGGCCCCCAGACTCCGGCTATGCAATCTGTGATGCCAAAGGTAGGGGTGTGCAAGCTTTCAGGGGGTTCTGTCCAGAGGTGTGGAAACACATTCAGAACACACAGGCGTACCTTTCCATTTTATTTATATAGATGAATGAATTCTTTTTCTGTGATGGCCAAAATTCTATTGGTGTTTGCATAGATTTTGGATAACTTGATGAAACTAATTTCAGGTAATTCATTTAGGCCACTCGATTACACACCAGATTGTTCGTGCACATGATTAGGTACACAAGAGTATAACTGACATGCCACCTTGTCAATTAGCTGCAACAAGTTAGGAAAGCCATATGCAAACACCAATAAGATTATGGCCAGTTTATTTTATTTTTAACTAGCTTTGCTTCATATCACATTTAAGTCCTTGAATATGGAAAGGTTGTAATTGCTACAAATACCTTGAATAAACATGATAGAATGGAAGATGCTAGGCTGTTATGGGCTCCTAATCTATAATTAATCTAACTCACTTTGAGATGATCGAGTACTGAGTGTGGAGAGTACAGTGTTCAAAGATTTACTCATGATGCTGAGACTCTTCCAGAGACTTCTCCCTAAGGAGATTTCCTAGAGTCTTTAAAACACGAGACCCCAGTTTTGCTTTTGTCATGTCCCTGTTCAGGGAACCGAAGAAATTCTGCATAGCTCATTGCCCATCCCTGGAAGGGCAAGGGTGCTGTTTTGTTTAGGAATTGTAACTACACAGATTATTAGTATTTCTCTTGGGAAGAAAAGTTATCATGAAATGCCAGAGAAACATTCAAAATTTCCTATGAATTCTCGGGGTGGGACAACTTGTAAAAAGAGGAGAAAAGAGGGTTTTCCCCAACTATGATGTCTTACCAAGAGGAAGAGTCTACAAGATTCACCTGCCTGGCTAATCACCATGATGATAGCCAATATTCAGAATCTAGCTCCCCTGATATACACAATTTCACCTAATTCTGAAAGTTATGGACAGTCTAGCCTGGTTAATACTGGATGGGAGGTCAGCAGAGACTAACAAGGATATTTAGATGGAGTAGGGAAGATTGATGTCTGAAATCTGAGGGGACTGCTGCTAGTCGGATCTGGCAATACAAGGCTAGATGGAACAATAGTCTGAAATCTGAATCATTGTAGGGGAACTTTGTATGTTCTTATTAGAGTAATTGGGCAATGAATGAATGCAAAGCAAAGCAAATGAAAGCGCGGCGCCAAAATGGCCACCACACTCTTTGCAGCCCCCCCCACCCGGACTCAGACATCCGGGTGAGTTAGGGGGTGTGGCCACCCCTCTATAAAAGGGGTGGCCACGAGGCAGCTGAGCTGCCATTTTAGAAACGCGGCGGAGCGGAGAAGTTTTCTCTGCCGTGTTTCTTGCTTTTTCGCCCTTCGTACCTTTATCTTGAACGGAGTTTGCTCCTCTACGGTCCGGCGGTACTCAGGGCACAGGAATCGATCCCTTGCCAGGGATCCGTCGTTGGCTTTTCAGGAGCCATGGCTCCCAAGCGCAAGGCCCTGGCGGTCAAGCTGCAGCCAAGGGGGAGGGCTTTCCCGCCCCTCCCTCTACTAGGGGGCAGCCATCGGGCCGGAGGACTCGGGCTGCACCCCCTCAGCTTGGCAGTGGGACGGCCTTGCCCGCCGCTGCAAGTGGGGCCGAGCAGGCTTCCACTGGTCAGCCCGGCACAGGCCTCCAGGCTGGGCTGGCTCAGGCCGGCTCCTCGGGCATCCCTGCCCCTGGCCGGGATTTCTTTGGTGCAGGACAGGGTGGCCCGCTTGGACTTGGTGGCGGTTTCCGCCCCACCATTCCTCCGGCCCCTCATGGGCCGGAGTTTTGGGCATGGCCCTACTCAGGCCCTGGATCCCCATTTGGGTTTCCCGCTCAGCAATTGGCCACAGGGTAATCCGGCCCATCCGGCCCACCTTATACTGGGGGCTCGGAGACAGTCGATGCCCTTCTTGCACGTATTTTGGTGTTAGAGGCTTCACTGGGCATTGCCCAACCACCTCCCGAAGGGGGTTTGACTGCTGCTTCGATCACGGCCCCTTCGTCGGTCTCAGACACATCGGCCGTGACTCTCCAGCGGGCCGCCAACAGGGTCGAGCTGCTTGAGGCCGTCAGGCCAGCCCAAGCTGGTGCCTCGCAGCTCCCTGCACGTTCGAATTTGCCGGTGGGGAGCAGTCAGGTGTGGCGCCAGAGCTCGATGCCTGTCGCGAGCTCCAACGCCCGCCGTGGGCCGGAACCCCCAGTGGGGGCGGCTCACGGGGGTGCGACTAGTGGAGTATCCGGTTCAATTTAGTGCACCGACACTGTCCAGTTACACTGGGGGGGGGGTTTACAGTGGCCATGGCCACGCCAGGTTACTGTGGGTGGGCAGTTGCTTCCACACTGCCCTGTTAATTCCTGGTTACCAAATGGCCCCTCGGTTAGGACAGGGGTGTCCGCCCCGGGGGTATGCCAAGCGTCGCAGGGGCTATTCAAGGCCCGCTGCGCATACCCTTCATTCAACAGGTGCCGACGGCGGCTCTGCCGACGGCTGGTTATTCCCTCCCCCTGGGTGATCATCTTTCACAGGCTACTAGGGATAAGATTTGGAGAGGGGAGTACATTGATATTTTCTCCTTCCTGAATCGTGAGCCCACTAAGGAGGAGAGGGAGGGACAGGATGACCGGGACAAAGAATTGTCCCGTCGTCGCAAGCCACTGCGTACCTGGGCCAATTGGTTGCCGGCATATCTTATTTATATGGCGGTATACCTGAGGGCCTGGCCTGATTTGGCCATTCGTATGGTCCAATACCTCGACAATATTTATAGGGCGATGTTTGATTTTCCTGGCCCGTTGTGGTTGGCTTACGATGAGGAATTTAGGATGAGGGTGGCCCTACATCCTGAGATGAGGTGGGATGAGCCTTGCCAGCAATTATGGCTCTTGTATATGACTCCCACGCGTCCGGCGCCTGGTGATAGGTACCATTGTGGCCATGCCGTACAGCGGGCAGCTGTGACGCAGGTTCCCCACCAGCCGGCGGGGCAGGGGGTTCCAGCCCGCCTGCTGTGTTGGAGCTTCTCAGCTAGCGGCGTGTGCAACAAGCGTCAGTGTCATTTCCGGCATGAGTGTCCCTCTTGCTCTGGCCCTCACGCCGCCTCTGCGTGCCCGCGGGCTGGTGGGTCACGAGGCAGAGGTAGGGGTGGGCAGGGGGCGGTCAGAGCTCCCTCTGATGGTGCTGGCCAAGCAAAAGGCCCCCTCCCCAATTAATATCCCCATGTTAGGACAATGGCTTTCCGCTTATCCTAGACGGGATGATGCGAGGTACCTGCTTGAAAGCTTCCAGTTTGGCTTTCATATACCATTTAGGGGTGTTCGAGGGCCGCAGGATGCCCCGAACTTACTTTCTCTAAAGGGCAATGAGGAGGTCACTGCACAAAGCATAGCTAAGGAGGTGAAGGCTATGAGAGTTGCAGGGCCCTTTAATGAACCACCATTCCCTAACTTGAAGGTCTCCCCTCTGGGGCTAGTCCCTAAAAAGACCCCAGGTGAATTTCGCCTAATCCACCATCTTTCCTACCCTGCGGGTTCCTCAGTCAATGATGCTATTCCTGATGACCTTTGCTCAGTCAGGTATACGTCGTTTGATCAGGCCCTACAGATGTTACGCGCCTGTGGTCCCGGGGCCCTCCTGGCAAAGTGTGATATTAAATCGGCATTCCGATTACTGCCAGTGCACCCCGAAGACTTTGAGCTGTTGGGTTTCCGTTTTAGGGGGAAATTCTATGTAGATAAGGCCATGCCTTTTGGCTGCTCTATTTCATGTTCGGCATTCGAACGATTTAGCACTTTCCTTCAATGGGCCTTTGTTCACAGGTCAGGGTCCCGGTCTGTAGCCCATTACCTCGATGACTTTTTGTTCGGGGGTGAATGGGGCTCGGACAGGTGTACGCGTCTCCTTACTACATTTCAGGCCCTTATGCGGGAACTGGGTGTCCCCTTAGCGCCTGAAAAGACCGAGGGCCCAGCCACCAAGCTCACCTTTTTAGGCATCGAAATTGACACTGTCGCACAGGCATCCAGGTTACCCGTGGACAAGGTGGCCCGGATCTCTGCGGCGATTTGGGCACTGATTTCTAAATGTAAGGTGTCCCTTCGTGAGCTGCAGGTACTGCACGGCTACCTCAACTTTGCCTCCCGGGTGGTGACACCGGGCAGAGCTTTCGCCAGGCGTCTGTGTGATGCCATGGCTGGCCTATTGAAACGCCACCACAGGGTCCGGTTCACCAGGGGTATACGGGCAGACCTTTCGGTTTGGCTCACATTCCTACAGGAATTTAATGGGGTCCCTTTTTGGAGATCGGACCTTATGGTCTGCCCTAAATTTCAAGTACAGTCGGATGCCTCTGGCTCTCTGGGTTATGGGATCTATTTCGAAGGGAGGTGGGCATATGGCGATGGCCTCACGCATGGCAGGGCACGAATCGTCTCCGCGATCGTACTTTTCTGGAATTTTTCCCCATTTTGGGGGCACTAATGCTATGGGTCGATAAGTGGGTCAACTCAGTGGTCCATTTTTGGTGTGACAATGCTGCAGTGGTGCACATTGTCAACGCTCAGACGTCCAAATCCCCTAGGGTCATGGCATTGGTCCGTCAATTTGTCTTGAGAAGCCTACGCCTTAATGTGCTGTTCAAGGCCAGACATGTACCAGGCATTAATAATAATATCAGAGAACAACACTCCCGAAGAAATCACGATAATGGCAATGAGTTTAATATACTAAAATTGTGCTAATAGAAACTCTACTGACTGTTGGCTGAAATACTGCCTGAGAGGTCTATCAAATATCAATACATGTACAACAGACACACTGAGGTATGCAATGTAAGTACACAAAAAGAATGCTCTCCCTCTCCCATAAGGTCCTGTGTGGGACAAAAAATATATATTCCCCAAGCAAAATGTCTATATACGTGAGGCCAGCATTTGAAAATTAAGTCAAACAGTCCGTAACTACGATGTTATGCATACATGGTGAGTACCAGGTCCTCAAAAGGTAAGTACTGCTGCAAGTGGGCTGCAACGTAAATCAATTGGAGACGGTGTCAAGAAGACCCAACGCAGGAGTAGGAGAGGAACGGTGTTCAAAGAATTTCGATGTCCCTCCGGTAAGCAGACATTTCGAAAGACTTCCTCAAGAGTCTAAAGCATACAGTAATGAAAAGAACACACAAGCTAATATTTGCAACATCACTACTCAAATTCCATGAATGTGTTAATCAAGGTCATATTGTAACAAACATGTAATCATAACAGTACAACATTAGAGAAACGGACAAGGACATACCTATTAATGCTGAATATCGTGCGCAGAAACCTCCATGGTAAATTCTATTGTGTTCTCGCGTTAACCTAAAGCTAGGGGAGGTCTGGTTAAAATACCCTTTGGCGGAAAAACATCTGACAATGATCAGCTGAGTACCTCTGAATCCAATTATTAAAGGAAAAGGGCATGAATTGCAGATCTACCATCGCTGTAATGTGGGTTCACAGAAATGCGGATAGGTCCCAATCCGTATTCAAACCATGGGGTGACAACGTTTTAAAGTGATGGATATAGAATGCCTCTCTCTGTAATAGAAAGCGCTCAACGTCAATCACCTGGTGCTTATTGGGTGAGTAAGTTTCGAGCACCACCATCTTCAGATCTTTGTAAGTGTGTTTCCTTTCTATGAAGTGATTGACCATGGGTGCGTTCAGGATGCAGTTTTTAATACGGGAAATGTGTTCACCTAAACGCACCCTAATAGGTCGTCTGGATTGCCCGATGTATGCCAGTTGGCATGAACACGTGATCTTATAGACGGACTCGCTTGTGTTGCAATTAGAAAATGAGGTTAAATCCAAAGAAAAGTTACTAGAGGGTAAACGTACATGATTGGTGCACCACATGTAAGTACAAAACTTACAGTGTCCACACGCAAAATGCCCTGTAGGGGTTCTGGACTTAACTGACCGGGGATTGATGTCCGGCCAAGAGATGTAGTTGGCAATGGTGTTAGTTTTACGAAACCCGATGGTAGGACGCTGTTGGCAGCCTGGTATAGTGTCAAGAATGTGCCAGTGTCTCAGTATAATGTTTTTAATCTTATTAGCCAGTTGGGTATAGTCAAGGGACAAGAATAATCTTGAGTCATCCTGAGGTGTTCTCCCACCAGCATCATCGCATCAGCGCAGAATAGGGTGAATGCACGTCCTAGGAACACCTTGCTCAGGGACAACATGAGAACACCTCAGGATGACTCAAGATTATTCTGGTCCCTTGACTATACCCCACTGGGTGCACGATATTCAGCATTAATAGGTATGTCCTTGTCCGTTTCTCTAATGTTGTACTGTTATGATTACATGTTTGTTACAACATGACCTTGATTAACACATTCATGGAATTTGAGTAGTGATGTTGCAAATATTAGCTTGTGTGTTCTTTTCATTACTGTATGCTTTAGACTCTTGAGGAAGTCTTTCGAAATGTCTGCTTACCGGAGGGACATCGAAATTCTTTGAACACCGTTCCTCTCCTACTCCTGCGTTGGGTCTTCTTGACACCGTCTCCAATTGATTTACGTTGCAGCCCACTTGCAGCAGTACTTACCTTTTGAGGACCTGGTACTCACCACATATGCACAACATCATAGTTACAGACTGTTTGACTTAATTTTCAAGTGCTGGCCTCACGTATATAGACATTTTGCTTGGGGAATATATATTTTTTGTCCCACACAGGACCTTATGGGAGAGGGAGAGCATTCTTTTTGTGTACTTACATTGCATACCTCAGTGTGTCTGTTGTACATGTATTGATATTTGATAGACCTCTCAGGCAGTATTTCAGCCAACAATCAGTAGAGTTTCTATTAGCACAATTTTAGTATGTTAAACTCATTGCCATTATCGTGATTTTCTTCGGGAGTGTTTTTCTCTGTTATCCTTCCCACACCCCAGCCGCCTCTCCGCGCTATTAATAATAATATTGCTGATGCTTTATCCCGCCTGCAGATCTCCCGGTTCTGACCCTTGGCTCCCGAAGCAGAGGAATTCCCCTCGCCACTCCCGGCCGAGATTTGGACATTTGGCGAGGAGAGGTGAACCGGGCGATCGGCATGTCTTTGGCACCTCGCACGCGTAAGGCGTATCAACATGCTTTCATTCAATTTAGAACCTTTTGTGGGCAACTACGGTTACCCCGTACGATAGCCTCTAGGCTTTCGGCACTGGCATTTATGGCCACGGTGCGGGGCTTCGCTGACTGCGTGAATGATTTCCGCATACGTCATGTTTTGGAAGGGTGGACACGTGAACGTGGCCGCCGCCAGGACACACGTCACCCGATTTCACCAGAGGTTCTTACCCACCTTGCATGAGGCTGGCATAACCTATGCTATGATAGGTATGAGGTGGCTCTTTTTCACGCAGCTACCACTGTAGCCTTCTTTGGAGTGCTCCGCATCAGTGAGTTGGTACCACTGTCTAAGGCGGATGCGTCTCGTAGGGCACTGGAACTCGATGATGTCTATGTTACTCAAGAGTGGGCTCAGTTGAGGATACGGTCCTCAAAGGTTGATCAGCAATGTGTAGGCAGTGGAGTCAGACTGCTACGATGTTCCATTGAAGACATCTGTCTGGTTGGTGCCCTACATGAGTTTTTGGCAGTGCGTGGTACGCACCCTGGCCCGTTTTTCTGCCACCAGGATGGGTCTCCCCTTACTAAATTCCAGTTTTGGAGGGTGACCGGCATGGCACTTACCAGTGTGGGCCTCCCTGGGGCTCGTTACGGCACCCATTCATTTAGGATAGGTGCCGCTTCTACTGCGGCTGCGTTTGGGTACTGTGAAGCTGATATACGCAGGATGGGTAGGTGGGGATCCATGCGCTTTGCATTGTACGTACGCCCCCTCCATTTGTGAGTACCAGTTATGTCATTATTCCTTTTTTCCTTCTTTTACAGACCCTGTGTGTCCCCGCACACCAGTGGCAGTATGGCTGGTGGGCCACAGTTACGTGCACTGGGCAGCGCAGTATGCTGCGGTGACAGAGTGGGGACCCCATCTCGGGCTACGTGCAACCACACGTTTGTGATGGTACGGTAAGCGCGGTATGAAATGGCGGGAACTGTTGCTATTCCTGTTTTCCATCAGGGATGCTGGACCACCTGATGTCCTCATCGTGCATCTCGGTGGCAATGATCTTGCCCAGGTCACTGGCCTCTCTTTAAAGTTCACGATTTGCAGGGACCTAGCCTATTTGCATTACGTATGGCCGTCCACACGGCTGCTATGGTCGGACATGGTGCCGCGACATACTTACATAGGAGGTGTTGACCTCCGTACCCTTGACCGCGCTCGCCGCTCGGTGAACAGGGCTGTTGCCTGGTTCCTGGCAGACAAGGGCTTGGGGACAGCCATCCGGCACCCTAGGATAGGCTTGCAGGATTATGATCTCTATACAGGAGATGGGGTCCACTTGTCGGCCAGAGGTATGAACCTCTTTCTTGAGGATATGGAAGCAGGCCTGGTGACCGAGCTGTCTGGAGGGGGGCGGGGCGGTGAGTCATCATGGACGCCTCCCCGTGTGGCAGGTAGCACTGGTAAGGTAAATATTTATGACCCATAGGTATCCGGCAGGTTCGCAATTGACTGGCCAACACGTAGACAGGTACAGGGGAAATAGGTTTGGCCGGTCAAGGGCGAACCAGGCAAGGGGTGATGGCAGGAGCTTTACAGCCTGCATCACCTTGATATTTAATGGATACACGTCATAGGGTGGGGTCAGTAGATAGTTTATTGACTCCGGTTAACAATTTGTTTGTGTCAACAAACAAATTGATACAAAAAGTTACATGTAGCCAATTGCCATTGGCATTTTGGGAGGAACCTTACCAGTGTTACTGCGGCCTGCTTGCCTTAAAGAATTACAATTGGATGATTACACCAATTGAAAGTTATAATTCGGACTAGGGAATTATTCAATAAAAGTGGCTCGATGCCTTTATACATATATCGGTGTCTGAGTCTTTCTTTGGGGGGTGCGCCTGCAAAGCAAAGCAATCACATTTATATACCACCCCATATTACTTAGTGCACTTTCTGGGTGGTTTGCAAGTTAATTAGCATTAACTGCATTAGAATTAATTTAATTGATTTCTTTATTGTGATAGTGGTTTTCCTTGGTACTACCCCTGAGTATTATAGTATCCTGACTTACAGTATTTCCCTCAGGGAAATCAAAGCTCCCAGTAAAGCTCCCATCAATACTGCAGTAACTGACAGCAGACACTAAAAAATGCAGGTTCCTCCACTTTGAAAACAAAGGAAAATGTGAACATTGTATCCTGAAAATTTAGTTGATTGGACTAGAGAATGCTTGAGATCTCTACCAATACCACAGTTCTATTATTCAGTTTATTTACATGTTCATGTAAGTTCTTCGTCACCCTAAATATGTCTAAAAAAAAATAAATGTACAGGTCACACTTTTTGAGAACAGTATCTTGCAATTTGCTATGAGCATGGAAAAATATATTAAATGGTGGTTTCACAGTGGGAAATCTTTGAAACACATAACCAAAGCCATGATTTCTTAACTTTACTGGAAATTTCTAGTAGAGATTTCTAGATTACCATTTTTGGACTTTGCAAAAACAATCGGGTCCTATTTTATTATTCCTCTATTCTAAATACAAACTTGACAGTCAGTCAAATAAAAGCTATCTATATTAAGCAGGATATAACCAAATATTTTGTCAGAAATATGATTTAGATAGTGGAATGTCCTTATTAAATGTTATTCACAGAGATCGCTTAACATGTGAACAATATGAATGGTTATCACAGAACAAAAGCATCCTTTTAACATTCAGTCCTTTGATCTCTGATGTATACTAATTATCAGTAATGAATTATCTTGTGTTATTCCTTTTGTTCTTTTGTTGGGTACAAGCCTGTTACTTTCTTGATCTTAAATACTTTCCTCCTGCTTTTTCATATTCTGTTTTGGAAACTCTGTGTAATGGTTAATGTTCAAGTGTTGCACCATTGCCATGCTCAGCCTTATGTCTCAATAAGCATTATAAATGCATCAGTAGTGACTTTTAAATTATACTCATCTTATCTTTAACACCTATAGAAGCAATAATAATAATAGTAGTAGGTTATATTGTCATCATCTTAGAACTGCAGAGCTGGAATTGATCTTCTGGACTATCAAGACCCTAAAGGAGGCACAGTCAGAAATTGAACTTCCATCCTTTGGCTCTGCAGTAAGATTCCTAAACAACCAAGCTCCCAACCAGTTCCCTGACATTTAAGAAAAAGAAGAAACAGATTTTTGTTCTGTTCTGCACACACAAATATCTGCAACTTTCTGTTGCCCCAATGCATAACTCTTTTAGTGCAGTTAATACTTTATAGCTAGGTATATATTGAGAGAATAGGAATGTATTCGCACCTTTTTAAACTTTTATCTTTTGTTTTAGTTTTAGCATTTACTCAAAGTTACTTTTATAAACATGCAAAATATTTTAAATGGAATCTAGCATTTCCCCCCTTGCAGCCAAAATTGCTTCCATGAGTAGGAACAAGAGAGATCAGGTTCAAACCTGTAACCATCACATTAGCAGCTAAAACAAAAATGGAAAGTTTGCAGATGGCCTATTGTACGTTAACACTTTGCCCACAGAAACACTTCAAACATATTCAAGCATTCAGTAAAAAAAAGTTTAAGCATCTTATTGAATGCCTCAAATGAGCGCATGACTTTGACATTAGTGATGGATGTCACAGTTATATGCTGGTTGGATTGCTGTAATATGCTTTGTGTAAGACTACCTTTAGAAAGTGTTTGGAAATTCCAGTTGGTCTAGGATGCTGCAACTAGACTTCTGACTAAAATTTATTACAGGAAAAATCCTATTCTAAGGCTAACATGCTTCGCTAGAGCGGGCTGGTGCTGGATAAATAGAGTTGCCAAAAGTCCAGTATGCCATTGTGGTGATTGTTGCATTTGAATGGCATGTAGACATCAAGCAACTTTTTTTTGGTCTGCAGCAGCCGGATCATTAATTTGCCAGCATCGTGAAATGGCTTAAGAAGAGATCCACTGCTGTATATTGACAAGGAAGTGTTTAATCTGACAATATCCTGATATGGATCTCTTCTTAAACCTCTTCATGATACTAGCAAATTGAAAAGGGAAGGCTTCCTTTTGGTTGGTTTGGCTTGTTTTGTTTTGTTTCCACCTAAGCAAATTCACCTGTAGCAAAAAAGTAAAGGCTTCTTTTTTTAATTTTATAAATTTTATTGAATATAAAAATATAAACATTACATAAGAAAGAAGATACAGAAAATAAAACTCATAATTAAAAAGAAAGAAAAGAAAAAAAATCCAATTACATTAAACATAACATAAACACTAGTACAAGGCTATCTCTCTGCTCTCCATTCAATGAGTATTCCACAAAAAGTTGCCAAATTTTCCAAAATCTATTTTCTTTAATTTTCCCCTTACGTTTATTCACCTCCCATGTCAGTTTGTCATTCAATGTAAGATCCCACATCTCTTTATACCATTCCTCTACTTTTAGAACTCTATCAAGTTTCCAACTCCTTGCAATACACATTCTAGCTGATATCAGCATAACAGCTATTAGTTCCTTATTGTCTTCATTTACTTTCAAATTCTCCACATCTGTTAACAACACCATGTTTAAATTCAATTCACATTCTACCCCCATAATATCACATATTTCCTTCTCAGTTTTTCCCCAATACTCTTTTACCACTTTACAATTCCACCACATATGTTCATATGTCCCTAAAGAGTTTTTACATCTCCAACACATTTTACTTTTAGCATTGTCCATTTGAAATAATCTCTCAGGAGTCAAACACCACTTCCATAACATTTTATAATTGTGCTCTTTCATTCTTACCGACATAGTTCTCATATATCTTTTTCTCCCCTTATCTTTCCAAATTTTTTCCTGAATTTTTATGTTCAAATCCTGTTCCTAGCATGACTTCAAAGTTTCTTGTGGGTTACCTTCATTATTTAAAATTTTATAAATCCTGTTTACTATACCCTTTAATCCCATATCTCCTTTTCGTATTTTTAACAACAATTGCTCAAAATCTGTTTTATCCCTCTCTAAACTAATTTCTTCCTTGTATTTATCAGTCCATCTAGCCAACATTACCTTCTGAAACCAGTTCAAATTCAACTGTGAATAAATTACTGCTTTATTCTCACTATCTTTACAGGCACGAACCCAGTCCTTTAGCAAAGAAACATTTTTCCTTTCCAATACCATCTTTAAACTATTATCTAATTGTATCGGAAAACTTTTAATATCATCTAATTCTATTATAGGAGATAGTTCTGGACTCAATTTCTTTTTAACCTTGTTCCAAACATCCAACATTGTTTTCATCATTCTATTTTTAACGCTGATTTTCCCTTTCTTGTCGCCTAGAAATACCCCTTTACCCATTTTTAACTCCTTCATCTCTATTTCTTCCCAGACAACCTTCTCCCTTGCTAAAAGTTTTATAATATTCTTAACTTGGAAAGCTCTATAATAATTCCTTAAATTAGGTATTCCCAATCCACCTGCTTTCTGAGATAAGTACCAAAAAATCTTAGCAATTCTAGGCTTTTTTCCTGCATTACAATAATTATTTATTATGTTTTGAAAATCTTTAATTTCCTTATCAGTCAACCTAATCGGCAACGCATCAAATAAAAAAATTATTTTTGGCAACAACATCATTTTAGTTAACGCTATCCTACCAAACCATGACAATTTGATTTTTTATACAATTCTATTTTCTCTTTAATTTCTTTTTTCTGTTTATCATAATTTAATCGCTTAAGGTCCTCAATTTTATTTGAGATACTTATTCCTAAATATCTCAGACATTCTTTAACTTGAATTTTAAATTTAGCCTTAATTCTCTCTTGTTCCTCCTTCTCAACATTACAAGCTATCATTTCTGATTTATCCCAATTAATTCTCAGACCTGTTATCTCTTCAAAATCTTTTAGATGTCCTTGTATTTTTTCCAATGCCTTTCTAGGATGCTTCATTATTATCAAAGTATCATCTGCATACAAACTTATTTTATTTCCAGCTATCCCTTCGATGCCTTTATCCCCTCTTATAATATTCGCTAACAACTCCATTGCCATTATAAACAATACTGGGGATAATGGGCAACCCTGTCTTGTACCTGCTTCTAATCTTATCTCTCCTGTATTTTCATCATTGACCCTGACTTTTGCAAATCCAAATTGATATAACTGATCTATCATGTTACAAAATCTATCTCCAAATCCATAACATCGAATTATCTCTTTAATTCTAGCCCATTGCAAAGAATCAAAAGCCTTAAATATATCTAATGACAATAATCCCACTTTCTCTTTTGTATGCCCTGCTATGTCAATCAAGTCCAGAACCCTCCTAATCAGATCAGACATATGACGTCCTTTCAAAAATCCTGCTTGATCCTCCTTTATATAATTGCCCATGAACCCATTTAATCTTTTTGCAATTATTGCTGTAAATATCTTAGCGTCTTGATTTATCAGAGAAATAGGCCTATAAGATTCCACTTTTTTAACATCCTTTCCAGGCTTTAGCAGCAAAACAATTATAGTTCTGTTCCATGATGTCGGTATCTTTCCCCCATCTAATATATAATTAAACAATTTCACTAATCTTGGAACTACACTATCTTTAAATTCCTTATAAAAATCCGCTGTCAAGCCATCCTCACCCGGGGATTTACCTAGCTTCAGGTTGGCTATTGTATCTTTTACCTCTTTTTCCGTTATTCGCTCCTCCATTCTATTTTTATGTTCCAATTCTATTTTTATTTGCACATGCTTTTCTAAGTGTTCTCTCAACTTTTCTATGTTGATATCTCTTTTAGTATACAAACTCTGATAGAAATCTTTTAAAGGCTTCTGACAGGGCAGGGCCAGAGAGGTGTGGATAGATCATTCTAGGAATGGGCTGGTTCATCTCTCTTGGTCCTGCTGTTCTCCTAGGCATGCTTGGTGACAATATGAGAGAAGGCTTTTTCAATGGCTGCTTCAGAGTGAGACCAAGCTGGCTCCCCTCACTGCTTTTCTTCCACTAACTGACAAAGACCACCTTTCCTTTGTGGCAGGTTCTTAGTAAGTCAGTGGCTGCTAGGGAAGGAGTTTTTATGGGGAATGAATTTAAAAATAAATATGCCTTTAAATTATTTTAAAGTTCAATAGCTTGGATTGGAATAGGTTTGATTGTTCTTAACGTTGTCCTTTAATGTATTTCTCACTGTTATAGTATTTGTTTTTAAAATATTTTATAAGGTGATTTCGGTCTCCTTGTTATAAAAGGCCTTATCTTTCCTTTAATCTTCAATTTGTAATATCTTAATGGCCAGATTGTGAAAGTGTGTATATTTTGGAGACATTTGATTTTCCCTTATGAAAGTACATTCAACAATTATGTGATCCTTGAGGGGGGAGGGGGTCTGCCATTTGAATTACAGAAAATTACATAATCCATTTGGAGCTGTTGTGGTTTCAAAACATGGTGCTTTTTTAGGTTTAAAAATGATCTCTGGGAATTTTGATCCAATCTGAGATTATTGAATCATTACCGATTCGTTCTGCATTAGACACCAATAGTGAAAAGCTCTAAAAATTAGAGTTTTGATACAAAAGCTCTGGATTACGTAATTTTAAAGGGGTGGTGGCTTTGAAGCGAAAATTATGGTTGGATTACATGGGGTAGGGGGTCAATCCCCCCCCAAATGGATCACATAATTGTTGAATGGCCCCATGGGGGCAATACCCTGTGATAGCATTCTAGTGGAAGAAATAGCAAAATCTGGCTGAGCCAGGAGGAAAAAAACTTCCCACTTTACTGCACCTCCCACCCATTGCAGTCATAGGTGATGAAAGGTGAAGGAAGGAAGCTTCATTAGCAACTACCCTTGGATATCTGGATTTATCTTAGTGATTTTGGATTTTTTCCCCTGCAAATTATTTTTTTGGGGGGTGGGTGGGAATGCATCATTCTAATGGAATTACTAAATGCAGGCAGCGACTTTAGGGTCCTTGTTAGCTTTCTGAAAAGATATGATAAGAACTTATTTTCCTTAGAGACACCATAGTTGTCCAACATCTCTTGTTTAGTATTTTTTTAGGTAGATTTTTTTTGTTATTACTAAAATGCAGATACTCATAACATGTGGTAAGAAAATCAAATGCATTAGTCCAAGGGTTCTCAACCTAAGGCCGACAGGCTGGATCCGGCCCACTGTGCAATTGCATGTGGCCCCACCACCCCTCCATGGGCATTCGAGAAGTAAAATGGCTGCCCCGTTGAAGCCGTTGGTACAAAATGGCTACCTCATTGTGCAGGCTGGGCATAATGGCCATCCATCCCTCAAAGCTGACTGAGAGAGTGCGACCTGGCCCTTGGCTTGAAAAGGTTGGGAACCCCTGCATTAGTCAAATAAGTGAGCTACTTTTTGCTTTCTTTCTTAGTGAAATGTGACTGTCAGAGTCTTCCATTGTCTCTCACAATTCTTAAAGGCAGTAGAGTATGGAAACATGTTTGAAATTTAGCCCAAGAAGTCTGTGTTCCATAGATTACTGTGCAGTGTCTGAACAATGAAATACTAGTAGGTCATCATTATGCTTCAAATATTGATTTGGTTTAGCTTTCCAAGAAGATAACTGAGCTCTAAATTAGGGAGAAGAGCATCAACACCCCATTTGCTAAGGAAAAATGGTTCTACATAATTAGGTCATGTCACCATGCTTCCATCTGTGTTTTAATGAGTGAAAGCTGATCAATTTTCTGACTTCAAATCCAAGCTGAAAGCAATGGATGATAGTGCACTATTTCACCTATTGGTATTTTAAGAGTCATAAATGTTTTAGGAATGTAAATGTGTACATAACAGTATCAAGATTTTTTGCTTTTAAAATATTTTAAGAGTTAACTAGCATATTTTGCCCAGCAGTGCCGGGCTTTTTAAAATTGTGTTGGATAGTAAAGGGTTTCTTTTTTTTTCTTTTCCAAATGGTGCTGGGCTGTTTTAAATGGTGTTGAAAGGTTTTGTGGTTTCGTGGCTTTGAGGCGCTGCGTCTGCCTGCGGCGGACTTGCGCTCTCAGTGTGTGTTTTATTTTTATTTTTTGTGCGCTGGCTTCCTTAGTGCTGGGCTCTTTAAATTGGTTTTCGAAGGTTTTTGTTTATGCAAATTTTATTTAAAAAAATTTTTAGAATTTAATTTTGGTTTATGCAAATTTTATTTTAATTTATTTGATTTCTGGATTTTTTGGGAATTTTTTGAGATTAGTGTGAATATTTTTGAATTTTTGGCAAACTTTTTTGATTTGTTTGGGAATTAATCTTTTATTTTGAAATATTTTTGAATGTTTTTTCTCTTGTGTCCTCTGGGTGGGGGTGGTGAGCTTTGTTTCCTCTCTACAATTCTTCTCTTCTGTCCTCTGGGTGCTTCTGGTTAGTGTTTCCTTTCTTTGCTCATTTGATTTCCGGTGGTCATGAAGTCAAGACGTCTGTTGGTAAGCTCTCTGTTTTTTTTGGGGTGGGGAGGTGGTTTGGATTTTTTTTTGGGGGGGTGGTCTGTGTTTTTTTTGTTTTTGGCTGTGTTTGTGTTTTCTTTTTGGATTTTTGAGTGTTTTTGGTTTGTTTTTTGGGTTTAACTTTTTCAGTGGCTTTCTTTCCCGCGGGCCATTCTGGCTGGTCCATGGGGAAGAAGGGCGGGGGGGGGGCTTTTTTTGCTCTCTTCTCCACGGGCCATGCTGGCTGGCCCGTGGGGAAGAAGGGCACCGGTGGCGGGGGTTCCTTTTTTTCCCCATAGGCCATGCTTGCGGGCCCATGTGGAAGAAGGGCTTGGGGGTGGGGGCTTTTTTTTGCTTTTTTCTCCACGGGCCATGCTGGCTGGCCTGTGGGGAAGAAGGGCACCGGCGGCGGGGGGTTCCTTTTTTCCCCCATGGGCCATGCTGGCTGGCCCGTGGGGAAGAAGGGCAGTGACGGCGGGCTTTTTAAAAAAACTTATTTTTTGCGCGCCAGCCGCCTCAGCGTTCTGTGCGCTAATGTCGCACAGGACGCTGGGGCTTGTAGTTTTGCCTGCGCGTGTTTGCATACTTTAGCGGTTTGTTTCCTGTAGGTTTTTTTTTTGATTGGCCGCAGCGCGTTTTTGAATGTTCCGTTTGCCGCGCAAAGAACGTTGGGAATTGAAGTTCCCTTTTTTTGTTTGTGACTGGGGGGTTCCTGCCCCCGGGTCGAAAATTTCAACCCGACAGTTACCTGTGAACCAGGTTCGGGCGAGTGAATGGAGGCCCATTACAGACTAGTGGGGCCTGGTGCAACATCCTTTGTCACATTCCAACGGTTAACGCACCATTTTATAGGTATAGATTACATAAAGGTGGCTTTAATAAAAAAAAACTCTGTAGCTCTGCTAGGCTGTGGTTTCTGTCTCTTCAAGACAAAAGCTCTTAAGTAGTTTCTTGGTTTCTTTCAGGAAACAGATCCCTTTAAGAATATTTATGTTAACTCTGGGGATCTCAACCTTTTCAAGCTGAGGGCCAGGTCACACTCCTTCAGATAGCTTTGGGGGCTGGATGGCTATTTTGCCCTGCCTTCCAGACATCACACTACCTGGTGTGGCAGAGACGGTGGGGCTCCACATGAAATGGTGTCATGGGCTGTATCCGGCCCCGGGCCGTAGGTTGAGAACCCCTGTTTTAAGTCTATCATATTATGGTGATGAACATCTATAGTTGTGTGACACAGTGTCCAAAAATAATGTAGCCTCAGAATTCATCTCTACCAAACATCCAAGAATTCAATTTTAAACCATATTTTAAGTTATAGGTTTAGCATATTTAAGTTAAACAACTTATTCCTTAATACAGGATATGTATTTTGTTCTTAATGTGCTATTTTATTGGGTTTTAAAACATTTTAATTCAAAATCTCCATTATTTGTAGAAGCATAATCTATTTTGAAATGTATAAAACAACAAATTATGTGTATGTATAATTCTGCAGTAAAGGTAAGTAACAAACTGCTGTGATTTTCTTCATGGCCCAATCTGGTGTGTCTAGTTATAAACCTCCATATGGCGCTTGATCGTTAGCAGTATAAAACATAACCTCTAGTTACATTTCTTGCAATTCTTGACATAGATCAGCTTATTTATATTTATTTTTCCTATATTCAAAAAGGCGTAAGGAAAACAGATCATTTCCATGTATAAAACACATGAAGTAGCTACTAATCAAATTGTCAGTTTAACTTTTTTTACTAAACATTCAAAGCATTCAAAGCATTCAATAGAATGATAGAAAGTTAGTCTACACCATCTTACAAATAAGTGTAATTTCATGGTGGCATAACTTGCACAATATTCTCTTCTTCTGTATATTATTTGAAAAGTCATGATAATGAATCACATATGTTATAAGTGAGTGCATGTGATAAAAACGTAACCAATTAGAAAGTGATTTCAAATGACATTTAATTTTCTGCAGTTTTTGAAGGTGTATCAAGGAATAGGCAGTGCCCTTGCCTAGTTTGAGAGACAACAGATTCCATATTATGTTGTAAAGTTTCCCCCTGGCTAAACAGTCTAGAGATAGATGTATTTATATATGCTGCACTACCAGATGGATATATTTCTTAAAATGTAGAGGCTTTGCTTTAAAGATCTCTGGGAACTCAAATGTACATCTGAGATATAGTGCAGGGACTGGCTTCACTGTTCACTTTCTGAATATGCCTGCCAAACCTTAAAAGCACTGGGAATCAATGCACAACTGTGCTTTCTAAAAACAATATGTGAAACACTCTCTTCTCGATTTCATATTTTATCCACTTAATTCAAAATTTATGAATGTATTTTTCTGTGTTGTAGGAGAAGCAGAGGTTCCTGACAGATGTTTTGCATGAAGTAATGCTCCTTGATGGTCTGACTAGTTCACACCCAGTGTCTCAAGAAGTGCAACAAGCCACAGACATTGACCGAGTATTTGACTGGATCGCATATAAAAAGGTGGGAGTAGGAAAAAACCTCAATCCAAGTTGTTTTGATTTCTCTAGTTTGTGCTGTATGTCCTGTTGTGTCTAAAACCTGGACGTATTGTAACAAGATTGTGTTTCAGCTCCTCCACAGCAAGGAAATCACTAAGTAGTAGAATATGTTGTAAAGTCCATTCACGTTTCTCATTTGTGAAGATCCTCAAACTCACAAGCAGTGCATTTTTAAAACTCAAAACCACATCAGGAAATAAACAGTGATGTGCACTAGCAGCAGAATTCAGATTACAAATTTAGATTTGGGATTACAGCCCTTCAGATTAGAAATTCAGAATTTTTTAAAAAATAGAACTTCCATGTATCTGGAGTTTGGCTGCAGTTAATATGAACTCTATATGGTCAATATTTTCCTCTTTTAGAAAAATGCAAACAGGCAAAACATTTTAAAGGATTTCCCTGTGTCTTCTGACACCTGCCAAAAGAAAGTGCACACCAACCACCAGCAGTGTCTAGGTTTGAGGAAATGACTGTAATGGGCATATTGATTAAACCCTGCAAAGTGGGTATGTCTTTAGGAAATGTCAGCAGCATTGGCAAAGCAGAAAGCAGGTCTTGCTGGGGAGTGTGCACATGCTGTGGGCAATACTGGCCTGTGGAAGGTGGGAACACAGAGATTGTAGGTTGATTTATGGAAAACAAGTTTTTCTACAGATTCAGGTTTAAGCTATGAGTGGTGTAGGCGCATAATGACCCCATCCTGAGATAATTCTCTCTCATTGGACATGCTAGTTGGTGGGTGGACTTCCCTTATGAAGTCCAAGGGAAAGTCAAAGAAGGCTCAGCTCTGTTTTCAAATTTTCCCCTGGGACCCCTCATCCTCATGTGTTAGAGTTTACCCAGTCTACCCCCACTAGCAACCTAAGGAGGGACTTTTGTGTTGAGTCATCTCCTACTGAAACGGGCGATGGTGCTGAACTTGAAACGAGTAATTGTCTGCACCATGCTATGAGTTCTAGAGGTGCCCCCACTGTGGGGACTTTGCCAGCTACCTCAATTAGCCCCAGGGTTTCACTGGCTGACCAGGTGCCAGTGCGCCACAAAAGATGTTGTGGTCCTCCTAAATAGTTGTGGGATTTTGTTCGATCCTTGGGGGAGGGGTGTTGTGTATTTAAGGAAATGTGTTTGTCAATTTATCTTGTTGTGAAAGAGTTTAATATGTATTTGCTTTACTATGGTCCGAAGTCTCGCAAGACTTCGGGAGGGTTCTGAATGAGAACAGAGCTGTCAATGGTTCTAACGTTTTCCCCCAACTGTCAGTTCTGATCAGAGATAGCTAAGAAATGTGAGGGTGTGTTCTCCTTCGTATAGTTTGTGAATCCCCACTATTGGGTTATGCGCCTGCGCAGAACGCCGATCGGAGGCTTGAAAAGCTATTGGTCAAAAGTTTTGGCGGTAAGACCGCCCACCGTACCGCCCACCCTGAGGCGCCCGTGTGCCATTTTACCTCAGTTCCCTTCTTTCCGCTGTAGCAGCAGGACGATCGCTGAGAGCTTCTCAATTTTTCTCGCCCTTCTGAGGGGAAAGTCTTTGGCAATTTCCAACAATTATTGCGGCGATCTTGTCCTTCGGGCAGGATTGCCACCCCGGCGCTGTTTCTTCCTTCTGGTGGACTCAGTTGCCTACTCGCTCTGGTCACCGTTTCCCCTCTCAAGGGGGTGGCGGCTGGCCTGCCCTTCGGGGTGCTCGCCTTCCCGAACCTTCCATTGGAAGATTTTTTTCTTTGATGGCTGCTGCCTTCAAGCAGTGTTCTGCTTGCCTCAAGAAGTTCCCTGCTTCCGACGGGCATAGCCTTTGCCTTTTCTGCCTGGGGGAGTCTCACCAGAGCCAATCCTGCCCCCACTGCAAGAACTTTACCCGCCTTGCAGTGCAGAACCGGAGCAACCGGCTCAAAGCCCATCTGATGGAGCTCACTCTGGCTCCCGCCGCGGCTGCCTCTACCTCTGCTGGTGCCTCTCAGCCTCCTCCGCTTCCTGCTTCTTCTTCCACTCTCTCCATCAGGAAGAAGAAGAAGAAGAAGGATAAGAACGGGGAGAAGAAAAAGAAGCACGGGCCGGAAAAGAGGCGTTCGCTCCCGCCTACACCTCGCCCACCCATCTCTCCGGGGCCTTCGCCTCCGTTCTCGGTTGCAAGATGTCCTTCGCCCGGGTCTTCGATCTGGGGAGGACGGTCCTCCTCGGGATCGCCTGAAAAAGGTCGCAGGGCTGGGGCTCCAGCTCGCCCACTGCAGGTTCTCCCGTCTCCTCCTCGGGGGAGGGGCCGTTCACCCACGAGGCAGCCTTCCGTCTCATCAAGGCCTAGGACTCCGACTATCAATGAAACGGCAGTCACCATGCCGGCCACCGTTTCGTCTCCGGTCCTCCCAACCACCGTTTCGTCGGCCACCGTTTCGTCCCAACCATCGGCGGTGGATACATCCCAGATGGAGTTCTTCAAGGGGATGTTCGAGGCCATGGCAAAGTCGTTTGCCCAGCAGTTCAAGGCCTCCATGCCTGCGGCCTCTGCGGCTCCGGTGCCGACCACCGCAAGCCCCAGGGATGTTGGTCCTAGTGTGGCCCCACCGACCTCACGAGGGTCGAGTGTCCGCTCCGCTGGCCCACCCATATCGTCTTGGTGTGGTCCAGACGTCGATGCGGTGGACTCCCATCCCGTCGACCCGCCCAGGCCGTACTGGCGCGGTCCCGACGTGGATACCAGGGTTCCTCCCTCGTCCTCCGATGACTCCAGCGTGTCTTCGGAGGAGGACGAGGGAGACGCCGACAAGACCCCGGACCAAGCCATCGGCGCGGTTGACCCACCGCGTGGTGAGGATCAACGCTCGCTTATGGCAATGCTAACACACTTGGGGACCGCCCTAAACCTGAAGGTGGACCAGCCACCACTGGTGGGCGAGGACCAAATGACCGCAAAGCTGGACAGATGAGCGATTCGGCCGGCCCACATTACCATGCTTCCGTCCATGTTGACGTCAGCGAAGGCGACATGGAAGAAGCCAGTATCATTGCACTCCGTTTCGTCCAGGCTTGACGGCATGTACAGAGTCCTGGACGAGAACGTTGAGTTCCTCCAAGCACACCCCTTGCCGAACTCGTTGGTGGTCAAGGCCTTCCAGCACAGGACAGCCACCAGCGGTTTTCCGGTACCTTCGACTCCGGAAGGGAAGAAGCTGGATGCGATGGGCCGAAAGTTCTACGCCACCGGTTCCCTCTTCCTCCGAGCCGCCAACTACTCAGCTGCCATGGGCCTCTATCAGTCCCACCTCTGGGAGCAGGTAAAGGTCGTGGCCGCTACACTGCCCATCGAAGCCCAGAAGTGGATCGACGCGCTGGCATCCGAAGGGGACTTTCTGTCGGAGCAGCAGATGAGGACGGCCAGGCACATCAATGACTACGCGGCAAAGGACATGGCTTCCGCTATTCTGCTCCGTCGTCATGCCTGGCTCAGGGGCACCTCCCTCGATGATGCAATGAAAAAGCTCATCGAGGAGTTCCCGTTCGACGGACAGGGCCTATTCGGGCAGGACACCGATAAGGTCCTGAACGAAATGCGCCAAACGAACTCTACGGCCAAGTTCCTTGGACTTACCACGCCAGCGCCGCCTGCCAGGCCGAGATTCCAACCTTTCACGCGGCGATATCAGGGCAACCCGCAGCAACAAGGTGGCCCTTCGGAGCAGCCCAGGTCTGGCTCCTACAAGCAACGGTGCCAGCACAAATCCCGTTACCAGCCTTATGGGCAGGGCAAGCGTTCCGACGCGAAGTCCAAGTCCCGTGTTTGAAGCTGCGACGGCCAAGTCTCTCTCGCTCCACATCCCGTACCTTCCCCTCCGGAATTTCCTCCAGGTGTGGTCGGGCATCACGGACGACCGGTGGGTCTTAAAGATCTTGTCCTCTGGCTACGCCATCGAGTTCGTGCGGGTGCCTCGGGTAGGAAGACATCGTTTCACCACCTCATCCCCCCCATTTGGAAGAAGAAATATCAACTTTTCTGTCCAAGGGAGCCATCGAGCGGGTAACACCGCCCGACTGGGACAACGGCTTCTACTCGAGGTACTTCGTGGTTCAGAAGAAGGACGGAGGACTTCGCCCAATTCTGGACCTACGCCGCCTGAACAAGTGCATCCACACCAGGAAGTTCCGGATGGTGACCCTGCAGACCGTCCTCCCCCTCATCAACAAAGGGGACTGGTTCACAGTCATAGACCTCAAGGACGCTTACTTCCATGTCTCCATCCTCGAGAAGCACCGAAGGTTCCTCCGATTCCGTATCGGCAATTCCGTGTACCAGTACCGGTGTCTACCGTTCGGTCTGGCCATGGCACCACGGGTCTTCACCAAGTGCATGGCTCCAGTGGCTGCCTTCCTTCGCCAGCGGGGAATCAGGGTCTTCCCGTACATCGACGACTGGCTGATTGTATCCCCCACCAGCTCGTCGGCCATTCGGGACACGCAATTCACGGTCCACCTCATGGAGAGTCTCGGCCTCAGGATCAACTTCACCAAATCGAAGTTGATTCCCTCTCAACGCGTCGAGTACATTGGAGCGGTACTCGACTCGCTTGCCACCAGAGCCTTCGCACCCCAGAAACACTTGGAGGACATTGCGCAAGGGGTGAGCGACCTTCGCAACAAACCGTGCATCCGGGCGAAAAAGGCTCAAAGACTTCTAGGCCTCATGGCCTCAACGACGGCGGTGATCCCTCACGCCAAGTTGAAGTTCCGGTCCCTGCAGTCGTGGCTCCTTCACGAATTCGACGCGCTCCGGGAGAGCCAGTCCAAACGGTTGACTCCGTCTCCGGAGCTGAGGGACCAACTGCTGTGGTGGACGACACCACTCAACGTGGCAACGGGGAAGAGCTTTTACCCCCCGCAACCCTCGCTGCAAATATTGACCGACGCAAGCAACCTTGGCTGAGGGGCTGCCTGCGGGACTCTCACGGTCAACAACCCTTGGTCACCTCAGGAGATGGTGCACCATATCAACTACTTGGAACTTCTGGCCGTTTGGAAGGCCCTACGTTCCTTGGAGATCCTACTCACCGGCAAGGCGGTCCAAGTAGCCTCGGACAATACCACGGTGGTGGCATATCTGAACAAGCAGGGAGGCACGCGATCCACCACCCTTCTTTACCTCGCTGTGCAACTCTGGGAATGGTGCCTGGAAAGGCACATTTTCCCAATTGGAGTGCACATTCAGGGCAAGCTGAATGTCTTGGCCGACCATCTCAGCCGCCTCACCTCGACGACCCACGAATGAGAACTGGACGACGAGGTATTTCAGTCGCTTTGCGAGGCCTGGGGGACGCCGAGCATCGACCTCTTTGCATCGGAGTCCAACAAGAAATGCCACAGGTACTGCTCCAGGGCAGGCATCGGAATGAACTCCGAGGGCGATGCCTTCATGAAACGGTGGGATCAGGACTATTTCTACGCCTTTCCTCCATTTCCTCTGGTCCAGAAGGTCCTCACCAGAATGTACCAACACAGGACCAGCGCGATCCTTGTGGCCCCAGCATGGCCTCGCCAACCCTGGTTTCCGCTGCTGTTACGCATGTCGTCACAGTATCGCACGCTGCCGGAATCACCGACGCTTCTCCAAATGGAGCACGGCCAGCTTCACCATTCGGACCTACCCAGCCTCCACCTCACCGCGTGGAGGATAACCCCAGACTGTCCAGGATCCTGGAACTAGCAAGGCGCCCTTCCACAAGGAAGTCCTACGCTTCCAAATACAGACGTTTTTGTGCTTTTCTGCCATCCCAGCAGACGTCCCCTCCACAGGTGGGACTACAGGACGTCTTGACCTACCTCCTCCATCTGGCGGAGTCTGGCCTTAGCATCACCTCCATCCGAGTACACCTCGCAGTGGTGGTGGCTCACTCTCCGGCTGGTTCGCCCGCTTCTGGTGCCTTTCGAGACCAAACGGTGAAGCGTTTCCTCAAGGGACTACGGAACGCCTTCCCTCCGGCCAGGGTTCCTACGGCACAATGGTCTCTGTCTGCCGTTCTCAACGCGCTCACCAGGACTCCCTTCGAGCCCATGGCTACCGCGGATGCTCGTCTCCTCACGTGGAAGATGGCGTTCCTGGTGGCTATCACGTCTGCTCGACGAGCTGGTGAATTGGTTGCCCTATGGGCAGATGCACCGTTTCTTCAGTTTTTCAATGACCGCGTGGTTCTCCAAGCTGATATCACCTTCCTTCCCAAGGTGGTCTCCCAGTTTCATATGGCACAGACTATCTCCTTACCAACTTTCTTCCAGAACCCCACTAACGCCCAAGAAAGGACTTGGCACACACTGGATGTGAAACGAGCTTTATTGTTTTACACCAGCAGGACAAGGGAGTTCAGGAAGTCGCAACGCCTCTTTGTGGCTTATGGAGGAAAGTCCAAGGGTGAACCCATCTCTGCTCAAAGGTTCTCCAAATGGATCACGTCCACCATCTACCTGGCCTACGAGTCAGCCTCGTTGCCACCTCCACCACATGTCAGGGCGCATTCCACCATGGCAGTTGCCATATCCACTGCTTTCCTGGAGGGCACACCGCTTGAGGACATATGTAAGGCTGCCACCTGGTCCAGACCTTCCACATTTGTCCAGCACTACAGGGTGGACACCAGAGCCACTGCGGACGCCAGGCTCGGCCGTGTCGTCCTCACCAGGGGGCTCCGGACTCCACGCCCTTGACGGATCAATCTACTGGACCTTCATTCATTCGTGGGATCATCTCATCCGACTGCCCACCGGCCAAGTGAGTGTGAGCTTGCTAATCTCCCAATAGTGGGGATTCACAAACTATACGAAGGAGAAAGTTCGGTTTCACTTACCAGTGATAACTTTCGTTCTTCGAGTATATAGTTTGTGAATACACACTACCCACCCTGCCTCCCCTCTTGAGCTGCACGGATGAGATCATTTGGTTTATCCTGTGCTTGGCTTAAGTATGGAACTGAGGTAAAATGGTGCGCGGGCGCCTCAGGGTGGGCGGTACGGTGGGCGGTCTTACCACCAAAACTTTTGACCAATAGCTTTTCAAGCCTCCGATCGGCGTTCTGCGCAGGCGCATAACCCAATAGTGTGTATTCACAAACTATATACTCGAAGAACGGAAGTTATCACTGGTAAGTGAAACTGAACTTTGTTAGCTCTGGCCACCTATTCTTATTCCAAAATAAAGTTGTGTGTTTGGCCTGTATTGCTGGCTGCTGCCTATAATTTCCAGAACACTAAAGTGGGCAAGAGACAGGGCCATAGCTAGAGGGCCCCCAGGGTGGGCTCGGCCCACCCTGAACTAGCAGTCTGCCCACTCTGGCAAGGCATGGTTCCCCATAGGAATGCTTTGAAAATAGGCTTTGTTGCCCAGCCTGAAAAAATATTCGCCCACCCACATCTAGAATCCTGGCTACGGCCCTAGCAAGAGAGCAGTCCCACTGGCACCTTGGCCAGGACTCCCCAAAGCCATACTCCTTCTCAGACCATAAGGAAAAGGGAGTAGTCTTTGGCACTAGGATTTCAACTTTTCTATAATGTTGTATATTAACAGTTCATGATCATTGCCACAATTCACTTTTGTTTTGGTAGAGATGATAAAGGTTTTTCACTCCTGCTTCCCGTTACTTCATCAATATTTCTATATTGGCCACTTGGTTACTGTATGTCCATGTGTACAGCTGTCTCTTTCCTTACTTGAAGCATTTGTTCGCAATAAACAGATTTTTGGATTTGTGCATCTCTGAGTTGTTTTCATGTTTTTGTTTCTGTTCCTTAGACAACTTTTTTCAACAGGAGGTGACTCTGTTGTAATCTCTACTTTTGCTTTCCAGTCACCTCTTGACTGTAAGAATGTCTTGTTTTGATGTGTGATCCATTTCCTCTTGGCTGCTTGCATAAAAACTTACAATTTCATCTTCTTCAGCATTGGTAGCTGAAGCATAGAAATTATGGTTATGTTGATAAGTTTTCCATTGAATCTGATGGATGTTATTTGGTCCTAAATGCCTGTGCTACATCTTGGATCAGTATAAGAGACTCTCCATTTCTTTTGGGTTATTATTTCCAGAGTAGAACAATTTTAGGTTTCTAACTTAAGATATCCCACTACACTTTATTTTACTGTCACCAAGTGCTACCAAGTCTATACATCCCATTTCTTGTTTTATTGTTTCCAGTTTACCTTGATTCATACTTATCACATTACATTTTGCAATTATGTGTTGTGCAGCATCAGAGTTTCCTTTCACTTCTGTGCACATCAGCCACTAGATGTCCTTTTGACTTTAACCTAATTGTATGTTTAGCAACAAAACTATGTGTACTTGTCCTTTGCTCTTCCCCAGTCGCTGACTTAGTGCTTAATGCTAGGAATCTCATATTTCAATACGCCTGCAAGATCAGTCAAAGTTATGCCATTTACCATGTAGTATTTGGTTGTGTGAGTCTAAATCTGATTGAATTACCAATTGTTTTTAGGCCAAAATTGCCTTTTAGTATTGTTTTTTCCCATTCAGAATTTTGTCTTTATAATCGTCAAGTTTTCTTTGCTTGTTGTTGTTCAGTCGCACAGTCGATTCCGACTCTTTGCGACCCTATGGACCATCGCTCTCCAGGCACCTCTGTCCTCCACCATCCTCCCTAGTCCACATAGCCCCGTGCCCATTGTGTCTACAATACCATCTAGCCATCTCATCTTTGGCCGTCCCCTTCTTCTTTTGCCCTCCACCTTCCCCAGCATCAAGGCCTTCTCAAGTGAATCCTCTCTTCTCATTTGATGTCCAAAATACTTCATCTTCATCTTTGTTATTTGTCCTTCTAAGGAGCACTCAGGGCTAATCTCTTCTAATATTGACCTATTTGTTCTCCTCGCTGTCCAGGGGACTCTCAAAACTCTCCTCCAGCACCACATCTCAAAGGCATCTATTTTTCTTCGCTCAGCCTTTCTAATGGTCCAGCTCTCACAGCCATACATTACCACCGGAAATACCATTGCTTTGACTATGCGGACCTTTGTTTGCAGTGAGATATCTCTACTTTTCACTATGTTCCCCAGGTTTTTCATAGCTTGTCTCCCAAGAATCAGTCGCCTTTTTATTTCATGGCTGCAATCCCCATCTGCAGAGATCTTGGATCCTAAGAAAGTAAAATCTGTTACTGCTTCTACTTCTTCCCCATCTATTTTCCAGGGACTTATAGCGCCTGTTGCCATTATCTTGGTTTTCTTGATATTGAGTCTCAGGCCAGCTTTTGCACTCTCTTCTTTCAACCTAATCAGGAGCTTCTTTAGGTCTTCTTCACTTTCTGCCATTAGGGTGGTATCATCTGCATATCTCAAATTGTTGATGTTTCTCCCAGCAATTTTGATCCCATATGGTGATTCCTCCATCCCTGCATTGCACATTATGTGCTCTGTGTATAAGTTGAATAAGCAGGGTGACAGAATGCAGCCTTGTCTTACTCCTTTTCCTATTCCAAACCACTCCGTCATTCCATACTCTGTCCTAACTGTTGCTTCTTGACTCATGTACAGATTTCTCATGAGACATATGAGGTGTTCTGGTATTCCCATCTCTTTAATTACTTGCCACATTTTGTTGTGGTCCACACAATCAAAGGCCTTGGTGTAGTCAATGAAACAGAAGTAAGCTTGTTTCTGGTATTCCTTTGTTTTCTCCATGATCCAACGTATGTTGGCAATGTGATCTCTGGTCCCCCTGCCTCTTCTGAATCCAGCCTGCACCTCTGGTAGTTCTCTTTCTACATGCTGCTGTAGTCTATCCTGCATTATCTTGAGCATCACTTTGCTGGCTTGTGGGATGAGCGCTTTGCTATAAAATAATATTTTTAATCCTAGGTTTATGTTTCTAGTTTTGTTTTAAATTTTATTTCATCTTCATTTCTCAAGCCCCTCTAAAATATTGTTTGTCTACATTTTAAAAATGTAATCATCTGTCAAGAATGTCACTATTAAAAAGTCCAGTTAAACATTCCAAATGAAACACTCCATTATGGATATTTCAAAGTGTTCTCTTAATTCTCCATTTCTTCATGCACTTTGGAGAAAACATTAACATTCTTTCTGCTCAAATGTCTTTGGGACTAAATATACTTGTCAATTCTACTTTATGCTTTCCATGGTTACATGCAAAAGCTCTCAGAGAGCATAACATAGATTTGACAGCAGAGTGATACAAATACCCTGGAACTAGGAAATAGCATTTCCATCTGAATATTTTCCATAGTGTTTCAACAAATCCTTCAGAAGCAGCATGAGATACCAGTGCCTCTAAAATTAGCAGTTGAGGTTCTTATACCCAAGGTCAAAAACTATTTTTAAACAAAGTTATAATAAACAGCATATAATAAGTTATATTAATATCTTCAGTATTTTAGAGAATGATGAAGAATTAAGTAGTGTCTTCTTTAGAATGGTAGATTTTCTACAAGTGCACTTAACGGAAAATGGAAATCTGTTTTGTATGCTAACTACACTTTTAGGAGAGGCATGTTTATTGCAAAAACATGTGGAAAGAAGCTGAGATTTATTGTGCCTTTGTGCTGTATACTTGTGATGTGCAGATACAGTAAATAAATGGTTTCTATCCGGCTCACATGTTAACTTGGTACAAGTTGTATCTGCAAGACATAGCTGTTAAAAGTATGATCTGTGAAGAGTCCTTAAGGTACATGAACAGCTCTGTTGGTTATCATATTTCATTTCTTGTGTTGGTACTAATTATTGCATGTTTTCTGAAAATAGTATCTTTCTTATTTGTGATTCTGTAAAGTTTGCACTGTTGCCTCTGTATATTTATGTTGCAACACCTGCTCATGTGATAGGGTAGATTTATCCTGCTTGCTGCAGCTTTCTGTGCTTTAGTTAAGCTATTTCAAAAGGACTCCCCATCTAGCAAGGAACACATGTGGGACTGTCATAAGTAGGGCAGACTGGCAAAAACGTGGATATTTTGCCATGAAACCAGAAGTGCCTTCTGAGAACTTCAAAGCTGCCTTTGGATACAAACCAGAAGTGCTTAATAATTCAGCTGCTTTATATGTCTGTAATGAAGTGTTAACATCAATTTGTAGAGAATAACAAACATAAGGAAGTAGGTTCTGCCTCCACCACGAAATAAGGAGACCAGATACAATTTGCTGTGGTTAAAGGCTCGGGACATATTTATTAAAATTCTCACATCTACGGAGGGGCAGGTAGTGCATATCCTGGCACCAAAGCAAAGGAAGTTAATCTCTCCTTCACTGGACCAGATGGGCGAATCCCTGGCCCCCACTAAGTGCTGCACACTAGTGGGCCAGCTTTTGGGGAAGCATGCATGCAACCATTTACAGTTCCCCTCTCCTGAGTGGATCTTGATCATACCACATGCCTGCCTCATGGCGTTCCCTTCATCCACATTGATTCACATGAACCCAGCACATGATACAGCTTCTGCCTCATCAAAGACACCCTGAGGGAATCAACCCTGCCACCATGACCCAGCACTACTCGCCACAAGAGAGGGCCAGCACCCACTTGGCACCTCTCACCCACACTAACTGGGGGACTGTCCAAATGAGACGACAGGATGCACTGATGACTGTAAATTGTTATATTACTTCTAGTGTGAGATTCATTAATTTAAATGTTAAAAAAATTAGGTAAAGGTAAAAATGGGACTGCAGTGGCTCAAGTGGTTAAGACGCTGACTGGGAGGTGGAAGGTGAGCAGTTCGATTCCCGAGTACTGCAGGACTGAATGAGCTCCCGTCTTTGTCCCAGCTCCTGCCAACCTAGCAGTTCAAAAGCAAGAAATTGCAAGTAGATAAATAGGGACCACTTCGGTGGGAAGGTAACAGTATTCTGTGCGCTCCGGTGTCTAGTCATGCCTGCCACATGACCATGGAAATGTCTGCAGAAGCAGACAGCACTGGTTCTTTGGCTTTGAAACCGAACCCTAGAGTTGGATATGACTGGCTAAATGTTAAAACAATTACAGAAAGTTAAAACTGAAAGCATGTTTTTCTGGGAGTTTCCTGTGCTCCTTTGTCTGTGGTTCAGCAGGAAGCAACAAGTATTTAGGAGTACTTAGAATGCAGTACTAGGATTCTCAAACCATTAGTGTGAATTCTACCACCAGTGTGCAACCTCCCAGTTTCCATGTAATGTGAGGTTGTATAGAACAGGTGTTTTCTGCACAGGTGTTATCTTCTGTGAGCAGGGTGCTCTCAGGGAAAAATGCAATAAGATGAATTATGTATCTGAGCTACCTCTAGAGAAAATATTTATTACCATCTACTGTCATTTAGAGGAAACGCATGGTGGCTAGTGAAACTTAAGTGTATATTGACTAGAAGTGTAAAATTTCCAAAAAATTTGAAGCTACGGAAAAATCCCATTTCCCCCCCTGAAAAAAAATGGAAAAATTTATCCTTTTTAAAAACAGATCGAAAGTCATTCTGTTTAATCATTCTAATTTAATCAGATCAATTTTCTGACCTATGCTGTACATCAGAGGTTCCCAACCCTGAGCTGAATTGCCACTGATGCCAGAAATGCCCCGCCGTCATTGGAAGTACTGAAATTGCTGCGTTTTTGCACTGAAAAACCACAAAAATGCAGCAAAAAAATTAAAAAATGAATAAAAATGTTTCTTCATCTCCCCCCCCCCTCCAAGGGAAGTGGTGGAGGTGGGGAAAACACCCAGAAACATGACACAAATGCATGCACTGCTGCCACCATCAGGAAGAACCATGTGACCCCTCAGCTGACTGAGGGGGTGTGGTCAGGCCCCTGGCAGGAAAAGGTTCAGAACCCCTTCTGTACATAGTTTTTAGAAATGCTTTGGAAAATATATGAACATCTTGGTCTGCTCTTCTAAAAGGAGTAGTATGTGTGTGTTTTTTTTATCACAGCTTTGGTTCACAGTTTGGAAGCACTGTTTTGGGTTATGTCTTAGTCCTCACTAAACCTCATGCATTAGTTATAGAGCCCATATAGCTTGCATTCTTGGCAACAGCAAGTCAAATTAGACATTTTTTTTCCTTATGCTTGCTCTTTCTCATACTGTGTAAAAGACTATTAGCATCACATTTTTAGCAATGTAAAAAGATATTTCCAAGCCTTCCCTATTGCATCATCAAATTATCTATCTCCTACTTTGTTTCTCATATTGTTTGAAATTCATTTTCCTTCTCTTGTGAATATTGTCAAAACATATGTCCATCTCAGTGGTCATGAAACTCGCTTAGCATCTTAAATAAATTAATATACCAGGGGAAGTTGCGATAAGCATTTAAGTGCTATTCCTATGCAGTATTACACTTGATCTTCAGCAGTGGCCCATCTGTGGAAATAATTTCATCAACCTTTTGTGTTTGTCCATCCTTGAAGATGTTCCCATAAGGATTCATAATGAAAAAATATATTGTGCTTTTGTCCTTGTCAGTGGAGTCAGAAAACATAAGATAGATTCTAGTGGAGGAGTTTAAATGATGCTACTGGAATAAATGAGATCCCATCAATGTTTTGTCTTGATAACTAAGCAGGTTGTGCTTTATTGTTGCCATATACAGTAAGTGGAATAATATTTCAAATCCATTTCAAGGACATATTTGTTTATATTTATTTCCCAATTCATCTAATTCATTTTGATGTGGTCATACAAACCTCTAGAAGAATACTGGTGTCTAATAGACTAAAGCAAATAACAATTTCTATATATGAACAAAAGTTATAAAAGGGGCAGACAGCAGAAACATCTGGCACACGAAGGAGGGCCTTTTCCGTGTCCGCACCGGCCTTGTGGAACCTCCTGCCAGTAGAGTTGCGGGAGCAGACGGAGCTGCTGCCTTTCAGAAAAGAATTAAAAACCTGGTTGGCGGGGCAGGTGTAGGGCCCGGATGGAAGAGTGGCCCCTGCCTGTTGGCTTATAAAATGAAGCCTCCCCATCTTTTTAATGCGGGCAGTTTTAATGTGGTTAGTTTTTAATAGGTGGGTGGGTATGTTGGGGCTTTAATTGTTTTTAATATGTATGTTTTAATCCTGTTGTGAGCCACCCTGAGTCGGGTTCGCCTGATTGGGCGGCATAGAAATTTGAGTAATAAATAAATAAATAAAAATAAATAAATTTAACTATGACAACACATGTCTTAGTTCAGGAATTCTCAACATTTTTAAGCTGGGGGCTGGGTCATACTTCCTCAGACAGCTTTGGGGACCAGATGGCCATTTGCCCTTCCTTCACCACATGGAACTTCCTGGTGTGGTGGAGGCAGTGGTGGACCACATGAAATGATGCCATGGGCTGCATCCGGCCCATGGGCCACAGGTTGAGAATCCCTGTTTTAGTTAGAGGACTGGCAGCTGTGTCAAGGCAGGGAGGGGTGGCTGCAAAAGGCCTTCTACTCACCCCCCTTCCCAAATGCCTCCTTCGCTGAACCAGGAAGGAGAAGAGAGGACCAGCAGCTGTGTCAAGGCAGGGAGGGGTGGCTGCCAAATACCTTCTATCCACCCCACTTCCCAAATGCCTCCTTTGCTGAACCAGGAAGGAGAAGAGAGGACCGGCAGCTGTGTCAAGGCAGGGAGAGGTGGTTACAAAAGACCTTCCAACCACCCCTTTTCCCAAATGCCTCCTTCGCTGGACCAGGCAGACAGCTTCAAGAACTGCAGCCCAACTCCAGCCATGGAGAACAGACATTGCCTTTCCTCCCAGCCGCTCCGGTGGGAGGGAATTGGTCTCAGCTGGGGATGGATTGGCACATTGCTGCCCCCCTCCTTCACCTCTTGTGGGGTTATGGAGGAGAGAGGGAGGTGGCGCCAGCAGTGAGGGCCCTTACCCCCGCTTTTTGAGTAATTGTAGGGGTTGGAGAGGTGGGAAGGGAATGGGATTGGGTTTGGGGAGGGATGGCTGGCACCCCCCACCTCTGATAAGGGGCACTTGGAAATGCCCCAAGGAGGGTAGGGGGAGTGTGGGGGTGGGTTCTGGGTCTGGAGGGGAGAGAGGGTGGGAGAAAATGCCTTGTCAGCTGGGTAGGAGGGGTAGCACTCCATCTGAGATGGGCGGGGATGTTCCCAGGGCTCAAATTGGGGTTGTGATGGGCATGGGACGATATGGCGGGTACCGAGGGGCAGGCCCCCCAGGTACATCTCTGGGTCCTGAGCAGCTGATCCAGGGTGACCCTGCCCTTAGGCTGCTGCTGATGAATGCCAGGTCGGTCTGCAACAAGGCCCCCATGATTCAAGATTCTATTCAGGAGGGGCGGGCCGACCTGGCATGCATTACCGAAACCTGGCTGAGACCAGAGGATGGTGTACCTCTGTCAGAAATGTGTCCAACTGGTTTCGGTATCTGGCACCAGCCAAGGGATGAGGGAAGGGGCGGTGGCATCGCCATTGTAGCCAGGGAGTCCTTGGGAGTCGCCAGGGCCACGGCTCCACAAGTCCCGGGTTGTGAGGCCCTGCTCCTGCGGTTGGGCCCTAAGGGTCAGTTGGGAGTCTTATTCCTGTACCTGCCTCCTTGCAGGGTAAGAGACTCCCTGCCTGAGCTCCTCGAGGCCATCTCCGCGTTGGCGTTGGAGTTCCCTAGGCTGATGGTTCTGGGGGACTTCAATTTGCCTTCGCTGGGGACTGGTTCTGAGGTTGCTCAAGAGTTCATGGCTTCCATGGCAGCCATGGACCTGACTCAGGTAATTCATGGCCCGACCAAGGGCAGTGGTCACACACCAGACCTAGGTTTTTTCTCGGAGCGGTGGCAGAGTGATCTGAGGCTACAGAAATTAGACACTATACTGTGCCATGGTCAGATCACTATCTGGTGACTCTGGACTTCCTGGGGGTGGCAGTTCACCGCATGGAGGGCAGGGCCCTGGCGACTGATGGATTCTGACGAATTCCAGAGGGAACTGGGGGATTTTCCTCTGGATCGGCTACATGATTCATCCAAGGCACTCGTTGACCTGTGGTACAGGATGACTACCACTGCCTTGGATGAAATCGCACCACTACGGCCTCTCCGAGCCCGCAGAGATAGATCTTCCCCGTGGTTCACAGAAGAACTGCGGGAGCTTAAACAGGCAAAGAGATGCCGAGAGCGCCGCTGGGTGAAGACCCAAAGTGATTCCGACTGGACACTGGCTAGGGCTGCTATTAAGACCTACCTGGTGGCGATGGTGGTGGTGAAGCAACAATACTTCACCACCCTCATTGCCTCCGTGGATAATCGCCCAGCTGCTCTGTTCCGGGTTGCCAGGTCTCTCCTTGGCCGGGTGCCTCAGGGCTCGGTGCTCTCTCCTCTCCTATTTAACATATACACGAAGCCGTAGGGTGAGGTTATAGGTTCCCATGGGGTAAGGTATCATCAGTATGCTGATGATACCCAGTTATATATCTCGGCCCATGGGGACCCCAGTGATGCAGTCAATGTCCTATCCAGATGTTTGGAAGCGGTTGGGGTCTGGATGGGGGACAACGGGCTACAATTGAATCCCTCCAAGACTGAGTGGCTTTGGATAGGGGGTCCCGCGTTATCCAGGGAGCTGCCAACTTTGGTCTTGGATGGGGCTGTTTTGCCCCAGACAGACCCGGTACGCAACTTAGGGGTCCTCCTGGATTCAGGTCTGCTACTAGCAAGTCAGGTGGCAGCTGTGGCCAGGAGGGCTTTCTCACAGCTTCGCGTCATCCGTCAGTTGCGTTCGCTCCTGGACCAGGACTCCCTGCTCAGGGTCACACATGCTCTGGTCACCTCCAGGCTAGATTATTGCAATGCGCTCTACATGGGGCTGCCCTTGTCAACCATTTGGAGGCTGCAGTTGGTCCAGAATGCGGCAGCCCGAGTGGTGATGGGGCGCGGGCGTTATGCTCGTGCCTCACCATTACTTCGGGAGCTGCACTGGCTACCAGTTTGCCTCCGGGTTCAGTTCAAGGTGCTGGTTTTGACCTTTAAAGCCCTTCATGGTAGTGGGCCAGGATACCTTAGAGACCGCATCGTCCCAAGAGTGTCCGCCTGTCCAACCAGAGCAGATCGGAGGGGCTCCCTAATTGTTCCATCTGACAGAGGGGCCCGTCTTTCTGGTACACGAAGGAGGGCCTTTTCCGTGTCCGCACCGGCCTTGTGGAACCTCCTGCCTGTAGAGTTGCGGGAGCAGATGGAGCTGCTACCTTTCAGAAAAGATCTAAAAACCTGGTTGTTGGGGCAGGTGTGGGGCCCAGATGGAAGAGTGGCCCATGCCTGTTGGCTTATAAATTAAGCCCCCATTTCTTTTAATTGTCAATGAAGGCAGTTTTTTAATGTGGATTTTTAAGAGGAATGGGGTAGGTGGGTGGTTATGTTGGGTTTTATTTGGTTGTATTGTTTTATGTGTGTTTTAACTTGTTGTGAGCCACCCAGAGTCGGGTTTACCTGATTGGGTGGCATATAAATTTGAATATAAATAAAAATAAAATAAATCCTGACTGGATTACTGTAGCATGCTATATATGGCACTTCTTTTGAAGTGTTTGGAAAATTCAGCAGATCCATAAACAGTGTTGCTAAACTGCTGGCCAGGACCAGCTAAGGAGAATGTGTAGCTCCATTTCTAAAAGGGCTGCACTGATTACTCATCTGTTTCTGAGCACAATTACAAGTCCTGGTTTTGTGACGTGTAAACTCCTTTCTGTCTTGGGTCCAGGCTATTTTAAAGACTGTATGCTCTCATACAAGTCTGTCTAGGCCTTATCGTATGCTGTAGTGGCCTTCTCATGGGCCCCATCACTTCCAGATGCCCATTCAGAGGACTTGTGAGGGTACCTTCTTAGTGGTCCTGTCCAAACTTTGGAATGCCTTACCAAGAGATGTCAGGTTGTGCCTCTCCCTGCCATCCTTCCAGGCATAGACCTTTTATTCAGGCAGGTTTTTGTAAATGTTTTCGACTATATATTTTTACGTAATGTTCTACTTATCTTTTCAAAGGTAAATATATGTTAGCATTTTAATCATATATTGTAAAATGATTAAACTTTAATATTACAATAAACTTAATCCTCTTTTAACATTTTTTTCTATCATTCTATAGCTCAACATTTATTAAGTCATATTATTATTTGTAAACTCTTGAAATATAAAACCCACTAATGGAACAACTAATGTGTGGCTTCTTGTCATATAGTTTGTTTTCCAAGTGAAAGTGGTTTTGTAGCTCTTTGGAAACAAAGAATATTTGAAGCTAATCATTCTGTCAGCTGAGAATGTTACAAAGAAGTTGCCATATGCTGGGTGAGGCATTGCTGTCTAGCCTATAATTGTTAAATCTGACTGTCAGTGACTCTTCAGGGGCTCAGCCAGGCTTTATCAGGTGGGACTAGATATATGTCCTGCCTGAACCTGTAGGGAGCGACTACTGAAAGTCTTATGGTATTCCCTGTTCTTCCATCAAAGTGTCAAACAGACACACTGTTTAGTCCAGTGTTTTCCTGTTGAGACATAAAAAAATGCCTCTTCCCTGCTTTGCTCAGGTCAAAGGATTTAATGTCCTATACACATCTTTTTCTTTAAATCTTATGGCTATTTTGATTGCAAGGACTTTCCATTTTGTTTGTGTGTTTGATATATGTCCTAATTGATTCAGAAGAATTGTTCCTTTACTTAGAAATATTATTACATGTTTTCCCAAAGCTGGGCTTCTGGAGGATTCATGTTAAATATGCCTATTAACTTAGCATACCCTGTATTTTTGTCCTTTCTGTCTAAGGCCATGTTCAATCTTGTTCATGGCATGTTTTAGTCCTAACGTTTGATAAAAGTGTATTGGAATGTATGTTTACCACTCACAGATCCCAAGCCTACTCTGTCACTCTTCATCATAGAAGTACTATGTAACACTTTTCTGTGTTACACTAGAAACGTTATAAAATTTCTCTTTCTCAAACCACCCTCTCAGGCTGAGTTACAATAATAACCAAATAAATACTTTTATTTTAAAAAATGTTACAGTAAAATTAGTTCCCTTCTAATTTAAAACAGGGGTGGCCAACCTTTTTACGCCACAGGCCTGGCTATGCCCCTGGACAGCTGAGTGGGCTAGACCACACCTCCTAGAAGCAGGAGCGGGTGCATTTATGGCTATTCCAAATGTGCTCACTTCTGCATTTATGTCAGCTGTGGGCATGTTTGCGCATGTGTGGGCATTTTTCACAGCTGACTTCTGGGTCAGGAGGAGGCGACGAGCTGGATGGAAAGCCATTGCAGGATGGGGACGGCCCATGGGCTGTAGGTTGAGAATCCCTGATTTAAGTGCCTCCCCTCATGAATAGCTGCCTACTGCCTTTGTTTTTCCCCCAAATAACTGTTTCAAAGGTTTACACAAAGCAACCTTCGAAACAGTTGAGGGGGAAAAATGCTTCCCACCCCCCAATGCCGGGAAAGGGGGATACAGAAAAATTCCAAATCCCACCCTTCCCTGCTTCCCACCCAACGACCCCAGGCAGGGAAAGGGAAAAAAAACCTTCCACCTCCCCACTTCCCTCCCTACTCACCCGGGTGCAGCCTCCACACCTGCAACATCCTCCCTTTCCCTCCTTCCCCCCTCTCTCACACACACCTCTGCTGGACTGCTTCTCTGTCTGTCTGTCTGTCTGTCTGTCTCTCTCTCACACACACACACACACACACACATCTCTCTCTCTCTCTCTCTCTCTCTCTCTCTCTCTCTCTCTCTCACACACACACACACACACACACACACACACACACACACACACACACACACACACACACACACACATCTCTCTCTGCTGGGCTGGACAACTCAAACCTGCCCGGCTTGCCGGGCAAAATATGCTAGTATATAATAAACAGGCAGTTTGTCACAGAATGAAATGCCACCCTTTAGCCCAGCAATGGCTAACCTTGGCACTCCAGGTGTTCTTTGACTTCAATTGCCAGAAGCCCAAGTCAGCACTCCTGCTGATTAGGGATTCTAGGAATTAAAGTGCAAGAATACCTGGAGTGCCAATGTTAGCCATCACAGCTCTAGCCCAACACACAGCAATACCTTTTCCTGTTCCTAATAAGAAGAGGTAACAGTTGGGTTTGAGGAGATTGTGCAAAATAATATCACAGGCTCTCATTTAAAAAACAAACATATGGTATGAACTCATGTGTTGTATGAACAAGACTTTAGTATGTGGATCTATACCTATAAATCTGTGCGTTAACCGTTGGGATGTGACAAAGGGTGTTTAGCCAGGCCCCACTAGCCCCGTCCAAGCCTCCGTGCACTCGCCGACTGGGGTTCGCAGGTAACTGTTGGGTTGAATTTTGTGCCAGTGGGGCAGGAGCCCCCCGGACGCAAACAAAAAAAGGGAACTTCAATTCCCAATGTTTCTTGCGCCATGCCGCACCAGAGCCAATCAGGCTGAGCGGTGCGAGCAAAAGGAACACCGCGGCCAATCAAAATGAAGCCGCAGGAAAAAACCGCTGCACAAACTGAAATCGCAAACGGCAAACTACAAGCCCCAGTGTCCTGCGCACCATGAGCACACAGAACACTGAGGAAGCCGGTGTGCAGGAAAAAAAGGCAGGCCGCGGAACCCCCCCCACCACCACATACAGCGGTGATGGGATTCCCATGGTCTGGCCACCTAGGCCGACCAATGGAAATACCCCCACCCCAACGCCGCATCAAGCGGCGATGAGATTTCCGTGGTCCGGCCACCCAGGCCAGCCCACAGGAATACCCCCACCCCAATGCTGCATGAAGCGGCAATGCAATTTCCGTGGTCGGGCCACCCAGGCCGGCCCACGGAAATACCACCACCCCAACGCCGCATCAAGCAGCGATGGTATTTCTGTGGTCCAGCCACTGAGACCAGCCAACGGAAATACCCCCACCCCCAACACAAAACAACACAATCCAAAAACATTCAAAAGTTTTTGAACATTCAAAAGTAATCAAAACCAAAAATAGCAAACAGAAAAAGTAAACACAAAAACATCCAAAAACAAACAAGAAAAAACACACAGAACCCCCCCCAAAACCCAAAACACCAGAGACCTTACCAGGAGACGTCCTCACTCCATGACAACCGGAACTAAACTGAGACTACTTTCCGGAAGAAGAAGCGACACCCAGAGGACAGTAGAGAAAAATAGTAAATTAAAAGAAAAGCTCACCAGCCCCACCCAGAGGCCACAAGAGAAAAAACATTCAAAAATATTCACAATAATCACAAAGAATTCACAAATTAATGAAATAAGTTTTCAAAACATTCAAAAATATTCACAATAATCACAAATAATTTAAAAAAGAAATAAGTTTTCACTCAAAAAACACATCTAAACACAGTATAGAAACATTGATTTTTTAAAAAAACACATATTCTTACACATTTTTAAAATTATTATCCAAGGTACAACTATTTAAAAAAATTCACATAGTAACATATTATTTGGTTAAATACAATAATTATAAAAAATTATATCATCCTTTCCTCTTTTTTAAAACCAAAAAACAAAACAAAACAAAATGATCACAGTTTATAACAGCCCATGCGTAAAAATAAAAATTAAAAAAAAACACGAATAAAAACTAACCTCATTTGCATAAACATAAAACAAAACCCTTCCAAAACCATTTTAAACAGCCCTGCTAGTTGACTATAAAGAAATGAAGCCATTTGATAAAAATTAGTAGTCATGATATACAGTACTTCCACAAAATATGTAAAGAATGTCATAAGCTTTCTCTGTATCCTTCCAAGAGCCCGCTCAAATCGGGTAATGCAAATACAGTTTTGGACTTTTACATAGTGATTTGACTAGGCCGCTCATTGGGATTTTTTTTTACAGATGGTGGCCTTAACAAGTGTCTTTTGCCAGGTGAGTGTATCCATTAGGATAGGGGAGCCCAAACTTTTTGGGCCATGGACCAGTCAGGTGGTTCCTCCCACTGGAAGAGGAAGTAAAATAAGCCCACCCATGTGCAGAACGCTGCTGTAAATGCACCCATGGCTCTCATGGCAGGATGAATTGGTGTCAGGGGCCAGATCCAGCATGCAGGCCATGGTTTGGGCACCCCTGCTTTAGGACCTCCATAGATAAATATAAAATATAGACTTGTTTTCTCCTGATACACTGCCAGGTTGTATTCATGAAGCTTCCCTTCTGATCATTTTGTCAAAGATTTATTCTATCTTTAGCATGTCAGCATTCATCCCAGAGAAGAATTGTTCACTACTGTAAACTGTATCAGGAGGCAGAGCTGCATTTTCTCATTCTACATCAGATAGATTTCTTGACATTTTCACAGATAAATCATAGAGCAGTCTCTTAACAATTCCAGCAACAACAGCATCTTTCCTCCTGTGAAATATGAATAGAGTTCTTGGCGATATCACCATCCATTTTGAAAGAAGCATGCAAATACTTATTTAATGAGGAATATGATCTACAAGTGTACTCCATTGAGCTGATGAAATTATCTCTAGTGGTCAAGCAAACCTCAGGCATACCTGAGGGACTATACACTAAACAGTTATCATTGCAAATGCCCTTTCTTTCTGAGAGATGGCATTGATACACTTACACCTCTCCATGGAGATACAGCAAGTTGCGAGCTGCTCTTCATGTTCTTTTTACCCAACTAATGTGGACACCATCCAGATTTGCAATACTTTAAGTGACTGAGATGAAATGGACCTCTTTCATCGGGAGCACGCTCTGTATCCAATACCAGTTTAGAGTTTATCTCTGAGCTTCAGAGTCCTTGAGACTACCCCTTCTTTACTTAACTTCCTTTGTTAGCTGCCTTTAATCTCTCCTCCATTTCCTGCTCTCTAGAGATAAATATCTGTAAATGTAACTTCGAATTATATGAAGGAAAAAAGTGTACACTATGTAAGTTTTTTGTTTACTTTAACTATGAAGCATTCAAGTGCAGCATGAATGCACTTTGAGTGCAGCATGATGCAGCAGTCATGCATGACAGCTGCAAAAATTGTTCAAGAATGGACCAGCAAAAATTGTGTAAAAATAAAATTTTAATCCCCAAAGAAATAAGGGGCTGAAAAGTAATCCTGAACAGGCACACTGGCACAGGCAGGCTGCCTGGGAGCAGCAAAAATAATCCAAAGAAATGTGAAAAACAACACAAAAATCAGAAAAGAAAGAAAGAATCTGAGGTGGATGCATAGAAGCAGACAGATAGGCAATCATAGGGGACACCAATAACTCAGCACACATTACTCCCAAAAGGAATACCTAAAGCAACATACTCTTTTCTGGGTTTCACACAATTCTGCACATTCTAAATTCCCACTCCCCCTGGACATTTTAATTGGCTGGCTGCTGACAACCCTTGTGAAAATATTGCAAGAAAAAATTCACAGGTGGTTTGTTTTGTGCAAAGATTGAAAGGTAAAATGAAAGAGGAAGCAAAAGAAGCACACAACTTTTGTGTCCCCCCTTTTAAAGTAAATCATTGATGTTTATAAGGCTGAAAGAACAGTAATTACAGTAAAATGATCTTCATATGTATTTGAGATGTTTTTCTTAAACATGAAAGGCCCATCCTAATATTCTGCTATAGTATCTGCTATATTAATTTACCTTTTCAAGAACCTCCAGTTTGTGAATGTAGTATGTTGTGATTTTTTGTCCACATTTCAGATTGCCAAGAAATACCCTGATATTACTACAAAATATCATGCCCTCTTTGCCACCAGTAGAAAGAATACCAAGCTTTACATAGCAAAGGCAGGTCTGCATGATGACAACACCAGTGGAAGCATTTAAAATGGTCTACAGCAGTGTTTTCCAACCTTTGGTTTTTTGACTTCAATTTCCAGAAGCCTAAGTCAATTTCCCAAAGCACTGATCATCCAATGTACTGACTTAGGCATCTGGGAATTGAATTCCAAAAACCAAAGGTTGGGAAACACTGGTCTACATGATACATTATTCTTGTCATACCATTCACAAAGAGACACCAAGCAAAAGAAAATCCCAGAAGCTGGCTCTTTCCCCCCAGCTATTAATTACTTCTCATCCAAAAACAAAGCAATTGTCATGGCTGTTATTCGACAAGTTCTCTAGGTATCTATTGCTTGGGCAGCAAACCACTCCAAATGCCTAGAATATATATTCTATGGAAGGTAGTGGATTGTTGATCTCCAAGGAATTTTTATGAATTTGTAGAGCCTCTACTCCATATTACCTAGTGTGCATCACTCCCAGCCATCTGTATTGGAAAAGAAATCTTAGCCAGATTCCCTTCATACTGCAGCGAAATGTGAGCTTTAACAGTTATGGAAGAAAAACAGCTGTAAGTAACACAATGAGCAATGGAGAGATCAATGCTCAGAATCTAACTTTGCAATAAAGTAAAAAAAATGAGGACATCAGGTGAAGATCACTGCTAAAAGACGTAGTAACAGAATACCTGATGAACAAATTAAGGTGGGCTGGCATTGTTGCATGCACAAGTGAAAATAGACGGAGCATCAGAATAATCAATTGGTATCAGAGGGATCACAAAAGACCTAGTGGAAGACCACGTTGCAGATGGGAAGATTTTCTTAAGAAAAATGTTGGATCAACATAAAGAAGAACTGCAAGGGACAGATTGTTATGGACAGAAGTTGTGTGGAATGTTGTCGCAGAGACGACTATTCATACAGGGACTCCTCACTGAATAATGACTCCAAAGTAACAGTAATACCTCATACAAAGTCTGCTTCATACAACATTGGATTCATACAACATCGCCTAATTCCTTGAAAAAAATTACCTCATACAAAGTTGTGTGACTTTGTATGAGGCATTGGGGTTTTCCCAGGTTGCATTGTGCCTGGGAAGTATAAAAGGCAGGACACATGCGTGCATTGCTCTTGTGGGTTTTGCATGAGGCGAAGAGTGTTTACGATTTTGGATTTTTTTGGTCAGAATTTTTAGAAGCATTCCTGGGATTTTTGCAGCATTCTTCAGGTTCTTGGACAATCAGGGTTGTTTTACATGTTTTTGTAATGTTTTTAGCCTTTAGACAATGATTTCTTAAAGTTCTGTCAGTTTCCTGTCTGTTTCCTTGACTTTGCCCTGAAGTCTGTGCTGTTACAGTACAATGTATCTCTATGGAAATGACGTTGTATGAGGCATCGCGGCAAGGACTGGACGTTGTATGAGGCATCGCTGCTAGGATTTTGTATGCCTCATATAAAGTCCAAATACGTATAAAGTCAAAACTTGTGGAACCAAGTTTGGACATTGTATGAGGTATCACTGTATCTATTTGGCTGAGTGTTTTGAACTGAATCAACACCTCCACTTTTTACTATTTGCTGGTTTGGTGCTCTATGCCAAGATGAATGGAGCAGCAAATCGTTTCAACTGTTTTCCTAGCCACCTCCTTAATACCAGAAATTGTGAATCATCTTCTTGTGTTTGAAACACTGACAGCTTCTCAGCTTCAAAAATAAGAACAGCATCAAAGATCAAGTTCAGCTTGTGTCATGCCTCATTAAAAAGAAGGAAGGTTTTTCATGTAGATGGGAAAAGAAATAAAACTTTCCCCCCCTCTGAATTTACAAAATTAGGATTTAAAGTGTAAATTTGAATCCATTGCTTTTCATGCACATTAGTTCAAGGATTGATTTACAAATAAGTGTGATTGATTAAAGGGCTAAATAAGTTTACATCCACTAGTCCCTATAAAGAGAAATTTTACCACATCTGTTGATGGTTATTCATATTTTCCAAGCAATAAATTCCTAGAGAATTTGTCAAAAAAAAACCCAACAACCATAAAATTTGTTTTGTGCTATGGTGAAAATTGGCTAACGGATGAAAAAGTGAGTGTGCTTATAGGATTTCCCCTTGTTTGGTGAACAGTAGTTAGCAAAGTGAGTACCCTGTACACCATTTTGACTGCTTACATTGGTATTGCCAACATTCAGGCTGTCAATTTCTATCTAACGTTTGGCATCTTTTTCTGTTGGCAGTATTCCTGTTCATCTGCTGCTTGGCTACTTTCTGCTATTTTGAATGTAAGAATACAGAGGCACAATATCCCACATTCATAAACGAAAAGTTTTGTAAAGAATTGAATTTCCTGCCTTTTTAAAATGGAAATTTAGGCATACATACACTATACACAAATTCCGACAGAAACATCCCTCGTGTTGAATTACCCAGTGCTAGAGGATTTCAGAAGATGATTCCATTATCTATATTATGGCTGCTAGGTGAGGACAGAAGCAAGAAGAGTTGGAATGTGACTGTAGTCTCTTATTGCCCCCCCCCCATGTGAAGAGCTATTTTGGACTTAATGAAAAATGGTGAAGCATATGCACAGGTAAGTGCAATACATACAAAGCAGAAATATACACATCCTCTACCCTCTCAGGCAATATTTGCAGAATGCAGACTAAAAAATGAACTTCCAGTTTCCATACTCTTTCCTTAGGTTAGGCAACCTGGAGAAGAAAAACTATACAGGATCAAAAGCTCTATGAATATGTTATTATTCATGTTTTCCAAAAGATGTTCTGTCACCTTTTGAAATAAAATAAGGAAACTCTAAGGTGACAAAGATTTTCACTTAAAACGTAGATTAGAATAATACATCTTATTTAAACAAAAGATACAGAAGAAAGACTGAGTGGGGGATAAATTCATTTGAAATGTGATATTTAAAGAGAACCTTACAGATACCATAGATAGTAAGAAAGGCAGAAAAATGCTCAACCAAATTCAAGTCTGAGGTCTCACTAGAACAAAAATGAGTAAACTGAGCCCTGATTGTGCAGTGGTTAAACTGCTATCCTGCAATCAAAAGGTTGTGAGTTCGATCCTGACCAGGAATCAAATGGTTGACTCAGCCTTCTATCCTTTCGAGGTCAGTAAAATGAGTACCTATCATGTTGGGGGCAAAATGCTAGTTAACCTGTGAACTGCCCAGAGAGTGCACTATGCACTATGGGGTGGTATACAAATGTGATTGCTTTGCTTTTGCTTTGCTTCTACCGTGCACATATAATAAGATTACATAACTGACCAGAAAAGCAACAGGAAGACCTAATATGAGATAGATTGTCTCAATAAAGCTACAGCTATTTGTTTGCAAGAGCTAAACGAATTTACTGGAAAAGACAATATTGCTAGAAATGGTGGGACATAGGAAGACAGAACAACCTAATGTGTGATGCTGTAAGATTTACAAGACCACAACATTTAATGATATGACATTTTGGAGGTCATTAAGACATATATCACCAAGCATCAGAAGTGATTTAATGGCATATAACATGTTTGGATTTGGTTTTTTTTTAATGACCAAACAATTATATAGTAGCTGGATAGGTGAAATGGTTGAAATTATGACAGACTAAAGGCAACATGGAAGCAGTGACAGACTTTACCTTCTTGGGATCTATGATCACTACAGATGGTGGCTGCAGCCATTAAATAAAAAGATGATTACTTCTTGGGATGTAAGTTATGACAAACCTAGACAGCATAATCAAAAGTAGAGACATCACACTGCCAACAAAAGTCTGCATAGTTAAAGCAATGGTCTTCCCAGTAGTAATGTATGACTGTGAGAGCTGGACCATAAGGAAGGTTGAGCACAGAAGAATAGATGCCTTTGAACTGTGGTGCTGGCGGAGACTCTTGAGGGTCCCCTGGACTGCAAAGAGATCAAATCAGTCAATCCAAAAGGAAATCAACCCTGACTGCTTCTTGGAAGCTGAAGTATTTTGGCCACCAAATGAGAAGAGAGGTCTCACTGGGAAAGATCGAAGGCAAAAGGAGAAAGGGGTGGCAAAGGATGAGATGGCTTGATGAATGCCATTGATGCAGTGGATGCAGTGGATGTAGTTCTGGACATACTACGGTGAATGTCAGATGACAGAGGAGCCTGGCATGCAGTGGTCCATGGGGTCACAAAGGGTCGGACTTCACTGTGACTGAACAACAAAGGCAACGAAGCTCTGCTAACATTGAGTAAGAACATGCCCAGCCACGAAGCAAAAACAAGTAATTTCACAGCTTAAGCAAGTGAGCTTCTGAATATTTATACTCTATTCTTTTTAAAAATATATTTTAAAATATGTTTACAACCAGGGACAGAATTCCTTTGCAAGTACAAATCCTTGTTTGGCCAGGGAAGAGCTAAAATTTCAACTGACAGGTTCAAAGGTTCAGATTGCCCTAAACCTGAACCTGATTTTCTCTTTGAAAACTTGTGTTAGGTGCCTGATCTCAGGAATCCTGAGAGTGCTTATTGAAAGCACATAGTGTTGAGAAAAACCCAACTGTTCTGTGCTTTTGTCATGCAGAAATTCTTTGAATATGGCTTACAAAATTGTATGCTAATTCTCTGACGATATGTTTCAAAATATCCCCCTTTCTGAAAGAATATCACTTCGTTAGTTTCTTTACTCTTTAAAGAAAAGCCTATCTTTTTACTTGGTTTCTGTGATCATTAATAGCGCTAGGTAAAGGTCTCCCTTGCTCGAAAGCCAATCGTATCCCACTCTAGGGTTTAGTGCTCATCTCTGGTTCATAGCTGAAGAGCCAGCACTGTCTGCATCTGCGGATGTGGGGCAGGCATGCTTAGACACCGGACTGCACGGAATACTGTTTACCTTCCCATCAAAGTTTACCTTCACACTTACTTGCAACTTCTTGTTTTTGAACTGCTAGGCTGACAGGAGCTGTGACAGAGATGGGACTGTCCTGCAGTACTTGGGTATCGAACTGCTGACCTGCTGCCTTCTAGTCAGTATCTCAACCACTTGAGCCACTTCAGTCCCTACAGTTTTTCCAATATATCCCTCTCCTACCCACTGTGTATGTTTCATTTAATAAAGATCCTTCTTGCAAGCCTATTCCATGCACGCTTAGTCTTGTAACAAAGATGTTTTCCCCTTGGGAAATGATTTTTTGAGAATCAGTATTTGAGCCCCTGCAGCCTGGATTCTTTCCAAATGAAAAGTACCATATATACTCAAGTATAAGCTGATTTTTTCAGCACCAAAAATGTGCTGAAAAAAGTAGACTCAGCTTGTACTCGAGTAATCTGCTCTATTTTCCTGGCTGCAAGGGAGATCTGCACATTTGAGACCATCTGATGCTGTGACTTATAGAGCTGACGAACACTAGCAGAATGTGAATAATCCTTTTGAATGTTAACCACTTCCTGACCACTGAATGTAGATAAACATCCTGGTCAGGAAATGGTTAGATCTGGACCATGGCTGCAGCCATGGTCTTATGCTTTTTTTCTGCCAATGATGAGCTTTCATGTATAAGTGATCTGGGTGGCTGAAGAGCCAGCCTTGATCATTTCTGCAGTGGGAGAATCACCCTCCCCCCCCTCCCGCCCCAATGCCCATAATACTTACTGGATTCTGCTGTGCCTCTTCTATTAGAAATGGGTAATCTTGGACCAAAACAAAAATATGAGGCTCGTTTATTTTGATTATTGAAACTCACAAGTAATTGCTGCATTTTTCACCTATGCTTATACTCAAATCAGTTTTCCTGGTTTCTTGGGTAAAATTAGGTACCTTGGCTTATATTCGGATCAGTTTCTGGGCTAGTATATGCAGTAGATGGAACCAATCATTCTCAACAAGATATATCTTTTCAGTTTATATGAGCTATCTATTTCTGGGGACATTTGAGCTCACCTCCTTTTGAATGGGTGATAAAGCAGCTCAACTTTGGGGAAAAATCTTTGCTCCAACTTCTCCAAATCTGGCACTGAGCAAGAGCAGACTGTCTTGTGCCAGATGTAGTGCTGATCTGAAGCCCAGTTTAAAATTATATATTGTTTGCATTGGCTGCCCTTAATTTTAGAATTATTTATAGACTGTTGATTTGTTCTGCGAGCACAAGATAATTGCTTATGCTGCAATAATTTACTAATTGTTTAAATTTAATAATTTAAATGGAAACTCTCAGTGATGGTTCACAAATATACTTTGGGACACTTTAAATTTATCTTAAGTATTTATGCCTTGCTTTCTGGGTAAAACTATTTACAAAATGGCTTGCAATCTAATTAAAACTGATATATAAATGTAACTCATGCAGGAGGCAGCAAGAGAAACCATACCAAAAGAAAAGAAGCATAAGAAAGCAAAGTGGTTGTCTGATGAGGCTCTTAAAATAGCAGAGGAAAGAAGGAATGCAAAAGTCCAAGGAGAAAGGAAAAAATACAATCACCTGAATACAGAATTTCAAAGAAAAGCAAGGAAAGATAAGGAAAAATACCTGAACGAACATTGCAAAGAAATGGAGGAAAACAACAAAAGAGGCAGGACTAGAGATCTTTTCAAAAAAATCGGGGAAATCAAGGGAACACTTAAAGCAAAAATGACCATGATAAGGGACAAAGACGGAAAGGAGCTAGCTGATGCAGAAGAAATTAAGAAAAGATGGAAAGAGTACACAGAGGAACTTTACAAAAAGGACCTCAACACTCCTGATAATCAAAAAAATTGGGGAAATCAAGGGAACATTTAAAGCAAAAATGAACATGATAAGGGACAAAGATGAAAAAGAGTTAGCTGAAGCAGAAGAGATCAAAAAAAGATGGCAAGAGTACACAGAGGAACTCTACAAAAAGGACCTCAACACTCCTGCTAATAACAATAATGAGAAATTTGAACTTGAACCAGACATTCTGGAGAGTGAAGTCAGAAAGGCCCTAAAAAGCACTGCAAACAATGAAGCTAGTGGAAATGATGGTATCCCAATTGAATTTTTCAAAGTCCTAAAAGATGATGGAATCAAACTACTGCATTCAAGATGCCAGCAAATTTGGAAAACAAAACAGTGGCCACAGGATTGGAAAAGATCAGTATACGTTCCAATCCCCAAAAAAAGCAATGCCAAAGAAAGCTCAAATTACCGAACAATTACCCTCATCCCACATGCCAGCAAGGTGATGCTCAAGATAATACAGGATAGACTTCAACAACATGTGGAGAGAGAAGTACCAGAGGTGCAGGCCAGTTTCAGAAGAGGCAGGGGGACTAGAGACCACATTGCCAACATACGTTGGATCATGGAGAAAACAAAAGAATACCAGAAACAAGTATACTTTTGTTTTATTGACTACACCAAGGCTTTTGACTGTGTGGACCACAACAAAATGTGGCAAGTAATTAAAGAGATGGGAATACCAGAACACCTCATATGCCTCATGAGAAATCTGTACACAAACCAATAAGCAACAGTTAGGACAGAACACAGAATGACAAAGTGGTTTGGAATAGAAAAAGGAGTAAGACAAGGCTGCATTTTATTACCCTGCTTATTCAATCTATACACAGAGCACATAATGCGCAATGCAGGGATGGAGAAATCACAATATGGGATCAAAATTGCTAGGATAAACATCAACAATTTGAGATATGCAGACGATACCACCCTAATGGCAGAAAGTGAAGAAGACCTAAAGAACCTCTTGATTGGATTGAAGGAGGAGAGTGCAAAAGCTGGCTTGAGACTCAATATCAAGAAAACCAAGATAATGGCAACAGGTCCCATCAGTCCCTGGAAAATAGATGGGGAAGAAGTAGAAGCAGTGACAGATTTTACTTTCCTGGGATCTAAGATCACTGCAGATGGCGACTGTAGCCATGAAATAAAAAGACGACTGATTATGGGGAGACAAGCAATGAGAAACCTGGGGAATATAGTGAAAAGCAGAGACATCACCTATAAAAACAAAAATTCGCATAGTCAAAGCAATGGTATTCCCAGTGGTAATGTATGGGTGTGAGAGCTGGACCATTAGGAAGGCTGAGCGCAGAAGAATAGATGCCTTTGAGATGTGGTGTTGGAGGAGAGTCCTGAGAGTCCCTTGGACAGCAAAGAGAACAAATAGGTCAATACTGGAAGAAATCAATCCTGACTGTTCATTGGAGGGACAAATAGTGAAAATGAAGCTAAAGTACTTTGGACATCAAATGAGAAGGGAGGACTCACTTGAGAAGGCATTGATGCTGGGAAAGGTGGAGGGAAAGAGAAGAAGGGGGCGTCCAAAGATGAGATGGATAGATGGTATTGTGGACACAATGGGCACAGAGCTTGGTGGGTTGAGGAGAATGGTGGAGGATGGAGGTGCCTGGAGGAAAATGGTCCATGGGGTCGCAAAGGGTTCGGAATTGACTGTGCGACTGAACAACAACAACAACAACATAAATGTAACTAGTAATAGCAAGCCATGTAAAAATGTAATTAGGAAAGTCAGGTGCCCAGGAGTCCTGATCCATTAATGACCTACATAATCTCCCTGGTGAGTCTGCTTTATGACTGTGAAACTACAGTTGAACAGTATGTGCCTCTCATACCTGTCAGTCGCATCTTAAGTAGAGATTAAAATTTAGTGAATTTAAGCAGTGACAGCTGGTTTCCACAAGTTGATATAAAGATATAGGGTTTAGTTGCAGAAGGCTGCAGTAGAGAAAAGGATATCTGTATATTTTTATATCTTTCACATGCATAAAAACACAAGAGAAAAGAGGAGAGAGAAGTAACACCTTTGTATGAAGTGTAATTGTATCCTAACATGAATGTCCTTCAGCTCTCATTGATTTTAGTAGGATAATTATCTAACCCAGTGTTTCCCAGCCTTTGGTTTTTGGACTTCAATTCCCAGAAGCCTAAGCCAATTCTCCAAACCACTGATCAGCCAATGTATTGACCTAGGGCAACACATTGGGAACCAACTATTTACCGAGAAGCCAAGCAACTGGGGTGGCCATCAACCAAGCAACTTGAGTCACTGTTCACTTGTCCTAACATGAAGACAGTCTATATATTTTTGAGAAGAAATAGGAAGGAAGTAAATTTATTGTAGCCAACTGGTCTTAAGAATGATATTGATAAAGTTAGTGGACTGTGATAGATAGGCTTTGACCTGACACTTGCCCTGGGGATCTCCCTGTTCCTTCTGAGCTTCCAAGACCAGCCAGCTCTGTGGAACTCCCCAAGACTCCGAGTACAGGAGACCGAAATGTCATCCTGCAAATCCTGCAACAACCTGGGGCTTACCTGTATTAACAGAGTCCAGCAAGTATTATAGAGAGTATTATGTGGTATGTGTGGTAGCATGTGGCTTAAGGCTTAACTCCAGAAATAAAAGGAAAACCTGACTAATCTAGGTAATCATGACTAAGATTGGTTTGGAGTCAGGGCTCGGTGTTAGAGTCCCCCTCTCCCTTCTGAGGTGTAAGTCTCAGAAACCCCAAATTCAAATCTCTTCCCAAAACCCATGTGTCTAAAAGAAAGACATGAGCTTGGCTCTTCTACTTAGCATACAGCCAATTAGGGCTCAGGAATTGTATAAACACGCCCTGGTTCCCATAATAAATGTCCGGTGTTGCCAGGCCCGGGATATTGATGTAAAGCGGACATTCCAGGCCTGGAGGAAAAGACAAAACATGAGCCTGAAGCTCTGAGAAGCTTCTACTAAGCACATCTGCTTTATAAGCGCAACAGAATTATGAGGCCTTTGCAAAAAAGCAAAGCTACCTTTTAAGACAGTTTAAAAACCAGAGACTCCATATTGAGTAACTTGTGCCCCATCTTATCACATGGGCATAGCAAAGCAGCATTCATTTTCAAACTCAATATGCACCACAGCATTTCCCTAATCTAATGTCTCCTTGTAGGAACTTCACTGCATAGTTTCCATGGTATGGTCACATATATCTCTTTCCCCCACTCCTATTGATTTAGAGGACAGTGGTGGCTCAAGCAGTTAAGATGTTGAACTTGATGACTGGAAAGGTAAACAGTATTCCATGCACTGTTTACTGTTTGTCTAGTCGTGCCTGCCAAATGTCCATGGAAACATCTGCAGATGCAGACAGATGGGGCTCTTTGCAGGCGCACTCCCCCAATAACGGACACAGACAACATTGAAAGTGGATAACAGCATCGGGCCACATTTATTGATTCAATGCCCTAGTCCGAATTATAAATTTGTATTGGTAAAACGACCAATCATAATTCTTAAGGCAAGCAGGCCGAAGTAACACTGGTAAGGTACCACCCCAAAATTGCCAACGGCAATTGGTTACAATGTATCAATTTGTATCAATTTGTTTGTTGACGACAAACAAATTGTTGACCGTAGTCAATATCTAACTCATGACCCCACCCTCTGACGCGTATCCGTGAAATCACGGGGTGATGCATGCTGGTTAGCTATCGTCATCACCCCGTCGCCTGGTTCGTCGTTGACCGGACAACGTTTAACTAATTTATTCCTGTCTAGTGTTGTCCAGTCAATTGCGAACCTGCCGGATACCTGTGGGTCATACTGTTTACCTTACCAGTGCTACCCGCCAATGTGACCAAAGTCAACATTAGGAACATAAGAAAGACCCCTATATCAAACCATAGCAACAGTGTGGGATGGGCAAAAAAGCCAGGACCCGGAAGCCAATGTGGGTCCCAGCCAAAAATTCCCACCCGGCCCCGAAGCGACCAAAATATCACACTGTTAACTAGGGAGGGGGTGGAGGGGAAAAGACTTCTCCGCTCCGTCGCTGAGGTAAAATGGCAGCTCGGCTGCCTCGTGGCCACCCCTTTTATAAGGGAGCTGGCCACGCCCCTAACTACCCGGATTCTCTGTCCTGTGGGGGGGGGGCCGCAAAGAGCGCGGCGGCCATTTTGGCGCCGCGCTTGCATTGCAGGCGCACCCCCCCAATAACGGACACAGACAACATTGAAAGTGGATAACAGCATCGGGCCACATTTATTGATTCAATGCCCTAGTCCGAATTATAAATTTGTATTGGTAAAACGACCAATCATAATTCTTAAGGCAAGCAGGCCGAAGTAACACTGGTAAGGTACCACCCCAAAATTGCCAACGGCAATTGGTTACAATGTATCAATTTGTATCAATTTGTTTGTTGACGACAAACAAATTGTTGACCGTAGTCAATATCTAACTCATGACCCCACCCTCTGACGCGTATCCGTGAAATCACGGGGTAATGCATGCTGGTTAGCTATCGTCATCACCCCGTCGCCTGGTTCGTCGTTGACCGGACAACGTTTAACTAATTTATTCCTGTCTAGTGTTGTCCAGTCAATTGCGAACCTGCCGGATACCTGTGGGTCATACTGTTTACCTTACCAGTGCTACCCGCCACACGGAGGGGCTTCAAAGAAGGCCTGACGCCCCCCCCCCCCCCAGACCGTCAGCTCGGTCAACAGGCCTGCTCGCCAATCACCCAACAGGAGGTCCATACCTCCTCGCGACAGATGGACCCCATCCCCTGCGTACAAGTCATAATTTTGTAGGCTAATAGCGGGGTGATGACTGACCCGTCCCCAAGCCCTGTTGGCAAGAAACCGCGCCACCGCCCTATTGACCGTGCGCCTAGCGCGGTCAAGGGCCAGGAGGTTAACGCCCCCTCTATAAGAATGGCGCGGGACAATGTCCGACCAAACCAGGGTTGTGGCAGGCCAGACATAATGCAAGTAGGCGAGGTCCTCGCAAATCGCATGCTTGAGCGATAAGCCGGTGACCTGGCCCAAATCATTGCCCCCCAGGTGGATGATGAGAATGTCAGGCGGGTCAGCACCCAGGCCAGAAAAAAGGAAAGGCCGCAGCTCCCGCCATAACATCCCAGGCTTACCATGCCATGTGAGACTGGCGTGTTCACCCAGTCCCAGTCGGGGTCCCCACTCTGTCGCCGCAGCGTAACGCGCTGCCCTGTGCACATAGCTGTGGCCCACCAGCCATACTGTCACCGGTGTAATACGACACCCAGGGTCTGCAAGAAAATTGAGAAAAAAGGCGGTAAGGTGACTGGATTGGTACTCATGGCGGGAGTGGGCGCACATAAAACTGAAAACATTGCGAGCTCCACCTCCCCATGCTACGTATGTCAGCCCCAGAGTACCCAAAAGCAGCTGCTGTAGAGGCTGCACCAATACGGAATGAATGTGTGCCATAACGGGCACCTGGTAGGCCCACCCTGGTGAGGGCTCTGCCTGTCACCTTCCAAAACAGAAATTTAGTAAGGGGAGACCCATCTTGGTGACAGAAAAACGGGCCGTGGTGCATGCCACGCAGTGCCAGGAACTCCTGTAGGGCACCAACTGGACAGATGTCTGCCAAAGAACACCGTAGCAGTCTTACACCACTGCCTACGCCATGCTGATCTGTCTTAGAGGAGCGTATCCTCAACTGGGCCCAGTCTTTGGCTACATAGACATCTTCGAGTTCCAGTGCCCTACAACTTGCATCCGCCTTAGACAGCATCACAAGTTCGCTGATGCGGAGCGCTCCAAAAAATGCCACCGTTGTGGCTGCATGGAAAAGGGCTGCCTCATAATGATCAAAACAGAGGCCTGGCCAGCCCCGGGCCAACTGGGTAAGAACCCCTGGGGAAATAGGGTGCCGGTCGTCTGGGCAACGCCCGCGCTCGCGCACCCACCCCTCCAAAACATGTCTCACACGGAAGTCAGAGGTGGTGTCCACATGACCTCCCACTTTGGCCATAAAAGCCAACGCCGAGAGCTTGGATGCTATGGTGCGAGGTGCGAGGCCCTGTGCATGCAGGTGAACCATGAACCGCAGAACATGGTCCACCGGGATAGGCCAGGTCTCTGGCAGGTGAAATTGAGCAGAAAATGCTCTGTAGGAATTGAATGCTTGTTGATACGCCTTACGCGTGCGTGGCGCTAGTGACAGGCCAATCGCCCGGTTCACCTCTCCTTGCCAATAGTCCACATCTCGTCCGGGAGTGGCGAGGGAAATTCCTCCACATCCGGGGCCAAGGCGCGGAACCGGGAGATCTGCAGGCGGGACAAAGCGTCAGCGATATCATTATTAATCCCTGGAACATGCCTGGCCCTGAACAAGACGTTGAGGCGCAGGCAGCGCAACACAAAATGGCGCACTAGTTCCATGACCCTGGGCGATTTGGAAGTCTGTGCATTGACAATGTGGACAACAGCAGCATTGTCACACCAGAAATGCACAACCGAGTTAGCCCACTGCTCGCCCCATAGCATCAAAGCCCCCAGAATAGGGAAAAATTCCAGGTATGTGAGATCCCGCAGGCGACCCGTGCCTGCCCAGGCCGGTGGCCACCCACCATAGGCCCACTTCCCATTGAAGTACATCCCATAACCCAGGGATCCTGAGGCATCAGACTGGATCTGAAAATTGGGGGATGCCAGGAGGTCAGACCTCCAAAATGAGACCCCATTGAACTCCCTCAGGAATTGCAACCAGACAAACATGTCTGCCCTGATACCCTGGGTAAGCCTAACTCTATGGTGGGGCCTGGATAACCCTGCCATGGCGTCGCATAAGCGCCGGGCAAAAGCCCTGCCCGGTGCGACCACCCTGCAAGCGAAATTGAGGTGACCATGTAGCACCTGCAGTTCCCTCAGTGATGCCTTGCGCTTGGCCAGCAAATCCGAGATAAGGGTCACTATCCTGGACACCTTATCGCCCGGTAACCTAGAAGCCTGCGCTACTGTGTCAATCTCCACCCCCAGGAATACTAGCTTGGTAGATGGGCCCTCGGTCTTTTCGGGCGCTAAAGGGACACCGAGTTCCTCCATTAGCGTCTGAAATGTGTTGAGGAGACGTGTGCACGTGTCCCAGCTCCGTTCACCCCCGAATAAAAAGTCATCCAGGTAATGGGCTACAGACCGGGACCCTGACCTGCGGACGAAAGCCCACTCTAGGAAGGTACTAAAACGCTCGAAGGCCGAGCATGATATGGAGCAGCCAAAAGGCATGGCCTTATCAAAATAATATTCACCCTTAAATTTGAAACCCAGCAACTCAAAGTCGCCCGGATGCACCGGCAAGAGGCGAAAAGCCGACTTAATGTCGCACTTGGCCAGCAGGGCACCCGGGCCACACGAGCGCACCATGCGCAGCGCATGGTCAAACGATGTATACCTGACTGAACAAAGGTCATCAGGGATAGCATCATTGACCGATCGGCTGGCTGGGTAGGACAAATGATGAATAAGGCGAAACTCGCCTATAGACTTTTTGGGGACCAAGCCCAGTGGCGACACCTTAAGATTGGGAAACGGGGGTGCAGGGAAGGGTCCAGCGACCCTGCCCGCATCTAACTCCTTTTTAATGCTGGCCGCAGCCACCTCCTCCCTCCCTCTGAGGGATAAAAGGTTGGGGGCATCCTGAGGGGACCTATCACCCATGAAAGGGATACGGAATCCCTGCTTAAAACCCTGAAGGAGATACTCCCCATCCTCCCCCTTCGGGTACGATGCGAGCCAACGCTCCAGCATGTCCACATTAATTGGGGAGGGGGCCTTTTGGAGAACCAGCTCCATCCGTGGCAGTCTTGCCAGCCCACTGTCTGCCCCTCCCTCTGCCCCGTGTCCCTCCAGGCCTGGGACAGGCGGAGGCTGCGTGGGGGCCCGAACATGTGGGACACTCATGCCTATACTTGCAATTCTTCCTATTGCAGGAACCATTGGACGAGAAAGTCCAGCACAGCAGGCGGGCTGGAACCCCCTGCCCCGCCGCCTGGCGGGTAACCTGCGCTGGAGCCGCTCGCTGGACCGCATGTCCACAATGGTATCTGTCTCCCGGGGCAGGGCGCGTGGGCGTCATGTACAAAAGCCAAAGCCTCTGGCACGGCTCATCCCATCTCATCTCGGGGTGGAGGGGAATCCTCATACGGAATTCCTCGTCATAGGCTGACCACGAGGGGCCCGGGAAATCAACCATCGCCCTATATATGTTGTCCAAATATTGGACCATGGGAATAGCCAAATCCGGCCGCGCCCTCAAGTACACCGCCATGTATATTAAATAAGCCGGGAGCCAGTTGGCCCAGGTACGTGGCGGCTTACGGCGACGTGCCTGCTCCTTGTCCTTCTCATCCTGTCCCTCCCTTTCCTCCTTGGTGGGCTCTCTGTTCAGGAGTGAGAAGATATCTACATACTCCCCCCGCCATATCTTCTCTCTGGTAGTCTGTGCCAAGTGATCACCCAGTGGCAAGGAATACCCCGCCGTCGGCAAAGCCGAAAAAGGCACCGCAGCCATAGGAAAAGGGGCCTGAGATAGCCCAGCCACCCCCAGAACATTCCCCGCAGTGTAAGAACAAGTACCCACCCCAGTGCCCAGGGTGGCAGTCGTCGTCGCCGGGTGGGGTGCCGACAGCGTGGCCCCCGCACCACCCGCGCGAGGCCAAGGCCATTGAAAAGCCCCCCCCCCATATTGGGAATGTGTGTGGATGTACTCGCTTGCACCGTATACTCACATGCTGCACCCCCGCGGGCCGCCCCCACCGGGGGTTCCGGCCCACTGGGGGCGTCGGAGCTCACGACCGACGTAGAGCTCATCACCGGGGCCTGACACGCACCTGGCTGCTGGCTGGGGAGCTGCGAGGCAGTGGCCGAAACCGCGCCACGCGCCTGCAGCAGCTCAACCCTCCCTGTCGGCTGTTGTCCTCCTGCCGACAGCGCCTCAAAAGGGACCCCAAAGGGGCCCCCCGCCTGACTGGCCCGAGCCAACGACGCTTCAAGGGCCGCAATGCGGGCCAGTAAGGCTTCCACGTTGACCTGGGGCCAAGGGCCGGCCGGCCCGCCCGGTCCAGGCGTGGGTACAGGTCCCTGTACCCCAGGACCCGAATATGGCCATTGGCCAGCACCGAAGCCCGGCAGGGTCGGTGGAGAAACCTGCCAAGGCAGGGGGCCGCACCACCCCCCAAGGCTAGAGGGCCCGGGGGGAGGCTGCGACCCAAGAGCAGCAGGCCCAACAGGGTGGGCAGGTGCAGGAGCGGTGTCCACCGCTCGCGGGCCGCGGGCCGGAGCCCCTTCCGCGCCCGCACTCTGGTCGCCCGCTCCGGGCCAAGGGGCAATAGACCCCATTCCGCCGGTCCCGGCAGGGGCCTGCAAAGGCGGCTGCTGAGGAGGCGGCACCGCGGTCCTCCGACCTGGGTTGCGCCTCCTAACAGCTCGAGCCGCACTCGAAACTGCCTTCTTCTTCGAAGGCATCTCCACCGAAGCAAAGGGAAGCCGAAAAGGAAGAATCGCTACCAAAAGGCTTCCCGATAAGCTAAAGAGCGACGGAGACACAGGGGAAAAGACTTCTCCGCTCCGTCGCTGAGGTAAAATGGCAGCTCGGCTGCCTCGTGGCCACCCCTTTTATAAGGGAGCTGGCCACGCCCCTAACTACCCGGATTCTCTGTCCTGTGGGGGGGGGGCCCGCAAAGAGCGCGGCGGCCATTTTGGCGCCGCGCTTGCATTGTCTATAAACAGAGATGAGCATTGAACCTAGAGTTGGATACACTTGGCTTTCGAGCAAGGCTGACCTTTACCTACTGATTTAGAGACCTATATATATATATAATACACACACACATACTGTATATAAAATTCATCCTTTGTAAAGTGAAATGAAATGTAAATGAAAGAAACCCGGAATGTTTCTAAACTTGTGTTTTATTAACATCGTTTATTTTGCTGTGCCTCATTTCCTTCCCTCCAGCTTAACTGCTTGTTAAAGAGGATTCATCCAGCATGCATACTTGTTCTCTAATGGGCACTGTCATCCTTTAATACTTTATGGGTGCACATTATGCTAGGCCAAAAAAACCCCAGTGATACTCCCATTTACATAAGTTCTCTGAAGTCATTCAGAGAATTTACTTGCTTCTGAAGAATTTTTTCTGCCCTGTTGCTCCCTTTCCATAGCTTTACTGCCCTTTGAATAGTACTGTCAAATGCTCAAAATTAGAAGCCATCCTAAACTTGAAATTGCTGGATGAAAAATGAACTTTTTGTAATGTTTCACATTATAAAGCCTAGTTAGGGAAAGTTTAAAGGGAAATTAAAAGGAAATAAGCAACTCAGTTTATTGTAACATTTATAACATCTTAACTTTAAACAAAGCCAGTCATTTATGACTTCTTTAAATTTGAAATTTATTATTAGTTAATTCATTGGATGTTAACACAAGGTTGGAAAAACTGAAGATTCTATGGCCAGTGTGCAACAAGGTACATCCACTGTTGTTTTGGTGGTAATGGGAGGGGGGGGCAATCTCACCACCTCACTGCTACTTCCTCTCCCACATATCTGTTTAGTTTGTTCTAAGGAATTGGTGAATCCTCCAGAATCTATGTATGAGTCATGCTTGGGCATGCAATTTGAATTTTGGAGAAGAACGTTTTATCATACTGACATAACTTAATTGCTGTGTAGAACTGTGGGTTTCCTGGCTGGGTAGCTTAGAAAGTTGGGTACCTAGCTGTGGAGCCACTGACTGGAAGTTTCATTTCTCACTGTGCCTACCAGGAGAAGAGCCACCCTGTGCATACCTGTCAAGCGCAGCTCCAGAGATTATAGGACCTGTGCAGAACGTTTCTGCGCAGATCGTTCTACCCATGCGTAAAAGCCTTCTACGCATGCATAGAAGCAACCTGCGCAGAAACGTTCTGCGCAGGTCACTTCTACACATGCGTACAAGGCTTCTGCGCATCCCCTTCTGCACAGAAGCCTTCTACGCATACGTAGAAGGGTTATACACATGTGTAGAAGAATTATACGCATGCGTAGAAAGGACCTGCGCAGAAGGGATGAGCAGTAACTCCTTCCCCCCGCTGCCAAATTACGGGGTAGCGGAAGCTCTGGGCGGGAAATGGAGAAAATCGGCGCGGAATTATGGGGTAATCCAGGCCAATATGGGGAACTTGACAGGTATGACCCTGTGTAGTCTTCCCTAGATGTTCCATGTTGTTCCAGAACAAGGGAATGGTAAACAACTTCTGAGTAATCTGCTCCTAGAAGACTTCAAGAGGATTAGCATAAATTGGAATTGACTTCATAGCACTTCATTGTTGTCACAACAAAGGATTAAGGCACTGTTGACTAATAATCCTTTGTGAGCTGTTCATTCTAATTTTATAGCCTTGCCTTTTTTAAAAACAAAAAGCCCACATTACAGAATATATAACGATATGTTAAAATATGTTCAAAATATTCCATTGTTGGATTAAATCCAGTGCCTTTGTTACACTTCTATTCACTTGATTCATGCTAATTTCTATTGTTAGACTGAAATAATCTTACACATAACTTTATGGCTTAGTTCATGCCTCCTGGTCAAACTGAATTTTCAATGACATAATTTCATCTGTGCTGCTCTTCCCCTGAAACCTACTTTGTCACCAAAAACCACAGGCATCACTTTACATTATGCCAACTTGAACAGCCAATGAATCTTTGGTCAAGATTAAGCTCTTTTTCCCTAGCTGTTATCTGCTTCTTCACTTTATTCCAGTGATGACCATTTGAGAATAAACTAGAAAGTTGTGAACGGTAGAAAGAGGGAATTGGGTTGGCTTCATATGCTTATGGTGATGTGGAACATTAAGGATTTAATTCATAATGATCCCTAGGAGAGTGTTCCATGAATCATAGGATGTTGCAGACCAAAGTTTAGAATATTAGGTTTAAAATTTTACTTTTGGGATGTGGCATCAGGTAATTTTTGACCTGCAGAAAACTTGCTTTCTCATGATTTGACCAAAGTATGATAACCTCAGTTTATTCATTTTAACTTCTAATGAGAATTTATGATTGAGCTTCTAAATTTCTTAGTCAAGTAATGCCTGAAGCCTAGAAATTAATTAGCTAAATTTAAAAATTAGAAATTGAGAAGTCAGTTTGCTGCTAATAATATTGAAAACTAAAAATAGTGAACTAATTGACATTACTGTATTAATGTGTTGATTAAGCTTTTTCCATGCCCTTTACCATAAATACTTGTCTACCTATATCAGGGGTGGTAAAACTATGGCCCGCGGGGCCAAATCACCCAGCCCACTACCAGAAGCAGAAGTAAAATGTGCCCAGGCATGCATATACATGCACGTGCGTGCATATAACACTGTCATAAATGCACGGATGTGTTTTATGGCGAGAGGAACCACATGACTGGCCAGCTCAACCATGTGACCGGTCCATGGTGCAAAAAGTTTAGCCACCACTGGCTTACATTTTCCTTTTAACCTTTTTGAAACCTCTTTTATCTCAGCTGTGAAACAATCCTATAACTGAATGAATGGGTGCAAATTTTATTGATAAGTTATTTTATATCTCATTTTATTGTGAAAGTACCATCCTACTTTTAACCTGTTTTATACAATCATATTTTATCTAATGTATTTTATTTTAAAGGATGGATGGAGTGTACAATAAAAATTGGTTGCCATGACTTCAACAGCTGCCTTATGTGGGGTAGACAAACTTTGAACCCGGTTCTAATCAGGCTGTAGTTTCAGGCAAAGATTCTTATATTGTGATTCTGAAGGAATGCAACTGGAAGTGGACAGCTGTCTCTTTATACAAATTTGAATAAATAAATTGAATAAATAATAAAATAGTTCAGTGCTTCACAACTTGGAGTTCCTAATAGTCTTGAATTAAAACTTCCATAAGTTTTGGGAGTTTTTAGAGACCTATGTATGGCAACTATTGGAGCACCTTATTACATTTATTTAGTTTTCAAAGAGAATTATAGCCCTCTTTCCCTTTGACAATGTGCCCTGACATGTGCCTTCTGAAAAGGACATGTCAAAACTAATTTTTAAAAAAGTTTTTTTATATTATATTTGTAGAATTATTTGTATAAGATGAAATATTGGAAGAGTCTTATTCTGATATTGCCCCCCTCCCATAAAAATGAAACAATTTTAATATTGTTGTATCAATGGTCATATGTTATTTCCAAGATCTACTGCCGAGCTCTCCCTCCATGGGCAGAAAACAAAAAGGTTGCCTCTGAAATGTGAGATCAACTGCTGATGAGCAATAGGAGCAGAGAGCTATTTCAGTGGGCTGCTGATGGTGCTTTATGAGTGATAAATGTGATGTCTAAGGCCTAAAAATGCCACTTGACTAGGGTTAAAAGTGGGTCAGACCCAAAGCTGGGAGGTATTTTCCCTCAAATGGAGCAGACACAATGGTAGACATAGTTTGGTCTTATATCTCAACATTGGCATATATACAAAAGATATCTTCTAATTGAAGAAGTGAATGGGTAATTCCCCACCCCCACTATGACCAGACTTTAGCTCAGTCCAGAAAAAAATCAGGTACACTGTCACTTTTGTTGCACTTACATTATCTTTCCTATGTTTTATTGTTCATTTTTATTTCTCCAGATTTGATATATATAATTTTCTTGAAGTGAACAGCCAGTGCTACTGCTAGCTGATAAAAATTCTGTGGTTTGATAATAGGTCACTGCATTTTGTAGTACAGTCAACCCTCACATAACAATGCATTCGGATAACATCATTTTCGCTTAACAACACGTCGTTATGCACCACATGTTCCCCCGCATAACAACATTTTTAGTGTCATTGTCCAGACAACAACGCTAAAATAACTGGACAATGACGCTAAAAATGTCGTTATGTGGGAAACTCCATAGAAACCCGCATAACAACAAAAATTGCTTAGCAACGCTACTTGGGGAACCAAGTAACGGCTTTATGCGAGGGTCTGCTGTATTTACCTATACATGCTCTGTTTCATCAGTACTCTCAGATAACCCTTCTGTCTTCTTGTACAATTGTAGAATCATTTTCTTCTTTTGTTTACACCATGATTGAAGTGTTAACAATTGTACGGTGGGTAAGATGCATGAAAATATTTCATTTTCTTGTACTCATATCTGATTATTAATTATAACCCTATAGTTATTTGGAAATGAATGGATAGATGAGATGCATGTTATATTGGCATTAACGTTAACATATTTCTTTGGAAAACAACCCAACATTTTCTTTTGTGAATTGTGTTTACAGGGTGCAGCCTTAATTCGAATGCTGGCTAATTTTATGGGTCACTCAGTGTTTCAGATGGGCCTACAAGTATGTAGAAAATATTCTTCTTTTATTGTGTACTTGTGTTTGTATGTGTGCCAGTGTATTTTATAGTGTACATTTCTGTTAATTTTTGGATCTTCTACCATGTTTGAGAAAGGTTTAGCAGGAAGATATAGGTATTTAGATGAAAGATAATGTTACTCTAGAAAATAAAGATGGTATAGAGTCCTGTCATAAAGCTGCTCTTTTGCATCCATTCTGTTTTCATTTTTAATTTGTAAATTGTTTTCTCCATTATAATGCCTGTAACTGAATGTGGTACTGCAGTGGCTCAAATCGCTAAGACGCTGACTGGGAAGTGGAAGGTCAGCAGTTCGATTTCCGAGTACTGCAGGACGGAAATGAGCTCCCGTCTTCATCCCAGCTCCTGCCAACCTAGCAGTTCGAAAGCAAGAAATTGCAAGTAGATAAATAGGAACCACTTCGGTGGGAAGGTAACAGCATTCTGTGTGCTCCGGTGTCAAGTCATGCCTGCCACATGACCACAGAAACGTCTGCAGAAGCAGACAGCACTGGCTCTTCGGCTTTGAAACAGAGATGAGCACTGCACGCTAGAGTCAGATACGACTGGCCTTTGAGCAAGGGAAACCTTTACCTTTAACTGAATAATGCCTGTAATTGTAATTTTTAAAGTTTAGATGGACACTTCAGTATTGTCTAAATCAGGGGTGCCCATACTTTCCGGCCTGTGGGCCAGTCACGTGGTTCAGAGAGCTGGTCACAATGACCTGGGGGTCAGATGAAGCCCCCCGATGCCAATTTATCTGGCCGCGAAGCCCTCGTCGCTCCTGGAAGAAGTAAAACATGCCCATACAGGTGCTTCCAGGAGCGACGAGGGCTTCATAGGCCGGATGAATTGGCATTAGGGGCCGGATCTGTCCCCCAGGCTGTAGTTTGGGCACCCCTGGTTTAAATTTTTCTTTTTGTTTTGATTCCAATCAGATGGAAACAGCTACATCTATTCCAACTCTATTGTTATACATGACTCTTAGGAAGAGGACATATTGAGAGAATAAGAAGGCTTAGAATCCTGCCCATGTCATGTCCTGCTCTAATACCTCTAGGTTGTGGAATTTGGTCATTTCCAGGAACTTGTGGCTGAAATCCTGTTGCATAGTATAAGTTAAACCATAACTTTAAGTGTATCCCTATCTGGTAAACAAAATATCCCCACTGTGATTCACATTTAGGGTGGGTGCCTGCATGCACCAAGCCTGTGTGTCCATCCACCCCGGGGCATGTAGCTGAGATGGTTTGTTTACTTAGGAGAAACTGACTAAAAGTTAATTTGGCTTATGCTGAGCAACAGGATTTCAGCCTGTTGTTCTGGTGAGGAAAGCTGCAGTTCTTTTAAAGCCTTGTTAGTCCCTTTCCTTCAGCACTTTAGAATTATTCCACATACTAGATTGTGAAAAATGTTTAAAATTGTGAAGTTGGAAATAATGTTTTCTAATACAATATTCATTTAAAATGATGGCTCAAAACGTGGTAAAAATATTCAAGCACAAAGGTGAGTAGAGAACACGTTAGAATGAGTTGATATCTCTCTAGGTGGTTTACAGGAAATTTCTATAGCTCTAACCTGGTTTAACAATAACAATGTTTAGGTCTTAATAAGGAAGAAATAATGCTTTCTCTATAGCAGTTCAGATATACATTTTTTTTGTTTTTGTGTGTAGGGCATCCCAGCATATGGCTGATAAGTTTCAGTACGTCATTCTCTGTGTTATCTGAGCTGCAATTATGTTGCCATTGACTTAATGGTTCTATTTAAAAAGTCAAAGTAGAAACATAGAGCCTGCTTTCGCTTGGTGAAAGATTTAAATTTGTATATAAAATAAGCAGATGATGATGGTAACAAATTGCTACTTTTTTTGGAAAATATTTGCTATGCTTAATTTTCCTCTCAAAAGCAATTTTAGGGTGTATATCTGTATCTATCTATCTATCCCCCTTTTGCTGTATGTGATTTATTTACACTTAATTAGCATAATTCCTTCAATGTCTTAATAATATTTGAAGATACAGTTTGCATTTAACAATAATTTTAATAAATAGCACATTTAGGTGAAAAGTAAGAAGTTTTGAATTCAGTACAATTTATTTTGCTTTTAGAGGATGAGCTCCTTGAGAAATAATTCAGAGTAAATTAATGTTTCTGGAGCAATTTAAAAGCAAACAAACCAAAATATGAAAAGCAATCGAACTCTTTTTATTCTATTGAAATCTATTTGAGTAAAGTCATGTAACAGGCAGCTGTGATTGATGAATTATGTATGATGCAGTCTGTTACTTAGAGGTGTCCTTTAAAGTAAATTGATGTTCACCTGAAATACAATTATGCTAAGATGGAAAGAGCAATCAATCTTATCTGTTCTCAGTAAGCTTTTCAATCTGAAATTTAAATAAACTACATCTGGGATCAGGCCATATTTTAACATGGTAATTTTATCTCCAACCCAATAGACTGAATGGTAAAAATATAAAACAAAAGTTAAATAAACATCTCTTGTGTACCATATATAGTTGTATTTAATATAACAATGACAGAAATGTTATCAAGGAACGATTTCCTCCCAGAAATTTAGGAGTACTTTGATTCACACTGCTTTAAAATAGAGTTGTATTTGAATTGCTTTGAACTTACTTTCTGTTTCTATAACTTATCTCCATATACTATTTTCTCCCTAGTCATGCCTTACTAAGAAAAACAGAACAAACAAAACCATTTTCACCAGCAATTATGTACAGACATATACACGCTGAATCTTAGACACTATCTTGCTTAGGGACAATCAAGCCTGGCTATATTTGGAGTTATGGGGAGCAGTAATTCCAGTTTTAAAACCAGATAATATAGGCCTGATGAAATGAATGGAACATGTTGGTCAAATCCTATAGTAAATTGCATTGATTTCTCAAATACAAACCAGGGATAATAATCCAGTGTTGATTGCACAAAATATTGCATGGAAGAGATCCACCTTCATCATTTTGAGTTGTTTTATCTGTAATTATGCTTTGATAGGGGACTGCAGGGTCTTAGTGGTTAAGATGCTAAATTTGATGCCTGGAAGGTCAGCAGGTGAGCAATTCGAGTCCCAAGTGATGCATGATGGAATGAACTCTCATCTCTGTCCCAGCTCCTGGCAACCTAGAAGTTCAAAAGCAATAAAATGCAAATAGATAAATAGGTACCATCTAGTCATGCCTGCCACATGTCCACAGAAAAGTCTGCAAATGCAAACAGAGCTGACTCTTTGAATATGAGCACTGAACCCTACAGTTGGCTATGACTGGCTTTTGAGCAAGGGCTACCTTTACCTATGCTTTGATGAATTTCACTTAAAATATTTGAGTTGGTCTTCAACATTGGTTTCCGATTAAGAAAATAATATATTTTAAAATGGTTATTCTAATTTTATTAGCTGTATCTATAGAGAGATCAGTTTTGTATTATTCAGTAATGTATCTGTAAATATGAACAGGCAGCACAGCATCTCAGGTTTTAGAATGGCTTTGTTTAATCAGGCAATTTCTGTTGAATTTAGGCTTGCTGTGATATTCTTGCATGGATTGACAATTCTTAATCCAGTGTGCATTTTTGTGAGTTTGTCTGCATTACATTTCATTTGCCATTTGGCAGCTCATTGATCTTGTAGATCTGTATACTTTTGAACTCAGTTGCTGCTATATTTGTGTTCATCGCTCAATTTGATTTAGTGCATCATCAGCAGTTTGCATTAGTTTACAGTGGGATCTCCTGTCTATGTGATAAATTAACACCTTTTGTACTTTAGGTTGTACTGTATACATCATGTCAAGGACCTTTTATCCACTCCACTAGACAGGCATTTAAAGCACTGCTACTGAAATGCCCTTTAAATATGAGCCATGCTACTTGGGAGCTCTTTTTCAGTGAACTTCCAAGTAACGAGACTACATTTCATTGATTCAGTATTGTGATCAGAAGCTTATCACAGATTTTGTTTACAATCATCCATAGCACACCAGTCCCCTGTTTAGGGAATAAAATAGTTCCTATCTATGCACTGAGTGAATTTTGTCTTATTGCAATAGAAAGCAAAAAAAAAAAAAAAAGGGGGGGGGTAGGGTTGAGATTCATGAAAAAATAAACAGAATTTTGGATTGGCAATTTTTTTTCTAGATTGATAAAAATTGACATTCAAAGTCAACTTTTGACTTCTCTAGAAACTTTTTTAGGCATAGATGCTGCAATATTTGGGGGAAGAGAACGAGCAAAAAAAAGTCTGAAAGGAAAAGACTGCACATAACAACTGTTCTTGAAGGTAGCCTGCCATCATAGCAAAAGGGGTACAAAGAAGGAGCCTCCTCGAAGATTGTGGTATTTTTGAACCACAATCGGGTATACCCTGGTAATGGCAAACTTGTATTGCTGGCGAATCCTTCTCACACTAGGTTAGGTGAAGGGAAATGCAGAATAAACTCCTCAAAATGTGCCTTCATTTTGGCAGTTTCACGTCTGACCTAGACATGGAAGAAGAAGAATCAAGGCAAAACAGATATTGCAGATGTGTGCTTGCTTTGCTATTAGTTTGCCTTCATGAACAGCAGCTAGCCTGATTTTTTCCTAGAATTTTCACTTCTTTGCTCACAGGTATACTATCTATGGACAAAAAAAGTTCTAAAGAACTTTGGTTATTTCAGTTTCTAAGCTTTTGGTGATTCATTAAAGATATTACTAAGCAAGGAATTTTATATATATTGTGCCTTATTACACAAAGACCCAAGTTGGCTTGTCAATTTGTAGTTAAACACAAAAACTATTACAACGGTAAAAATAAGAACAAATAGAAGCAACAGCAATAAAAACATGAAGGAAGCAAGAGAAGTAAATATGTAGCAAACAGTTTTAAAATTCTGTGTCCAGAATCTTATTAAATCTTACAATGTTATAAACTTCTATAGTTTATTAAATTGTAAACTGCCACCAACTAGTGGAGTACTGGTCATGTTATACCAGAACGTACAAAAGACACATCCTTATCAGCAATGCCTTATTAGTTTAATGCACAACTTTGTTGTAGTAAGTTAAGCAGTTTAGTATGAGCAGACAAAAATGGTAAAAATGACTTTGGCTGAAAAATCCATAACCAGTAAAAGGAACTAAAAACCATTTAAGGATCAATTGAACATGACATAATCCACCTTTTCCAACCACAATAGAAGCAAAACAGATCATTGATACCTCTGGAATCTGTCATGTTCAGAGACCTAGAACCAATGGAATGCAGAGGCTGAAATCCTGTTGCCATTTTACTTATTGCCTGAGGTTCCTACAGCTCCTGTGCCATCCCTTTCATCATTAGAAACCATGGAAGCCATAGGACATAAGAGAGAAGTCCTTAATTATTAAATACTAGCATATTTTGCCCAGCCTTGCCGGGCATGTGTAATGTGTGTATTGGTGGTTAGGGGTGGTTTGGGTGGTGGTGACTAAATTTGGAAGAATGGTTTTGTTTTAGTTTTCTCTGTTGTTTGTTTGTGAGGAGATTTTTTAAAAAATAAATTAGCTTTTCTGGTTTTGGAGTTTGTGTTTTTTGAATTTATTTGATTTTTATTAATTTGGTTATATTTTATTTGGATTTTTAAATATTTATTTGCTTGTTGGATACTCTTCCGGCCTCTAAGTGGGGCTGTGATTAAGAGTTTGATTTTCTTTGTTTCTTCAGTTCTGCTGTGGAGGCATGGAGGGAGGACGTGTTTTGTAAGTTCTCTTGTGTTAATATTTTATTTTCTATTTTGTTGGGATTTTGGGGTGCTGGGCTGGTGGGGGGGTTAAGTAGAGTGTTAGTGTATTTAATTAAGTGTTTTTGGTAGTTGTTTGGTATTGCTTTTGGACTTTTTATGCATTTTATTGTGTTGAATGTTTCTGGTTGTTATTTCTTTTTTGATTTTTTTCCGTATTTATTTGTGTACTTTGTGTTGTAATTGGTTTTTGAGTAAGGTGTTTTTGTGTTGTTGTTATGTTGTAGATAGGTGTTTTTAGTGAGTTGTCATGGTTTTTTGTTAGACTTGTATTTTGGATGTGTTTTGTTGAGTCTGTTCATTGTTTTGTTGTTTACTGGGTTTACTTGAATTTTTTGTTTATTTATTTGTGTTTGTATTTTTGATGGTTGGTGTTTTTTTAAACTGATTTGTTTTGTTGTGGTTGTGTTTTCTGGGGTGAAGAACAGCCTGTCTGTCGTTGTCTCTTTTCCCCATTGCTGTTTTGACATTAGCTTTCGATGCAGCGATGGGGAAAATGAAGAGCCGGCAGTCAGCTCGCTCTTCGTCTGGTAACGTTCGTTAGGTCGGTCGGGGGAGAAGGACACAGAGAAGAGCTATCTGCTTTATGATGATTCTCTCCTCTCGGCCTCCTTTTCTCCTGGCTTACCTAACGGGAGATCTGTGTTTGTGGCTGTGAAGCTGTTTTTTTGTAAAATTGTAGTGTGGCAGGTAACGATCTGTAAGGTGTTGCGCTCTTCCTTGCAGATTGCTGGCTGCTGCTTTTCTATTACCTCCAACGCTGTTTCGTGCTAGTTCTCAAATCAGTGGTGTGGGTAGTACAAAGGCAGCAGCCAGTCATTCACCAGGGAGTGTGCCTCCCCTGACGATGTGCTGCCTGCTGCTGGTTTTTTCCCCTCCTGCCTCAGCTTACCTTGAGGCCGGTGGTGGTCTCGCCGTGTCTTTGGCGGGGTAGCGGGGAGGAGGGGGAGTCCCTCTTTTCTCCGTTGCTCCGGGGAATGATGAAAGGGATTACACAGCAATCAGCAATAGCAATTACACATAGTGCTTAGTGCACTCTCTGAGCAATTCACAAGATAATTATCATTTTGCCCCTAACAAGCTGGGTACACATTTTACTGACCTCAGAAGCTGATGAGCTGAGTTTTGGTTGCAGTACAACAGCTTCACCACTGCACCATGAGGGCTCTTAGATGGGAGTTTTAGAAGAGAAGTTTGAAACCTTTAATTTCCAAAACATTGTCTCAGCAAATAAAATCATATGTTTATGTAACATAAGTTGTGGCAACAGGATTTCAGTCAGATATTTTAAGGAACTGAAAGCCAATTTTTGGTCAGATTCTCTGTTTACTCCATGTGTGTTGTAGTTGCTTCTTCAACTCTATTATCATCTTAGCTGTCTGAAAAAAATCAGCAAGTCTACTTAGTTCTAACTGGTGGGAGACAATTCCATTGATTATCATAGATCCTCATAGTCACACAGTAAGAATGATGATAAAATGGACAGGAGCACAAAAAAACTAGTTGAGGCCTAATATGCTCCTTTTTAAAAAAAATGGCTGAGGAGGTCCTATGGAGAACTGAGGAAACTTAAGAACAGTCTTGGGCAGGGGTTCACAATCTTTACAAGCCATGGGCCAGGTCACACTCTCTCAGTCAGCTTTGAGGGCCAGACAGCCATTTTACCCTGCCTGCACAACGGAGCACCCATTTTGTCCTAACAGCTTCAAAAGGGTGGCCATTTTGTTTCTTGAATGTCCTTGGAGGGGTGTGGGGACCACATGAAATGGCACCATGGGCCAGATCTGGCCCACAGGACATAGGTTGGGAACCCCTGGTTTTGAGGAACCATATAATACTCATGGACTGTATTTTGCCTATCCTTGGCCTAAGGCATACAGCCATGTCTTCGGGAAATCTCATCAGGGTTCCCATAACACCAATTAATTCCATAACTGAGATAGATTAACTAAGTAGTCACCAGTATCTTAAACTTTATAATGGATCTGACAAAATTCAAAATGCTGCTATATATAGCTGGAAATTAGACACATTTTAATCTTTCAATAGCACATCTTAATTGTTGTAATGTCTGATTCTTCTATGATGTGAAGGATTTCAGTTTTTTGTTTCTTCTTATCGTTTTCTTCTCATTTTCATATCAAAAACAAATTTATCTTGGTATAGAAAAGTAGAAAAATGCAAGGAAATTAGTATGTGCATGTCTACAAGGGAGTAAGCATAATTAAAAGTCAATTTTATTGTATAATAAATGTGCATAGGGGTTCATATGTTAAATACAATAAGCTTTATAATCCCATCAGCATTTAAATATTTCTGAAAGTATTCCACAATAGAGTTGAACAGCAGAACAAAACTGACACAAAGGTCAATATACATAGTTCTTTTTTGAGCGGAAATTGGAGGATGTGTGATAATATGCTGAAACATCCAATTTCTTATTAAGATGTAACAACTTTCAACACTCAATCTGTATTTTAAAAAGGATGGCTGGTTGGGTGAAATTGCCCTGCACGGGTGACTCTCGTTTCACTCCAATATTAATGCATCATTTTCTGCTCTGATTCTTCAGGACATAATCAGTATGTGACAAGGAATATGATCCTCCTTTTTCTAATAGTTTGGCTGGTTTATTCCTTATTTGTCTTATGGATACATGGAACATTCATGTACTTGATTTGTTTTCTCATAGTCTGCTTGATTCTCGTGTGCCTTTAAAAGATTCCCCAAAGACTCTCAAAATTATTTTAAAAGGTCTTAAGGCTCATCTGTAATAACTGAAAGTCAAGGAATGCACTATTTTGCTGCAGTTCTCAAGCTTTACTTCCTAAAGAGAGATCTGTGGTTTTAGTTTCTGTTACTAACACAAAATATTATTTGGAAATCTAACTATTCTCCATCCTGGGTGCCATTGAGACACATTTCAGCTGAATAAATGGTGCATAAGGCATTCAGTAATAATTCCAGTATCAGAGGCCATTATGGTGTTACTCATAGAGTGTGAGACTAGCACACAGAAGACATGAGTTCAAGTGCCTGCTTGACTGTGGAAACCCCTGGAAAGTGGCAAAAGGAAGCCATTCCTTGAAGAGCGCACATACATTGAAAGCTCTGTCAGAGTTGCATAAGTCAGAAATTCATTAACTGCATATAATAACCATGTAACATCAAACCCATTTCATGCTGTGGAGGGTTGAATAAAGGGGAGCAGGTGCAGCCCTCCTAGGTCCACAAATAGATCTTGTATATAGGATGCAAGTTCTGTGGTAGTTGTCCACATGTACTTTGGGTGGGGCGGGGGAGGGCAAGATCAGAAACCACTCTTTTAAACTTGTCTTTTTCCATAATTAGTTTCAGCTGTCTTGTATCAAGTGAGGATGAGAAATCTCATGAGTATTTATTTTTACATAGTCCAATTTGCCTTGAAGTGAGAGTTCAAGAATCCCTGATTGTAATAGATTAACCTTTTGAAGTTGGAGCCAGGTCATGTTCCCTCAGACAGTTTTCAGGCTGGACAAGTGGTCCAGCTGCTGAAACTAAATAAGATGGCATCAAATCTCATCAGAAACAGCTCTGTTCTCCTTTTTGATTTCAAAAACAGTTCTTTTCCAACCACACTAACGTTTCCTCTGTCATATTTAAATCTAGCTTTGTCCCCATTCTTTCTTATACTCAGTAAGCTAATCAGGAGTTTCAATACTAATAGAAGAATCACATTTGTAAAACTCTTTCTGGGACAGAGACCCAGGTACTTCTTTCAAGAAAGGTTTTGGGTCTGCGTCAGGATCAATCTAATTTAGAGCCTCACAGCAGCTATATTTTTATTTTAATCTGATTTTATATGACTTCATTTGAATTGCACAGTATGTTTTTCTACATTGCAGAGTCTAACTCAATGTTTACTTCATTATTACATTGATGCTTTAATTGTTCACTGACTGCTTAACTTAAAACCATTCAAGGAACTGCAATGAGGGCTGTTGCATGAAAACCATAAGTTCTCCTTCGTATAGTTTGTGAATCCCCACTATTGGGTTATGCGCCTGCACAGAACGGCCGATCGGAGGCTTGAAAAGCTATTGGTCAAAAGTTTTGGCGTAAGACCGCCCACCGTACCGCCCACCCTGAGGCGCCCGCGCGCCATTTTACCTCAGTTCTCTTCTTTCCGCCGTAGCAGCAGGACGATCGTTGAGAGCTTCTCAATTTTTCTCGCTCGCCCTTCTCAGGGAAAGCCTTACCGACTTTCAACAATTTTTTCCGGCGATCTTGTCCCTTGGGCAGGATTGCCACCCCGGCGCTGTTTCTTCCTTCTGGTGGACTCAGTTGCCTGTTCGCTCCGGTCACCATTTCCCCCCTCAAGGGGGTGGCGGCTGGCCCGCCCTTCGGGGTGCCCGTCTTCTGGATCCTTCCACTGGAAGAATTTTTTCATTGATGGCTGCAGCTTTCAAGCAGTGCTCGGCTTTCCACAAGAAGTTCCCCGCTTCCGACGGCCATAGCCTTTGCCTTTTCTGCCTGGGTGAGTCTCACCAGGGCCAGTCCTGTCCTCACTGCAGGAAGTTCACCCGTCTTGCAGTGCAGAATCGGAGCAACCGGCTCAAGGCCCACCTGATGGAGCTCGCTTTGGCTCCCACCGCGGCGGCCTCTACCTCTGCTGGTGCCTCCCAGCCTCCTCCAGCTTCTTCTTCCACGCTCTCTATCAAGAAGAAGAAGAAGAGGGACAAGGACGGGGATAAGAAAAAGAAACGTGGGTCGGAGAAGAGGCGATCGCTCCCGCCTACTCCTCGCCCGCCTGTCTCGCCGGGACCTTCGCCTCCGTTCTCGGTCGCGAGATGTCCGTTCCCCGGGTCCTCCATCTGGGGAGGTCGGTCCTCCTCGGGATCTCCTGAAAAAGGACGCAGGGCTGGGGCTCCAGCTCGCCCACTTCAGGTTCTCCCATCTCCCCCTCATGGGAGGGCCCGTTCGCCTACGAGGCAGGCTTCCGTCTCCCCAAGGCCCAGGACTCCAACGCTCGATGACGCGGTAATCACCGTGCTGGCTACCGTTTCGTTGCCGGTTCTACCAGCCACCGTTTCGTCGGCCACCGTTTCGTCGCTCCCGCCGGTGCCGGATCCATCCCAGATGGACTTCCTGAAGGGGATGTTTGAGGTCATGGCTCAGACATTTGCCAACCAGTTCAAGACCTCCATGCCTGCGGCCTCTGCGGCTCCGGTACCGACCACCGCAAGCCCCAGGGATGTTGGCCCTGCTGTGGCCCCTCCGACCTCCCGAGGGTCGAGTGTCCGCTCCGCTGGCCCACCCGTATCGTTTCGGTGTGGTCCAGATGTTGATGCGGTGGACTCCCATCCCGCCGGTCCGCCCAGGCCGTACTGGCGCGGTCCCGACGTGGATGTAAGAGTGCCTCCCTCATCCTCCGATGACTCCAGCGCGTCCTCGGAGGAGGATGAGGGAGACGTCGACGCCGAAAGGACACCGGACCAAGCCATCGGCGCGGTTGACCCACCGTGTGGTGAGGATCAACGCTCGCTTACAGCTATGCTGACGCGCCTGGGAACCGCTCTGAACCTGAAGGTGGACCAGCCGCCACTGGAAGGCGAGGACCAAATGACTGCCAAGCTGGACAGACGAGCGGTTCGGCCGGTTCATATTACCATGCTTCCGTCCATGTTGACGTCGGCGAAGGCGACATGGCGGAAACCAGTGTCAGCACACTCCGTTTCATCCAGGCTCGACGGCATGTACAGAGTCCTGGACGAGAACGTCGAGTTCCTGCAAGCTCACCCCTTGCCGAATTCGCTGGTGGTCAAGGCTTTTCAACACAGGACGGCCACCAGCGGCTTCCCGGTGCCTTCGACCCCGGAAGGGAAGAAGTTGGATGCGGTGGGCCGTAAGTTCTACGCCACCGGTTCCCTCTTCCTCCACGCCGCCAACTACTCGGCTGCCATGGGCCTGTACCAGTCCCACCTCTGGGAGCGGGTGAAGGCTGAGACGGCGACGTTACCCGCCGACGCCCAGAAGCGGATCGACGTGCTGGCAGCCGAAGGAGACTTCCTGTCGGAGCAACAAATGAGAATGGCCAGGCACATCAACGACTATGCGGCGAAGGACATGGCTTCCGCTATCCTGCTCCGTCGTCACGCCTGGCTTAGGGGCACCTCCCTCGATGATGCTATGAAGAAGCTCATCGAGGAGTTCCCCTTCGACGGACAGGGCCTGTTCGGACAGGACATGGACAAGGTCCTGAACGAAATGCGGCAAACGAACTCCACGGCCAAGTTCCTGGGGCTCACCACGCCGGCTCCGCCTGCCAGGCCGGCCGAGGTTCCAACCTTTCACGCGGCGGTATCAGGGGAACCCGCAGCAACAAGGTGGCCCGTCGGAACAGCCCAAGTCTGGCTCCTACAAGCAGCGGCGCCAGCACAAGTCCCGGTACCAGCCCTACGGGTAGGGCAAGCGTTCCGACGCGAAGTCCAAGTCCCGTGTTTGAAGCTGCGACGGCCGAGTCTCTCTCGCTCCACATCCCTTACCTCCCCCTCCGGAACTTCCTCCAGGTATGGTCGGGCATCACGGACGACCGGTGGGTCTTAAAGATCTTGTCCTCTGGCTACGCCATCGAGTTCGTGCAGGCGCCTCGGGTAGGAAGACATCGTTTCACCACCTCGTCCCCCCATTTGGAAGAAGAAATATCAACTCTTCTGTCCAAGGGAGCCATTGAGCGGGTAATGCCACCCGACTGGGACAACGGCTTCTACTCGAGGTACTTCGTGGTTCAGAAGAAGGACGGAGGACTTCGCCCAATCCTGGACCTACGTCGCCTCAACAAGTGCATCCATACCAGGAAGTTCCGGATGGTGACCCTGCAGACCGTCCTCCCCCTCATCAACACAGGGGATTGGTTCACAGTCATAGACCTCAAGGACGCTTACTTCCATGTCTCCATCCTCGAGGAGCACCGGAGGTTCCTTCGATTCCGCATCGGCGATTCCGTGTACCAGTACCGGTGCCTACCGTTCGGTCTGGCCACGGCGCCACGGGTCTTCACCAAGTGAATGGCTCCAGTGGCTGCCTTCCTTCGTCAGCGGGGAATCAGGGTCTTCCCGTACATCGACGACTGGCTGATTGTATCCCCCACCAGTTCGTCGGCTATTCGGGACACGCAATTCACGGTCCACCTCATGGAGAGTCTCGGCCTCAGGATCAACTTCACCAAATCGAAGTTGATTCCCTCTCAACGCGTCGAGTACATTGGAGCGGTACTCGACTCGCTTGCCACCAGAGCCTTCGCACCCCAGAAACGCTTGCAGGACATCGCGCAAGTGGTCAGCGACCTTCGCAGCAAACCGTGCGTCCGGGCGAAAAAGGCTCAGAGACTTCTAGGCCTCATGGCCTCAACGACGGCGGTGATCCCCCACGCCAAGTTGAAGTTCCGGTCCCTGCAGTCGTGGCTCCTTCACGAATTCGACGCGCTCCGGGAGAGCCAATCCAAACGGTTAACTCCGTCTCCGGAGCTGAGGGACCAACTGCTGTGGTGGACGACACCACTCAACGTGGCAACGGGGAAGAGCTTTTACCCCCCGCAACCCTCGTTGCAGATATTGACCAACACAAGCAACCTCGGCTGGGGGGCTGCCTGCGGGACTCTCACGGTCAACAACCCTTGGTCACCTCAGGAGATGGTGCACCATCTCAACTACTTGGAACTTCTGGCCATTTGGAAGGCCCTACGTTCCTTCGAGGCCCTACTCACCGGCAAGGCTGTCCAAGTAGCCTCGGACAATACCACGGCGGTGGCATATCTGAACAAGCAGGGAGGAACGCGATCCACCACCCTTCTTTACCTCGCTGTGCAGCTCTGGGAATGGTGCCTGGAAAGGCACATTTTCCCGATTGGAGTGCACATTCAGGGCAAGCTGAATGTCTTGGCCGACCATCTCAGCCGCCTCACCTCGACGACCCACGAATGGGAACTGGACGACGAGGTATTTCAGTCACTTTGCGAGGCCTGGGGGACGCCGAGCATCGACCTCTTTGCATCGGAGTCCAACAAGAAATGCCACAGGTACTGCTCCAGGGCAGGCATCGGAATGAACTCCGAGGGCGATGCCTTCATGAAACGGTGGGATCAGGACTATTGCTACGCTTTTCCTCCGTTTCCTCTGGTCCGGAAGGTTCTCACCAGAATGTACCAACACAGGACCAGCGCAATCCTTGTGGCCCCAGCATGGCCTCGCCAACCCTGGTTTCCACTGCTGTTACGCATGTCGTCACAGTATCGCACGCTGCCGGAGTCACCGACGCTTCTCCAAATGGAGCACGGCCAGCTTCACCATTCGGACCTACCCAGCCTCCACCTCACTGCATGGAGGATAACCCCAGACTGTCCAGGATCCTGGAACTAGCGTGGCGCCCTTCCACAAGGAAGTCCTACGCTTCCAAATACAGACGTTTTTGTGCCTTCCTGGCATCTCAAGAGACGTCCCCTTCACAAGTGGGACTACAGGACGTCTTGACCTACCTCCTCCATCTGGCGGAGTCTGGCCTCAGCATCACCTCCATCCGAGTACACCTCGCAGCGGTGGTGGCACACTCTCCGACTGGTTCGCCCACTTCTGGTGCCTTCCGAGACCAAACGGTGAAGCGTTTCCTCAAGGGACTACGAAACGCCTTCCCTCCGGTCAGGACTCCGACGGCACAATGGTCACTGTCTGCCGTTCTCAACGCGCTCACCAGGACTCCTTTCGAGCCCATGGCTACCGCGGATGTCCGTCTCCTCACGTGGAAGACGGCGTTTCTAGTGGCTATCACGTCTGCTCGACGAGCTGGTGAACTGGTTGCTCTGCGGGCGGACACACCTTTTCTTCAGTTTTTCAATGACCGTGTGGTTCTCCAAGCGGATATCACCTTCCTGCCCAAGGTGGTTTCCCAGTTTCATATGGCACAGACTATCTCCTTGCCAACCTTCTTCCAGAACCCCTCCAACACCCAAGAAAGGACTTGGCACACGCTGGATGTGAAACGAGCTTTATTGTTTTACACCAGCAGGACAAGGGAGTTCAGGAAGTCGCAACGCCTTTTTGTGGCTTATGGAGGAAAGTCCAAGGGCGAACCCATTTCTGCCCAGAGGTTCTCCAAATGGATCACGTCTACCATCTACCTGGCCTACAAGTCAGCTTCGCTGCCACCTCCACCGCATGTCAGGGCACATTCCACCAGGGCGGTTGCCACATCCACTGCTTTCCTGGAGGGCACACCGCTGGAGGATATATGTAAGGCGGCCACCTGGTCCAGACCTTCTACATTTGTCCAGCATTACAGAGTGGACACCAGAGCCACTGCGGACGCCAGGCTGGGCCGTGTCGTCCTCACCAGGGGGCTCCGGACCCATCGCCCTTGACAGCTCAACCTGACCATCATACTCATCGTGGGATCATCTCATCCGACTGCCCACCGACCAAGTGAGTGTGAGCTTGCTAATCTCCCAATAGTGGGGATTCACAAACTATATGAAGGAGAAAGTTCGGTTTCACTTACCAGTGATAACTTTCGTTCTTCGAGTATATAGTTTGTGAATACACACTACCCACCCTGCCTCCCCTCTTGAGCTGCACGGATGAGATCAATTGGTTTATCCTGTGCTTGGCTTAAGTATGGAACTGAGGTAAAATGGCGCGCGGGCGCCTCAGGGTGGGCAGTACGGTGGGCGGTCTTACCGCCAAAACTTTTGACCAATAGCTTTTCAAGCCTCCGATCGGCCATTCTGTGTGTATTCACAAACTATATACTCGAAGAACGAAAGTTATCACTGGTAAGTGAAACCGAACTTTCTGTTATCTCAAATAGCTCCTAACTTTTAGTTCATCTTGGAACTGGTGCACATCGTACCATGAAATGCACCTATAGCATTGCTTAGTTAGGTCTATATAACTAACAGTCATGTAAGCACCAGATTTCTGCTGGTTATCTGGGACTATGGTGGGAATCAATACAACTAGTAGGTTTGGCAGCTCACAGGTTGTATAGGTTTGTTACAGGGTAATAGTTTCAAGGAACTTCACTATTCTTTCTTCAGATTCTCTTCTACATTAGCTATTATTTTTATTTAATCTGTAGAATCATAATGAGTGAGTTGGAAGGAGTCTATAAGGCCATCAAATCCAACTGCCTGCTCAACACAGAATAAAAGTTGTATATCTGACAATTGGCTGCTTAAGTTTCTCTTGAATGCTTCCAGTGTTAGAGAGTCCAATACTTCCCAAGGCAATGTGTTCCACTGTTCTACCACTCTAACAGTTAAGATTTCCCCCTGATACTCAACTGAGATCTGACTTCCTGTAACTTGAACTGTGTACCAGTAAGTTGATTCCAGCTACTAGTGATCTTGCCAAGGTTTCATAGGTATGAAGTACTCAGAAGTGGCTTATCAGTCTTTTCTTCTGGTCTCACTTTGGAACTGAATAGTTAGAACAAACCTGGCAGATGGCTTGTCTACCAAGAGGCATATTAAAATTACTCAGAGATTTTCAGGTAAAATTAAATATATACACACAGGGCAACAGTCTAAACCTTCATCCTTTACTACACATGCAAGTTTACAGTCTGAATCTTTCTAAAGACCTTCTGACACAGTAGTTGGAAAATTAGGGTCCCAACAGACATGGAGAGAGTAGGCCCTCTTTTGCAGATAAATTACCCTCCTTATATAAATGAGCACAGGAGATAACAGTGAGTGGGGTCAAAGGTTTGATAGAAGAATAGTGAGACAAGACAGTGAAATTAATATGAAAAAAACCTCCTGCATTTTTATTTGCATTTTGGCGGTATTTTTGTATGCAGCAGCAAGGCTCACAGTGTCTAATCTATTAATCTCAGCAAATCTCTGTGTGAATAAGATTTATGCATTGAAGAATTGTTTTTGAGAGCAACTACATGTCAAGACAGTTCTTAAGCATCTCAGTTAAAACTGGGGGGAAATGTTATGTCTGAATCCAGCATTGTGTATTAAAATAGTGGCCAGAATCCTGTTGCTCAATTACACCAGCATAAATGCAGTGATATAAATCACAGTGGCAGATTTCTATTAGTAAAGAAATTGCTTTTATCCCTTGTCACTCACATACTCACATAACAGGTGTGTAATAGGGGATACAAGCAGCTACTAGTTTCCATCATGGGTGCAGAAAGGGGAGAAAGAAGTATCATAATGCTAATTTTTGTGAATAAAACTGTTTAGCTTGGTAGCTTTCTCCCCACAATGAGTAGAGGGAATACACTGTGTCCCTGTGCCTCTTTCAAGGTAGATATTTCTCCCTGATATGTAATACCTGAACAACTCTTACATATTTTGTTTGTTTACTTGTATAGATTATAATAATTTATAGTATAAGATAGTCCTGTGAATCAACAAAAATCCCAGTCAGCAATATTTGTTATTTTTCTATACAGGCATGTTTTACATTTTAATGTTACATCAAAGCAACTGCTGTTTTATCATGATGAGTAAATAAAAACAAGAATTACAACATGTCTCTCATATAACAGAGCCTCTGTATCCAGTTTGTTGTTCAGTCGCACAGTCAAGTCCAACCCTTTGCGACCCCATGGACCATTGTATGCCAGGCTCCTCTGTCCTCCAACATCCTCCTCAGCCCCCACAAATCTACACTCCTTGCATCAACAATGCCATCTAGCCACCTCATCCTCTGGCGCCTCCTTCTCCTTTTGCCTTCTCTCTTTCCCAGCATCAAGGTCTTCTCAAGTGAGTTGTCTCTTTTCATTTGGATGCCAAAGTACTTGAGCTTCATCTTCAGTATTTGTCCTTCCAGTGACCAGTCACGGTTGATTTCCTTTCTGATCGACTGAATGGATCTCTTTGCAGTCCAGGGTACTCTCAAAATCCTCTTCCAGAACCACAGTTCAGATGCATCTATTCTTCTGCGCTCAGCCTTCCTTATGGTCCAGCTCTCACAACCATACATTACTAATGGGAATACCATTGCTCTGATTATGCAGATTTTTGTTGGGAGGGTGATGTTTCTACTTTTCATTATGCTGCCCAGGTTTCTCATAGCTTGTCTCCCAAGAAGTAAGTATCTTTTTGTTTCATGGCTGCAGTCACCATCTGCAGTGATCTTGAAACCCAAGAAGGTAAAGTCTGTCACTACTTCCAGTTCTTCCCCTTCTATTTGCCAGAGAGTGATAGGTCCAGATGCCAATATCTTGGGTTTTTTGATGTTGAGTTTCAGACTGGCTTTTGCACTCTCCTCTTTCACCCTAATCAAGAGGTTCTTTAGGTCTTCTTCACTTTCTGCCTTTAGAGTACTGTCATCTGCATATCTCAGGTTGTTGATGTTTCTTCCAGCAATCTTAATTCCAGCTTGTGATTCATCCAGCCCTGCATTATGCACGATGTACTCTGCATTTAAGTTAAATAAGCAGGGTGACAGTATGCAGACTTGTTGTATTCCTTTTCCTATTCTGAACCAATCAGTTTTTCCATATCCTGTCCTAACTGTTGCTTCTTGACAGCCCTGAGTCGCATCTGTGAGTGGGCAGCATACAAATCCAAATTATTATTATTGTTATTTTAATAATAATAATAATAATAATAATAATAATAATAATAATAATAATAATAATAATAATAATAATAATAATAATAATAATAATAATAATAATAATAATAATAATAATAATAATAATTTATCAAATGACCAATGAGGTGATCTGGTACTCCCATCTCTTTAATTATTTGCCACAGTTTGTTGTAGTTCACACAATGTAGTAAATGAAACAGAAGTAGACTTCTTTCTGGTACTCCCTTGCTTTCTCCATGAACTAGCAAATGTAGGCAATTTGGTCTCTAGTTCCCCTGCCTCTTCAGAACCCAGCCTGTACTTCTGGAAGTCTTCGATCCGCATGCTTCTGAAGACTAGCCTGTGATATCTAGAACATGACGTTGCTAGCATGTGAGATGAGCACAATTGTACGATAATTTGACCACTCTTTGGCATTGCCTTTCTTTGAAATTGGAGCATATACTGACCTTTTCCAGTACTGTGGCCACTGCTGCATTTTCCATATCTGTGTTGCAAAAATGTCTTTTAGATCTCAATAAACCATCTAATGCAATCTTAAGTATTAAAAAGTATATTTGGTTGATGAGTACTCAGTGACAGAGAGATAACAATGTCTTGTCATGTTTGTATTGCCTACATGATTAAAATGATGTTAAACGTTGGTAAATTATAGATAAAGAAAGTAATTGCAACAAGTACTCATGACAAGAACAAAAAGTCATTTGCCTACAGAAAAGCAAAGCCTAAAAAGACCAAAAGACAAATCTTAAAGCACTGTATAAGTACCAAATATTTAATACACTTGAGGAAAAAAATTAAAAGTTAATTGCATTTATTTTGTAACACAGGTATTCTGGTGCATTCTGGTGCCTCTCCCCCACCCCAACCCCCCCTTTTTTAGAGATATAGCTGAGAATGGAGAAATGGTCTTTAGAAGCCTTTATAGCAGTGGTTCACAACGTGGGGCATTATCTCCCACAGGGGTACTTCTATTCCCAGAAGCCTAAGTCAGTACATTGGCTGATCATTGCTTTGGGGAATTTTTAGGCTTCTGGGAATTGAATTCCAAAAACCAAAGGTTGGAAAACACTGCTTTATAGTATTGTCCTACTGCAGGTAAATCAGTTTGTAGTAAACAAAAGTGAATGCCATTTCCTCTTTTTAAAAACCTACACCTTTGATTTTAAACAGTGACTTTCAATCTCATTACCCTTAGACTATTACTTCCTTTAGTTGATGGGCACTTCTGGAATGTCGAAAGTACTGTAAGCATTCTCACACAATGGCTACTGGGATGGAGTGTTTCCTGTCAGCAAAATAGTTGACATGGTGGGCATGGCCAGTTGTGAAACTCCAGTTTCCCAAAACATAACCCGGTGAACCTAAATGAAAAGTAATTTCCCCAAGAGCCTAAAAACAAGGTAGGGAGTATGGGGTTAGACCTGAAATCATCAGGTTCAACACCCTTTTCACAGAAACTAATGAAACACACAGATAAGTTACAAGAGAAAGAAATATGGCAGAAATATAATTGATATAATTTGAGCTGCTAAAGAACTAGGTAAGAATTCAATGGAAGGTGATTGGATGAATATGAAATAAGGCTAATGAAGCAAATAAATAATGCGATAGAAATACTATAGCAAATAAAGAATGAATTCAATAGAAATTAAACTAAAATAATGAAGCCAAACTCTTGTGACAGGTAAAGCCAAATTCCCTTTTTGTGTGCCTAGTTAAGAGTTATATCATTGCAATCCCGAGGTCCGTGCCCACAGCCGCGGGGCCCCCGGCTTCCTCTCCTGTCCCTTGCGGGAGGGATAAAGGGCCGTGGGCCACCGGGCCAGGGCTGAAGACCGCCGCCTCCCGAGATCCATGGTCACAGCTGTGGGGGCCCTCGCCCTCCTCTCCCATCCCTTGCGGGAGGGATAAAGGGCCGTGGGCCGCTGGGCCAGGGCTGAAGACCACCGCCGCTGCCCAAGGTCCACGGCCACAGCTGCAGGGGAGCCCCGCCTTCCTCTTCCATCCTTGTGGGAGGGATAAAGGGCCGCGGGCCGCCGGGCCAGGGCTGAAGACCATTGCCGCCACCGAGGTCCATGGCCACAGCTGTGGGGGGGCACCCTCCTCTCCTGTCCCTGCAGGAGGAATAAAGGGCCACGGGCCACCGGGCCAGGGCTGAAGACCACCGCCGCCACCCGAGGTACATGGCCACAGCTGCAGGGGGGCCCTCCCTCCTCTCCTGTCCCTGCAGGAGGAATAAAGGGCCGTGAGCCACCGTGCCAGGGCCGAAGACCACTGCCACCGGCCAAGGTCTGTGGCCACAGCTGCGGGGGTCCCCACCCTCCTCTCCCATCCTTTGTGGGAGGGATAAAGGGCCGCGGACCGCCAGGCCAGGGCCAAAGACCACCACCGCTGCCCGAAATCCATGGCCACAGCTGCGGGGGGGGGGCTCGCCCTCCTCTCCCGTCCCTTGCAGGAGGGATAAAGGGCCGTGGGCCACCGCCTGAGGACTTAGAACATGGACTCCGCTTTGGCAGGGGTGAGGATGCCCCCGGCTAGGAGCGCGTGGACTTGTGCACCTGCTGGCATTTTGCCCCCCCCCCATCCCGGGTTTGGAAGGATGGGAAGGGACTGTCTTGGAGTATATTTTTATTATATTGTATGTTGTTTTGGCAGTCTATATTTATTATAGTGTTTTATAACATGTTTAATATGTCTCTGCTACTGTACTGAATTGTGTGGGGATTGAACATTGTATTTCTGGGACCTTTGTTACTTTTATTGTCATATTGATTGTATAGATTATCTTGTAACTATTGTATTGCTTTTGCTGCTGCTGCTTGTTAGATTTTGTATTTTGTATCACATATATTATTGTTGTGAACCACCTTGAGTTGCCCGTTGGGTAAGAAAGGCGGTATAGAAATAAAACTTCAATCAATCAATCAATCAATCAATCAATCAATCAATCCAGTCATAGTCTAGGTTTTTAACCAATTCTATATACTAGAAAGAAGAAGATATTAAACATGAGGAGGAAGAGAGGAAAATAGAGATGAAAAGGAAGAACAATTGATAACTATTTTATATTGTCCAGAGGTGCAGTTATAAGTTTCTACATTGTTAAGCAATGGGCATAAGAACTTCCTTCTTCCCCTTTTTATCCAAATTATATACAATGCAAGCGCGGCGCCAAAATGGCCACCGCGCTCTTTGCGGGACCCCCCCACCGGACGAAGAGCATCCGGGTAGTTAGGGGGCGTGGCCAGCACCCTTATAAAAGGGGCGGCCACGAGGCAGCCGAGCTGCCATTTTGCGAAGCGACGGAGAGGAGAAGTTTTTCCCCATTGCTCCGTCGCTCTTACCTTAGCCGAGAAGCTACTGCGGGCAGCGGTCCTTCCGTTCCTTTTCTTCGGCTTCCCAGCACTTTCAAGAATGCCTTCCAAAAAGAAGGCGTTGGCGAACGCGGTTCGCACTTCGAGGAGGCGCCAGCCGGGTCGAAGGACCACGACTGCGCCCTCCCAACAGCCCCCTTTGCCGGCGCCCACCGGGACCGGTGGGATGGGGTTGGTTGCCCCATGGCCCGGGACTGGGCGCCCGCAGACCGGCCCGGCATTGGCCGCAGCCTCCGGCTCTCAACCGGTGGCTCCCGGCTCTGGCCCGGTTTATACCTCGGGGCCTTCTGCCCTTGCCCCGCAGCTACCTGCGGTGGGCTTTAACCACGGGGGGTGGTTGGGTTCCCTTCCCTGGCAGGGCATACCTCCGGCCCCTCAAGGGCCAGTACTGGGTTCATGGCCGTATTCGGGACCCGGGGTCCAGAGACCTGACCCGGCGCCTCTTATCAGTGGGCCAGCCGGCCCTATGCCCCCCATCAGTGTCGGGGGCTATGTTAATGTTGACGCCCTTCTGGCCCGCGTGGCGGCCCTTGAGGCTTCTTTGGGGGTGGTTAACCCACCCAGGGCGCCTTTGGGTCCACAGGTCGACCCATCGGCTGCCGGTCATCGGCAGGTGGCCGGACGGGTAGGGCTGCTTGAGGCCCATGGGTCGGCGTCAGCCGCGGCCTGGCAGCTCCCCGTGCAACAGTTGCTGCCGTCAGGTACTGACCAGGCCTCGTCCACGAGCTCGGTTGCGGTCGTGAGCTCCGACGCCCACAGTGGGCCGTAACCCCTGGTAGGGGCGGCCCATGGGGGTGCAGCGGGTGAGTATGTGGTTCAAACTAGTGCACCCACACCACTGCCTACAATGGTGGGGGGGCGTCCAGTGGCCGTGGCCCCGTATGGCTGGCGCGGTGGTTCAGCCGCCGCCGGGCCATACGGGTGCGGCACCATCAATCCAGGGCCCCACTGGGGGCGGCGCCCCCTGTCCCATTGGGAACTTACTCGGGGTGGCGGGCTTGGTCCAGGCTCCTTTCACCGTGCCCAATGCGGCCTCTGTGCCATTGTCGGCATTGCCTACGGTGGGGTATTCTCTGCCCCTTGGGGATCATCTGGCCCAGGACACCAAAGAGAAAATCTGGCGGGGGGAGCATGTGGACATTTTCTCCCTTCTGAATAGAGAACCCACCAAGAAGGAGAGGGAGGGGCAGGATGAGAAAGATAAGGAACAGGCACGTCGTCGTAAGCCCCCACGCACGTGGGCCAACTGGCTGCCAGCGTACCTCATATACATGGCTGTGTACCTCAGGGCCCGGCCGGATCTGGCCATTCCAATGGTCCAGTGCTTGGACAACATATACCGGGCGATGGTTGACTTCCCGGGCCCGTCGTGGTTGGCTTACGACGAAGAATTTCGCATGAGAGTGCCCCTACACCCAGAGATGAGGTGGGATGAGCCCTGCCAGAAGCTGTGGCTTCTGTATATGACCCCCACGCGCCCGGCGCCTGGGGAGAGGTACCATTGTGGACATGCGGTCCAGTGAGCTGCTCCGGCACAGACACTCCGCCAGGTGGCGGGGCAGGGGGTTCCAGCCCGCCTGCTGTGTTGGACCTTCTTGGCCAATGGCACCTGCAGCAGGAGAAATTGACGATACAGGCATGAGTGTCCCTCTTGTGCTGGCCCCCACGCTGCCTCCGCCTGTCCCAGGCCGGGAGGAGCGCGGGGCAGGGGTAGAGGTGGACAGGGGGCGGGCAAGACTGCCGCAGAGGGAGCTGGTCAGGCAAAAGGCCCCCTCACCAATTGATGTGGACATCTTAGAGCGTTGGCTCACGATGTACCCGAGGAGGGCAGACACAGCTTACCTGCTTGAGGGTTTCCAGCAGGGGTTTCGCATTCCTTTCACGGGGGTCAGGGCTCCCCAAGATGCGCCCAACCTTTTGTCACTTAGAGGAAGGGAGGAGGTGGCTGCCTTGAGCATTATTAAGGAGGTGGATGCTGGCAGGGTTGCCGGCCCTTTCCCTGCCCCCCCCCCGTTTCCTAATTTAAAAGTTTCCCCCTTGGGGCTAGTGCCCAAAAAGTCACCGGGTGAGTTCCGCTTAATACATCACTTGTCCTACCCAGCCGGCCGATCGGTCAATGATGCTATCCCGGATGACCTTTGTTCGGTCCGGTGTACATCTTTTGACCAGGCTCTGCGCATGGTGCGCTCATGTGGCCCGGGTGCACTGTTGGCTAAGTGCGACATCAAGTCGGCCTTCCGTCTTCTGCTGGTGCACCCGGGCGATTTTGAGTTGCTGGGTTTCAAGTTCCGGGGTGAATATTACTTCGATAAGGCCATGCCTTTTGTTTGTTCCATCTCCTGCTCGGCTTTCGAGCGTTTCAGCACCTTCCTGCAGTGGGCGTTCGTCCGCAGGTCGGGGTCTCGGTCTGTAGCCCATTACCTGGATGATTTTTTATTCGGGGGTGAACGGGGCTGGGACACGTGTGCACGTCTCCTCAATACATTTCAGACGCTAATGATGGAACTTGGTGTCCCTTTGGCGCCCGAAAAGACCGAGGGCCCATCTACCAAGCTCACATTCCTGGGGGTGGAGATTGACACAGTAGTGCAAGCATCCAGGTTACTGGCTGATAAGGTATCACGGATCGTTGCACTCATATCCGGCTTGGTGGCTAAACGCAAGGCGTCCCTTCGTGAGCTACAGCTGCATGGTCACCTTAATTTTGCTTGCAGGGTGATCGCACCTGGCAGAGCCTTTGCTCGACGCTTGTGCAACGCCATGATAGGCTTAACCAAGCCCCACCACAGGGTACGTCTTAGCAGGGGCCTTAGGGCGGATATGCTCATCTGGCTCCAGTTCCTGAGGGGGTTCAACGGGGTGTCCTTCTGGAGGTCTGACCTTCTGGCTTCCCCTCGTTTCCAGGTCCAGTCCGATGCATCGGGGTCCCTGGGTTATGGGATGTACTTCAATGGGAAGTGAGCCTACGGCAGGTGGCCGCCAGCTTGGTCAGGCACGGGTTGCTTGCGCGACCTCACGTATCTGGAATTTTTTCCCATTCTGGGAGCCTTGATGCTATGGGGTGAGGAGTGGGCCAATTCGGTAGTACATTTCTGGTGTAACAATGCGGCAGTTGTTCACATTGTCAACTCACAGACGTCTAAATCTCCCAGGGTCATGGAGCTGGTGCGCCAGTTTGTGTTGCGTAGCCTGCGCCTCAATGTGCTGTTCAGGGCTAGGCATGTGCCTGGTGTTAATAACGATATTGCTGACGCTTTGTCCTGCCTGCAGATCTCCCGGTTCCGTGCCTTGGCCCCGGACGCAGAGGAATTTCCCTCGCCGCTCCCGGACGAGATATGGACACTTGGCAAGGAGAGGTGAACTGGGCGATCGGCATGTCGCTGGCGCCCCGCACGCGTAAGGCATATCACCACGCGTTCATCACTTTTCAGGCCTTTTGTGCCCAGTTTCGACTACCTGAGGCTTGGCCTATCCCAGTCGCCCACATTCTACAATTCATGGTTTACCTACATGCCCAGGGCCTAGCACCCCGCACCATAGCATCCAGGCTGTCAGCGTTGGCATTCATGGCCAAAGTGGGTGGTTACGCTAACAGTACCACTGATTTCCGCATACGACATGTTTTGGAGGGGTGGGTGCGGGAGCGTGGGCGTAGCCCGGATGACCGCCACCCAATTTCCCCAGGGGTACTTACCCACCTAGCACGGGGCTGGCATGACCTCTGTTTTGATAGGTATGAGGCCGCCCTGTTTCATGCGGCCACTACGGTGGCCTTTTTTGGAGTGCTCCGCATCAGTGAGCTTGTGATGCTGTCTAAGGCGGATGCAAGTCATAGGGCACTGGAACTCGACGATGTCTATGTTTGCAATGATTGGGCTCAGTTGAGGATACGCTCCTCTAAAGTGGATCAGCACGGCGTAGGCAGTGGAGTACGACTGCTACGATGTTCATTGGCAGACATCTGTCCGGTTGGTGCCCTACAGGAGTTTCTTGCACTGCGTGGCACGCACCATGGCCCGTTTTTCTGTCACCAAGATGGGTCTCCCCTTACTAAATTTCAATTTTGGAAGGTGACCGGTAAGGCACTAGCCAGTGTTGGCCTCCCCGGGGCTCGTTACGGCACCCATTCATTTAGGATAGGGGCGGCTTCTACTGCAGCTGCTTTCGGGTACTCCGGGGCGGAAATACGCCGCATGGGAAGGTGGGGATCACAATGTTTTCAGTTTTATGTTCGTCCTCTCCAACCGTGAGTACCAGCTTAGTCACTGTATTGTTCTCCCCCCTCTTTTTCCTTGACAGACCCTGGGTGTCGTATTACACCGGTGGCAGTATGGCTGCTGGGCCACAGCTACGTGCATAGGGCAGCATCGTATGCTGCGGCGACAGAGTGGGGACCCCGACTGGGACTGGGTGCATCCGCAAGTCTCAGATGGTATGGTAAGCGCGGCATGTTATGGCGGGAACTGTTGCCATTCCTTTTATCCAGCAGGAATGCTGACCCGCCAGATATTCTGATCATACACCTTGGGGGCAATGATTTGGGACAGGTCACTGGACTATCGCTGAAGCATGCGATTTGCGGTGACCTGGCTTACTTACATTATGTGTGGCCTGCCACAACCCTCATTTGGTCAGACATGGTACCGCGGCATGCTTACAGGGGAGGGTTCCACCTCCAGGCCCTTGATCGAGCTCGTCGCTCGTTGAACAGGGCTATTGCCCGGTTCCTTCTCGACAAGGGTTGGGGGCACGTCATTAGGCACCCCGCAATCAGCCTACAAAATTATGAGCTTTATTCAGGGGATGGGGTCCATCTGTCGCAGGGAGGTATGGACCTCCTATTAGGAGATTGGCGAGCAGGCCTGTTGACCGAGCTGACGGTCGGGGGGGGGGCGTCGAGCCTTTATTGAGCCTCTCCGTGTGGCGGGTAGCACTGGTAAGGTAAACATTTATGACCCACAGGTATCCGGCAGGTTCGCAATTGACTGGACAACACTAGACAGGCACAAGTTGATTAAATGTTGTCCGGTCAACGACGAACCAGGCGATGGGGTGATGGCAAGAGCTATGCAGCATGCATCACCCCGTTATTTTACGGATACGCGTCAGAGGGTGGGGTCAATAGTTAGGTATTGACTACGGTCAACAATTTGTTTGTTGTCAACAAACAAATTGATACAAATGGATACATTGTAACCAATTGCCGTTGGCAATTTTGGGTGGTACCTTACCAGTGTTACTTCGGCCTGCTTTCCTTAAGAATTATAATTGGTTGAATACCAATAGAAATTTATAATTCGGACTAGGGCATGAATCAATAAATGTGGCCCAATGCCGTTATCCACTTTCATCAGTGTCTGAGTCCTTTATTGGGGGGTGCGCCTGCAAAGGATAATATCAGAATTGTCCAAGTAAATTTTACACCATCTACCTATTGCCTTATAAGTACATTCTGTATCATCTCATTTCATGAATAAATGAAGGATAATCAATCAATCAATCAAGTATTATTATGCACACAAAATTACCTGTTCCATGCTGTTTTTCAGTGAATCTATCTAGAACTTGGGAGGGCAGGATAGATGGGGATTAGCTGCCAATTAAATCTTAGAAATAGGAAGAAGTACATGTTGGGATTTGATTCATGTAAAGATCTCTTCACGGGGGGCGCCACTTGTTGGGATTTGATTCATGTAAAGATCTCTTCAATCAGTCAGCCTCATTAGCAGCAGTTTATATCCTCAGATCTTTTGAGGTAGAGACAGAAAAAACATGACTCCAGTCCTTGGCTGAACAAACGAATACTGATGCCTTCTCTTTATTCAGGCAGAGAGTCTCAGAAACGAAACTTAGGCAAGCATTGTATACCAGAAACGAAACTTAACAGAGACAAAACTCAGGGCATACAGCCAATCAGAAGTGTCAGAGCCCAAATAAGGAGAGATAAGGAGAATAGCAAGCAAAGAGGCTTTTGTTTACAAAATGTGTCAGAGGCAGCCTGACAGAATCCAGATGCATTCCCACAGGTACATAGCTGGAAGATTATTTGAAATAATAGTTTAAGAGAATGTTGTACAATACAGCAGATCTTTATTTCAATATGATTATTTGAAAACAATCCTCAGGTGCAGCATGGTTTCAAAGAAACAAAAATGTTATAGGAAAGAAATGGGGCTGAGATGAACTTAATTTTTGTCATTGATTTATAAGCTGAAATTCTGTTGCATAAATTACTCCTGGAGAAGTTTGATGATATCACCAACATTGTGGTGCTTGGTGTCAGTTGACCCAAGGAGGATTGAAATGTGATGTTTTCAGTTAGAAAACTGCAGTGTTCTACTATAGAAAGGCATACAAATACCTGCTTAAAAAAACAAACAGATGGCTATATATGTGGAAATCACCATATCATACAAAAATCAAATTATAATTGAAAGCAGAAGGTAGAAAATCTGTATTCTGCCAAAACAAGATTAGGAGCAGATTATGGTATTGATAACGAACTGTTAAAATCCAACATTATAGTAAATCTGAAAAACAACAATAAAAGAGTAACAATGCCAAAATGACATTTTGATTAATTTAATATCCATATAAGGATTTATATTACTAAACTCAATTGATCATGAGCCAGACAAAATGTGGATTGAAATGAGGAATATTATAAGGAAAGAATACCAAAAAACAAAACAAAAAAAACCCAACAGTTTCTGTAAATAAAAGAAAACAAAGCCCTAGGTGGATGGCAGAAGAAACACTTAAAATTACAAGGAAATGTGAGAAGAAAAGATGACAAAAATAGGGTTAAAAACCCTGATATCAGGCTTTCAACAACTGGCACATTGATACAAAGTGAATTATAACCAGTCCAAGAAAATATAAGAGAATAACAAAGGGCGCTTAGTGAATTCTCTGGGTGGTTCATAAGTTAATTAGTATTTTGCCCCCAACATGCTGGGTACTCATTTTACTGACCTCAGAAGGATGGAAGGCTGAGTCAGCCTTGATTCCTGGCCAGGATCAAACTCACAATTTTTTGGGTGCAGTATGACAGTTTCATCACTACGCCACCAGGGTTCATCAAAAAATACTTTATTAGCTTTATTTGTTGGAGTAAGAGCTATTAGAAGGAAGTTTAGCAAAGAGATTTCTCACTTTCAGATGTATACATGTAATATGATCTACCGTCTATACCTATAAATCTGTGCGTTAACCATTGGAATGTGACAAAGGATGTTGCACCAGGCCCCACTAGCCCCGACCGAGCCTCCGTGCACTCGCCAGACCGGGGTTCGCAGGTAACTGTCGGGTTGAATTTTGCGCCAGTGGGGCAGGAGCCACCCGACCGCAAAAAAAAGAAGACTCCATTTCCCAACATTCCTTGGGCTGCGCCGCACCACAGCCAATCAGGCTGAGAGGTGAGAGCAAAAGGAACGTTCGGAAACACACCGCGGCCAATCAAAATGAAGCCACAGAAAAAAACCTGTTGCACAAACGGTAAACACAAACCCAAAACTACAAGCCCCAGCATCCTGCGCACCATGAGCGCGCAGAACGCTGAGGAAGCCAGCGCGTGAAAAATAAAAATAAAAAACACATTGGGAGTGCAAGTCTGCCACAGGCGGACACAGCGCCTCAAAGCCACGCAAACACCCGCTGGCCTTCTTGCACGGAGCAATGGGGAGGAGAGGGACTCCCTCTCCTCCACACTACCCTGCCGAAGACACGGCGAGACCACCACCGGCCTCAACAAAAGTTGACCCAGGGTGGAAAAAAACCACAACAACAAGGAGTTCAGGGGGGGTATTGATGCCTTCGCCCCCCCCCCTGAAAGCAAAACAATTCCTCCGTAAAGCAAAGGAACCGGACGGCACACTGCCCGTTGCTTTTACTTTCCGAGTAAGTGTTTTGCTTTCAAGGGAGGGCAAAGGCATCATTGCCTTCCCCTCCTTGAAAGCGAAACAATTCCTCTGCAAAGCAAAGGCACCGGACGGGCGCTCCGCCAGGTGGCTTTACTTTCCGAGTAAGTGTTTTGCTTTCAAGGGAGGGCGAAGGCATCATTGCCTTCACCAACCCTTGAAAGTGAACCCATTCCCAGGTAAGCAAAGCCAGCGGACGGCGCTCCGCCCGCTGACTTTACTTGCCCCAAAAGTTTTTTTGCTTTCAAGCGGGGGCAAAGGCAATGGTGCCTTGCCCCCCCTTGAAAGTGAACCCATTCCCAGGTAAGCAAAGCCAGCGGACGGCGCTATGTCCACTGACTTTACTTACCCCAAAATAAACCAGTAATTCAAAAAACAACAACACAAAAATCACAAACAAAAACATCCGAAAATAACCAAAATCAAACCCAAAAATAACACCAAGAAGAAACACACAAGCACCCCCCCAAAAAAAGACTACAAACCCCCAAAAGAAATTAAACCAGAGAACTCACCCAAACGACCTTCCTCCACGACGTCCGGAACTGAAATGAGGAAAGAAAAAGACTACTTACCAGAAGAAGTGACACCCAGAGGCCAGTAGAGAAAAACAGTCAAAGTAAAAGAAAACCTCAACAGCACCACCCAGAGGCCACAGGAGAAAAAACAGTCAAAAATATTCACAAAAATAAATCTAAAATTTCTAAAACATTTCTTAAATCCTGTGTACAGTTTTCACTCAAAAAAAAACCCACACATCTAAACACAGTTTAAAAACATTGAATTAAAAAAAAACACATACTTACACATTTTTAAAATTATTATCCAAGGTACAACTATTAAAAAAAATTCACATAGTAAAACATTATTTGGTTAAAAAGATAATTGTAAAAAATTATATAATCCTTTCCTCCTTTTTTTAATTAAAGCAAAACAAAACAAAAAAAAGCTGATCACAGTTTATAACAGCCCGTGCATATAAATAAACATTTTAAAAATCGCAAAACCTTTCAACACCATTTAAAACAGCCCGGCACCATTTGTTAAAGAAAAAAAACAAACCCTTTACTATCCAACACAATTTAAAACAGCCCGGCACTGCCGGGCAAAATTTGCTAGTAGTTCACATAAAACTGAGGACAGAAACTCACCCTCCTATCCCAAGAGTATCAATGGGAGCAACACCTTCCATGAAAACCAGAGCATATTTTTGTTGCAGATATCAAGGTACAACATTCTGTCTTTAGTTCTCTGATCCAGTTAGTTAATTGGTGAATATAAGTTTGGAAGAGTTAAGGTTTCAAATTATTAGCAGGAATAAATTATGTTTATTTTTATTTTTTTGATAAAACTAATGATGATCAGAAATAAAATACAGTAGATGGTTTTGCAACAGCAACTTGTCAGCAAAGACATATCCTGGAGCAGATATTTCATCAGACCATGACCAATTAATATGTTGTCTCTGCCTAAAATTGTGTAAAATCGTAACTAAAATAATGAAAACTGGTTCTGATGTCAATGTCCCTAAGGACAAAGAATCTAGAACAGTGGCAAAAGAGACAGTGAGAGAGGAGTTAGACAAAATTAGAAAACATCAAGGGAAAGATGTGTAGAAGAGAAATGGGGAGATAATAAAAGAAATAACCCAGAAAATTCGACAGAAGCATCTTTGCAGACAAATGCCAAGACATAAGAATAAGGAATGGATGACAGATGACATAATTTAACTGAAATAAGAAGGACCTATAAGAATCAGGACAGAGAAAAATATAATGATCTACAGATGATGATTAGGTGCAAAATAAGAGCTGCGAAGGAAGCTGACAGATGCACTGAGATAGAGGAGTACCAAAATAGGCAGGATTTTTAAAATGTACATAAAAAGATCAGGGAAGTTACTGACAGAAGACAGCAGGACACATGCATTGTTAAAAGACAAGAATGGGAATCTTGTGGTGGAAATTAGGAATAAGATCAATGTATGGAAAGAATACATAGGAGAGCTGTTTAGTGATGAAAGAGGTGAACAGCCTGTCATAAATGGCCATACTGGACCACCAGTATTGGAGAATGAGGTTGTAAGAGCTTTGCATAGATCCAAAGATGGGAAAGCAAGAGGGCCAGATGACATCCCAGTAGAAATTTTGAAACTTCAAAATTTAACATCAAAGAATTGAAGGACTGTTTTAACACCATTTATGATATAGGGATCCTTCCGAGTGATTGGCTGCTATCAACTTTTGTTACACTGCCAAAGAAACCAAACATGAAGTTCTTTGAGGAGTACAGAATGCTTAGCCTCATGAGTCATGCTCTTAGGATCTTCTTGAAAATCATCCATAATAGAATTTATAAGAAGTGCGAAGAAAGCACAGGTAAACACAATTTGGCTTCTCGCATTCTTTGGATACCAGAGAGGCACTGTTTACAATGCAGGTCTTCATACAAAGATGTAGAGACATGAGATGTGATGTGCATGCATGCTTTATAGATAATGCAAAAGCCTTTTACAGATGCCATCATGAGAAGATGGTCATAGCACTGAAGAAAATATGTGTAGATGATTAAAAAAATATCAGAATCTCACCACTAACCTTTATTTGAATCAGACAGCTCAAGTCAGAGTTGAAGAACAGCTGACAGAGCAGGTTGAAATTCGCAGAGGTGTGCGACAAGGCTGTGTGTTGTCCCTGACACTGTTTAATATATAATACATTTGGAGAGTATTTTTTCAGAAGCACTATCAGATTTAAACATGGGCTGTAAAATTAATGGGGGATACCTGAATAAGATCTGATATGCTGATGACACAATGTTGTTGGCCACAAATCTTGCAGATCACAAATCAGTTGATGCTGGATCGAGTTAGAGCTTCAAGCACAGAATATGGTTTGGATCTCAACACCAAGAAGACAAAATATCTGGTTATAAGCCAAACACCAACTCATGGCAAGCTAATAGCAGGAACAGAAGAAATTAAAAGAATTGATAAAAATGTCTATTTGGGGAGTATGCTAAATGAAAATTGGGATCCTGAAGTAGAGATTAAAATATGAATAGAAAAGGCAAGGTCCACCTTAATAAGTAGAGATCTAACTCTCACTATAAAGATTCAAATAGTGAAATGTTACGTATTCCCAGTGTTGCTATATGGAGTCAAAGCTTGGACATTGACTAAAGCATCTGAAAAAAGAATTGAAGCTTTTGAAGTGTGGAGCTACAAATAGCTGCTAAGGATATTATGGGTGTTGCACCAAATGGATAAAGGACAAGAACTCTTTGAGACCATTAAGCAAATAAATCTCCAATATATTGGCCATATCACAAGGAACAACATAAAATATAGAATCCTCCAACTCGCTCTGGGAAGAGAGGCCCTGAATATAGACAGACTTCATGGCTGAAGAACCTGAGAGACTGGTGTGGCATGTTCAGAAGAACTGTTCTGAAGAGTTAAGAACAGGAAGACTATTGCCATGATGATAGCCAATATCTGGAATGGATATGGCACCTGAAGAAGAAGAAATGATTATCTTGATAAATATAATGGGGGGAGTGTTTCTACATTGGGGATTGTAATGTTTTTTCAAAACAACAACTGGGACAGGAATTACATATGTTGCTTGCTTTATTTCTTTACAACTTAATCATTTTCTCAACTGGAGATCTTTTACATTTCAGAGCTCTAGTGGTTTGGTGGAATTTTAATTAATATGGCACTCCAAGGGATTGATTTCCCAGTTGGATCAGTTACATTAGCTTTGCAGCAAAGAACTACTTGGTTATACAGCTGGAACAAAACTACTGGTACATGGGCAAAAATCAGTTCTGAGGAATGAGAAAGCATATATTTGCAAAGGTCCAGCATGTTCAGTGTTGCTTAGTGTTTTTAACAGTTTGCTTAAAATAATTTTCAGATGATCCCTGGCACTAATTAAAATAATTTTTACTTACAGCAAGTCTCAATTCCATCCCTTCCATTCATAGACTAATTATATCAGAGGCATTTTGTAAGTGAGATATCTAACTTAGGATATCTTTAATAATTGATGGAAACATTAACATCTTGACCAAAATTGTGCATGTTCTTGGAATGAACAGCTAGTTAGTTGATTACTAAATTTTAGAAAGCTGAAACAGCTCTTAAACCTGACACTCTGTAGTCTGAAATCTCTTGACAATGAAGATATTTTCTTATCAGTTACAAAGTCATGCTGAAAAAAGGATTTTCTTATTGGCCTTGCTTTTGAATTCTGCCAAAACTTGTTTTAGTGCAATGTGCAGAAGTTGCTACAGGTTGGGAGAGACACACTCCCTCCTTTTCCATGTGTTTAGAAAGACTTGTTGTATCCTCTAATTCAAGGGTTCGGAACCTGTGGCCCACGGATCTGCCCGGCCCCCAATGCCATTCCATCCAGCCCACGGCAGCGACCCCAGAAGTGGAAGTGGATGCATTTACAACAGCCATAAATGCACCCACACATGCACACATGTGCCTGCCACAGTTTATAGACACATTTACAATGCTCAGCTGTCTGAGGGGGAGTGGTCTGGCCCATGGTGTGAAAACCTTGAGAACCCCTGCTCTAAATCTTAATATCTATTGAACAAAAACTGATATTTTTGTTTAAATTAGTTACCAAAATCAGGTTGAAAATGGCTTGTTTCAAAAACTATACATTGGGTTAAATTTCATTGTATAACTTACACTTGTGCAAAGGTAGTGACATCATCAGACTCCTGTGTAATCCTTCTTTCATTGCATGGAAGCCATGGAGCTGCAGGAGAAATTTTAGATCATCAAAAATTGCCACAGATGGATGTCATTACCAGTAGGGGGAGACTTCCCATAATTAAACACTTTCTCCTCCCGTTCATTACCTCAATGAAAGGTATAATGTGTACATGAGAAAAGCTACAGGAGAGGTGGGAAGTTTTTATATATCAAAAATAGTCATCTTATAATTTAACATATCAACAGGATTTCAGCCACAGCGTTAACTAGAACTCACTATGCAAGACATAATAAACTACTGGAAATTTAATTTTGGAAAAGGCTTACAGGAAGAGATAAAATTCATCACTCTAAATCCCATAGTAGTTCAGTTTTGCTCATGCATATGATAATAAATTGAACATTGTGAGGTGCAAGCACCCTGGTATTTTGTTTGTTTGATTATTTCATGTAAGAAAAGAATTCATATGAGTTAGATTATGGGCCATCAAGGGGAAGGCCCTGCCCCGCCCCACCCAGCCATCAATTGCTTTGAACTGAGTCATTAGATCTGGGCCAAAGCTATCCCAGTATTGACTAGTAATATAAGCCAATCAATTCAGTTTTAAAAAAGTATAACTCCCTAAATCAGTGATGGTAAACCTTGGCACTCCATAAAAAATCACCATATTATGAAATGCTGTGGCTCCTCCTCTTCTAGGCTCTTGGATGTGCCTGGATTGTGGGTAGGAGGGGGCGTGGCCTGGTGGGGAGGGGGGATGGCCTGGTGGGGAGGGGGCATGGCCCAAAATTTCCCTTCTTTTCAAATCCAAAACTTGACAGGTATGGCGGGGACAAAGTGTGATTGCTGCCACCATCACCACCACTGCTGACATCGAAACAGTCAGCAGCGGGAACAGCCAGCCTCCATCCCCCGCAGCTGTGTGTCGGGGGCGGGACTGGGCCACAGGAAAAATTTTTGGGGCACTACTGCACTAGAAGAAGGGAACCACGCCTATGTTGAAAGCCCTATTTGGGTTGCTATAAAGTTGCTAATTAACTGACTAGTAGAAGAATTACTTTTTCCGTTCTGGAGAAGTGGGTCTTTGGTATGACGTACTTGGTAACTTCTTCACCAAAGATTTTGTATTATAATCTGAGTTGATTGCTTTATGCTGTGCCATACTTCTTGTTAGAGTAATAGACTTCCTGAAGAAGTTGTTTTAAAAAATAAGTATTTTCTGAATTATAGACTAAACAAAATATATGGTTGTGTGGGCTACAGGTGCCAATGTACAAAGTGTCTGCTTAGCTAAGCTTGCATGCTAAGATTTCCAACTAGAGAACACTTGAACCAATTGGTGATAGAAAACATCCATGTTTCTTTCATATTCTCCTTATGTGCTGCCAGGCAGAAACTGGAAGAGCAAGAAACATAATCATACTATTGCTCATTTTACAAGCCTCTCATTGTAAATGACAGATTATGGAACAATCAATCTATCCTTAGGGCACTTGACTAGTACAAAATGTTATGTATTAGAAGAAATAATGCTATGTATCATAGTTTTATACTTTGCAATTCATTTCAAGTATTATGACTTTATTTTTCTTTATATAGTGACAGATATTTTTACTAACATAGCACATTCTGAAATTGGAGGAAAATCCAAACTTCCAGTGTATGTATTGTAAAGGAAAGGTCAAATTTAGAATCATTTTCCATTTGTTGGAAATAGAACAGATTTGTTGTCATACAAAATTTAAAATAAACTGTCATGGCCAAAAAAAGACCATTGAGAATGATTTAAAGCCCTAAACAGCATAAATGTAGAGTGTTATACTTTTTGTGGATGGTAAAACAAAGTAAAATATATAGCTCAAGACTGTGGCAGCATCAGGACAGTTGTAATTACACAAGTGAATTACTTGTTTCATTTTGCTTATGGCAACACAGAGTTCTCATTAGCTTTATAAATTTCTGAGAGGCAGTGCAATCTGTTGGGATTTGGAAAAATGCATGTGTTTCAAAATCTGATTTTTCTTGTTTTACTATTTCAAAGACTTATTTAAATGAAGTACTTAGTGTTGTAAAATATATATTTCTGAACTGATATTAGTAGTGGCATATCTAGAGGAAATTTTAGAGACTGAATGCCCAAGGAGGAGGAGGAGGCATGTGGCAGGCATTACGCATGCCAGTGATGTCACATGGGTGCATGTGTATACACCTATTTGACATCAACATATGCCACACATCCTGCCCAAGCCCCCCGCCCTTTCCTGCACCCTCTCATTCAAGCTCCCAAGCTCCACTTCACCCCATCTTGGGCAAGCCCTATCCCTGCTGCCACAGGCAAGCCCCATGCCCTTTCCTACTGCCCCTGCAAGCCCTACTGAGCACAAATGCACCCCCAGGCTCAGCAGGGCTTGGCACCTACCTTGCAAGCTCTGCCATGCATAAACATCACCCCCTGGCTTGGCAGGGCTTGGTGCCACCCCTGTAAGCCCTGCAGAGCGCAAAGGCTGCGGCAGGGCTTGGCAGGGCTCGGCACTGCCCTTGCAAGCCCTGCCAAGTGCAAACTCCATCCCTGGGCTCAGCAGAGCTTAGCACAACCCCTACAAACACTGCCAAGCAAAAATGCCAACCCTGAACTTGGCAGGCCACACCAAGCCCTGCCGAGGTCAAACACAACCATTGGTGCTGTCTGGGAGGGTCTCGCCCACACCGTCATGCATGCCAACAGAGATGCCTTTGCATGCCACCTCTGGTATGTGTGCCATAGATTTGCCAAGGCTGGTCTAGTGCCATATTGAAGACTTTGAAATATATTTCATCACCATATATGCAATAGTTTAACATACCTATGACTCTGGAAATCCATAGAATATTACTGGTAGTACTCCTATGAGTGGAGGTTGCCTTCCACCTGCAGATTCATCATCATCGTTGTTGTTGTTATCATTATTAATTTCAACTTGTATGCTGCCCCACTCGCAATGCGACTGGGTGGCTAACAAAGAAATAGAGTATAACAAATTACAGTTACAAAGTATCACATTAACACAATATTAAAAAACATTTAAAAAACAATACATATTTCAAGAGCAATACATATTTCAAAGCAATACGGGGGGGGGAGAAAAAATGCAATTAAGACTCTGTGGGTCTAAAAAATGAAATTTAAAAAATCCGAGTTACATCTTTACCTATAAAAAGAGCCCTTAACTGTTGGGTTCATTCAAAGGCTCCCGCACCAGGCCCAACCATCCCCGGCCTAGCCTTCTGCACTCACCCTAACCCCTGCCTTCCCAGTGGTGTGGGGTTTTGTTCATTGCCAGTGGGGCAGCAGCCCCATGAAAGCGACCAACAAAAAAGAACTACGATTCCCAGAGTCCTCTGCGCTGCATAACCCCTCAGACAATCAGGCTGAGGGATGCGAGCACAGAGGAGGCTGGGAAAGCGTGGCATGGCGACTTAAAAAAAACCGCCACAGAAAAAACCCCAACCACAAAAAGGAAAGTGAGGAGAGGAAGAGGGAATGAGGGAGCAGCCCAGGACCGACGCTGCCCACCCACCCCACCACCTTGCCCCCTCAACAGTCCCTCTCCCTCGCCCCACTTACCTTTTTAAGGTAGTTTTTCCCAAAAAACCCGGCCTTCTCTGCTGGAATGCGTGGCGGTCTCTCCTCTGATCCTGCTGGCGTCGAGGCGTCAATGCCAGCAGGATCAGAGAAGAGACCAGTGCGCATCCCAGCAGAGAAGGCCATGCCAGGGAAAACATGCCAGCCAAAAAAATTTAAGGGGGAGTGCAGGTCCCCATTCGCACGGGAAGGCAGGGCCAAAGGACCCGGCCACTGCCACCCACAGGTGATGGGGAACGCTGCCACTAAGCTTCTGAAAGCCTGGTCTTGCAGTCCAGGCTAAGGAAAAATCCCTCCCTGGCAGGCCCCACTTAAAAAAAACACAGAAAGCAAAGACAGCGAATAGAGCCCCGTTCGCTGTCTTTGTTTACCGGGAAAATACCCCCCTCCCCACAGCCACTGCCACCACAAGGATTCCCAAGATCTGGCCACCAAAGGCAAACCACGGGAACCCCCTCCCCCACCACAGCCAAATTTACCGTGTCCTGGCCAGCAAAGCAAGGCCACAGTAAACCCTCCCAACACGACCCACCCCCAACACACACACAACCCACCCCAACCAACCAACAAACCCACCCACCAACCCACAACAACAACAAAAAATCAAACTTACCTAAACGGAGCCACCCTTACACACGTCCATCCTCCATGACTGCCTCTTCCATCTGAGAACGTTAGTGAATGTATTCCACCAGAGGGAGCTACAATTAGTTAGAGATACTGTTCAGTGAACACTATCTCTAACTAAATATAGCATCCTCTGGTGGACTACATTCACTATCACTCTCTCTCTCTCTCTCAGACACAGACACACAGACACAGAGTGCTTTTCTATTTCTCTCTCTCTCACACACACACACAAACACGGACAAACATACACACACACAACACTACTGTCTTTAAAAAATAATGTGTGTGTTGGTGGTTGAAGAGGTATTTTACGTAAGGGTGGTGGTTGTACAGAACCAAAACCACCCCAAACCACCAACACACACATTAAAAATGCCCAGCCGGGCCGGGCAAACTATGCTAGTAATATATATTTCTAAGGTTCATTACCAGAGCTGGCCACAAGAGGCCACTGCCTGCATTGTAATGTTTACAGGGAACAGAGGTAGATGTTTTGGTAGCTCTCATGTAAAACAACAGAGGCATTTTAAACCCTCATCCTACTTCGATGACTCAGGTATATGTATTAAATTATTTATTTATTTATTATTATATATTAATTATTTGCAGTTATACTCCACCCTTTTGGTGCAAGCACCACTAGGGTGGTTTAGGTAAAAGTAGAGGTCACCCTTGCTTGAAAGCTAGTAATATTTGACTCTAAGGTTCAGTGCTCACCTCTGTTTATAGCCAAAGAGCCAGCACTGTCTGTCTGCAGACACTTCCGTGGACATGTGGCAGGCATGCCTAGACACCGGAGTGCACAGAATGTTGCTTACCTCCCCACCAAAGTGGTAACTATTTATCTACTGGGATCGGTTTGATCCAGTTGCCCCGGATGAAGTGGACAGGCTCCTTGCGGCGGCCCGTGCCACTAATTGTCCATTGGATCCCTGTCCCACCTGGTTGGTAAAAGCCTCTAAGACAGTGACAGGTGGCTGGGTCGGGCCTATAATTAACGCGTCTTTTCGAGAGGGGATGTTTCCTGCACTGCTGAAACATGCTCTTGTGCGCCCCCTCCTGAAGAAGCCTTCCCTCGATCCAGCAATCCTAACCAACTACAGACCTGTCTCCAACCTTCCTTTTTTGGGGAAGGTTCTGGAGAAGGCAGTGGCACGTCAGCTGCAGGGGGTACTGGATGAAGCGGAATATATGGACCCATTCCAGTCAGGATTCAGACCTGGATATGGTACTGAGACTGCATTGGTTGCGCTGATGGATGATCTCTGGCGAGAGCGGGATGGCGGTCATCCGTCCATCCTTGCTCTTCTTGACCTCTCAGCGGCCTTCAATACCGTTGACCACGGTATCCTTCTGGAACGGCTCCGAGGATTGGGGATCCAGGGCACGGTGTGGTCCTGGTTTTCCTCATTTCTGAGGGGCCGGACCCAGTTGGTGTGGTTGGAGAGTGAGAGGTCGAGTCCTAGGCCCCTAAAATATGGGGTGCCTCAGGGCTCGGTACTCTCTCCTCTCCTATTTAAATCTACATGAAGCCGCTGGGTGAGATCATCCGTTCCCACGGGGTGCGGTACCACTAGTACGCGGATGACACACAGTTGTACATCTCGGCCCGTGGGGACCCCAGTGATGCAGTCAAAGTCCTTTCCAGCTGTCTGGAAGCTGTTGGGGTCTGGATGGGGGCAAATGGGCTACAGCTGAATCCTAGCAAGACTGAGTGGCTATGGATAGGGGGTCCTGCATTATCCCGGGAGCTACCATCTTTGGTTTTGGATGCGGCTGTTTTGCCCCAGACCAACCTGGTGCACAACTTGGGGGTCCACCTGGATTTGCGGCTGCTGCTAGAAGAACAGGTGGCGGCTGTGGCCAGGAGGGCCTTCACCCAACTTCGGGTGATTCGCCAGTTGCGCCCGCTCCTGGACCGGGACTCTTTGCTCATGGTCACTCACGCTCTGGTGACCTCCAGACTAGACTACTGTAATGCGCTCTACATGGGGCTGCCCTTGATGACCATTCGGAGGCTGCAGCTGGTCCAGAATGCCACGGCCCGGGTGGTGATGGGGTGTGGACGTTATGCCCATGCCTCACTACTGCTTCGAGGGCTGCACTGGTTACCAGTTTGTCTCCGGGTGCAATTCAAGGTGCTGGTTTTGACCTTTAAAGCCCTACATGATTTTGGGCCAGGGTATCTTAGAGACCGCATCGCCCTAAGGACGTCTGTCTGTCCAACCAGAGCGGACCGGAGGGGCTCTCTAATTGTGCCATCAGCCAGGGGGGCTCACCTCTCTGGCACAAGGAGGAGGGCCTTCTCCGTGTCTGCACCGGCCCTTTGGAACCTCCTGCCTGTGGAACTGCGTCTCCAGACGGAGTTGTTGCCCTTTAGGAAGGAACTAAAGACCTGGCTGGCGGGCCAAGTTTGGGGTGCGGGTGGGGATGGAGGTACCATTGGGTGGTTGGTATAGAGAAGTGTGCTTTCCCCCAAGGTCCCTTCGGTTCTTGCACACCTTTTTAGGGGTGGGTTTTTTAACTTTTAACTTTGTTTTATTATGTGTCTTTTATGTATTTACTGTCCGCTATGTAAACCGCCCTGAGTTGGGTTGTACCTGAGTGGGCGGTAAATAAGCATGAAAAATAAATAAAATAAATAAATAAAATTTCTTGCTTTCGAACTGCTAGGTTGGCAGGAGGTGGGACAGAGATAGAAGCTCACTTCGTCATGCAGCACTTAGGTATTGACCTGCTGACCTTCTGGTTGTGAAATTCAGTGTCATAACCACTAAGCCATAAGGATGGCTTACAGCATACCTGCCAACCTTCCCGGATTGGCCAGGATTTCCCGGTTTTCAGCGTCGATTTTTGCCCTTTCCCGCCCCGCGCTGCCGAAACCCCGGATTTCGGCAGCGGGGGAAAGGAGGTACTGCTCAGCCCATCTGCGCAGGTCGCGTTGCACGCATGCGTGGAAGGGCTCTACACTTCCATAGCTCCCTTCCACGCATGCGCAGAAGGCTATGCCACGTGCATAGAAGGCTACGCAAGCGGCGTAGCCCTCCACGCGCATGCGTACAATGCGACCTGCGCAAACCCGGTCCGCGCAGGTCCCGGATTCGCCGGAGCCGCGGTTGACTGGTATGGCTTACAATCATATAAACCAATAAATTACAACAACAAAGCAATATCATAAATGTAATATACGCAACAAAAATACAATAATAATCAATTCAATAGAAATGTGACATAAGAAAAGCAACTTCTTTTATCTGAACCAGTGTATATATAGTGTTTGCTACTATCCATGATTTCATGTATCCTTGGAAAGTCTCATAATGTATCCCCAGGAGTGACTTGTATAGAATTGTAATTTCTAATTACTCCAGGTAGATTCATGTCCTTCCATTTGAAATTATTTTTTCCTGCACACTGTGATTTCCAGAGCAAACATGACTTTTGACTCTGCCTTTCTTCATTAAAGACCTTGCATTGTAAACTGAGTTGATCCCTCATAGCTGTGCAGCATTTATCTTGTCTGCAATAAACCTCCTTGGGGCGGGGGGGATCCCATTACAGTGATTAGTGTAGAATTTGGGTCAAATTCCCATGGTATCATGAGCTTCTTGGTTCTGCCATCTCAATCATAACTCATCATGGAAAAATATTGTATGTAATTCAGAGTGTGAGGTTGGGGGCAAAACAATATTGTTTCAAACAAATACACTTTGACATAGCACCACAATCAAATCTTTAGTGCCACTGTGGGATCAAAATTAATTACAGCATCTTGTCTGAGAGAAATAAGGTTGACCTAGGTACTTCAGCTTGATTATATGTGACAATTTTTTAATTATTTCAGAAGTTTACATCTTGATTAATTCACTGACTGTCTTACCGATTTGCATGACAGTTTGTTTTTAGATCTCTAGAAGCATTGTATGTTGGAGGAATATATAGACTCCTGTCTTTTCTAACCCTTATTTTCATGACATTGTTAAAACCAAACATTGTAGTTGTGAGTCAGTGTTCACTGTGATTATATGGAAGTTTCTGCTTTTTCTGCAGTGAGTTGGCAGACAAAAAGCTAAATCTATCACAAGCCCTTAAAGTTTCTACATCATAAAATTTGCTTTGTAAACGGTCATTATCTCTAAAATACCTATTTCACATATAGGATGGAAAATATGATGAACACACCTTCTCTGAACACACCTTTCCTTCATTTTGCTGTGTATGAGAACTTGTCTATTACTGTTTATTCATAATGAGGATGATGAGCATCAGGGTGCAAGGCAATTCTATATTCTACATGAAGTAAATTTTTATTGCATGTCTAAGTATAAACCATTATTATTTGTAGAACTGGTTTAGAATACCTTATGGCAAGGTTGAGATCTGTACCCCCACAGATGCATTTGGATGGCAGATCCCATAATCCCTGGCCATTGGCCATATTTAGCAGGAATGATGGGTACTGAAATCCAACAATGTCTGGAGGACCACAGTTTTCTCACTTCCAGTTTATGGAATGCGAGAACATCAAATATCAATGTCCCACTTAAATTTATTTCTATCTCTAGCTTAGTGAATGGGATGGGGAGACTGTTGACTTTTAGATGTTATGGGAATCTCATCAGCCTCGTGGTAAAAGAAAAGTGGGAAGAGTAATGTTACAACATCCAGCCCCACATCATCCCCCACCCTTCTGCCAGGTGGGGGGGAAAACTGATTAAATCTCACTTATTTTAATGACTATTAAATTAATTGGCCAGTATTTTACTGTAATTGTATTTTGAAAGACAATTGGTGATCTTAGAACACAGTAAGAGCCACACCCAGATGAAACAACTGTTAATGTTTCTTTAGGTAAAGGTCAAGGTCACCCTTGTTCGAAAGCCAGTCATATCTGACTCTAGGGTTCAGTGCTCATCTCTGTTTATAGCTGAAGAGCCTGCGCTGTCTGCTTGTGCAAATGTCTCTGTGGACATTTGGCAGGCTTACCTACACAATGGAATGCATAGAACGCTGTTTGCCTTCCCACCGAAGTGGTACCTATTTATCGACTTGCAATTTCTTGCTTTCAAACTGCTAGGTTGGCAGGAGCTGGAACAGAGACAGGAGCTCATTGTGTCATGAAGTACTCGGATATTGAACTGCTGACCTGCCACCTTTCAGTCAGCGTCTTAACCACTTGAGCCACTGCCCTGCCCTGTTTCTTTAAGAAGCCCCCTTTTTAGAAAAAAGGCTTCAAAATAGAACACTTTGATAGCATTATATATTCCTGTTTGATCTGAGGGAAAGAGAGATACCCAGAAACCTGATTAGTCATAAAGCTGTGGTTTTGAGCAGACAATCTTTTGTCTGTGGTTTCCTGCCATTATCCACAGAATAGTTCAGTATCACTGGAAACTTTCCCATCAGTGCCAAGATTTACTGGAAGCAGATACTGAATTGGCACACATGTTTAAAGAACATATAAAAATGTGAGAAAATGAATTAGAGAGGGCAAAACAATGAATATGGAATATGGCTCATTTATAGAACAATGTCTTTGAGCATAGTTTAATGCTCCTTCTCTGTTTACATATCAAAAACTACCTTTAGAAAATATTTGTGTTCTAATTTACATCAAAAACACATGTATAAATACAAAAAGCACCCATCAATGACACTCCATCTACTGGCTTGGCATAACTTAAATGTTGTATAATAACAAATGGTTTGTGTTTTTTTAAAAGGATTATTTAAACATTCACAAGTATGGAAATGCTGCTAGAAATGATCTATGGAACACTCTTTCAGAGGTAAAACAAGTTAACATACCTAGGGGATCAGAAAGATTTTTACTTTGAGCTTCCACTGGAAAAATATATATGATAGTACTGTATTTTATTGCTGTATTTACTTGAATACTTTATGATTTGGTCTGCTAACTTTCAGATCAGGAATTTTGAGAGGTTAATTTCTGAAACAATGGAAAATATCCTCATATGTCCCTGGAGTATGGAATTGCTATTTCTATATCACTTTTAAAAAATGGATTTCTTGATTTAAAATCCTCTATCGACCCAGCAATTCCAGCTAATTAAAGCTTATTTAGTTCCATTTATCTCTGTGAGCTAGGTATCTGACTGTGGAGCCAGAGCCTAGGACCGTGATGGCGAACCATGACACTCCAGCTGTTGTTGGACTTCAATTCCCATAAGCCTAAGGCCCTGTGAATCCACGTGAATGTGTTTACTGTACATACTGGGCTTCTGGGAATTGAAGTCCAACAGCAGATGGAGTGCCAAGGTTCACCATCTCTGGCCTAGGAGTTTAGATCTTCAGCTTATCTGACTTTGGGCAAACTGCACAGTTCCAAGATGTTCCCAGAAGAAGGGAAGGGTAAATGTATTCTGAGTAATCTTTTAGTAATCTAAAACCCTGAAAAGGGTTGGAACAAGTCAGAATTGACTTGATAGCCTACACTTATCATACTTCAATTAAATCCATAAGTCAAGCTTGCAAGTCCTATTTCTTGGTAGTTGTTGACACCAAAGTAAAACAAATAAAGATATCATTGTTTGGATCTTTACTTTTCTTATAGCTTTTTTAAGTTTAAAGGGAATATAAGCATATTAAATCATTAGAATTATTTTAATCCTACACCTTGTCTTAAAGTTTATCTCAGGTTTGTTTGAAATCTTCAAGTTTGTTTATAGCAAGTATTCCCAAACTTTTTATGCCATGGGCCAGACCACACAGCATCGACAGCTGAGCTGACAGGACTGGTAGTTTCCCCTGGCATAAATGCTGCATTTATGACAGCTGCGGGCGCATTTACGGCTGTCGTAAATGCATCCGCTTCTGGTATGGTTGCAGTGGTGGCGCGGGCCAAATGAAATGGTGCCACAGGCCAGGTCTGGCCCATGGGCCATAGGTTGGGAACCCCTGGTTTAAAGCACATGCATTTGTTTGTTTTAAATAAATAAGATGGAGTAGTTTGTTTTACAACACACTAACAAATATGCATGCAGTGCATTCCACGAATTTTTTGCTTAATTGATCTTCAAAAAGAGAGAGCAAAGAATGTCACTTTATTTAGAAAAGATAGAGAAAATATTGGAGGTATTTTACAAATATAATAAATTGTATTTTATACTTTGTTTTGTTTGAAGACACTTCGAAAAGTTGGAAAATTTGTGAATATCCAAGTAGTAATGGATCAATGGACTCTGCAGATGGGTTATCCAGTTATCACCATCACGGGAAATGAAACTGCAGACAGTATTGTAGGAATCTCCCAGGAACACTTTGTTTATGATCTTGAAGTTAAAACCAAAGATGCTGATCTTGGAAACAGCAGGTATGTATTTATCCTGGTATAAATACTGCAGTTTACAGTTGCCATTATACATTTATTTTGTAACCAGAAATATATATATATAAATGATTTAATAGATAATTATAACTATTAATAAATAATATTCTTTAAATAATTACTACAGGGTTATTTATGTGTGTTATATTAGAAAGAAATAATAACATAAGCATCTAACATGTTATATGTTTAATTATTTACTCATTTTTTATTTTTATTCTGTTAATTTTTATATAGACACATAAAATGCATATTCTTGCATGTAACATAAGACCTTATACATCAGAAATTCAATAACCCATCTCTACACTGTCCCAGTTAGATTACCATAAATTGACTTATGCTGATACTTTATTTGGTGTTCAGTAATCAAGAAGTAGCAGCCAGTATAACGGGACCAAACTCAACTTTTATTCGGGTACTGACACACACAACAGGGGTGCAGCAGCGCCTTATATACAGGTTGGGGAAGGATACAATTAGATGGGAAACAACAGGATTGGTTGCTGGGAATTGGGAGATAGTGGGGTGATCCTAAACTGGGAAACCTTCACGCTTTTTGAGGGAAAAGGGCACGAACCAAGTCTCGTGATAGTTCGATGTTGAGGAGACTCAAAATGGAGGATGAGTTATTTACAAAAGCATTAACATAACATTACATACATAACACTTTAGCACTGTGGTAAATGTGGTAAGGACAGTTCAGGGTGGGAAGGATTTCTTGATGTTTCTGTTCTGAATATATACTTAGTTTAGCAAATACTGTATATGTAAGCAATAAATCAATTACTAGAATATTTAAGACTTGATTACCAAAATTGTGAGCACAATATTTTTGAATATGTCTGGATTTATTCCATTGCTATGATACTGTGTTTCAAGTAGAATTTCTTGTGTAGAAATTACCACAAGGGATGATTCTAATTGCTGTGCTTTAATTTCAACCATTGGGGTATACAGAAAGAGCCTCCTAGAAGATTTTAGTATTTGTGAACCACAATTGGGCGTACCCTGGTAACAGCAACCTTGTGTTGCTGGCTAATCTTTTTCACACTGGGTCAGGCGAAAGGAACTGCAGAATGAACTCACCAAAGGGTGCCTTCATTTTGGCAATTTCACATCTGACCTAGACACGGAAGAAGAAGAATTTCAACCATTATCACTTATGAATCTTTAGCTACTTGTGCTGCTATGTATTTAGTCATATATGCATATATCCATAGCTAAGATATCTCATTCTAGTACTGTAATTTGAAGTCCCAGTTCCAATATTTTTAACTTCCGGTCTTTTGGAACATTATTGTTGTAGGCTCTGTGGTTAAGGAAATCCTTCAGATCAGTGACAGGTGAAAACCAACCTGTGTTTATTCAGTTCTATCCTTTTTGGATTTCCTATAACTTCTGGATAAATAAAAGAAATTGCCAATTAACTGCAAATTTAAGGTTCTCTGCTTTACGTTGGCATGTTCTTCACACATTTTTAAAATCACGGTAAGCCTCTTTAAACATGTTCATGCTGAATGTCGGAAAGTACGTAGGGGATAAAAACAGGCTGTGTTTTGTGTTAGGTAATATCATATGTCAGCTACAGCATTCTGTGTACAGTTAGTTTCTTTTTTTTATAATTTTTATTAGTTATAAAAAACAATACAAAAGAAAAAGAACATAGTTGAAAAAACAAAATACAATTCATAAATCAAATTACATTAAACAAAACACATACAATTACAATAATTACCCTGTGTATTTAACAACTTGTAGGAGTCTGCGGGATGTCACATTTTTCACCATTTCCAAAAATGTATGTATTCTGGTACATGGCTATCACTCTGGTCTCCTTTCAATGAGTGATCCACAAATGGTTGCCAAATTTTCCAAAATCTATTTTCTTTGATTTTCCCCTTGTATTTATTTATCTCCCATGTCAATTTATCATTCAATGCAGACAGTTTGTCATACAATGCAGTACAACTTTACAGTTAGTTTCTGTGTAACAGAAAGTAACATACATATATAATCTATATCATAACCACTTTCAATAGTCAATCCATTACATCCTCAAAAGCTTGATGTAACATGAAGTTTAAGTGATCACATTGATTTCTTTCCTAGGTGTAGCTACCATACATTATCTCATTTTAATAAAACTTAAACTGATTAGAGTTTTGTTGGGACATCTATGTACCCCTGTAATTAACTGATTGCATTGCCTTTTAACATATTGGTTTCTTAAATCCATTTACATCCTACTTTTCTTCCATCATGGAACTTAAGAACAGCAGCATCTAGTTGGCATTACCAGATCTAGGCCTGCTTAATGTCAGCATATTATCTATATCATGAATAGACAATGTCCAGATGTTCATCTTTCCCACTCATCAGTGCACTGTAGGTCATCCTCTAAATCTAGCAGCTAAATACCTAAACCACTGAGGTATCCAGCAGGATGGATACATTATACATATAGCACTTAGAGCAATCTTTTAGTGGTTCATGAGAGAAAAAATAATTTTGACCTAACAAGATGTACTCATTTTACCAGCTTCAGAAGAATGGAAGGCTGAGTTAACCTTGATCCCATTAGGCTCAAACTTGGATTGTGAGCAGAGTTTCTGTTTCAGTACTGCAAATGATTTCTTTCCTAAATTTATCAAGTTAATGTGACATCATTCACAAACTAATTCCCTTCCCTAGGGAAGCTTCAGACTAGAACTTGCTAGAGTTGAGCAGGGCTGTTGAGGACAGGATATTTTTGAGATCTCTCATTCATTGGGTCATCAGAAATGACTTGATGGCATGTAACAACAATAACGACAGTGTGAATGAAGAGGCCATAGCAAAATTGTTGAGAACATACTGCATATGCAGAAGGTCTCAAGTTAAGTCTCAGCATCTTCAGGTAGTGCTAGGAAACTAGTCTGGCTAAAGCTATGCAAAACTGCTGGCAATCACAATCAAAGGTACTGAGCTAGATGGATCAATGGGCTGGATCAATATTATGTAGCTGCCTATATTTCTATGATTTGTTCTTAGGGTTCCTATGTGAACATGTGCATTTATTACTATTTAAATCCACATACATGAATATATATGTTTGTACTTACTACACTAATAAGTTCAAAGAGGTGTTTTTCCATTCCATTCTTCTGGGGTTGCCCAAGGACTATGCAGCTTGTCTATGACTTCACAGCATGGCTCTTCTCCCAGGAGGCAATCAAACTCCAAATCCCTGGTTCCACAGCCATATATCTAAGCTCACTGACTGAGCTATCCAGCAGAATGGATTAATCTGTTTTACATTCTATAACTTTCAGCTTAAAGAAGCATACATTCATTTTATCTGATTTCTGCATCAGTTGGTAATTTTTTTATTAAAAAGCAGTAATGCATATTTCAGTTTACATTTCTCCTAATGGATACCTTTCTCTCACTGTGTGTGTTAGGAGAACTGTATACAAAATGAATTAAAATGCATATATTGAGAGAACTGCGTGTAAAATTATACTACTGTATCATTTTTTTACATATTCTTACATACAAAATCTGTAGAACTACTAAAACTAAAGAAAAATTGCTTCTGGGCTCAGGAAGATGAATGAATGTTTCTTTCTTATCAGGCCCTAATACAGATTCTTTGTATGCGTACTAACTTACTTTTCATGGAAATAATGGAAATCCTCTTCCAGCATATATGATACTTTAATGTCATTAGGTAAAAGAGGAGATCATTCTCTTAAGTACACAAGGAACATTGGCTTAAGAGACAGTTGTTAGATGCAGTTTGTTCACTCACATCTGACCCTAGATTGCTTCCAGATGCCATAGCAATAGCAATTAAACTTATATACCACCCCATATTGCTTAATGCACTCTCTGGATGATTCACAAGTGAATTACTGTTTTGCCACCAACATGCTGGGTACTCATTTTACCGACCACGAAAGGATGTGTGGCTGAGTCAACTTGGAGCCTCGTCAGCATCTAACTCACAATGTTTTGACTTCAGTACAGCAGTTTAAATGACTGTGGTGGCTTACTGGTTAAGATGCTGAATTTGTTGACTGGAAGGTCAGCAGAACAGCAGTTCGAGACAAAGTACTGCACAATGGAGTGAGCGCAGCTCCTGCCACCCTAGCAGTTCGAAAGCAAGAAATTGCAAGTAGACAAACAGGTACCACTTTAGTGGGGAATTAAACAGCCATCCGTGTACTCCAGTGTCTAATCATGCCTGCCACACGTCCACAGTAATGTTTGCAAAATGCAGCCAGTACTGGCGATTTGGCTATAAACAGAGATGAGCACTGAACCCTAGAGTCAGATATGGTTGGCTTTTGAACAAGGGCCACCTCTACCTTTACCTTACAGCAGTTTAAGCACTGCACCACCAATGCAGCAGAAGTCAAAGAAGAAGTAGAGCTGATTTCATCTGCTTATTTATTGATGACACTTCAACCAAACCATCTGGATTACTTTCTTTCTGCTTCTGAATTATCTAGAAACATTGTTTCAAGTGAAGAAAATTGTTTACTTAAAACAAAACTACTTTTAAGAGTATTATTGGTCTAATAGTATGCTACCATGATGAAAAAGATACAAAAGCTTTAGCAAGTACTGTAACTGAATTCTAGTTTTATTTCTATTTTAATAATTATGATAAAAATAATAAATGTGTAAACATAGACTCAATTTATCTCCTTCTGTCTCTCTTCCTTATTCTTTCCTCTGTCTTTCATTTGAAACCACCTCTGTTGAAGTTTTAAAATCTAAAAATACCCATGACTCTAATTTATTTCCTCTGTGACTTGTAATGTTATTCATAAATGATTATTGATTTAAACAAGGAACTGTATTCATTATAATCCTCCTTTTTAATGTATGTTAGAATCTTTTGTCGCTTGCTATTGAAGAGCCATATTTATTGAAGTGGTTATAATAAGTAGGGCTCAATAATTTCTATGGCTACATGCTCTAATAAGCAGAAAATTTAGAGGAAAATGTCTCTACAGCAAGAAGGAAGTTGAGGAGAGTGAAAAAAATAGAGCAGCTGCAATAAAATGCAAGGGGGGAGATTGGAAAGAATAATAATTTCAAAAGGAAAAGCAATTTCAACTTAGCAAGAGAGCTTCAAGCGTGTATGCAACCTCTTGGCTGAGCTACAACTGTCCATATCCATCCATGCTCCGTGGTATTGAATCCTATTGAACTAAGTACAGTACCTTTTCTGCAAAGAGAAGGTAGGCACATATAGGGATGCTAGTTGTTATATGTGAGATACCTTCACTGGTAACAGCATTAAGGTGATAATGTTTATAGTTTAGTGCAGAAGAAATTATCAATTGTAGCAAAGCTCTGGTTGCAGTATGGTCAAGGGGAACTACAGTAGATAGCAAGAGTTTTCTAACACAGATTCTAGTAATGTATTGTTCTAGGTCAGTGATGGCCAACCTTGGCACTCCAGGTGTTCTTGGACTTCAATTCCCAGAAGCCCAAGTCAGCATTCCTGCTGATCAGGGCTTCTGGGAATTGAAGTTCAAGAACACCTGGAGTGCCAAGGTTGGCCATCACTGTTTTAGGTTTTAAAAAGTAAGCAGCATTACTGCAATAAACTTTGCTTAGTTGCAAAGTTAATTTATTTTCAAAAAACTGGTAAAGGAAACAGGAACTACTAAATGAATTACATCTGCTATAACACCATAAAATTAATTCCTTGAAATGATGGATACTTGTTTCTGTTTTATTTATATTGCTTTGTTTTCAAGAATTCATCCTATCACTGAACTGAAAAATCTATCCTTAGTTAAGTTATAATATTTCTTAATGATTTTTAGCAGCTGTTGATATAATTTAGGAGAAATTGAAGTACCATTACAAAACTGGTAAATAAGAATTAAAATTAATTAGCCTAACCTTCAGGCACAATTCATCCGACTAGACTGGTTACAGTGGTTGCTTTGCCAGAAGTGCAGCTATCAACATATCCCAGGCAGTCCATACTGTTATTCTGTCTACTTCCAGCAAGCCTATTGAATGTATTATATTTAATTATTAGTCATACTTTCATTTAGATTACCCATATTGATGCCAAGATCTGTGACTCAATTATATTGCCATGAATTCACTATGAATTATATGCACACATGTGCAGTACATCCGAATTTCATCCCTAGTATGCCACACTCTGTACTTTACACTGAAACCTGATTTTTCATTTGTTACTTGTTTGCCCAGTTTGGATCATTTGTGCATTTTTCATGACATGTTTGAGTTTTCACCAGCCTCTATAACATAGCAGTAGTATCTACAAATCTGGATGCAAATGATAGAGTTATCAGACCTGATAAAAAGTTATTGTTCATCTAAATTTGTTTTGTGTAAAGGCCATATGGTTCTCTTTATTTATCTATAAACCTGATTACTTCCTTGTTACTCTGAATTAAATACAAAGTTTGAGAGACCCATTCTATTTACTGCTACTACTCCATTTGCCATAAACAACCAAAGACAGCCATGTGATCCATACACAGAAGAAATGCAGGAGGAAGACAATGCAAGCGCGGCGCCAAAATGGCCGCCGTGCTCTTTGCGCCCCCCCCCCCCACAGGACGAAGGATCTGGGTAGTTAGGGCGTGGCCAGCTCCCTTATAAAAGGGGTGGCCACGAGGCAGCCGAGCTGCCATTTTAGCTAAGCGACGGAGCGGAGAAGTTTTTTCCCTGTGTCTCCGTCGCTCCTTACCTTCTTTTGGAAGCCTTTTGGCGGCGAACCTTCTTTTTCGGCTTCCCTTTGCTCTGATTGCGATGCCTTCGAAGAAGAAGGCGGCTTCGAGTGCGGCTCGCGCTGTCAGGAGGCGCAACCCGGGTCGGAGGACCGCGGTGGCGCCTCCCCAGCAGCCGCCTTTGCCGGTACCCGCCGGGACCGGCGGGATGGGGTCTATCACCCCTTGGCCGGAAGCGGGGGACCGGAGTGCGGGCCCGGTAGGGACTCCGGCCCGCGGCCCGCAAGCGGTGGACACCGCTCCTGGCTCTGCCCATCCTGTTGGGCCTGCTGCAGTTGGGTCGCAGCTTCCCTCGGGGCCTTCTAGCCTTGGGGGGTGGTGTGGCCCCCTGCCTTGGCAGGTGCCTGCACCGACCCTGCCGGGCTTCGGTGTTGGGCAATGGCCCTATTCGGGTCCTGGGGTACAGGGACCTGTACCCACGCCTGTAACGAGCGGGCCGGCTGGCCCTTGGCCCCAGGTCAGCGTGGAGGCCTTACTGGCCCGCGTTGCGGCCCTGGAGGCGTCCTTGGCTCGGGCCAGTCATGCTGGGGCTCCCTTAGGGGCTCGTTTTGAGGCGCCGTCGGCTGGGCAACAGCAGGCGACGGGACGGGTTGAGCTGCTGCAGGCGCGTGGCGCGACTTCGGCCACTGCCTCGCAGCTCCCCAGCCAGCAGACAAGTGCGGGTCAGGCCCCGGTGATGAGCTCTACGTCGGTCGTGAGCTCCGACGCCCCCAGTGGGCCGGAACCCCCGGTGGGGGCGGCCCGCGGGGGTGCAGCATGTGAGTATGCGGTACAAGCCAGTACACCCACACACATGGCCGCTATGGGGGGGCTTTCCAATGGCCTTGGCCTCGCGCGGTTGGTGCGGTGGCCCAGCCGCCGGCGCCCCACCCGGCGACGATATCTGCCACCCAGGGCCCCGGGGTCGGGGGTGTTTCTTACACTGCGGGGAATGTTTTGGGGGTGGCTGGGCTAGCACAGGCCCCTTTTCAGATGCCTGCGGTGTCTTCGGTGCCGGTTTCGGCCTTGCCAACGGCGGGGTATTCCTTGCCACTGGGTGACCACTTAGCACAGGCCACCAGAGAAAAGATACGGCAGGGGGAGTATGTAGATATCTTCTCACTCCTAAACAGAGAGCCCACCAAGGAGGAAAGGGAGGGGCAGGATGAGAAAGATAAGGAGCAGGCACGTCGTCGCAAGCCGCCGCGTACCTGAGCCAACTGGCTGCCGGCTTATTTAATCTACATGGCAGTGTACCTGAGGGCGCGGCCGGATTTGGCTATTCCGATGGTCCAATATTTGGACAACATCTATAGGGCGATGGTCGATTTTCCGGGCCCCTCGTGGTTGGCTTATGACGAGGAATTCCGCATGCGGATTCCCCTGCACCCCGAGATGAGGTGGGATGAGCCGTGCCAGAGGCTTTGGCTTCTGTACATGACGCCCACGCGCCCCGCGCCAGGGGAAAGATACCATTGTGGACATGCGGTCCAGCGAGCGGCCCCAGCACAGGTTCCCCGCCAGGTGGCGGGGCAGGGGGTTCCAGCCCGCCTGCTGTGCTGGACTTTCTCGTCCAATGGTTCCTGCAATAGGAAGAATTGCAAGTACAGGCATGAGTGTCCCACCTGTTCGGGCCCCCACGCAGCCTCTGCCTGTCCCAGGCCTGGAGGGATACGGGGCAGAGGGAGGGGCGGACAGTGGGCTGGCAAGACTGCCACAGACGGAGCTGGTTCACCGAAAGGCCCCCTCCCCAATTAAGGTGGACATGTTGGAGCGTTGGCTCACATTGTACCCGAAGGGGGAGGATGCGGAGTATCTCCTTCAGGGTTTTAAGCAAGGGTTCCGTATCCCTTTCATGGGTGATAGGTCCCCTCAGGATGCCCCCAACCTTTTATCCCTTAGGGGGAGGGAGGAGGTGGCTGCTGCCAGCATTAGGAAGGAGGTAGATGCGGGCAGGGTCGCTGGCCCTTTCCCTGCACCCCCGTTTCCCAATCTTAAGGTATCGCCCCTAGGCTTGGTTCCCAAAAAGTCTCTAGGCGAGTTTCGCCTTATTCATCATTTGTCTTACCCAGCCGGCCGATCGGTCAATGATGCTATCCCTGATGACCTTTGTTCGGTCAGGTATACATCTTTTGACCACGCGCTGCGCATGGTGCACTCGTCTGGCCCGGGTGCCCTGCTGGCTAAGTGCGACATTAAGTCGGCTTTTCGCCTCTTGCCAGTGCATCCGGGCGACTTTGAGTTGCTGGGTTTCAAATTTCGGGGAGAATATTATTTTGATAAGGCCATGCCTTTTGGCTGTTCCATATCATGCTCGGCCTTCGAGCGTTTCAGTACCTTCTTGGAGTGGGCTTTCGTCCGCAGGTCAGGGTCCCGGTCTGTAGCCCATTACCTGGATGACTTTTTATTCGGGGGTGAACGGGGCTGGGACACGTGCACACGTCTCCTCAACACATTTCAGACGCTAATGGAGGAACTCGGTGTCCCTTTAGCGCCCGAAAACACCGAGGGCCCATCTAACAAGCTAGTATTCCTGGGGGTGGAGATTGACACAGTAGCGCAGGCTTCTAGGTTACCGGGGGATAAGGTGTCCAGGATAGTGGCCCTTATCTCGGATTTGCTGGCCAAGCGCAAGGCATCACTGAGGGAACTGCAAGTGCTACATGGTCATCTCAATTTTGCTTGCAGGGTGGTCGCACCGGGCAGGGCTTTTGCTCGGCGCTTATGCGACGCCATGGCAGGGTTACCCAGGCCTCACCATAGAGTCTGGCTTACCCGGGGCATCAGGGCAGACATGTTTGTCTGGTTACAGTTCCTGAGGGAGTTCAATGGGGTCTCATTTTGGAGGTCTGACCTCCTGGCTTCCCCAAATTTTCAGATCCAGTCTGATGCCTCAGGATCCCTGGGTTATGGGATGTACTTCAATGGGAAGTGGGCCTATGGTGGGTGGCCACCGGCCTGGGCAGGCACGGGTCGCCTGCGCGATCTCACATACCTTGAATTCTTCCCTATCCTGGGGGCTTTGATGCTATGGGGCGAGGAATGGGCCAACTCGGTCGTGCATTTCTGGTGTGACAACGCTGCTGTTGTCCACATTGTCAATGCACAGACTTCCAAATCGCCCAGGGTTATGGACCTAGTGCGCCAGTTTGTGCTGCGCTGCCTGCGCCTCAACGTCTTGTTCAGGGCTAGGCATGTCCCAGGGGTTAATAATGATATTGCTGACGCTTTGTCCCGCCTGCAGATCTCCCGGTTCCGTGCCTTGGCTCCGGATGCGGAGGAATTTCCCTCGCCACTCCCGGACGAGATGTGGATCATTGGCAAGGAGAGGTGAACCGGGCGATCGGCCTGTCACTGGCGCCCTGCACGCGTAAGGCGTATCAACAAGCATTTAATTCTTACAGGGCATTTTCTGCCCAATTTCACCTGCCAGAGACCTGGCCTATCCCGGTGGACCATGTTCTGCGGTACATGGTTCACCTGCATGCCCAGGGCCTCGCACCTCGCACCATAGCATCCAAGCTCTCGGCGCTGGCTTTTATGGCCAAAGTGGGGGGTCATGTGGACAGCACCTCTGACTTCCGTGTGAGACATGTTTTGGAGGGGTGGGTGCGCGAGCGCGGGCGTTGCCCGGACGACCGGCACCCTATTTCCCCAGGGGTTCTTACCCAGTTGGCCCGGGGCTGGCCAGGCCTCTGTTTTGATCATTATGAGGCAGCCCTTTTTCATGCAGCCACAACGGTGGCATTTTTTGGAGCGCTCCGCATCAGCGAACTTGTGATGCTGTCTAAGGCGGATGCAAGTTGTAGGGCACTGGAACTCGAGGATGTCTATGTTGCCAAAGACTGGGCCCAGTTGAGGATCCGCTCCTCTAAGACCGATCAGCATGGCGTAGGCAGTGGTGTAAGACTGCTACGGTGTTCTTTGGCAGACATCTGTCCGGTTGGTGCCCTACAGGAGTTTCTTGCACTGCGTGGCACGCACCATGGCCCGTTTTTCTGTCACCAAGATGGGTCTCCCCTTACTAAATTTCAGTTTTGGAAGGTGACAGGCAGAGCCCTCGCCAGGGTGGGCCTACCAGGTGCCCGTTATGGCACACATTCATTCCGTATTGGGGCAGCCTCTACAGCAGCTGCTTTTGGGTACTCCGGGGCTGACATACGCAGCATGGGGAGGTGGGGTTCGCAATGTTTTCAGTTTTATGTGCGCCCACTTCTGCCGTGAGTACCAATTCAGTCACCTTACCTTCCTTTTTTCCTCAATTTTCTTACAGACCCTGGGTGTCGTATTACACCGGTGACAGTATGGCTGGTGGGCCACAGCTACGTGCAAAGGGCAGTGCGTTACGCTGCGGCGACAGAGTGGGGACCCCGACTGGGACTGGGTGAACACGCCAGTCTCACATGGCATGGTAAGCCTGGGATGTTATGGCGGGAGCTGCTGCCTTTTCTTTTTTCAGGCAGAAGTGCTGACCCGGCTGACATTCTCATCATACACCTGGGGGGCAATGATTTGGGTCAGGTCACCAGCTTATCGCTCAAGCATGCGATTTGCGAGGACCTCGCCTACTTGCACTACGTCTGGCCTCCCACAACCCTGGTTTGGTCGGACATGATCCCGCGCCATTCTTACAGAGGGGGCGTTGACCTCATGGCCCTTGACCGCGCTAGGCGCACGGTCAATAGGGCGGTGGCGCGGTTCCTTGCCGACAGGGCTTGGGGACGGGTCAGTCGTCACCCCGCTATTAGCCTACAAAATTATGACTTGTATGCAGGGGATGGGGTCCATCTGTCGCGAGGAGGTATGGATCTCCTGTTGGGTGATTGGCGAGCAGGCCTGTTGACCGAGCTGACGGTCTGGGGGGGCGTCAGGCCTTCTTTGAAGCCCCTCCGTGTGGCGGGTAGCACTGGTAAGGTAAACAGTTATGACCCACAGGTATCCGGCAGGTTCGCAATTGACTGGACAACACTAGATAGGAATAAATTAGTTAAACGTTGTCCGGTCAACGACGAACCAGGCGACGGGGTGATGGCGATAGCTAGCCAGCATGCATCACCCCGTGATTTCATGGATACGAGTCAGAGGGTGGGGTCATGAGTTAGATATTGACTACGGTCAACAATTTGTTTGTTGTCAACAAACAAATTGATACAAATTGATACATTGTAACCAATTGCCGTTGGCAATTTTGGGTGGTACCTTACCAGTGTTACTTCGGCCTGCTTGCCTTAAGAATTATGATTGGTCGTTTTACCAACACAAATTTATAATTCGGACTAGGGCATGAATCAATAAATGTGGCCCAATGCTGTTATCCACTTTCAATGGTGTCTGAGTCCGTTATTGGGGGGTGCGCCTGCAATGCAAGCGCGGCGCCAAAATGGCCGCTGCGCTCTTTGCGGGGCCCCCCCCACAGGACGAAGGATCCGGGTAGTTAGGGCGTGGCCAGCTCCCTTATAAAAGGGGTGGCCACGAGGCAGCCGAGCTGCCATTTTAGCTAAGCGACGGAGCGGAGAAGTTTTTTCCCCTCCACCCCCTCCCTAGTTAACAGTGTGATATTCTGGTCGCTTCGGGGCCGGGTGGGAATTTTTGGCTGGGACCCACATTGGCTTCCGGGTCCTTGCTTTTTTGCCCATCCCACACTGTTGCTATGGTTTGATATAGGGGTTCTTATGCTACTACTGTTGACTTTGGTCACATGGGCGGGTAGCACTGGTAAGGTAAACAGTTATGACCCACAGGTATCCGGCAGGTTCGCAATTGACTGGACAACACTAGATAGGAATAAATTAGTTAAACGTTGTCCGGTCAACGACGAACCAGGCGACGGGGTGATAGCGATAGCTAGCCAGCATGCATCACCCCGTGATTTCACGGATACGAGTCAGAGGGTGGGGTCATGAGTTAGATATTGACTATGGTCAACAATTTGTTTGTTGTCAACAAACAAATTGATACAAATTGATACATTGTAACCAATTGCCGTTGGCAATTTTGGGTGGTACCTTACCAGTGTTACTTCGGCCTGCTTGCCTTAAGAATTATGATTGGTCGTTTTACCAATACAAATTTATAATTCGGACTAGGGCATGAATCAATAAATGTGGCCCAATGCTGTTATCCACTTTCAATGGTGTCTGAGTCCGTTATTGGGGGGTGCGCCTGCAATACCTTTTATGCAGATACCTTGTTTCCTGTGTTTGTTGAATGGGGGAAGATATCAGAATCTGCCTCCCCCCCCCCCCCGCCAACTCACACTTAAGCAACAGAGCCTGGAACAGCATCTTGCCATGAACCTTTGGGACATTCATTGATAATTTCCCTGCCCTATCTATACCTATAAATCTGTGCGTTAACCGTTGGAATATGACAAAGGATGTTGCACCAGGCCCCACTAGCCCCGACCGAGCCTCCCTGCACTCACCCGAACCGGGTTCGCAGGTAACTGTCGGGTTGAGAAATGTGGCAGTGGGGCAGGAGCCCCCTGAACGTGAACAAAGAAAAAGGACTTCAATTCCCAGTGTCCTTTGCACTGTGCAACCCCTCAGCCAATCAGGCTGAGGGATACGAGCACAGAGGAGGCTGGGAACGCACGCTAACTTAAAAAAACAAAATCATGAGAGCCAGAGGGAAAGACTTTGAAAGACGCAGCTGGAGGGAGCCAGGAAAAGATAAGTGTTAGGTAAGGGTTAGGGGGTGGGTGAGGGAGGCAATGAAAGGTGCTGGGTCCAGAAGGGTTGGGGGGACAGACCCCTTTTGTCCCACCAACCCTACCAAACCAAGGGGACCAGGGAGAGGAGATCGAATACACACACCCCCCCCCCCCACACACACACACCCATGCACACACTCCATTTTAAAAGAGAAGAAACCACTTGGTTTCTTCTCTTTAAAAACAGAGTGGTTTTTTTGGGGGGGGATGATCCCCTCTCTGCTGGGTCCGCTGGCTCTGGAAGGGTTGGGGGGACAGTCCCTTTTGTACCCCCAACCCTACCAAACCAAGGGGACCAGGGAGAGGAGATCGAATACACCCCCCCACACACACACTCCATTTAAAAAGAGAAGAAACCACTTGGTTTCTTCTTTTAAAAACGGAGTGTTTTATTTGGGGGGGGGAAATGATTCCCTCTCTGCTGGGTCCCCTGGCTCTGGGAGGGTTGGGGGGACAGACCCCTTTTGTACCCCCAACCCTACCAACCCCAGGGGACCAGGAAGAGGAGATCGAATACACCCCCCTCCCAAACACTCTGTTTTAAAAGAGAAGAAAGAGCCTGCGGGGGGGGGACCCCCTCTCTGCAGGGTCCCCTGGCTCTGGAAGGGTTGGGGGGACAATACACACACACACACACACACACACACACACACACACACACACACACACACACACTGCTTCTCTCTCTCTCTTTCTCTCTCTCTCTCTCTTACACACACACACACACACACACACCACTCCTGCCTTGCCAGGAATTTTTAATGTGTGTGTTGGTGGTTGGAGTGGTATTGTATGGGTAGTGGTGGTTGTGCACACCCAAAACCACCCCAACCACCAACACACCTCTTTTTTACATAAATTACCAAAAATAATTATCCCTTACAACACAATTTAAAACAGCCCGGCTCTTTACCAATATTAAGAAAAAAAAACCTTCCAAAACCATTTAAAACAGCCCGGCACCACCGGGCAAAATCTGCTAGTCCACAATAAATAGATGCATACCTAAAGAAGTGAACTTGAATCATGTGTTTGAATTTTTAGTGGTCCAATAAAGGTATTGGATCTGTTTTTGGACATTTATTTAGACTTCTTCTTTTTTGCTTCCTCTTTTACCCCATCAAGTGTTGAGGGAAATACAAGGCTCTTGCTCTGACACTTCTAGTGACCTCTACTGGTGTTATTTGGTGCACTTGTAATAGTTCTCTGATGTTATCTCTCAATCTTCCTCTGGGTTTTCCTTGTGGTCTTCTGGCCTCCTCTTTCCAAATATGCCTTGTAAGGTATGGAATTCTGAGACATTTTCTCCAAATGGGCAATCCACTTTATTTGTTGTCTCTGTATGTAGTGCAAGATTGGTTCTGTTCCAATTCCTTTCCTTATAACCTCATTCTTGATCTTATCCTTTCTAGACACTCCAGCAGCCTTCCTCAGACATCTCATTTCCATGATGACCGACTTTTGCTTATGTTTTGTTGTAAGTGTCCATGTTTAGCACAGGTAACATAAAGTGAGAATCAATATGCTTTGCATGTTATTTAGAGTTACTTTCATCTTTTCTATGCAGCTCCCCTGGTGGCTTAGTGGTTAAGATGCTAAGCCGGAGACTGGAAGGTCAGGCTTCAATACCCAAGGACTGCACTTGGGGACATGAAAGGAGCCTCATTCGGGCATCCCCTGAGCAGAGTTTCTCCATCAAAAATCCTTTCAACCCAGAGTAATCTCTGACACAAAATTATAATGATCTTCTCTATAAACATATATTTTTGTTAGTTTCTTCCTTGTGGGAAAGGATTAGAAAATGCAGCATTCTTTTCCTTGCTGGTAAAGATAGTGAAGAATTTTTAGGTGCATTGGAAAGTTTGAAGGTTTAATTTTGACCAAAATCACAGAATGTATAGGTTGTGAAAGCTGTGTGGTGTGGCTAAGATTAGGATGGCTGCTTCTTTATTTAAGTATCTGAACCACTACATAGGTTATTGGAATCCAGTCTTTGGGCTTGCAGATGTGTTTGCTTATGAAAGGAAAAGGATCCCTGAATGCAAATTATAGAAACCTTGCAGCCAGAGAGAACTTGTTCCCAGCATAAAGAATTTTAGAGAGCTGTGGAATTCCTCATTGGGGTATCTCATCATCATAATGTAGCCACATTATGACAAAAAGGAAGAATTTCAAGTCCCCAAACAGGTGCTATAGGAATAAATAAATACTCACACTCACGTGCTATGCATGCATAGAAAGAGACAGTGAAATCATAGTGATGGGAATTCATCTTCATTACATGTCTCAGTTTAAACTCTTGCTATATTACAACACTCATAAGCCACAGGCCCAATTGACATCACCAAGAACGTCCCCATTCTCCATAGGTCATCATAGAAAGGGGTTCAAATTCTGAGCGAGAATCTACCCAGTGCAGCATTCACATGGGTTTCAGAGCAGGGTGCAGCTAAATAATATGCGTATGCACTCAACTGCTTAATGCATTTGGGGCTGTGGTTCTGCATGTAGTCATGGATGTTGATTGACAAGACATAATGTCACATTTTTGGCTTAATTGTATGTGAAACTAAACTGCCCTCAGAATGGGGGAAATTTCTCATTGTTGATAAATAAGGTCAGGTAGGACATATTATATAATTCATCTACAGCTAAGGAAAGTCCAGAGAGAGCATCACAGCAGTTTTAGTGTATAGCCCTTCCCTTGTTTGCTTTTGTGGAATGCTCTGTTCTGATATCTCCTGCACAGAAATGGGGTGTGGACAGCTCTTAGATGTCCACGACTGAAGTCCGGAGGCAGTGGGCCTGTAAGAGTTCTAGAAGGAGAAGTGTTAGAAATGTACTAAAGTTCCTATCCTCATTATACATCCAAAGTATTCCTTCCCATGCAAAGTGCCTATGTTTCATAGTTTTATCTCAAAGAATATCCCTTGTGAGCTTGAGTCATGTATGGCATGGGACCATGAGAGACGGGAACCTGATGCTATGTGCGCTGTCATCTAAGTCATGGTGTCTCTGTAAGGGATTTGTACACACTAGTGGGTGTGTTGTGGGTGTCAACACTCCTGATAATAACAATAATGAGAAATTTGAACTTGAACCAGACATTCTGGAGAGTGAAGTCAGAAAGGCCCTAAAAAGCACTGCAAACAATAAAGCTAGTGGAAATGATGGTATCCCAGTTGAATTTTTCAAAGCCCTAAAAGATGATGGAATCAAACTACTGCATTCAATATGCCAGCAAATTTGGAAAACAAAACAGTGGCAACAGGATTGGAAAAGATCAGTGTACATTCCAATCCCCAAAAAAGGCAATGCCAAAGAATGCTGAAATTACAGAACAATTGCACTCATCCCACATGCCAGCTAGGTGATGCTCAAGATAATACAGGATAGACTTCAACAACATGTGGAGAGAGAACTACCAGAGGTGCAGGCCGGTTTCAGAAGAGGCAGGGGGACTAGAGATCACATTGCCAACATACGTTGGATCATGGAGAAAACAAAAGAATACCAGAAACAAGTCTACTTTTGTTTTATCGACTACACCAAGGCTTTTGACTGTGTGGACCACAACAAAATGTGGCAAGTAATTAAAGAGATGGGAATACCAGAACACCTCATCTGCCTCATGAGAAATCTGTACACAAACCAAGAAGCAACAGTTAGGACAGAACACGGAATGACAGAGTGGTTTGGAATAGGAAAAGGAGTAAGACAAGGCTGCATTTTATCACCCTGCTTATTCAATCTATAAACAGAGCACATAATGCGCAATACAGGGATGGAGGAATCACAATATGGGATCAAAATTGCTGGGAGAAACATCAACAATTTGAGATATGCAGACGATACCACCCTAATGGCAGAAAGTGAGGAAGACCTATAGAACCTCTTGATTGGATTGAAGGAGGAGAGTGCAAAAGCTGGCTTGAGACTCAACATCAAGAAAACCAAGATAATGGCAACAGGTCCGATCAGTCCCTGGAAAATAGATGGAGAAGAAGTAGAAGCAGTGACAGATTTTACTTTCCTGGGATCTAAGATCACTGCAGATGGCGACTGTAGCCATGAAATAAAAAGACGACTGATTATGGGGAGACAAGCGATGAGAAACCTGGGGAATATAGTGAAAAGCAGAGACATCACCTTGAAAACAAAAATTCGCATAGTCAAAGCAATGGTATTCCCAGTGGTAATGTATGGGTGTGAGAGCTGGAACATTAGTTAGGCTGAGCGCAGAAGAATAGATGCCTTTGAGATGTGGTGTTGGGGGAGAGTCCTGAGGGTCCTCTGGACAGCAAAGAGAACAAATAGGTCAATACTGGAAGAAATCAATCCTGACTGTTCATTGGAGGGACAAATAGTGAAGATGAAGCTAAAGTACTTTGGACATCAAATGAGAAGGGAGGACTCACTTGAGAAGACCTTGATGCTGGGAAAGGTGTAGGGCAAGAGAAGAAGGGGGCATCCAAAGATGAGATGGATAGATGGTATTGTGGACATAATGGGCACAGAGCTTGGTGGGCTGAGGAGAATGGTGGAGGATAGAGGTGCCTGGAGGAAAATGGTCCATGGGGGTCGCAAAGGGTCGGAATCGACTGTGTGACTGAACAACAAGTGGGAGTGTGCTGTAACTGAGTTTCAGATTAGGAGCTCCTGCAGAATTCTGTTGTGGATAGGAATCTAACTGCGATCTGCTGTAGCCTACTGTATACATGTACTTTTCCCAGTGCCCCAACCCCATTTTGGCCATTCCAACTACCATTCTTAAGTGTTTCTGTTGTGTCATAATTTATGTCAGGAACAACCAGGCAATATGGTTTCCATAAAAGTTTATATAGCTTATTAGCTGGCAGATCTCGGTACACAGATTTCCTTCTCAGTTTTCACATTGCAGTATAAAAGCAAGGGAAAAGAAAAGAGACATATGTGTGATGTCCATCTGTCAGAAAATCCAGAACTACTTAACAGCTTCTCCAACCGTCAATTAAAGTCAGGATGTACCGTATCCGGGTGTACTGAAATATGGACATTACTGCTGATTGATTTCCCATTCAAATGTCAGGCAACACATCTTTTTTCAAAAAAATCTATTAATACTCATTAATGTAAATTTGTAACAGTGGTACACATTTTGTTATATAACTAAATGCAGTTTAAAATCTGTTACACTGCACTTTACTTTAAAGTGGTAATAAAAGATGGGATGTAATTTAGTATAATCAAATGAAGTTTAAGCACATAACCATGTTCTGAATTTCAGGTATAGTAAAAAGCCAACCATTCCAAAGGATGATCATATCTATTTTTTAACTGCTTTATTTTTTGTTATACTGACTAGTTAGCTCTTGCAGACCTTCCTAAAAATCCAAAGCCATTGACCTCTCAATAAATTTAATAGCATTGTTTCTTTTCTATGAATCCTACTTGACTTGTCATTATCCTTCCCATTTGGCAGGGAGGGTAGGGCACAAGGTGAATAATATGGCCATATATTTCTCTTTTAATCGTAAAGAGTCAAAGTATGGAATAGCTATTTTTTCTGTTGAGAACATTTTCCCAGAGCAGGGCTAATCAGTTTCTTCTTTGTTGTGCTAATACTAAAAAAATCATTATGACAAATAAGATTTATCTTACTTAGAGTCAAACAACAGTTTACTTCAAGAAAACATGTGACTGGCCATGTCATTTATAGGTAATAGCAATAAGTAGGATTCAGAATCCTTTCCTTTCTTTTAATTTTTTCATTCTTCCTCTTTTTTATAATACATCCCATTCCAGCCTTTCCTATATGCAGATTACTTTTTCCTTCTCCTGCTTTTTAAAACATTTTTATTTATAGTACTGGAACAATTAGCTAGTTAAAAGTAGATATTACCTCCCATGCCCTATTTCTGTCCTGCAAATGCCACATCCATTACAATATTACAAGAGGACTGGGAATCTGCCTCTAAATTCTTAATGGGATTCTAAATTGTATAGCTATCCTCCCTAACCCAATGTCCCCTGAGAGGCTGACCTTCAATTCCCATAATTCATCCAGAAAGCCAAACTAGAGATTCCTACATTTTGGATGTAGAGCAATTGGTAGGAAGGAACCTGTTGGATTTATGTTGGCCTATAGGAATTAAGTGGTACATCACTTAAAGAGCATAATGCGTACCACGGGATTGCTCTTTAAGTGAGTTTGCTCTTTAAGTGAAACACCATTGTAAGTGACCAATTGTGACTTCTGGAGGGGGGATTGTGAACCCCAATTTAGTTGTTAAGTGAGTTTTTGGTTGGTTTTAGTTGTTAAGCAAGGTGACCATTCAGAGAAAATTCTGCTCTTTAAGCGAGTTAGTCTCTATGTGAGGTGTGCTTTATGATCCAGGACATACATACATTGGAACGAATAAGAGACACACTGAAAGTTGCAGCATTTAGGCCAGGCATGATAATGTCACCTTCCCAATTTCTATTTCTGATTATTTTCAGAAACACCTATATCTAGACAATTCAGTGTCCAAAGACACAACAACCCTGAGGACTAACGGACCTGGATGGTGCAGTCCATAGGGAAGGCTGATGGTCTCCAAGTGGATTAAATTCCATTTGAATCCATCTTGATTGAGGGCAGCAGCTTCATCAATAGTGGCCTGTAGCCAAGGAGGACTTTGTGTGCCAAAAGGGCTCAGGATCAGAAATTGACTCATAGACCAGGATCACTGGTACAGTTGTCATGCTGCAATGCAGAAAGCAAATGGAAGGCCACTGCATTATATTGTTTCTGGAACAATCTTCATGGCTGATCACCATGAGGATAGCCAATATTTGGAATCCGATACAGCACTTAAAGAAGAAGAAGAAGAAAAATTTATGTGGCTGTATATGTATGTTTGTAAAGCAGTACTCTGTTTTCGTGGCCTATAAAACAATAGCCACTAACCAGTCTGGGGAAAGCCTTTCCAAATAAACATTAAATCAGAATGTACCTGCCCATTTTGTTAATGTAACAACTAGCTGCATCAAAATATTTTGGATGCAGCATCTTTGAAAGGGACAACTACTATAGATAATTAAAGATTTAAAAAATCTTTGTAGCTGAAAATGGAGTCTGTGGTTCATTCTGCTGGATCTGTCTCACATTAAAAAGGATAATCAATAAACAGACTTTTCTCTAACAAATCATTTGATTTCTCCAGTATGTAACATCCGTGTAAAATGGGTGTAACCTATAGCGTTTTACACTCAATTTATTGAGTTATGATTAATTATGTAAGGCTGCAAATGGTTGAAGATGAAATTTATTGTCAGAAGGCTATAAGAATATACTAAAAATAGCATAACTAGAAGTGTATATTGTACTTAAACCAAAACAAATGCTTATGTTAGATTTTCTGTTCTCCTTGAATTGATTCCAGTTATGCTGTATTTGCTGTTGGAAGTAATTCAACTCTGTTTTGTAACTTTAATTGAATTGAAAGTATCTAGGAATAGTACATAAAAGTTGGCATCAGCATCTTTTTTTGGGGGGAAATGAATTACTTTCTCACTGCATTTTCATTATAAAAGCATAGTGACTTGTTAGAACCAAAATCTTTGCTCTGCTGCTGAAATGGTTTGATGTAATCCCTGATTGCTGTTAAGTGAGAAGAACCAGTTCAGTATTTTTGTTCTTAGATCCCCTCCTTTGTCTTGCAGCTACTTGTGGCAGATTCCACTAACAATTGCAGTAGGAAATACGAGCCACATCTCATCAGAGGCAATTATATGGGTGTCTAACAAATCAGGTAAAAATAAACTTTCCTCAAAATGGAATCTCATAAAGCATTCATGTGTTTTCCTGAACTGTTTCTTCACAGTTGATCTTGGAAAATTGATTGGTTGTGCTAAACCTTACTTCTGCTGCTTTAAGTTGAATAAATATAAACTCAAATTGTTACTATTTTTAAAAAATGTCATGGAATAACATACAATCTTTGTAAAACATTAAGGAACTCTGAAGCACCTAAAACTACATTTTATCTCAAATGAAATAACTGAATGCAATGTAATTTAACCTAATATGGGGTAGGATAATAATCTTTCCAATAAAATTTTGTTAAGTATGCAACTCAGTGTCATTTTGAAGCAATCGCCAAGCAGAATCTCAATATTAGTGCAAAAATGCTTTTTTTTATTCTTCAAGTTAGTACAAGGGGATTCTTACTTCCTTTGCAAAAATCAGAAGACATCAGTCTGTATGAATAGGACAGATAGACCACTTTTAGGCTGTTGTCTTAATAAACGGTAGACATGCATTGGGTTGTGCTCTTAGACTTGCACTGAGATGCAAACAAGAAACTGATTTGGCAATCGTGCCATTTTTCATAGTTATATTTCTCACTTTTGCTATTAAATCTTAACATCATAGCCAAAGTGTCACAGCCGGTTTGAATGACAAGGAACAAAGAGAACTTTTCTTAGCTGTCAGACAAAGAAAAATTGAAGAGATTCCCAAGAATAGAAGTTATGAAATTATATTCCTTGGAGACTTTATGCGGAAAGAATCAATCACCAAGCCTATGTATCTTTGCCTTTTCTTTTTAAATAAACCATTACGTGGTAATATCTTTAAGCTTAGCATCTTGCAAAGATATATATCCTCCCTTATGTGAAATGAGAGAATCCCACTTTTCTAGCATAAGATAGAAGACATGATTTTGTGGTTGAGTCATATTATAAAACATTGTGTTTCATACTGATACTGGCCTTGGTACTTTTGGTCAATCTGTTTCCTTGTCTTTGTTGTGCTTCCCTTTATTTTAATCATACAATCCTCACATTCATTCTTTGTATTCTGGTGATATCAAGGGCCATGGGGGAGTCAGCAGTCGCTGGGATCAGAATAGTTACTGATCAACTATTGCATGTACTTCTAAAAAAATCTACCAAATTATTAAGCCGTAAATAAAGCTAAATCATTTGAAAATAGTATTTATTCATGAGCAATTCTTTTCACTTCATTTATATGCTAATCAAGATACGGATAGGATAAATTGGGGTGGGCGGATATGGGATTGAATGGTGTTCCATGCCAAGAGAGCTTAAGTACAAACACATAGAAAGTTAATATTAACAACAGTTATAGATACTACTGAATATATTGCAAATGTTGTGTATAGATAATATGTATGCATTAATTCAATGAATCCCTGGCTGATACAGACTAGTAATATCTGAGATACCTAGAATACCATTAGTAGCTGAGGAACAAAACTCTGTAGGTACAATACTAGAAGCAAAGTAAAAAGAGAATATGATTATAAAATGTCTGGGGAAAGGAAGTATTTAGTCTATATGACCATATCTTCTTGATAAAATTTCTGTGTCCTGAAAGAAGATGGGATACTATGTTTAACAGGCATGTTTCAAGGAGATGTACATTAGCCATTTTGGCATTTGGGACAAATGGCATACAGCTGTGAGGTATGGCCAAGAAAAAGGGAGAAGAATGTAGTGTAGCGCCCCCCCCCCCCCCTAGTACACTCCCAACGTCTATCCGGTTAATAGATCTTTCATGTATATTTCGTCAGGGGAGTAACCTTTTAGTCTTATATCGTGTCCCTTCTGCCTCCTTCGTTTTTTCTCTATGGTGCTTGGTCTCACAGCCAAATTTGAAAATGTTCTTTTTTTAATTATTATTATTTATAAATTTTATTATTTAAAAAGGAGCAACAAAAACATAAACATACATATAGAACAACCAAATATACAAAAATACGTTACGACAGTACTAAATTAGCACAAATAAGTGAAGACATATACCCTACCCACATGTATACACCCATACATATGCATGTAACTCATTCTATTTTTTCTATAGGCAGTATCATATCATCAGAAACACATTATGCTCTCACTGAAATAATGTACAAACAAATCACTAACTTTCAATCCAAAAAGATAATTGTTCCTTTGGGGGCTTGTTCCCTTTTCCTTCAACAATATTATGGTCAAGAAAGGGCTTCCAAATCTCATAAAATTTATTTTTACTTGTGATATCTTTTTTTATATTCATTTCACACGTGAGTTTATCATTTAATGCAGTTGTCCAATTTGGAGCGTACCAGTCATCAATCCTTAGTTGTTCTCCTCCCTTCCACTTGGCAGCAATACAAATCCTTGCAGTTGTAATTAAGATAGATAATAAGTTTGCTTGGCAGGGATTTAAACTCAAACTACTAAATTCAAACAACAGCACACTAGGTGCATCCAGACTAATGCTAGTACCCAACATTTTTTCTACCTCCTTTTCAACTGTCATCCAAAATTCCTTCAAATTTTCGCACTCCCACCACATATGAACATAAGTCCCAACCTCTTTTTTACACCTCCAACATAAGTTAGATTTAGTTTTATCCATCAAATTAAGTTTTACTGGGGTTAAGTACCATTTCCAAATTACTTTGTAATTATGTTCCTTTAATCTAACTGATAAGCACCTCATAACCCTATTTTTCCATTTTTGCCTCCTACTTGCTTCATTAATACTAATATTTAAATCACTTTCCCAAGAAAATGTTCTTTTATTACAATTATGACAGAGTGTATGACTTTAATTTAATCTTACTTTAATTTCATTTTATTGTCAACAGACAAATATTTAAGATCAAATCCTGATGAAGGAATTTTTGATATATAACGTCATCACTCCTCCACATTCTGCTTGCAGTAAAAGATATTTAGCAACTATTCCTGCCTCAAATTTTTCTTCCATCATTTATACCGTTTGACCCTATTCTTGTGCATAGTGATGTAAGCAGTGATGCACTGTCTGAAGCTGGTCCTGTCAAGTCCGACCGTACTGGTAACAGAACTGGCTTGCCACGCCCACCTCCCTGCCACACCATGCCCACCTCCTCCTCCTCTCCCCACACTCCAGATACGACCAGGAGCAAGGAAGAAGAGGAGGAGGAAGAAGAGCAGCCGTTGCCAGTGCTGTTGGAAGGTGGGTGTGGCAGTGTGCTGGTGGCCTCCCCCTCCCAGCAGACCGGCAACGTTTCCCATGCACCTCACCTAGCCAGGGCCGAAGGCGCGCTTTCACCGCTGTACTTCCCGCACATCTTCAGCCCTGGCTGGGTGAGGCACATGGGAAACATTGCTGGCACTTCTGGGAGGAGAGAGGGAGGCCGCCAGCCCCTGCCCACCTCCCAGCAGCCTTAGCATTATTTTACATGCACCCCACCCAGGAAGTGCCAAAGACGCGCTTTCACCTCCGTCCTTCCCGTGTGTCTTCGGGCCACGCTGGGTGAGGCAGATGAAAATCATTTCTGGCACTGCTGGGAGGGGGAGGCCACCAGCCTCCACCCTGCCCACCTCACAGCAGCACTGGCAACATTTTGCATGCGCCTCGCCCAGGGCTGAAGGTGCACAGGAAGTGTGGAGGTGAAAGTGTGCCTGGATGGTGAGGGGCTGACCCACCAGCAGTGCCTGGCTGCTCTGGGACTCCTCCTTCTTGTCTCTGGAACAACGGGCAAAGCGGTGGCAGCGGTCGATGCCTAGGCGCAAGCACAACCCACGACTGATCCTCATCTGGCCATGCGGGCTGCATCAGGAGGCTGGGGCAGCTGCACTGGGGTCTCCCGTCTCTGCTGGGAGCGACACTCTGAGAGCAAGGCAGGTACCTGCCCAGTTTCTTTTTTCTTTTCTTTTTTTTTGGGGGGGGGGGGAGAGATGAGGCCATGCCCAGAGTTAGCCACACCCATAGTTAGCCACACCCACAGCGTGGTAGTAAAAATTTTTTGGAGTGCATCACTCGATGTAACTATGCCAGAAAAATATGAAATAGAATCGTGTAAATTGAAAAAATCACAGAAATCTAAAGGCATAGATATAAAATAATAAATCATATAGAACTTTGTGAAGAACATTAATCAGATTTCCTTTACAATAACCACTTGTTTAACTAGTATAGCATGAAAGGATTCCAGTTCTTCTTTGTCAAAAAAGGTCAAAATACCCATGCCCTTATCAGAAAAGTAGTAACAAGGGGCTGTGATTGTGCTTTTTAAAAAAGGTACTGCTCTGTCTTTATCAAAGCGATCTCTTGGTAGTTTGAGGTTGTCATCTTTGATGGCAGGTTTTCATACTTTATTGTATCATATATGAAAACAGTCCTAGGTAGTCTGTGACCAATTTTAACAGCTGGAATTGTCTTCCTTGAAAGCAGGTTATGTTCACAGAGTTGCTTCGTTATGATTTCTTTATTTCTTATAAAGGGCTAAAGTGACTTCACCCCAGCTTTGTTGATTTGTTCTTGAAATTTTGAAGGTTTTACAGTGTTCCATAATTATATAGTTAACTGGGTAACATTCAGTTGGCAAACAGTTATGCTGTGCATTATAGATCCAATACTGTTAATATTTAATCTAAATTAATTGAAAGTTTCCTATCCCTTCCTTTCATGTTCCAAGATTCTCTAAAACTCCATTTTGACTTGGGGAAATGTTTGGGAACCTCAGGCGGTGTGTGTGTGTGTAGATGCTTTAATTGTCAAAAATTGTCACCGAATGACTGCCAACAATTCTAATCCCTGTGGTGATGATTTGGCAGCAATTTTTGACTTCTGAAAGCTTCTCTGTGCCTGCCCCTCACACCCCAAGTCTCCCAATGGCTTCAGCCAAGCAAAAGGTAGGGAAATATTTAATTTAAATCAAATATTACTGGTGCTACACAGCAGGACTTTGTTCTATGTATGTCTCGCACTTTAATGATGTAGCCCCCCCTTTTTTTTTTAAACTAGATACCTGAAGTCTACAAATAAGTCTGGCATAGAAAACATATAATAAGAATTATGGTATTCAGAGTTTTGGTATTTGTTTTGTTGTTGTTAGTTTTTTAAGTACTTAAAGAAAATGGAGCTCACAGAAATACCCATTCAAAGCTTAATGAGTAATGAGGCAGGAGGATGTTCTTGTCACTTTGCTTAAGAAATTGGCTCTCCACCAGAACCTGCCCATTCAACTCGGAGGGCTGCACGTCTTCGGGTTGAGTGTGGGTTAATTTTTATTTGGTGTGCATTGGAAGAGAGGTAGTCTTATACGGCAAGTATATTCCAAATTCTATATTTTAACTGAAAAAGTTGGGGGGTCATCTTATACGCCCAGTCGTCTTATATGCCGGAAAATATGGTTATCCCACTTTAGTTCTGCCTATCCTTGCAGTAAAGCATTTATGCCTATATTTGGTGTTCTCATATACATAAATTATAAAGTTTGCTTTATTATGGTAGTAATGGTGGTGGTGGCTGCAGGAAAGAATGTACTTTTGTTTATTCAATAAAATGTATGCATTTGGTTGTTGTTGTTTTCTTGTTTTGCAGTTTGGAACGTTACTAGTCCTGTAGTCAATTTACAAAAGAGACAGATGAGCAGCTTGCCCAAAGCTGTCTCTCTTTTAAAAAAATATTCGCTTAATACAGATTCAGTCACACTAAAATTGAACAAAAAAAATGTTCAGTCACACTAAAATTGAAAGAGCTCTAGTTGTTTTCTTGCCTAAGTCATTTTAAAGTCCACGTTAAAGACCTTGAAAAAAACAAAACCACTTGCTTTCCCCTACCTCTCCATCTGCTTTCACCATGCCATCTACCAGACACACTCCTCTCAACAGTGCCAGGATGAGCAGCAGAAAAGTACAGTTTTTCCAAGGATCTTCTCCCCTTTTCACCCTCTTTCCCCCCACATAGACATAAGCACTTACAGTAAAACCCTGGATAACTACTGAATCGGATAACTCTAAAATCAGATAATGACGTAAAGTTTTGAAAAATTGTTGCACCGGATAACACCATTTTAGTGTTATCGAATGCATCGTGTTTGATCTACCTTTTCACACTGTTTGGGGACAAAAAAAAATCACCATTGTCGGGTGCATGTTTCCGGCTCTCTGCCTCCCCTGCAGCCTCTGGAAGGGTTGGAGGACCTTTTTTGCGCTATTCCCACCTTCCTGGGACATCCCTGGGCCGCACAACAGCTAAATACAGTTGTGGCCACCATTTTGTTTAAAATGGGAGCTTGTTGACAATCCCAGCCCCCAGACCCATTTTGCTAACCATGTCTTCAATTCTTTCCTAAATGGTAGCAACTGGGCCTGGAGGCATAGCTCTACTGGAAGGAGGTTCCACAGTGTGGGGGCTACAATCAAGAAGGCCCCTTTCCTCATGCTGGAGAGGCAAGCCTCCCCAACAGATGGTACCTGAAGGGTGCCCTCTAGTTTTGCTCTCGTGGGACAGGTCAGTGTTCTAGGGATGATGTGATTCCTGAGGTATCCTGGTCCACTACCATGAAGGGCTTTAACGGTGACAACCAGCACCTTGAATTGCACCTGGAGACATATAGGCAGCCAGTGCAGTTCCCGCAGGAGTGGCGAGGCGCGGGCAAAATTGCTACACCCCACCACCACGCGGGCTGCCGGTGGTGGGGTGTACACATGCTCACTAACATACATGTACATGAAAAGAGATGCACACAGTGAAAAAATTATTATTTCCTTTTAAAGAAATCAACCTTTTGAAAATGCTAAACGTATATTTTTTGAATAAACTATCTTTCAAAGAATTTATTTTATTCTTATTCTTATTGGCATTAAAAATGGAAACAAAGAGAAGAATTAACAAAATGTTCACATAGCTGTGTCATGGAATTGTGTAAAAGCTTTCATTATGATATTAAGATAACTTATTCTGTCATAATAACATTGCAAATTATATATTCCTCATAATGGCATGCTTTTTTGTGGTCCATTTTATGAATGTATACTTCAACAGCTACCTGGCACCTCTGTTTCAGCAGCTGCTCTGGTTTACTATGGATTTCTACCACAATCCTTAAAAATAATTTTAACACAGAATGTTAGATTTTACTTGTCCTCCTTATACTTCATGTACCTACGAGTCTAGTCTCCTTTTTTATCTTGCTATATAAATTTCTTAGGTCACTCATGAGTTCTTCATTTTGGGAATTCATGGATCTCCAGGTTTATCTGGGCAAAATAATACCCCATCTAAACCCCTAGAAAGTAATTTCCCCACAACTTCTTTTTGCTTGAGGTTTTCCTGAGCTTGAGCTGAACTTTCAGTAGCTGGGATAAAGAAGAATATGTTGAGCTAGTAAAATGGTTCATATTTAATCCTATTGAAGCATTTGCCTTGAATTTGTGAGGGCTAGAATTGCAGAGTTGTTACAGGGATATTTAAACAAACCCCTCCATAGCTTTTTGAACTCATGAAGGTTTCTCTTCTGACTTTAAAACATATAGGACTGGAAAAAGGCTTGTGTTCAGTATGTCCCTCAGCTTTAGACTTAAGTTTGCAGGCTAAGAAAGTGACAAAGATTTTCAGATTTTCTTCATCTTTGATTAAAAAGAAAGGTTCATTGAGACAGCCTGTTCGAATGTCTGTCGGCCTCTGTAAGATGTTGAGTTTCTGCTTAAGAGTCTAAAAACATAATTACTGGGGGGAAATTTATTGTGTGCAAAAAAAAACCATTATATTTTAGCAAGCAAAATCTTGTGTATTGTGTTAAAAATCTTTTCTTTGCATAAAAGTGTATCATTTATTTGTTCAAACATCAATTCTAAGAATTTGCAAAAAAGAGTCCTCAAAATGCCTTCCCCCAAACAAGGACATGCACTCTTGTAATCTTGTCACAAGGGTGACTGTGTTTTAAATGTTCCATTGTCACCTTCAAGGACAAAATAAGCAGGTCGTTATATCTTTGGTTCTGGCCAACATGTGTTTTCTCATATTTAAAAAAAATACTCTGAGCACATTTCTACTTTGAGTTAATTATGCTCTTCCCTAACAATTAGGATTTATATTGTGTTAGAAAACAAAACACATATTATGGTAGAAAGTAAGGTTGCCCAGAGAAATCATACTGTGGATTGTAACAGTTGTAGCCCTTTTACTGCAGTTTAACTTCTTTTAATTACAAGCAATAGTACAGTAAATGTGAATATACTAGCCTGAAGAAATAGCCAAGAGGTCTGGCCCTCACCATTCACAAAATATGTTGGTAACCTCAGACTGAGCTTCCTTGTTACTGTTTATAGTATTTAAATAGCACAAAGTTCCAGTGAGTATCAGACAATCACATTTCTTCTGTTAAGAGGGGGAGGGAGGGTGGGTGTGTGCTTATAGAATAGCATACAACATAGATTAATTTTATTTGGCATTCATATGTTCTACCTTCTTTGGAAGAAATATTGTGCTGTGGATTGCAGTCCAGGTATGTGATCCATAAAGAAGGATACTTAGAATTGGGCAGCATTACTTTGTAGGTTTGATGAATATGGTCTGATTCCTTTGCTCACCTTGGATGTAATAAAGTTTAATGAGATCATTTTGCTTTGTTAGTTCCATGTAATGAATGCTCATTGTAAATGAACCCTATCACAGGAACAGTTGGTCTTTACCACCTTGGTAGAAAATTTGAGATCTAACAAGCTCCTGATGTGATAAATGCTAGCTGTCACCATATGGGGGTACATTCCTAAAATAATATTCACCATATGGGGTTGATGAAATGGAGCTTTATCTTGTAAAGACTTAATCAAGCCTGAGGTAAATTTGACCTAAATTCTATTAATTCAGCTACCTTTCTTTTCTTAATATTGTTTATACAATGTGTAAACATAATGCAATGTATATACATTGCATTGTATTTTATACAGTTTATGTTATACAACATGTAAACATTGTAGTACTTGGTGTCAATGAACTAAAGTGGAATGGAATAGAATATTTTCAATCAGGCAACTACAAAGTGTTCTATTCAGTAAATGACAAACCCAGAAGAAATTGAGTGGTTCTAATAATGAGGCAAGATGTACCACAGGCAGCTAGGGCTATATCACAAATCGGCCTGGATAATCTTAATTAGATTTCACGGAAAACCTATCAACATAACCATCATTTAAGTCTATGTTCCACTACAAATGATGAAGAAGATTTTTAAAAAGAACACTTTATTGAAGCATTAAAGACAAAACTGATCACACACCAAAATATGACTTGCTTATAATCACAGGTGATTGGAACACAAAAAAGGGGGCAGAAAGCAGAAATAACTGTTGTTTGAAAATTTGCCCCGGGCAACAAAATCAAAGTAGAAGAATGACTCATACTGTCCTGCAAAACCAACAATCTATTTATTATAAATACATGCCTTGAACAACCAAATAGACAGCTTTACACATAAACAGTATCAGATGGCCAATATCAAAACCAAATAGTCTATGTAATTTGATGCAGGAGATGGAGAAGCTGTATTCTCTCTGTCAGAATAAGACCATGAGTGGATTGTGCTACAAATCATGAAATGTAAATATTCAGCTTCTTATTTTCTTCCTCTGATCCTGTATTCTCTCTGCCAGAATAAGACTGTGAGCAGATTATGGTGGAGACTGTGAACTGAAAATATTCAGCTTTGGAATAAAACTGAAAAAGAATATTAAGAGACTCATAATACCAAAATATAATTTAAATAACTTTAAATTCCTGATGAATTTAAAGTTCACATAATGAAAAGAGTTATGTTATTTAATATAACTGACCATTAACAAGAAAAATTGTGAATTGATGGAAAGAATGAAAAAAGACAAATCCTATAATAAAAAGGAAAGAAAAACCTAGATTGGCAATGAAAAAAAACCTCTAAAAATTGTAAAGGACAAGTGAGAATGTGACAGTAATAGGGTCATAACACAGTGCAGTGTTACAGTGATTATCACACAGAAACAAAGAGAACATTATGAATATTTGCAAAGAAAGAGAGGAGAACAAATAAAAGAAAAACAAAAGATTTCTTCCAGAAGATTCAAGAAATCAAATCAAAATTTAAACTGAGATTAGGCATGCTGAATGATCAATAGGAAAGCACAATATCTGACTAGGAAAAATTAAAAAGAAGGTAGAAACAGTATATTGAAGAGATAAAAGGGTAACAGACTCCTTTGAAGACGAATCCTATAATGAGAATTTGTATTCTATGAAGTGAAGTGAAAGCTGCTGTGAAAACACTGAGAAGAAATGAAACACCAGGATAGATGGGAACTAATAGAACTATTTCAAGCCAGAAAGATTGAATCTGTCAAAATCCTGATAAGAATATGTCAGCAAATATGGAAATTAAAGCAATGGTCCATGGTCTCGCAGTATTCAATATACATTTCAGTCCCGAAGAACAGAGATTCCAAAGAGTGCAGTAACTAGAGGAACCAATGCTCTTAATTCTACATGCAAGCAAAGTTTTGGTCAAGATGTTGCAACAAAGGCTTTTTTACCTTATATGGAGCAGGAAATGCCTGATGTTCAAGCAGGATCCCAAAAAGGCACTCAAGATCATATTGCAAAATATTTGCTGGTTACTGGAGTGCACCAAAGAATTTCAGAAGACCTTTATAGACTACAGCAAAAGTTTTAGCTATGTGGACCATAGTAAACTATGGGTTGTTCTGAAAGAAATGGGTGTGCCTCAGCACTTTATCATCCTGAAGTGTAATCTGAACTAGACAAGAAGCAATTGTTAGGACAAAATATGGAGAGGCAGAATGTTTTCTAATAGGCAAAAGTGTCAGAAAAGGCTGCATTTTATCCCCTTATATGTTCAACCTGTATGCACAACATATGAAATAGAAAGTCATATTAGATTCAGATGGAATGAAAATTGGTGGAAAAAACATCAATACAGTGGAACCCCAACATGCAAACAGTTCGACTTACAAAAAAATTCAGAAATCCTGGCTAAAAAAAAAATTTGACATTTTTAATAGGAAAAATTTGACTTACAAAAAATATGGTTTTATCTAGTGGCCTTTTCTGGTAACGTAATGTTTTTTCAACATACAAATGTTTTTACATACAAATAACCTCACAGAATGGGGGGAAATCGTATGTAGAGGTTTTACTGTAATATATGCAGATGACATCATTTTACTACCTTGACAGCCTTTAAGCACTAACATTTTTTTTACTTTTACCACATATATGGTAAATGAAATTATGTAGAATTACGTTATCTGATGTAGATTTATATTTTAGGTTATTAAAAATTTCTCAACCTATAATTTGCTACTCTCTTTTCTCTGTTCTTTGTTTACAGAGCATCATAGAATTACCTCTTTTTATGAAGGAAGCTGGCTGCTGGGTAATATCAACCAAACTGGCTATTTTAGGGTTAATTATGACATTAGAAATTGGAGACTGCTAATTGATCAACTAATGAGGAACAATAAGGTAAACTCATATGATTATATTGCCTGAAATTTGTTCTATGTATGAACATCCTGCTGCTTTTATCATACTGAATTGTTACTTTTTCCCCTCCTTTGCCCTAATAGATAATATCTGTCAGTAATCGTGCAGGTTTGATCGATGATGCATTCAATTTAGCCAGGTATGTTTTTCCGTAGATAGTCTAGTATAATATAAATTCCTACAACCTCAAATATTGCCTGTATTGCCTGTGTCTACCTGCTTTGTTGATGAAGCTATTTAAAAACTGCTTCAAATGCCATGTTGCTTTCTTGGGTTTTTGCCTTTTCCTGATATGGAGTTTCAACACTGTCTGCAGCACTTTCCCTCTTTTCTGATCATTAAATGCCTTTGGGCATTTCCAAATGTTGATGTTTGATTAATTTTTCTTTAAAGTCAATTTAATACTTAGGAAATTAACGATCTGTTCCCATTTTACTAACTATATTAGTGTAATATTTCATTTCAAATGATAAGATTCTTCAAGCTACAGAATTCGAAATATATTGTGATTCAAACCAGAATAGTATACTGTATGTGCATTTGCATGACTATAAAACCATTTCAGAGTTAATGTTTCTGTACATCATTATCATAACTACTGCGGTTGCTGCCACTACTAAAGTAAATTACAAGGTTGAGTGTTAGCATACAAGTGCCCTTTTGATTCCAAAGCACCAATGAACTCAAAAGAAAGAAAAAGAAAAGAGCAAACATACATATACACATATTACCTCAGGAAACAGCATTAGAGAAGAAGTAAGTATTCAAGCACTCTTAACCCTCCACTGATATGTATCATTCCAGTTATGACCCTAGAGATCACTACTTCAGCATAAAGAGGTAAGAGCATCTTTGTTGGATCAGACCAAAGGTCCATTCAGTCTAGCACCCGTATTCAGACTGTTATTTCAGGGATTACTCAAGGCGGAATGAAGGCAATAAAGCTTTTCATCTTGATGTTGGCCTTCACAACTGTGGCAACATACTACTTCTGAAAGTGGACATTCTACAATCTTCATGTTTCATGATTATTGATCTCTGAATTTGTGTGGTCTACTTTTAACTCCATCAAAGCATTGAGTGGTATTTATGTCTTTCAGTTGAAATTTCTGTAGATCAGTTTTGTGTTTTCTGAAGAAGTATTTCCTTTTCCATATCTTGAATTTCCTGCTAGGTATGATTCTATGTTAGAGATTTTAATACTGTACGAGTAGAAAAATCTTTTCCCTGCTTGCTGTCTCTGCAGTTCACCTGCAGTTTTTAATTGATTCCATTTTCCCATTCTTGTGGGTGAAAATGAAGGTTTCTGATTTCTATTCATTGACCAAGGTTATGAGAGTTTGGAGAGATGTTTGTCATATTTGGATGTTGGGGATGTTGGGGAAGAATGGGATGCCCTATTGAAAGAAAGTGTAGTTTATTCAGTCTCCTGAAAAGGATGCAAAGGAGTTATCCCTTTTCATCAAGAACACCCCTTTTTCTTCAAGGATAAAAAGAATTGTGAGTATTAATTACACACTTACTTGACAGCATGTGTGGTTTCATAAATCTAATCATATTACTCTTTTAGTCATTATTTTTCTATCTAAAAAGCCACAAATATTGTATAGCGCACCTATTATTCTAATGACTTTCCTGTATCCTTATATCTTTTCCAAACTCATGTTATAATCTTATTTATCCCCTTCCCCAGTTTGCATTTGTCAAGTCTAATCTTCATTTCCCAAATGGGCAGAGCATGGTAAATAACATGTTAGAATTAATGCATTATTGGTAGTTTGTTTATTCTTTTGAGCCAACAAAAAAAAAATCATCTTATAATATGCTTAAAATAACATTTGAAAAATAACATTAACAGGTATATCAAATATAACAAAACCAAATATAAACGGTAAACTAATGGTAAAAACCATTAATTAGCAAGCCTTCTCTAGAGGGTACATGTTATTGCTTTTTGCCTATACTTTCATTTCAAAGATAGATTTATGACAGATAGCCCAACCATGGTCATATGAATGCACGTGGAGTACACTGAACATAAACCCTATTGAGCCCAGCCAAGCATCTATTATATTTGTGAAGTTTCTGTGAATTGTAGTTCAAGCCCTTTTGGGAACCATAACATTATTTGGAGGAAAGCCATAAATCAGCAGCCTTTGCCTGCAAGGAAACCTTTTCTTTCTGTAACTATAAAAGTACTAAATTGAATTAGTGCTCCTCATGCTTACTTCTGCCTTACTCCTCCCTCATGGTTTCATGCAAACTGTTTGTTTTTAATGTTCATCTTTATTCCTGTTAGATTCCAATTTTCTAAAGGCAAATTGCTAGCCACTTGTGAGATGACCAATTCAGTAGGCTGGCCATTCTTTTTTATCGAAGAAGAGACCTTTTGGGGGATGTCATCCCATCTTTCTCTTGCACAGAGCTGTTTTCCTGTGGGTTTACAACAACAACAACACAACAACATCATCATCATCATCAACAACAAAATTCCATTTATATCCTGCTCATCTAGGGTTTGCCCCCAATAACATTATTTTTCAGACACTGTATCTTCCTTGGGGACAGAAGCCCATTTTCAGAAGATTGTTGGACAGTCATGCTGAGTTGGCTTAAATGCAATAGAGATTGATTGCTGTGATCTCAGTAGATACCTTAGGTGAGGTGGGCAGGTTGTGAGTCAAATTTTAACCTAGTCTATACTTTCAGCCAAAGATTCTTATATTGCTATGCTAAAGAAATATTACTAGACATAGTCAGCTAGTTCTTTACAGATCAATATTTTTGTTGTCTTGTACTCTAACACTTAGAAGTCCTTAGAAGCAGAAGATCATTAAGTATGTTAACCAAGACTTCAGGATAGTGCTGTCCTACTGTCTAGGGGTGAGTCTCAGCTATCTATACCTATAAAATGGTGCGTTAACCATTGGAATGTGACAAAGGATGTTGCACCAGGCCCCACTAGCCCGTAATGGGCCTCCGTTCACTCGCCCGAACCCGGTTCACAGGTAACTGTCGGGTTGAAATTTTTGACCCGGGGGCAGGAGCCCCCCAGTTGCAAACAAAAAAAGGGAACTTCAATCCCCAACGGTCCTTGCGCCGCGCCAGAGCCAATCAGGCTGAGCGGCGCGGCAAAAGGAACGTTCAAAAACGTGCCACGGCCAATCAAAAAAAAAAGCCGCAGAAAACAAACCGCTAAAGTATGCAAACATGCGCAGGCAAAACTACAAGCCCCAGCGTCCTGTGCGCCATTAGCGCACAGAACGCTGAGGCGGCTGGCGTGCGAAAAATAAAAGTTAAAAAAAAGCCCGCCACCACTGCCCTTCTTCCCCACGGGCCAGCCAGCATGGCCTGCGGGGGGGGGGAAGGAACCCCCCGCCGCCGGTGCCCTTCTTCCCCATGGGCCAGCCAGCCTGGCCCGTGGAGAAGAAAGCAAAAAAAAGCCCCCACCCCCAAACACCTCTTCCCCATGGGCCAGCAAGCATGGCCCGTGGGGAAAAAAGGAACCCCCCGCCACCGGTGCCCTTCTTCCCCATGGGCCAGCCAACATGGCCCGTGGGAAAGAAAGCCACTGAAAAAGTTAAACCCAAAAAACAAACCAAAAACAATCAAAAACACTCAAAAATCCAAAAAAAAAACACAAACACAGCCAAAAACAAAAAAAAAACACACAGATCCCCCCCAAAAAAAATCCAAACCACCCCCCCAAAAAACAACAACAACAGAGAGCTTACCAACAGACGTCTTGACTTCAGGACCACCGGAAATCAAATGAGCTAAGAAAGGAAACACTAACCGGAAGCACCCAGAGGACAGAAGAGAAGAATTGTAGAGAGGAAACAAAGCTCACCACCCCACCCAGAGGACACAAGAGAAAAAACATTCAAAAATATTCCAAAATAAAAGATTAATTCCCAAACAAACAAAAAAAAAATAGCCAAAAAAACCAAAAATATTCACACTAATCTCAAAAAATTCCCAAAAAACCCAGAAATCAAATAAATTAAAATAAAATTTGCATAAACCAAAATTAAATTTTAAAAAAATTTAAAATAAAATTTGCATAAACAAAAAAAACCTTCAAAAACAAATTTAAAGAGCCCGGCAGTAAGGAAGCCAGCGCACAAAAAATAAAAAATAAAACACACACTGGGAGCGCAAGTCCGCCGCAGGCGGACGCAGCGCCTCAAAGCCACAAAACCACAAAAAGCTTCAAAAACAAATTTAAAGAGCCCAGCACCATTTGGAAAAGAAAAAAAAGAAACCCTTTACTATCCAACACAATTTTTAAAAGCCCGGCACCGCCGGGCAAAATATGCTAGTTTCTTATAAACGTGGGTCTGAAGGGAAAGTATAGGTGTTTTCCTTTTGAGGAGGAGAGAATAGACTGCAGAGGGAACACCAGACTAACATTTTAATTAATGTATAAATAGAGGTCATTTAATGTTAATAGTAACAAGCTAGTTTCCCAATTTCTAACATTTATCTTTAACTACCTATTAATTTCCAGATTTAATTATCCCAAATTTGCCTGTCACTGCTATGTTTCCTTGTTCAAGGTTTCTTTCCTTCCTTGAGTCCAGGCACTGGTCAGTTATTTCAAGTTCTGAGTCACATGCCTATCCTCTCTTTCTCACATCAATTTTAGTGGGATAACTTATATACAGTACTGTTATTTGCTTAAATCCCTTGAATATCATAATATTAAATTGTTGCTTAAAATTTGGTGTGGTAGTTAAATTAAAAAGGAATGGTATAAAAATTGTGACGTTTATGCATTTTAGTAAAACTGTTACCTTGTCTAATTTAATCTTTATGTAAAATGCATCATTAATCATTGGTCTGTAATGTTTCTTTTGATCCTCAGTTTTATGTGAGAAGTCATTGCTAGGGATGTGTATCACAAAAAGTTTCATTTCATTTTGGGGGTGGAGGTTCTTATATCAATTTTCCTTGATTTGTGCACTGTCCTTTCATATGACATGGAAGGGACTAGATATTTCACTTCATTTCATTTTCCCCATTCATTTTTCTGGTGTAAAAGAATGCTTCTAAAATGAATGATGGAAAAATTGTATTCTGAGTGCTATATATCAGTGATAGCGAACCTATGTCATGCGTGCCAGAGGTGGCACTCGGAGCCCTCTCTGTGGGCACCCATGTAGTTGCCCCAGCACATTCACCCAACCCCTCTGCCCAGCAGCCAATGGGAGCGCTTCTTCCCTCCTCCCAGCACAGAGTTGTTGCTACTTCTCTCCTTACCTTAGGTAGAACGATACCCACAAGAGGGTATATTTTTTCAACTGGTGTAGGTTTGAGGCATTCTGTCACTATACACATGGCTTCAGTAACAGCAATGTCATTTTGTTTTGTGTCTGTGTGTGGATGCGTTCCATAATGGAGCAACATACTCCAAAGTCAGATGATGTTATTTATCCACATAGATGGCACTGTAATAAGGACTTCAAGGTAGCAAAAATTTGACCAACAGGAAAAAATGTTAGTCTAAATTGAGGAAGTCCCCCCCACAACAAATGCCAAGATTGTATAGACCAGTGGTGCCGAATCTATGGCATGTGTGTCAGAGGTGGCACTCTGAGCCTTCTCTGTTGCTGTGTTGACACTTTGCGATAAATAAATGGGTTTGAGGTTGTAGTTTGGGCACTTACTCTCTAAAGGGTTGCCATCCCTGGTAAAGACTCTATTAGAATTTCATGATCACAGGGTCACTGTCTTTGAATTTGATGAAAGAATAGCACTGTTAAGAGAGTACATTTTCTGAATTATAGTGAGAAGAATGGAAGTAATTATAAATGAATCTATATGTGTCTAATGTCAAAAAAGAAGGGGAAAAGAAACCATACCAATTTTTTCTTATACGCTTTGGTTGTGGTATTAAATGATTTCTCAGTAAACAGCACAGCTGGAGAGGATGTGGGAATTTAGATTGAGGCAGTAGTGCTGATTGGGAGAATGCCCCAATCAAATCTTCCTTCCATCTCCTCACAGCTGCTTTAACTTTTTTTTTTTAAAAAAACTTAGGGTATCTGATGAAAAAATTCCTAACATCTTTGTCAGTTTGTCTTTGATTATGTTTGGAAAGGCTTGTGAAAAAGTGTCAGGATTTGAGGAACTGGAAATATATTGTTTGCAAAGTGATGTGTTGGCTGAAAAGTGTGGTATTCTTTTGTTCAAGGGTTCTTATACAGCATCTGCATGCATTTGATAAAAATATATACTAACCTTTTAAAGGTATCACCCATTTTCAAGTAAATTTGGCTGTTTTGTGTTCATCTATTTTAAAAATAAAGCGGGAATGGAAATGCTGTTGTGCAACATTTTAACTTTTAGTAGTAAATTCCTGTAAGTTAAAAAGTCAGTGTAAGAATTATCTGTTGCATGCCTGTTGACGGCCAGAAGTTATGCCTTTTGCGTAACTGCAACAGGACTTCAGCCAATATGTTTTTCAGCTTTTATTTATTTATTTATTTATTAGATTTGTACGGCCACTTTTCTTGTCTTAGTGACCCAAGGTGACCCAAGGTGGCTCACATTAGTTAGTTATTGTATTTAGTAAGTTTAATATACCTCTTCAGAAACATGTATTCAACATGAAGGAAGTTAGAACAACTTTTCTGATGAATTTATTGGAAGCTAGTTGTAATAGTTTGTTCTGCCAAATTGTACACACTTCTGTGCTTTAACTGGTTGAATCTGATTTACTAATGAGAATCCCCCTCCCCACACAAACACAAGGCAAGACTTCATTTCAATGCTTTCTCAGTCTTCTATGACTAGCTGACAGCTAATGACTTCGCCAGTCTCTTCTGTTTTATTAAGAAATGCTGCCAAAATGCTGTTCCTTCCAAAACATTACTCTCAGGCAGATGTTTGACATATCAAAATAGTCACTAAATTGTAGGCGAACCATGGCTGGATGTAGAATTTTACCACCAGTTAGCTTGTTTTATCCCAGCTAACAGAGATCAGGGGAGATTTCAGAGTAGAGAACTAAGGAAGCTCTCACAAGACTGGGCAATCTTTCAAGACTTTCCTTGGGAAAGTGTTGTGAGGAAATCAAAAGATCTATAGCCTCCCCCCCCCCCCTTTGAAGTTTTAAGAAAGCTTTAAGGAAGGAGGTAAGATTTTGCACAAGTTTGTTCTCACTCCCTACAACACCTCACCTCCAGTAAGTTGTTGTAAGAAGATGTTTCCTAATTGTTTTGACTTTCATGGATGTACAAACAAAGATAAGGATGTTACTATTTTCTTTTTAGTGCAATGTGAGAGATATTGGTGAGAGGGAAACCTGGAAAAGTATTTTCAATCATATAATTCTAAAATTCTTATTTTTTTCTATCTGAAAATATGTACAGTAAAACCCCAGGTTACAACTGCCTTGATTTAAGTTCGCTGCAGTTTACAATGGCCAATCCTATTGAAAGGCCGTCCTGGTTTACAAATTTTTAATGTATTTTTTCGGTCAATTCAGGACCATTTTTAAAAAAATTTCAGTGCATCCCTATGGATGTTTCGATGTTTTGGTTTACATTTTTTCGACTTACAACAGAGGTTGTTGGAACGGACCTCAGTTGTAACCCAGGATTTACTGTATTATAAATATGCAGTCCCTCTTTAATATCTCCAACACTATGCTCTTTTAGATATATAGCATGAATAAAATGGCACTCAAAGAAATATTTTCAAGTTCTACATTGTCTTAATTTAGTGAACACTATTTTTCATATGTGTCAGAAAACAAAAACAATAAAACAAAAATGTTGCGGCACTTTAAAGACCAACTGCTATACTTTTGATGTCCGCTTTCGTGGATCAAGTCCACTTCATCAGACATAGAAGTCAGAGTCAAGGCATGAACTTATATACACCAGATACAAATGCATAGAGTGATTAATCAGCATGGCAGATAAGTATGTAAAGCAGCTGGTAGTAGCAGATGATCTCTGTTTGTTATTCAGATTAGTTCTAAATGTCCCCTTTTATTTTGTAAATAGTGGAAAACAAAACATCTTACTCCCAGCAACATCTTACTCCCAGCATCGTTTGCTAATAGAATTATAATTTGCTAATATTCTTTCATAGCTAGTCTCATTAAATTTGAATATACTGTATTTTCTTTCTTATTGACTAATTTTGTTAACTGTTGATTTTTATCTGATGGATTTATCAGCTTCATTATGTTGAGATTTAATACTGTTTCTGTTTGACCATCAAAGGTGAGGAAGATTTTTTAACAAGATCGTTGTTAAATACTGTCCTCATTAACATAGTCATGCAGTTTAGTGATCTTTGAGGAGCAACAGAATGGTAAAATAATCTGCAGGAAATCAGGGAACATTGCAAGTCAAACTCAGTGATGGCTGGATGCTTGTTAAAAATGTATTTTTGTTAAAAATATATGAATGAAGAAAAAATGCAAGGTGTTGGGAAGCACACCTTGTCTATAGATCTTCAGTAGCAGAAGTTCCTATGTCACCAGTTTGTAGGTACAGTAGTTTCATTTTCCACTAACTCTTTTTAATTTCTGCTGATGAGTGATCTGTAACATCCACTTAAGTAAACACAGTATAACCCCGACTAACATACGCATTGAGTTACATAAAATTCGACTTCCATAATGATTTTTGCACTAAAACCATGTCCCGATTTACATAAATGTCCCGATATACATAGCACAATTTCCTATGAGTTCCCTTCGAGTTACGTAAAAAATTCATTTTTTCTTGGGGTTGCTTTGATTTACATAAATACCATTTTCCTATGGGTTTGCTGCGAGTTAAGTAAAAATTTATTTTTCCTATGGGTTTGCTGCAAGTTAAGTAAAAAATGATTTACATAAAAGCCTACAGAACAGAAATTTTTACGCAACTAGGGGTTTTACTGTATTTATGTCACCCATTGATAATTTAGAACTTTACATTTGGCCTTTAAGACTCAAGTTTCTTCCTCTGTTTATTTGTGGTTCATTGATCACAGTAGTTAAATGTTATACTTTTAATTATGTGAAAGCAACATTCAACCCCTAAAAATGCTCTTTATGTTTTAAAATGATACTTTCTTAAATTGTCTTTTGGGAGCATCTGTGAAGCAAAATTAAAGTGTGAATTTGTAGTCCCTTTATCACACTAATCCTCCCCCAGAGATCCAGGTTTAATTCATTGCAACATCTAAAGTCTTCAAGCATATTCAACATAATTGGATCCACATTATCTTTAATGATGTTGTTTAAACCCCTGTTCAGACTAATGTCCAGAAAAATCAGGATTTCTAAGGGGAAAATTAAGTAGCAGAAATTAAAACAACAGACTGAGAACAGTCAAGGTTTTAGTCTGAGCCTCTGAAACACATTAAAAACCTCTAAACTGCAGAGTTGATAACAATATTTTCTTAACTTCCTCACATCTATTAATGATGTTTCCTATCATTTGGCTTAGGTATAAGTGTCATTATTACCTTTTTAAATTGTATATGAAATTGAGAGCCCAACACTCAAGCGCAGTATTCTGGTGGAGTTCAGTCATTTTACTCCAAGTTAAGAAGTTTAACACTCCATAGTTTGGTAGCTCTGTCAACTGAAGAACCTGTCTATGGAACCAAGAGCTGGGAGTTTGTTTCCCCATCGTGCCTTGTAAAAGAAGACAGATATAAGTAATCTTGGCTAATCTGCATAGTCCCATAGCACTACCAGAAGAAGGGAATTATAAACCACTTCTGAGTATTCTATTCTTAGATATCCAAAAAAGCTCACCACAAAGCAAATTTGCTCAGATGGCACTTTATTATTATTTGTCAATGCCATGAATACTTTCTTCAGACATGCTTTTGGGTGTCCTTTATGTACAGAGGGTAAAGGGGGGGGGGGGCCTTCAAAAATAAAAATGTAGAATATCTCCACCAGGTCTATATAACTGGAGAAAATCCAGATGAATTTGATGATGTAATCAGCTACAGAGTTAAGACTGGTGCTAAGAGGAAAAATATTGGAGTCAAAGTCTGCTTGGAAATCACATCTCTGACTTAAAAGCTGCTTCTCTTCACAAATATGTGAGGAATGATATGTTTTGTTAGTGGAGGGTAAACAAGTAAACTCCGTACTAAGTGTAGCTGAGTTACCTGTACTAAGGTTGCTTGGCAATGAAATGTAGTTGCAGCAACAAACATTGTTGAATCAGTTGGTGTATTAGTATTTAATCTTATTGTTATTTAAGAGTAAATTCATTGAAATTAATGGAAATCAATTTATTATGACTAACGTGACTAACTAGTTCTATTGATTTCAGTGGCCAAAACCCTTTTGGGTTAAATTGCATGACTTGGAGAGAAATCATCCCAAATTAAGAAATCACTATAGATATTGTCAGTTACATGCTGAGACTTACAGCTCAGAAAGCAACTGGAAATGGGTTAAGTCCAATTGCTTAGCATAGTAAGCTAAAATAAAGTAGACTCATCAAATCAGTGAAAATTTTGAGTGTCAATTCATTCATAAGTTCCATTGATTCACTGAGCCTACTCTAGTTGTGATTTACTTTAGTGTAGTAAGTTGCAAGTAGATTTGGTCCATTTAAATCATTTGAATTTATAAAAGGTTGACTCTGTATCCCCACCAATTCACTGAACTTACTCTAGTGTAGTGGTTTCCAACCTTTTTTTGGCCATGCCACCCAAACATCTCTAAACTCCTGATCCCCCACCCCATGACATATAATTCTCCTTATTAAAAAAGTGAACTCCTACTCATGTGGAGGAAGCCTAAAAGGCCATTCACTGTTAATAATTCATTCTTGAATTGCTCCCCTTAAAAATCAAATTACCCCCCTGTGGGTCATGTGTCTTGGGAACCATGGCTCTACTGTAATTTACTACACTAAACAGCAAGATTTCAATCGCTGTCTACAGTGGTCTCTTAACAGGGGCATCTTGCCTCCAAAATGAATGCCATTAGATCCTATGTAGTTTTTGTCAGCTACACCTGCTATTGCTGAAGAACTGAAAACAAAAAGCATAAACATCTAAGATTCTGTAACTGCCTGTAACAGGCATCAAAGAAGCATTCTTACAACCTAGTAATTAACTGCAGTTATTTTCACCATTGTGCAAGTAAGATAAAGGTAAAGGTTTCCCTTGCTCGAAAGCCAGACGTATCCGACTCTAGGGTTCAGTGCTCATCTCTGTTTCAAAGCCAAAGAGCCAGCACTGTCTGCTTCTGCAGATGTTTCCATGGTCATGTGGCAGGCATGACTAGACACCGGAGCACACAGACTGCTGTTACCTTCCCACCAAAGTGGTCCCTATTTATCTACTTGCAATTTCTTACTTTCAAACTGCTAGGTTGGCAGGAGCTGGGACAAAGATGGGAGCTCATTCCGTTCTGCAGTACTCGGGAATCGAACTGCTGACGTTCCACCTCCCAGTCAGCGTACTGATTTTTTAAAACATAATAAAACTACATTTGTGTAATAATGGTTTATAAAAGCAAAACAGAAGAATCTTTCACATAACACCCAGACTGAAATATGAAGTTGCATGTATCACACTAACATTACTCTTATTTTGTCATTTATATTATTTTGAAAGAGGGGGAATCACTTTTTAAAAACTGTAAGCTACTGTGTAGTTTTCTGTAATTCTTCTCTAACCCAGCCATAATTAAGCTTTGGATGTGAAACAATTCTATATGATAGTTTAAGTTGTCCTACATTTAGAATTACCTAAACGGCAATATGCTAGTCTTGTCCTATACATTTCACATGAACCAGATGATGCAGCGTGTCTTTTTAAAGAGTAGTGGCAACTAAATCACCTTATTTCCATTGCTTTAACACTGCCAGCCAGTTTGTGGCCAGCTTGGGTTTTATAATGTTGATTTAAAATGTCTGTGATGGGTGGTGGGCTCGTGGATTTATGGTACATTTCTGTGTAGGACTGGCAGCACTCCACAGCAACCCCATTGTTTTTGTGACAAATTCCGTTTGCCTGTTTTTGGATTTATGAAGGAAATAATTCAGAATAGGGTAATAATTTTCCCTTGGCAATTACACTACCATTTGGTACTTTGTCCCTAAGGGGAAAATGAATATGCTGGGATCTATGTATGATTTCAGTGGCTCAGCATGAGAGAACAAGTCAAGGTCAGATAGCAGCTATATGACACACAAATGCAATGTACAAAACTACTTATGCAGTTTCTAATTAATTTCATGGAAAGTTTCTACCATTTAAAGTATGATTGTGCAATAATCTAAGGATTAATATTTGTTTCAGACAATATGGAGTATTGCAAATCCCATGAGGTTATAGCTTGGAAAATTCAGCTTTGGCCTATGAATCAAAAGCCATATGTAGAATGCTTCTGCACCAGCTCATGAGATTTTAAACCTTAGAATCCCTTAGATCAGCCGATGTCTTTTATTGGTGCCAAGCTACTAAATATGATAAGTTTGAGCATTATTTTGTGCATGAACTATAATCGCAGCATTGAAATGATATGGATACAATTCTTGTAGCAAGAAAAGCAGAAAACATCAAGTCTTGATGCACCACTCCGATCACCTAAACTTTATTCTGTTTCATAAAATTTGTGCCCAAGTGACTGAATACTGGCCAGAATAATTGGCATTTTGACAAGATTTTTCAAAGCAAAAGAAGTATTGGTAGCTGAATATAAGCAACGATTTCCCTTCATCTTCCTATACATCAGTATATTCCCAGCACAGTTAAACAGATATGTAGTGAAAGTAAACCTCTTGGTATCATTCTTCCCATAACATAGCTGATCTAACAAGGACTTAGTTCTACTGGCCCAGATTCTTCCTGAACATATTAGCATCCCTTTCAGTTGAAAAGTCTGAGGAAACAAAAGAGGAATTATAACAACTGTACTTGATAAGAACTGATATCCATTTCTTTAGTTCTCTTGTTAAACAGTGACAAATCATTTTCCAGTATTCTAAGGTATTCAGTGAAAATAGTTGTTCCTGTTGATTAGTTCAGTATGTCTATATTTTATAGAAAGAAGAAATACAGGAATTTAGAAAGACAAATTAGTCTCCAAACACTTCCCAACCTAAAACCTGAAGATTCCAAACTGCAATCTGGAAATTGAAGATTAAGAGTTTTCTTCTATACAAAAATAATGGTTTTAAATCATGTATGTACCAAAAAGTTGCTTGTATGGCTTAACACAACCAGCTTTTCACTGAAAGCAAAACTCATTACATAAGAACATACATAAGAACATAAGAACAGCCTTGCTGGAACAGGCCACAGCCCATCCAGTCCAGCATTCTGTCTCACACAGTGGCTCACCATTTCCTTCAGGGTATTCCCAAGCAGATGCCTTCACCTGCTTAGGATTCCCTGGAAATGGCATTGAGATATCCTGCCTATCTCTCCAACCCGGAGGTTGTCCTTAGGTAGCCATAATTATAGCCATTGATAGCCTTGTCCTCTATGAACTTGTCTAATCCTTTCTTAAAGCTGTCAAGACTGACAGCTGTCACCACTTCTTCTGGCAGGGAGTTCCATAGACCAGTAATCCTCTGGGTGAAAAAGTACTTTCTCTTATTTGTTTGAGAACTAGTACCCAAAAGTTTCATGGAGTGTCCCCTAGTTCTAGTGTTGTGCGATAGGGAAAACAGTTTTTCCTTATCTACTTTGTCCACACCGTGCATGATTTTATAAACTTCAATTAGGTCACCTCTTAGACGCCGTCGTTCAAGAGTGAAAAGGCCCAACCGTTGCAGCCTCAGATGGTAAGGAAGGTGTTCCAGTCCCCTAATCATTCTGGTTGCCCTCCTCTGTACTTTCTCCAACTCCATAATATCCTTCTGGAGGTATGGTGACCAGAACTGTACACAATATTCCAGATGGGGCCTCACCATAGATTTATAAAGAGGCAAAATGACACTTGCTGACTTATTTTCTATACCCTTCCTAATGATCCCTAACATTGAGTTTGCTTTTTTCACTGCTGAGGCACACTGGGTTGACACCTTCATTGAGCTGTCCACCAGGACACCAAGGTCCCTTTCCTGGTTTGTCGCAGAGAGTTCAGACCCCATCAGTTTATAAATGTAATTGGGTTTTTTTGCCCCAACATGCATCACTCTGCACTTACTGATGTTGAAGCTCATTTGCCACTGTTTTGCCCACTCCCCCAGTGTCAAGAGATCCCTCTGGAGCTCTTCACAATCTCTCACAGTTTTCACTACCCTGTATAATTTAGTGTCGTCAGCAAATTTGGCTACCTTGCTTTTTACTCCTACCTCTAGATCATTTATGAAGAGGTTGAAAAGCAGGGGTCCCAGTACTGAACCTTGGGGGACCCCACTCTTTACTTCCCTCCACTTGGAGAAGTGTCCATTTAGTGCTACCCTCTGTTTCCTGTCCCTTAGCCAGTTGCTGATCCAGGACAAGACCTGTCCCTTTATTCCATGACTGGTTATTCAAGAGCCTTTGGTGTGGGACCTTGTCAAAAGCCTTCTGAAAGTCCAGATAAACAATGTCAACTGGATCCCCCTTATCCACATGCTTGTTGACACTCTCAAAAAATTCCAACAGATTAGTGAGGCATGATTTGCCCTTGCAAAAGCCATGTTGGCTTAAGAATTGCTTCAAGAATTCAAAGGCAAGAGTCTGACCATTGTGTATTGGCCTACAGCTGTTTTGCATTAGGTAGCTCCTCTTCTTGCAACTACAATATTTAACTCCACTTCATCACACATAAGAGTGAGACTTCATGGCATCAATTTATACACATCAGGTAAAGAGGCACAAAATGGTTAGCATAACAAAGAGGTATAATGCGGACAGTTTTTATGTGGTTAGTTTTTAATAGGTGGGTGGGTATGTTGGGGTTTTAATTGTTTTTAATATGTATGTTTTAATCCTGTTGTGAGCCGCCCTGAGTCGGGTTCGCCTGATTGGGCAGCATAGAAATTTGAATTATAAATAAATAAATAAATGTGGATTTTTAAACTGGCAATGCCTGTTATTCAAATTAATTGTGAAGCTTCTCCCTGTTGAATTACAAATGATTAGACATTTGCTAATGAGTTTACCCTTTAGGCTTAGCATCTATTGTGTGAGTAGCCCAGGTCATGCACCAAGTTATTCCTTTTTCCTAAGAGGTAGCCTGAGGCTGTAGATGATAATTCTGCTGATGTGGTCTCTGTAAAGGTGATATAATATAACAACATTGCAATGCGCTCTACATGGGGCTGCCCTTGTCAACCATTCGGAGGCTGCAGTTGGTCCAGAATGCGGCAGCCCAGGTGGTGATGGGGCGCGGGTGTTATGCTCATGCCTCACCATTACTTCGGGAGCTGCACTGGCTACCAGTTTGCCTCTGGGTGCAGTTCAAGGTGTTGGTTTTGACCTTTAAAGCCCTTCATGGTAGTGGGCCAGGATACCTTAGAGTCCGCATCGTCCCAAGAGTGTCCGCCCGTCCAACCAGAGCGGATCGGAGGGGCTTCCTAATTGTTCCATCTGCCAGAGGGGCCCGTCTCTGTGGTACACGAAGGAGGGCCTATTCTGTGTCCGCACCGGCCTTGTGGAACCTCCTGCCTGTAGAGTTGCAGGAACAGAAAAGACCTAAAAACCTGGTTGGCGGGGCAGGTGTGGGGCCCAGATGGAAGAGTGGCCCCCGCCTGTTGGCTTATAAATTAAGCCCCCATTTCTTTTAATTGTCAATGAAGGCAGTTTTTTAATGTGAGTTTTTAAGAGGAATGGGGTAGGTGGGTGGGTATGTTGGGTTTTAATTGGTTGTATTGTTTTGTGTGTGTTTTAACTTGTTGTGAGCCACCAAGAGTCGGGTTTACCTGATTGGGCAGCATATAAATTTGAATAATAAATAAATAAACATATAACATATAACATATATAGCATTGGCTGAAGTGGTTAAGACACTGAATGGAAGGCAGTTCAATTCCCGAGTACTGCAGGACAGAATGAGCTCCTGTCTTTGTCCCAGCTACTGCCAGGCTAGTAGTTCGAAAGCAAGAAATTGCAAGTAGATAAATAGGGACCACTTCAGTGGGAAGGTAAATAGCGTTCTGTGTGCTCTGGTGTCTAGTCATGCCTGCCACATAACCACAGAAACGTCTGCAGAAACAGACAGTGCTGGCTCTTCAGCTTTGAAACATAGTTGAGCACTGAACCCTAGAGTTAGATATGACTGGCTTTCAAGCAAGGGAAACCTTTATCTTTACTAACATATATAGCAGCATATAACAACCTGTTAGTTGTGGTGTTTTATGTTTATGTTTGTTTATGTTTATTCGATTTATACCCCGCCCTATTCAGCACATGGCCAACTCAGAGTGGCTAACAACATATAAATAACCTCAAGGTAACCAAAGCAAAGGCAAAACAAAGGGACAAATCAGAGGAAACAGGGAGGATGCTTAGCACATTAGATGGTCAGAAAGGGATAGGCAGGAAAGGAGGAGGAGAAATACAGTGTGGTAAGGAACAGTATTGCATAGGGACATGGAATTTAAGATCAATGAACCAAGGAAAGCTGGAAGTAGTAGAAAAGGAAATGGAAAGAATAAGCATTGATATCTTGGGAATCAGCGAGCTAAAATGGACAGGGATGGGCGAATTCAGCTCTGGAAACCATTATACAAGAAAACCTCAGAAGAAACGGAGTGGCCATAATTGTAAATAAAAGAGTGAGAAATGCAGTAGTGGGATACAATCTCAAAAACGATAGAATGATGTCAGTCAGACTACAAGGCAAACCACTTAATATCACTGTGATCAAAATATATGCACCAACCACTAGTGCAGATGAAACCACAGTAGACCAATTCTATGAGGACCTACAACATCTTATAGAACAGACACCTAGAAACGATGTCCACATTATCTTAGGAGACTGGAATGCAAAAGTAGGAAATCAAAAAGTGGACGGAATAACAGGCAAGTTTGGCCTGGGAACACAAAACAAAGCAGGGCAAAGACTGATAGAGTTCTGTCAAGATAACACACTAGTCATAGCAAACACCCTTTTCCAGCAACACAAGAGGAGACTCTACACATCACCAGATGGCCAACATTGAAACCAAATTGACTACATACTCTGCAGCCAAAGATGGACAACATACCCAAGGAATACATGGTGGAGATGAGGAACAGATTCAATGGTCTGGACCAGATAGACAGAGTACCAGAAGAATTATGGACAGAGATGAGAGACATTATGCAGGAAGCAGCAAGGAAAACCATACCAAAAGAAAAGAAGTGCAAAGAAGCAAAGTGGTTGTCAGACAAGGCTCTTAAAATAGCAGAGGAAAGAAGGAACGCAAAAGGCAAAGGAGAAAGGAAAAAATACAATCACTTCAATAAAGAATTTCAAAGAAAAGCAAGGAGAGATAAGGAAAGCTACCTAAATGAAGAGTACAAAGAAATAGAGGAAAACAACACAAGAGGCAGGACTAGATATCTCTTTTAATAAATTAGGGAAGTCAAGGGAACGTTCAAAGCAAAAATGACCACGATAAAAGGCAAAGATGGCAAAGAGTTAGCGGATGCAGATGAGGATAAAGAAAAGATGGAAAGAGTACACAGAGGAACTTTACAAAAAATACATAAACACCCCGGATAATAACAATGAGGGGGAAATTGAACTTGAACCAGACATCCTAGAGAGTGAAGTCAGAAAGGCCTTAAAAAGCACAGCAAATAACAAAGCCAGTGGAGATGATGGTATCCCAGTTGAATTCTTCAAAGCCCTAAAAGATGATGGAATCATGCTACTACATGCTATATGCCAGCAGATTTGGAAAACAAAACAGTGGCCACAGGATTGGAGAAGATCAGTATACGTCCCAATCCCAAAAAAGGGCAATGCCAAAGAATGTTCAAATTATCGAACAATTGCGCTCATCCCACAAGCTAGCAAAGTGATGCTCAAGATAATACAGGATAGACTGCGGCAGCATGTAGAAAGAGAACTACCAGAGGTGCAGGCTGGGTTCAGAAGAGGCAGGGGGACCAGAGACCACATTGCCAACATACGTTGCATCATGGAGAAAACAAAGGAATACCAGAAACAAGCTTACTTCTGCTTCATTGACTACACCAAGGCCTTCTTCCTTTCCCCGCCCCAAACCACCTTCTCTCTTCCCTTCCACAAGCAAAAAGCCATAGCACCCTCTGGTGGCAGGAAAAAACCTGTAGCTTTGGGATATATATATATATTTTGAAATGATATTATGGGAAAATTAATAAAATGGGAGGGGTGGGAAGAGGGGTAAAAATATGGGGTTTTTCCCGGCCAATAAGGGATACTTGACAGGTCTGGATTTAACACCAGGACTGCAATGGACTGCTGCAGCCTTGAGGATATTAACAAAGTGTGCCTTCATAGCCAGTCCATCTGGCATGGCCTCTTGAGACACAGACTAACACAGCTGCCACTTCAAAAATTTCTACAATGTTTTAGTGATCAACACTTGGAAAATTCATTACCCATGTTAATGTACTTGTCATCTTCTACATCTCAGATGATCAGTCTTGCAACCATGGGCCACTTTCTATAGAAATCTCTAGCCTTAACATTGTACTTAATGTGTCTGGAGGAGTATATTATAATCCTTGAAAGCTCATGTTGAAATAAATCTGTCATAAAAGTTAGTATGATACTTTATTTCTTTTATGTATTCTTAAAGCATGAATCTAACCAATGCTTGTTGTCCCTGCTTGTTCAGCAATGTGAAACAAGGATTCCCTGGTATAACATGGATCTTTGTGGCAATGTAAATAAGTGCTGACTCCTTAAACTAAACCCAACTCTACTAAGACTCAAATGTGCGCCTTTCATCTGAGAAACAAGCAGAAAGTTCAGGATACTTGAAAGGGAGTATAACTAGATCACTGTTTGGCCAACAAATACTGAGGCATTACTTTGCATCGTACACTGGCATGTAAGAAATGCTGCCAAAATACAAAGCAAAAAGTCTCAGGGAACAATGTTCTTGGAAAGCTATAGAGAACAAATTGGGGCACACTGCCACAAACATTAAGAACTACAGCCTATGCTACTATGCAGGTGAATACACCAGCTTGGTGTGGTATAGTTCAGAGCATGCATAACAAAACAGACAGAAGCACTTAATGAAAGCTGTAGAATCACTACTGAATGCCTGACAATTTAGTGGCAAGAAATGTGTCTCATGACATATAAAGAGACCTAGAAGCTTACAGTAGATTATTCAAAACATCTACATCACACGTGCATCCACTCTTCAGCTACCATCCTGCTCCTCCCACATTAAAAACAAATGGTTTTTTTCACATCTGTGAATCTTGAATGCTAGGATTATAACATGGGAAGAAAGAACTATCCACTATTAAAATAGATGGAACCTCTGGAAAATCTATCCCCACATGAAGTCTCTTAAGAGGCTATGGTCTGGAATTGGCAGGAGCAAGGTGAACCTAAGAAAATGGGGTTTACACACCAACAAGGTCTTTTGCAAGAGTGGAGAACAGGCAACTACATTCCATACATTAAGTACACGTCAGTGTACTTTATATCTCTCAGTGTGTACTATGGGAGATTTGATGTTAGCTTCCCCAAATGTTCTTGATGTTGCCTGTCAGTGATTGAAAATTATCTGATATATTTGTTAACTGTATTGGTGCTTCTGACACAAACAGATTAATAATAATTTTTAAAAGCAAATACATTGAAGCCAATGTAAGAAAGGTAAAGAAAAACAGTGTGACCTGAGCACTCACCTCAGTTCCCAGTTTGCACATTATGAAAAATTGTAGATTAATGACAAGTGTGATTACCACACTTAAGTCATTCATGATGGGAATAGGTTTTAGCAGGGGTGCCCATAGTTCCTCCCACCAGAAACGGATGTAAAACGTGCATGCATTTGTGCATTACATGCCTGTGCATGTGCATAACGCTGCTATAAATGATCTGTGGCTGTCGTAAATGTGTTTGCGACAGTCGTGGGTAATTTCATGCCAGCTCTTTAACATGGGTGCATGGAGGGTAAGGATAGTTTTTAATCTGATAATTTTTACTTGATTTTAACATGGTAGTTTTAGATATATAGATTTTATTTGATATTTTTACGTAATTGTTTTGTATATGATGTTTTTATTATCTTTGTAAACCACCTTGGGTCGCTTTTTAAGCGAGGAAGGTGGTACAGAAATAATGCAAATAAATAAATTTACTGCAACATTATGTGCATGTGCGGTTATGTTATGCACACGTAAATGCACTTCTGCTTCTGGGAGCAGCATGGGCCAGATGATTCAGTGCTATAGGATGGATCTGGCTGGCAGGCCGTAGTTTGGGCACCCCCTGGTTTATAGCTAGTTTCTAAAATAATGGTTTATGAAGCTAAAATGAAGTATTGAGCAAGGTGAAGCTTTCATGAAAAACATATTTTAAAAATTATCCATGCAACCAAGAATCATTTTCTCCCATTTTCCTATGTAATGATTTCCTACAACAAGTGCTTTGGGCTGTTGACATGTTCTTTTCAGGTTTTCTGAATGCTTTTATAACAAACATATCCATTAAAAACATGCAGAAACTCATGTTTCTCTTATAAAAGCTGCAAAACTTTGAAACTTACTTTATCTGTAGATATGGATTCATTCAAACTTCTGATATTATTATTATTATTATTATTATTATTATTATTATTATTATTATTATTATTATTATTATTATTATTATTATTATTATTTATTCCTTTTTAGAGCACTTGGCATGTATACATTTTAAAAAGTAATGTTGTTGTTATTGTATAAAATGACAAAATAATTACCTTTCCTTCCTTGTGCCTGCTTGCCTCAGTTTCTACTGTCATCAGATGACTTTCCCCCAAGTATTAATTATTTTTTCTTTTGCTTTCTCAGAGCAGGCTACTTGCCTCAGAATATCCCACTAGAGCTTATCAGATATCTGTCTAAGGAAAAGGAATTTCTACCGTGGCATGCTGCCAGCCGAGCTCTTTATCCGCTAGATAAGTTGCTGGACCGCACAGAAAACTACAACATATTCAATGTAAAGATTTTCTTTCTTTTTCTTATACTGTTGTTGTTCTTCCTGTTAAGATTCTTTAGTTACACTATGGTCTTTCTACACAATAAATCAAGGTACACCAAAGATCAGTGATGGCAAACCTTGGCACTCTAGCTGTTCTTGAACTTCAATTCCCAGAAGCCATGATCTGCAGGAATGCTGACTTCGGCTTCTGGTAATTGAAGTCCTACAACACCTGGAGTGCTAAGATTCACCATCACGGCCCTAGATACACATGCTCTTACCATTGTAGGAACAATGGAATTTTCAGTGTAGAAAGCATGAGAGCCATTGACAAATGCCTCTATATTTTCATCAAAATGTAGGAGAAAGATCGCATAACCTTTAGTTTTTTTAATATCACTTCATTCATTATTTATTATGACTATTTCATTGGGGCTTGTTGCAACAAGAGCAAAGCAGCTTTTAAAGGTTTATTGATTTCAATAGGACAGCTAGGCCTATGCTTGATTGCCCCCCACACTAATATCCCACAAACAAATGGGATTTAAAAGTGTTTAACATTTTTGAAGGGAGGAATGTCATGTCCATTATTTCTGTCCTTACTGTAATGTGACAGCATATGATTAAATCAATATTTGAACAACCACATTAGATGGTCTGTTTAGTTATATAGACCAATAAGGGCCTGCATGTGTTTGGCTTCAGATTTTATTTACTGTCAACAGTGATGCTGTCACCATCACTTCAGTTCAGAAAGTCCTCCTGAATTTAGTTCACTTCTCAGTAACAAGGATTATTAATGTTTGTTTTCCATTGCAATAACATTTTCTTTAATTCCCTATATAATATCATTATCTTTAGTTGAGCACAGCCAGCACTAGTAGAAGGATTAAGAAATTATTCAAAATGCTACTAAAGTATTTGTTGGAAAAAATGTTACTCTCTAAGGTTTTAGACAGAAGCTGGATTCAATGGTACTAGGACTGGAGAAGGTATATGTTCTGACCAATATCAATATGAAGAGTGCCTAATGTGTATATTAAAAATGGCCACTTTACATATTGTATAGCATTGACCAAGTCAGCAACATATAAGAATATGCATAAATCCTATGCAAGTTTTATTTAACTTTTGAGACCAAACTCATATATCTTGAATATCTTCTTCACTTTCTCAAAGAAAGTATCGCTCAACCCTTATACTAGTTCCTAGCACAGGACGGATCTGTGGAGTGGAGGAGACAAGTTATTACTGCAATTCTATGCTAAATTAAGGTTTCCATTCACTCTGTTTTCCTTTGCCTTTCTAATCACTGTCAATAGATCCTGAGTTTTGTGCAATGTAAGTTTCCTTCCCTGTCATATGATGTTGAGTTAAACAGAAAAGGGGGTTGCCAGCTTGCTGCTGCCTATGCTGATGAATCATTATAATCCTATCTTTGCTGACTTCTGTTTAGTCTCACTGTCTAGATATGCTATTTTAATAAAAAAGAATTGTAAAAATATTGCTAGATGGTTCTTCATAATATAGGAGCTGACAACAAAGATATAATAAATTCATTTTTGTCACAAGGATAGTTTACCTGCCATATCAAAGTAGATATGTATCTTCTTTTGTCTTGGCACAACATGCAGCTGGATATGTTGTCATGTTAATAAAAACTATCACTTTTATATTGCACTAATATAATGTGAAATACATTTTAAAGCAACATTTATATTTCACCTGAACACACAAATCTGGCAGTAAAAAAATTATGATAAGGCTATTCTGACAGAAAAATACTTTATAATTTGGCACAGAAAGTAAAAGGTTCCTTTTGTGTAAGGATCAAAAGTAGAAATCTGCCTTTGTTTTTTAAAATGCCAACAACTGGACACTGAAATTCATATCTCACTAAATTCTCTTTTCTTGATATGCAGCTGGCATTATTCAATATTATATCAATTAGCTCTGGCTGTGTAACGGTCTTCCTATATCTTTGCATGACAGCTAAGCCTATCAATTTCATCTCTGTGTGTGGCCTCAATGTGTCAATTATAAATGTTTAATGATGGACATTACTCAAACATGCATTTTTAAGTCAAGAGTAGCATGCCAAGGTAAATACTAGGCTGTCTAAGCACCAGCAGCATTTCATACATATGTCAAGTATACTTTACATTTCTAAAATGCAGGGCATGATCCAACTGCTGATAAGCTCTATTTAGTCTCATTGTTACACAAGAGCATGTAAGAACAAGGTAAATTGCAGGCACCCCCCCCAAAAAAAAAGACTCAGACACCGGTATATGTGGATAACGGCATTGGGCCACATTTATTGATTCATGCCCTAGTCCGAATTATAAATTTCAATTGGTACTCAGCCAATTATAATTCTTAAGGCAAGCAGGCCACAGTAACACTGGTAAGGTTCCTCCCAAAATTGCCAATGGCAATTGGCTACAATGTATCCATTTGTATCAATTTGTTTGTTTACAACAAACAAATTGTTGACTGTAGTCAATAAACTATCTACTGACCCCACCCTCTGACGTGTATCCGTAAAATCACGGGGTGATGCATGCTGAAGAGCTCCTGCCATCACCCCATTGCCTGGTTCGTCGTTGACCGGTCAACGTTAACAAACTTGTACCTATCTAGTGTTGGCCAGTCAATTGCGAACCTGCCGGATACCTGTGGGTCATAAATATTTACCTTACCAGTGCTACCCGCCACACGGGGAGGCTTAATAAAGACTCACCGCCCCCCCCCCCCCAGACCGTCAGCTCGGTCAACAGGCCTGCTTGCAAATCTTCCAAAAAGAGGTTCATACCTCTGGGCGACAGATGGACCCCATCCCCTGTGTAAAGTCCCCTGTGTAAAGATCATAATTTTGGAGACTAATGGTGGGGTGTCGGATGACCCGCCCCAAACCCTTGTCAACAAAGAACCGGGCCACTGCCCTGTTCACCGAGCGACAAGTGCGGTCAAGCGCCTGGAGGTTGATACCCCCCCTGTAAGCGTGACGCGGTATGATGTCCGACCATAGCAGCGTTGTGGCAGGCCACACATAATGCAAATAAGCTAGGTCACTGCAGATCGTATGTTTTAAAGAAAGGCCAGTGACCTGGCCCAAGTCATTGCCCCCGAGGTGCAGCACCAGGACATCAGGCGGTTCAGCATCCCTGATGGAGAAAAGGAATGGCAACAGTTCCCGCCATAACATTCCGCGCTTACCATACCACCTGATACATGCGGATGCACGTAGTCCAAGCTGGGGTCCCCACTCTGTCGCCGCAGCGTACTGCGCTGCCCAGTGCACATAGCTGTGGCCCACCAGCCATACTGCCACCGGTGTGCGGGGACACACAGGGTCTGTAAGATAAAAAAGAGACAGGACAGTGACTTATCTGGTACTCATACTTGAAGAGGGCGAACATATAATTCAAAACACTTCGATCCCCACCTCCCCATATGGCATATATCAGCCTCAGAGTACCCAAATGCAGCCGCAGTAGAAGCAGCTCCTATTCTAAAAGAATGGGTGCCGTAACGAGCCCTGGGGAGGCCAACACTGGACAGTGCCTTACCGGTCACCTTCCAAAATTGAAATTTAGTAAGGGGAGACCCATCTTGGTGGCAGAAAAACGGGCCAGGGTACGTACCACGCATTGCAAGAAACTCTTGTAGGGCACCAACCGGACAGATGTCTGCAATGGAACATCGTAGCAGTCTAACACCACTGCCTACACCGTGCTGATCAACCTTTGAGGAACGTATCCTCAAATGAGCCCACTCATTGGAGACATAGACATCTTCGAGTTCCAGTGCCCTACGAGCCGCATCCGCCTTAGACAGTAGCACCAGCTCACTGATGCGGAGCGCTCCAAAAAAGGCCACCGTGGTAGCCGCATGAAACAGAGCTGCCTCATACCTGTCAAAACACAGGTCATGCCAGCCTCGTGCAAGGTGGGTAAGAACCCCTGGAGAAATAGGGTGGCGATTGTCCGGGCGGCGTCCACGTTCCCGTGTCCACACCTCCAAAACATGTCGGATCCGGAAATCATTCGTGTTGTCAGCAGAGCCCCTCACGTTGGCCATGAATGCCAGTGCTGACAGCCTGGATGCTATGGTGCGGGGAGCTAGGCCCTGACTGTGTAGGTAAACCATAAATTGGAGAATGTGTGTAACTGGAATGGGCCACACCTCGGGCAACCAGAGTTGCGCACAAATTTTTTTAAATTGACTGAATGCATGGTGATACACCTTACACGTGTGGGGCGCCAGTGACATGCCGATCGCCCGGTTCACTTCTCCTTGCCAAACGTCCAAATCTCGTCCGGGAGTGGCGAGGGGAATTCCTCTGCGTCCGGAGCCAAGGCGCGGAACCGGGGGATCTGCAGGCGGGATAAAGCATCAGCAATATCGTTATTAATACCTGGTACATGTCTGGCCCTGAAGAGCACATTGAGGCGTAGGCTGCGCAACACAAACTGGCGAACTAACTCCATGACCTTGGGTGATTTAGATGTCTGGGAATTGACAATGTGCACTACCGCAGCATTGTCACACCAGAAATGAACCACTGAATTGGCCCACTCCTCACCCCATAGCATCAAAGCTCCCAGTATCAGGAAGAACTCAAGGAATGTAAGATCGCGTAGACGATCCGTGCCCCTCCATGCTGGAGGCCATTGGCCATAGGCCCACCTCCCCTCAAAATAAATCCCATATCCCAGGGACCCCGAGGCATCCGACTGAACCTGGAACCTAGGGGAAACCAAAAGGTCAGATCTCCAAAATGACACCCCGTTGAAGTCCCTCAGGAACTTAAGCCAAACCAACATGTCAGCCCTCATGCCCTTGTTCAGTCGGACCCTATGATAGCGCCTGGATAGGCCAGTCATGGCGTCGCATAAGCGTCGAGCAAAAGGTCTGCCAGGCGCGACCACCCTGCAGGCGAAGTTAAGGTGACCATGGAGAACCTGGAGCTCACGAAGTGACACCATGCGTTTGGCCAGTAAGGCCAAAATCAACGCAGTGATCCGGGTAACCTTATCCATGGGTAACCTGGATGACTGCGAGACCGTGTCAATTTCGATACCCAGAAATGTGAGCTTAGTTGATTGGCCCTCAGTCTTTTCGGGCGCTAAAGGGACACCGAGTTCCTGCATTAGCGTCTGAAATGTATTGAGGAGACGCGTACACGTGTCCCAGCCCCGTTCACCCCCGAACAAGAAATCATCGAGGTAGTGGGCTACAGACCGGGACCCAGACCTGCGAACAAAGGCCCACTGAAGGAAAGTGCTAAAACGTTCAAATGCTGAACAGGAAATAGAGCAGCCAAAAGGCATGGTTTTATCAACATAACATTTTCCTTGGAATTTAAAACCCAATAACTCAAAGTCACCCGGGTGCACTGGCAACAAACGGAATGCCGACTTAATGTCACATTTTGCCAGAAGTGCACCCGGGCCACAAGAGCGCACCATGCGCAGGGCCTGGTCAAATGATGTATACCTGACCGAACAAAGGTCATCAGGAATGGCATCATTGACCGAATGGCCCGCCGGGTATGACAAATGGTGAATTAAACGAAACTCCCCAGGGGTCTTTTTGGGCACCAACCCTAAAGGGGAAACCTTCAGATTGGGAAAGGGTGGCATAGGAAAGGGGCCAGCAACCCTACCTGCATTAACCTCCTTAGCAATACTTAGGGCGGCCACCTCCTCCCTACCCTTCAGGGAAAGTAAATTAGGGGCATCTTGGGGGCACCGCTCCCCTTTGAATGGGATGCGAAAGCCCCGCTGGAAACCCTCAAGGAGATACCTAGCATCCTCTCTCCTCGGGTAAGTCGAGAGCCACCGCTCCAACATAGCTACGTTAACCGGGGAGGGGGCCTTTTGAGTGACCAGCTCCATCAGCGGCAGGTCTGCCCGCTCCCTGTCCACCTCTACCTCTGCCCCTTGACCCACCGGCTCGCGGACACGCAGCGGCGGCGTGGGGGCCAGCGCAAGAGGGACACTCATGTTTGTATCGGCACTGTTTTCTATTGCATACACCATTGGCCGAGAAACTCCAACACAGCAAGCGGGCTGGAACCCCCTGCCCCGCCAGCTGGCGGGGAGCCTGTGTTGGAGCAGCTCGCTGGACCGCATGGCCACAATGGTAACTCTCCCCAGGCACCGGGCGCGTGGGGGTCATGTATAAAAGCCACAGTTTTTGACATGGCTCATCCCACCTCATCTCCGGGTGTAAGGGCACTCTCATTCTAAATTCCTCATCGTAAGCCAACCACAATGGACCAGGAAAATCCACCATTGCCCTGTAAATATTGTCCAAATATTGGACCATAGGAATGGCCAGGTCAGGCCGAGCCCTGAGATACACCGCCATATAGATGAGATATGCGGGTAACCAGTTGGCCCAGGTGCGTGGTGGCTTGCGACGGCGAGACAGCTCTTTGTCCTTCTCATCCTGCCCCTCTTTCTCCTCCTTGGTGGGTTCCCTGTTCAATAGGGAGAAAATATCGACATACTCCCCCCGCCAAATCTTTTCCCTTGTGGCCTGGGCCAAATGATCCCCGAGGGGCAAGGAATAACCGGCCGTCGGCAATGCCGACACCGGCACAGTATTAACACGGGGTATCAGGAGAGGAGCCTGGACCGTCCCTGCGACAGCCGGTGCAGCCCCGGGGGCGGAAACCCCCCCCGCCCAATGTTATGCCAGTATGGGACCAAGCTGCACCCGGGTAAGCTGGGAACTGATGCCCACCCGCCCCAACATTACGAGGCCATGGCCACTGAAACCTATCCCCGGAAGTAGAGTGTGATGTGGGAACATTAGCTTGAACCTGATACTCACTGGGTGCACCCCCGTGAGCCGCCCCCACTGGGGGTTCCGGCCCACAGCGGGCGTCGGAGCTCGCGACCGAAATCGAGCTCTGAGGACACATCCGACCACTACCTGTCTGCAGTTCCTGATGTATGGGGAGCTGCGAGACCGCGGCGGGCACAGGTCTGCGCGCCTCAAGCAACTCAACCCGACTGGCCGCCTGCTGGAGAGTGGCGGCTGTCATGGTAGCAGGCTGGCAAAAGGGGGCCCCAGATGGCAATGAAGCCCCCCCCCAATGGGGTTATTGGTGATCCCTAGTGATGCCTCTAGCGCCGCTACGCAGGCCAGTAATGCATCCACCATCGCAGATCCCCCTGCATAAAGGGGGCCAGGTGGGCCGGACGGCCCACTGGGCAATGGTCCAGGGCCCCCGACTTGAGAGCCAGGCCCCAAATAGGGCCATGCCCAAAACTCCAGCCCATGAGGGGCCGGGCGTAAGCCCTGCTGTGCAACCGCACCAGGCCCTCCCCCATGCTCAAAGCCCATGGCCGGCAATTGCGGGCCAGGGGCCGAAGCCCTTGTAGGGCCAGTCTGAGGCTGGAGAGCCGCGGGCCATGGCCTAAGCTGCCCCATCCCACCTGGGTGCCTCAGGTAAGGAGTCCTGTTGCGGGGGCGGTCCTCCGACCCGACTGCTGCCTCCTGTTTGGGCGAGCCTGAGTCGCCATAGCCTTCTTCTTAGGAGGCATAACGAAAACACGATCCCTTTCCAGGGATCAGAACCCGATGGCTGGAAAGCCGAAGATTGAGAAGCCAAGATCCCGCTAAGGCTCTGCAGCCAAGCGCGGCTCTCTGAAAGAGACGAAGAGCGACGGAGAAAACTTCTCCTCTCCGTCGCTTTTCCAAAATGGCAGCTCGGCTGCCTCGTGGCCACCCCTTTTATATCGGGGTGGCCACGCCCCCTAACTCACCCGGATGTCTGAGTCCGGGTGGGGGGCCCCCGCAAAGAGCGCGGTGGCCATTTTGGCGCCGCGCTTTCACTCTCTGTGGGACAGTCCTAAAGTGTTTAACCTTGATTGCACCTCACTAATTAATAATTAATGCACAGGAACCCCGCATGAGGTTTTGGAGATTACTTTTGTTATTTCTTACCACTACAACTAACAATAACAATAAATCAGTGGATACAGAAAAATTTCAAAGACTGATTATTTGCAAAACCAAGACCAATGCCAGAGGTATGCATTTGGATGCAACAAGATTATTGGAAACATTCAGTTGGGATAGTATTAGAAAGTCAAGATCTTGTGGGTCTTTAAAATTCTAGCAGATAGACATCTGACTCATTGCACACCTGATATAGCTGTTGTGGAAAAGAAAGCCTGATTTAGTGACATTGTTACACCAGGGGATGCACAAATTAAAAACAAACAGATGGAATTAACCACAAAATACCATGATTTGCAAGTTGAAGTGGAGTATTTATGGAAAAAGAAATCTGTTGTCGTATCCACAGTAATTGGAGCCCTTAGAGCAATACCTAAAGAACTCCCATGATATTTGGGAATTTTCCATTTATTGGACAGTAATATTCAAACTTTAAAAAAACAACTTTACTAAGAACTGCCTATATACAGTGCTTAGACATTAATTTAACAGTTCTTAGGTCCTGAGTTAGGTCCTGAACTGTTAATTTTATAACAGTCGTTGACTGTGATTCTAATGATAGATTAATTGTAGATTAATGACGATGATGATATTTTCAGTGCTGTGCACAAAACCATACCAGTGAATGAAGTTTTTTGGGAGGTGCATGCATAGTGTACAACTGAGTAGGACCTTTTCATATACTGGACCTAGCAAGGAAACTCTGCAAGGAAAGATCCCTGGGAAGAGAAGCCCTGAATGTAGATGGACTTCATGGCTGAAGAACTGTTACAAGGAGTTAAGAACCAAAACATTATTGCTAGGATGATAGCCAATATCTGGAACAGATACGGCACCTGTAGAAGAAGAAGAAAAAGATGAAGGGACTAACAGTCATGGCAAGAAAGATAACCTACATAAATATTCCAATATAGAAACAATTCTAACTTACTTTTGTACTTGATAGCTTGCATTAAGTATTTGTGAAAATATTTGATACCAGGTCTCTCTCTCTCCCCCCAAACTTCTGTTTCAGGAATATATTTTAAGACAAGTTGCTTCAATGTATCTTAAGCTTGGATGGCCAACAAGTAGTTTGGATAAGTCCTTTGTTCAAGCTTCCTACCAGCATGAGTACTGTTAAACCTTTATATATATTTGTAATAATTGTAGTAATCAAAATGCCATAAACTTGATATGATCTTAAATAATGTGTGTGATCTTGTTGAAATCAATGGGATGCCTTTTGTTTGTTGAATCAGTATTGAAATCTTACTCTTATATCACATTTTAATACTTTAAAAGAATGCTTTTTTGTTACATTTTAAATTCTAGGACATTTTTAGATGGAACTTTAAAGACTAGCAATAAGCTTGAGTGTAACTAACAGGCTTTGTAGTAATCTAAATGTAATTACATATTAGGTGATGTGTGAATTTTTTAACTCTGCTAAAGCATTGTTAATATGTTATATTTATTAAATGTTAGTATATATCTTATAAGCAATTAGTATATAAATCTGAGAATTTGAACAAGTATATTAACTGAGCCTAATGCTATTTTTATGTATGATGTTTATTACCTAGGGAGTTACGCCGTGAAGTGATTATGCTAGCTTGCAGCTTTGGCAACAAACACTGCCACCAGCAGGCTGCAACTCTAATTTCAGACTGGATTTCCAGCAACAGAAACAGGTAAAGAATATGGCAGCATGCATCACCCTTTCCCCCAAAACCAATGGAGGCATTTTCCCCTCTCAAAATATATATATTTACATTGTGATAGAGAAGAGGAAGGAAAACATTTTTCCTTTTAAAAGATATATAAAAATTCTCCAACCCTAGTATTAACGGTAAGAGGAAAAAGAGGCAGTGACTGCATTTTACAGGCATGATTGGTTTTAAAGGAGAAACAGTGATGTACTTTTACATTTCTTCTCAACTACAAGAGAGTGTCTTTGGGTATGACTGTACAATCGGAAGAATGTGAATTGATATACCATGAAGAAAATATTCCCAGGTAAATTTACTTCCTATGACCACACAAAAGACAGCAGAGAAGGAGAGGAAATCAGCCTTGTTTGCAGCTTGTTAACTGTTTTAATTTCCACACAACTTTTGCCTGGGTGTGTTTAGTTCCCTCATCTCTTTCTGTTTCCTTCCTTCAGAGAGAGAGAGAGAGAGAGAATATTGGCAGGAGAAAGTTTTCAGTTCAACCTTGTTTTTAGTTTGCAAAGGTATCTCAGCTTGGCTAACCAGATTTGCAGGAGGCAACAGTAGATACTTTAAAACTTTATCTTCTCTTTCTCTCTGCCAATTTCTCACTCTTTTCTCCTTCTTTAGTCATCTAGCTGCCCTAGCGCTAGATTAGCAAGCAAGAAAGGAGGGAAATGAGATGAAGGGAAGATAAATGCACAGCCAGCCACCAGTTATGGGGAGGAGAGGATTCAAACTGCAACATGGTTGATAGTCAAGAGTGATGGCAATTACTCTAAATATTTAACTGTATGTGTGAAAGCTAGCATGTAAGGCATAACACACTATTATTAGCAACCACCCAACCCTGTGCTCAGTAAGTAGTTAAATCAGTAAACATTCCTTATCTGTCATTGGTTCTAGTTCCTTCACATAATTTCTTCACAATGAGTGATGAATAGTTATCAATATGCATCACATTAGTACTGCTGCTACTGCAAAATAACCAGTCTAATACTCAGATATGTGTGCTTCAGGAACAAAGGGAGCCTATGCTAGACACAGCTTGCCATACCCCAGAACCCGACCATCAGCGACAGTGTGGGATGGGCGAAAACAACAAGAACCAAATGGCCAATCTAGGTTCAAGCAAAAATTCCCATCCGGCCCCGAAGCGACCAAAAAACTCACACTGACACCTAGGGAGGGGGTGGAAGGCAAACGTTGCTTGGCCCAGTCGAGGGAAAGGAGGAAGAGCGGTCCGAGCCTCTCCTTTTCAAGGAAGGCCCGGCCTCTGCCTCTTTCAGCCCCGTGTCGCCTCCCATGGGGTGGGGCCGGCAAAGTGCATGGCAGCGAATCCGCACCGCCGTGCGTTCCTTGCCGAACCCACCCCCCAATAAGGAGATGGACACTGTGCTGGGTTTAAACTGGGCCACTTTTATTAATCATAATTCAATAATGCAAGTGGGCCACCATAGCACTGGTAAGGACAAATGGTTATAACCAATTATATCGACCCCCAACAGAAGCGCAAATGACTTAACCTCTGCTTCTGACATGAGTCCAGTGAACTGGAAGGTTTGGCAAGCTGTGTCTAGCATAGCCTCCCCTTGTTCCTGAAGCACACATGATTAACCACCCGAGTTTCCCTCTATCTTATTCTTCCTGTGGCCAACCAAGTGTGCACCTGCTGGACTCGTAGGGGTCACCCAGTGCCACCTTACCAGTGCTAGCCGCCACACAGGGAGGAGCCTACCACGACTCACCGCCCCCCACCCCCACGAGTCCGGCAGGTGCACACTTGGTTGGCCACAGGAATGATAAGATAGAGGGAAACTCAGGTGGCCAATCATGTATGCTTCAGAAACAAGGGGAGGCTATGCTAGACAAAGCTTGCCAAACCTTCCAGTTCACTGGACTCACGTCAGAAGCAGAGGTTAAGTCATTTGCGCTTCTGTTGGGTGTCGATATAATTGGTTATAACCGTTCGTCCTTACCAGTGCTATGGCGGCCCGCTTGCATTATTGAATTATGATTAATAAAAGTGGCCCAGTTTAAACCCAGCACAGTGTCCGTCTCCTTATTGGGGGGGTGGGTCCGGCAAAGTAGTTAAATCAGTAAACATTCCTTATCTGTCATTGGTTCTAGCTCCTTCACATAATTTCTTCACAATGAGTGATGAATAGTTATCAATATGCATCATATTAGTACTGCTGCTACTGCAAAATAACCAGTCTAATACTCAGATAAGAAGCCATATTCTTAGCAAATGGTGTTGCTTTAACAAACATAAGGGGAGATAATCTTTTCCTATGCATTGGTGTAGTGTTCATAAATGTAGAAGTAGTCTGAAGAGCCTAAGTTTAAATCTGGTTCTTTTTTTGTATTTTGTATCATTTTGTTGTTGTTGTTCAGTTGCACAGTCGAGCACAGTCAGTTGCACCATAGTTCAAAGGCTTCTATTCTTCTGCACTCAGCCTTCCTTATGGTCCAGCTCTCACAGCCATACAACTGGGAAGACCATTGCTTTAACTATGCGGACTTTTGTTGGCAGGGTGATGTCTCTATTTTTTATTATGCTGCCTAGGTTTGTCATAGCTTACCTCCCAAGAAGTAAGCATCTTTTTTATTTAATGGCTGCAGTCACCATCTGCAGTGATCTTAGATCCCAAGAAGGTGAAGTCTATTACTGTTTCCATTTCCTCCCCTTCTATTTGCCAGGGAGTGATGAGGCCTGATGCCATGATCTTGGGTGTGTTGATGTTGAGTTTCAGGCCAGTGTTTGCACTGTCTTCTTTCACCCTTATCAAAAGGCTCTTAAGTCTTTTTCACTTTTTGCCATTAGGGTAGTGTCATCTGCATATCTCAGGTTGTTGATATTTCTCCCAGCAATCTTAATCCCAGCCTGTGCTTCTTCCAGCCCTCCATTATGCATGATGTACTCTGCATATAAGTTAAATAAGCAGGTTGACAATATACAGCTTTGTTGTACTCCTTTTCCTTTTCTAAACCAATCAGTTATTCCATATCCTGTTCTAACTGTAACTTCTTGACCCACATACAGATTTCTTAGAAGACAGGTGAGGTGGTCTGGTACTCCCATCTCTTTAAGGACTTGCCAATGTTTATTGTGGTCCACACAATCAAAGGCTTTGGTGTAGTCAATGAAACAGAAGTAGACATTTTTTTCTGGTACTCCCTTGCTTTCTCCATGATCCAGCGAATGTTGGCAATTTGGTATCTAGTTCCCCTGCCTCTTCGTTTTGTATCATTTTGTAGAGGCACTATATATATATGAAAGACATAAATCACTAAGTGTAAAACCAGAAACAAAACACTTGAAATTAATATAGTACATGCAGCTTTTAAATCTGTATTGTGAATTAAAATATGGTTTTGGAAATTCTTCTCTAGTACTATTGTGTGGAAACTGTTGCTGTCAGGAAATTAAGATGTTTGCTGCAGCTCTTTCATGTGTGAAAAAATGCATTACTCATATTCCTTACTTAAAGACAGCATAGTGGTTCTGCTGACAAAAAAATTAAAAATTACTATACTTCTGCGTATGCTTGAGAATCAGGCTTGTTAACCTTTTTTAACCTTTACAATGAAAGCAAAAGATGCTTTAAAACACATTATCTCTTGCAGAACTCACAATGTATTCCTGACTTTAAAACTTTATGAAAGAACTTGCCAAAAAGAAAACCAAACATGTATGTTTTCCAAATATTTGCCGTACCACCCAAGGATTCAAATGATATTTCAGTGCCATGGCTACTTTGTTGTTGTTCAGTTGCACAGCCAATTACGGCCCTTTGCGACCCCATGGACCATTGCCCACCAGCCACCTCTGTCCTCCATGTTCTTCTTCAACCCACCCAACTCTGTGCCCGTTTGCTCTACAATACCATCTAGCCATCTCATTTTCTGCTACCCCCTTCTTCTTTGGCTACTATGGCATATAATTAATCGTTTGCGTGGTACCATTCAAATGCAAGTTCAAAATGGATCAAACAGATTATATGATAAAACTGATATTATGTTATTAACCCTAGACACTTACACTTTGATGTATCTACTTAACATATTGCTTAAACCTCACAAATATATGCCCATATAGAAATGGCTTCAGTAACAGCCATACAGCAAATTGGTGGTTTCATTTTTATATTGTATTAATCCATTTTTATATTGTATTAATTTTATATTGTATTAATCCTCAAGCTCTTTAGACTATAAGAAAATTTACAGTTTTGAAAATGCTGAAGTGGAACATGGCTGAATGTGTACCATTAGAAAAAAGGTGCCAGGAGATCATAGCCAGTTATAAAAAACACTCATTTCACACTAATCATATTTGTGTGTTGCTGGCAAATGCATCCTTCCCTGTTCCTCCAGACCAAATATGTTTCTGTCTTCAAAGAGATAAGCATGCAGACCCAGAGAGAAAGAAGAAGGCATACGGAACATACATACATATATAGACCTATATGCAGAGAGGGATTAAGAAAGAAAAGCACAATTATCACAGATACTGAGAATTCCCAACTATAGAGGATAGGAGAGAGAGAGACATTTACCCCTGAAAAGAAAGTAGGGAGAGAGGGAAAAATCAATTTCTTCCTACTTTCCCCCCCCTTCAAAATCTGTGTCTGCTCTCTAACAATCTCCTAGAAAGTGTTCCCAACATCTCTTCTAGATGCAGCAGCTTGTAAATGGACAAGTTCATAGAACTGAAAAAGAAAATAGAAAGAGCAAGACCTAGCTCATCATCTTCTGTTAACTTTTATATTTATTACTAACCAGTGATGGCTCCCTTCTCAGGGAAATTAAAAGGGAAGTGTGAAGAGCAGTGGGGAAGAGCTCAGTAGATACTAAAGGAGGCCTTCACAAATAATTGTACCTATTGGCATCAGAATGGATACATGTTGTATAGGTGTTTTGATGGATTGATTCTAACTGGCCTTCTGGGGAACAGGAGTAGGAAAACGCTGTTGTGTTCTTCTTTCTTAGGAGCTTCCGACAGTATCTTGTCAGCCACAATATAACTAGAATACTAAGTGACTGGATTTTGGTTTGACCTAACAGGCAGTTCTTATCTCCCTGAGTTGTTAGGGGTACAGATTACTGTCACATAAAAAATTATATTATGCAAACAAGCCAGTGGGCCACAGAATCAAACACTTTTTAATGATACATTCCTTTTTGGTTTTCGTGCCGTCTATTTTAAAAACGCCATAAAATAATTTTAATTCGGACTAAAATGTTCCTCAGTATTAAACAATATAGAGCTTGTTTTTCTTGTATAAATATATGATGTGTTAGACAATTAGCATTTATCTGCAAATAGAACAAACTCAAGCTAACCCTATCCCCTGTTGGTTTGGCCCATAAGGATTAATTCTACTTTAAATAAATGTTACCTATACAATCTCCTTAGGGATAAATGTAGTCATATAATATGCTAATTTTAAAGAACCCAGGAAGAAGAAAGCAACTACTGTGGCTGGAATTAGTTAATTAACAGACTATTGCAACAATGAAGTTGAATCTTACAGTGGAATCAATAAAGCTATTTAAGTAGGAAGAAGAGTGTGCAGAACACAGCTTAATCAAGACTTTGGTGTTGTGAAAGAAAATCCTGGGCATAAATTCAATAAGATTAAGGATTAATATGATAACAGGTAAATAAAGGTTGCATTAAAGAAGACAGTTGCTCTATTTTCAGGTAGTCAAGTAACACAAAGATGTATTTATTGGGTTCTATAGATCAGGGGTTGCCAACCTTTTAAAGTTGCGGGCTGGTCACATTCCCTCAGAGAGTTTAGGGGGCCAGACTGGTACACACACACCCCACCATTTATGGCTGGCGTAAATGCGTTTATGACAGCCATAAACGAGTCCATGCCTGATTCTGGTGGTGGCAGCGGTAGCTGGAGCAAGGGTGGAGGCTGGATCATTTAGTGTCATGGGCCAGATCTGGCTCATGGACTGTAGGTTGCCTACCCCTGCCATAGACTGTATAAATTATCTGTTAATTTAAGAATTTGGTATGGATTTGAAAGACATTTATCCATTGAACACAAGAATCAGAAAGGTCAAGCCAGATATTAAATTATATGAATATTCTTCATTAGTAGCTCATTTTCGCTCCTGCATTTGGATCAGATCCACAGGTTCAGTTTGTGTTTACTTTTCAATGACCAATCATGTGACAAATCTCACTGAAGTGCAAGATATGTAAATGAGAAAGAATATATGCTTTGACACAGTCTTTCATCAGTTTTGGAAGTATTTGATCATTAGTCCAAATACTAAGCTAAACCCTAAAAGCATAGTCCAACTCAGAAGTAAATCTGACTACATTACTCTTGCATGTAATGTTTGTATAGAATTGCAAACTTATATTCCAAATGTAGATAGAATCATGTGTCTTGGCCATTTGATTTCTAGTGTATCTCTAGAAATAGGGAGTCAAGCTTAAAGAGAAAAGTGCAAGCCTTCTTTCCAAATCATAGGAGATACTTAAGTACTGAAGCACCACTCCCTAAAGTTGGAAATTGAGGTGACAAGTACTAAGAGAAGTGGAATGAGGGTAGTGAGGGGGGCGGGGAGAGAAATGGTATTAGAATGTCCAGGAAAACTCCAAGGTGCTCATAAGCAGGAAAACAACCTAAACATATAAAACAATTCCCTGAGGATTGAGCATCCTCAATAACCACAAGCAGTGAGGAGTATATAGAATGTCCTACTTAACCTTCTTGTTGTACAGCAATGGTTATGGCTTCAATATTGTTGTGATCAAATAAGAATTTACTTATTTTTATAATGAACAGTTCCACATATTATGGTCAAGTAGGCAAGTACTCTTATACCTTTGGGCTAGGTGGAAAGTCCAAGCGGAGATCCAGCCACACAACTTCCTGATTCTCTTTCTTGACCCATTGTGTAGAGCAGAGCAGAACACTTCAGTCTAGCAACACACTGTCAGCTTTTTCCTCTGACCACATGGATTTATCTAGTTCAGGAGTTCTCAACCTTTTAAATCCGGGGGCTGGGTCATGCACCCTCACAGCTTTGGGGGCCAGATGGCCATTTTGCCCTTCCTTCATGCACACAGCAACTTTGACAGTTATCTGCAATTAGTCATGGCACCTTGTAGGATTTTGACTACTCTTTTTCATGTTGTATATAGATTGAGGAAATACCAATCAAGTTTTTTTTGCTGTTTCAGCACTTATTGACATATCTGTGTTGAGTTCATGTATTGGATAATAATTAACATAAATATAATTCTTTTCATTATGATCTGATGCAAGCAGGCTGTCCCATAACTCACTGAATGATATTAATATCCCTTGGAGTTCGCAGCATTCTGTTGTATTTCTGGTCTTTCAGCACAGAGATTCTGATAACATAGTTGATTCTGCAATATTGTTCATTGCTGCCCAGGTTGCTGAGATAGTAGTTTTCAATCCTCAGATTTTAACAATGTAGACTGCAACATATAACGTGCACTTCCACCTTAAAAATGAGAAATTATAGCCCAAAACATTGCTAATAAAAACTGCAGATTTAAACAGAAGATTTTTAACTGTTCTTTCAGATGAATTGTTGCAGTATATTATTGGAGTGTTCCACTCCACCTTTAACAACAATGACCAATAACTGTTATACTGAATAATATGGCCAGAGAATGGATGACTTTTGGTCTAATAAGTAAGGCTGCAAAATGAAACAATATATTTAACTGTTCTTTCAAATAAAGTGTTGTGCTTATTAAAGGAAGGGTTTACAACTGTGTTATCTTCCCACACAGATGTTAAAAGAAAGATGTTAACTATAATTACATAGATTTCAACAGGAGTTTCAGTGTTGCTATCAAATATGTTCAATTTTGTCACCCGCAGAAGGTAGCCAACTTAGGTTATTAGTGTAAAGTGCAGTTGCATTTGAAATGCAGATATGATAAGACCTGATAGGCTATGACTACTATCACACAGATATTCTAAGCATGAGAAGTAATTTTTATGCTGGTGTTGGAATAGTCACAATAATCACACTATACAATATTCCTACAGAAGACTGAGTGTAACACAGCATGGTCAACTAGGGGAACCAGAAATGTGCAGGTATTGTAGTTCTTTAAAGCAATGTGAGATAAGAAGATTTGCTTCTATCCAATGTCATGTTATGTGAAATGACAAAGTAATAAAACAAACACATTTAATTTAATATTCTATGTACCAAAATAAATTGATTGTTTTAATTCATTATACAGCTCTCCCTCTATATGTGTAGGGAATATGTTCCAAGACCTACTGCAGATACCCTAATTTGCTGATAACAATGAACTCTATTTAACACATATACCTGAGTCTTAGAAGCAGGGTAGATGTTTCAAATGCCTCTGTGGTTCTACATTAGAAACATCTGCCCTCTTTCCTTGTAAACATTTGTATCTATTACTGAAAAAATGGTCTTCAAATGACTAGTTTTTCTCATGTTTGTCACTTTACCTTATTCTTTTTATAAAATTAAATATCACCATTTAGCCATTAACTTTTTGGGGGGAAGTTTAGAGGAAATAATTGACTTCATTCCAATGATAAAACAGAAATTCAAAATAAAGAGCCTATCCAGATAGGCATGTATCCTGCTATTTGGGGGGCATTTGGGAGGATTAGCAGATCCAACATTTATTGGAAATTGAATACGCAGATAGTCAGGGTAAGTAAAGTTTAAAAATAAAATTCTTTGCCTGTCTGTGTGTTGCCAATGAACAAACTGCCCATAGCCTTTTGTCGGCTGGCATTACACATATAGACAAAAAAAAAGCAAAGGCTGCTTCCCTTTCAAATTGCCAATATTGTGAAGCAGCTTGTCAGCTGCTTCATAATACTGGCAAATCAAGCACTTCCCCTGACCATCTGCAGATGGACAGGGGGAGCAAAATTATGTCTTTTATATTCAAGTAGATGATTGCAGTCGTGATGTGTCATTTAAAAGTGATCATCTACCAAAAAATTTAAAAATATCAATTTACTGGTACAGTATTGCCAGCCACTCCACTATATCAGAATTAGGTTTGCTCCTGCCATTTGAACAGGGGGTGAAGGCTAAACATAATTTAGCTCCTTCTCCTTTACGCAAGAGATGCCAGGCAACCCAATCCACATGGGTCGGTGTGGACTGGCTCAAAGGGTTTTTAAATTATTTTCATTTTAAAAGCTGTGCAACACTGATTTCTGAATCACAACTGTTGTGATTCCATGTGGAATGACATTATTTTATGTTAGCAATAAAACAGGTTGAAAGTGCATGCAGGAACCTTTTAATTAAATTTGGGAAATGCATTTTCTGTATTAGATTTAACCTCACGTAAATATTGTGGTAGGGTCTTGCCTACAAAAGATGGCAATGCTGGATAACGTAATACCAAGTATTTTGTGAAGCGTCTTTGTTAATTTCACTTCTAGTGAGGAAGAGGAAACAGAATCTTGCAGCACAAAAACAATGCTATAGCAAAAAAAATTGGACAGCCTAAAGATTATTATAATACCGATTTATTATTTCATTAAAAAAGGAAGTTGTATTTGCATTATGTTCCCTCATGTGTCAATAAGCGGGTGTGTTTATGCTATACAAATCCTAGCATGAAAGAGAAAAACTTACAGGAATGGCAATTCTTCTCTTTTCACACAAGTTCCCTGTACTTTTCCTTTTATCAATAACATGGTGTCCCTAAATCCTTTGGAAGTATAATGTGCACAGTTAATGACTCACTCTTATCAAAGAAGCAGGTTTTTCTCCAAACTCCTGCTCCAAAGCTTTCAGAAAATACTTTCCCCTCAAACCATGGAGCTCCACTGACTTAATCAGACTCCATTCTTTGCTTTCACTCTTACATAGTGCTTAATCTGCACCTGAGCATGGCTCAGCACGAATCTGATTTTAAGTCTGGGAAAGAAGATCAATAAACAGTATTTCCTTCTATGAACATCCACTCTGTTTTTAATTTGTTCACATTTCTATGCCACAACAAATGTATTGGGTATACAGTGCTACAAGCATCTCTGTTTTTCTGCAGGGGGAGTTTCCTGTCATTGTTATCATTGATTATTTCTTTACTTCAAGGCTCAAGGGAGGCAGAAAGCACAAATTGGAGTAGCAGATTGCCTTGTTACCCCCTGAAAATATAATTGCATTTATGTCTTTGGTTGAGATACAAAAGGAAAAGCACATGGCACAACATGTCTCTAAAATCATAATGTAAACTACTATGCATGCTATAGTAATCACAGGAGGACATGTGGCTAACTGGTGAGGTGTCTGCTCTTGCCATGCATAACCAGCTCCTCACCAATTGCATCTACTTCTCCTGTGGACATTGTGTATGCAGTTATTTGAATAAAATACTAGGCCAATAGTTTCAATTTATACTAGGAAAGGTTTAGGTTATCTGACAGTATGTGAGGAAGGACTGAACATTGGTTATCATGTTTAGAAACATGGTAAGGTAAAGGTAAAGGTTTCCCTTGCTTGAAAGCCAGTTGCATTCAACTGGCTTTCACTGCTCCTCTTTGTTTCAAAGCCAAAGAACCAGCACTGTCTTCTTCTACAGATGTTTTCATGGTCATGTGGAAGGCATGACTAGACACCGGAGCGCACAGAACACTGTTTACCTTCCCACAAAAGTGGTCCCTATTTATCTACTTGCAATTTCTTGCTTTCGAACTGCTAGGTTGGCAGGAGCTGGGACAAAGATGGGAGCTCATTCCATCCTGCAGTACTCAGGAATCGAACTGCTGACTGGTAGACTTCCCTTTACTAATCATTATGTGGTATAAAATCATTTCTGATTTCTGGCGAACCTTTTCAAGGTTTTCTAAGTAGAGAGTACCATGTCCTCCTTCTGGGCTCATCCTGGAACTGTGCAATTTGCTCAAGGCCACATAGGCTGACTCTACTGAGATTCATAGTGAAGAATTGAACATTTAACCTCTGCTCCATAACTATATGCCTAACTCATTGAGCTATCCAGTCTTCTTGACTTAAAAAATATTGAGAGAATATCTTCCTTGGATGGTATTCTGAAAGGAGGCTGGCTGAATGAGAAGTACTAAATTGCATGAAACATGTTACAAAATTTAAAAAATGCCCAAGTAGCATCTAATTACATTTTAAGAAATTAGAACACCATTTGCCAAGAAGATAAATAATTATCGGCTATTTTATAAATGCATTTCCATTTGTTAGAACTTGGTTTAAACAAGAACAAGCGTGTACTAATTAATTAAAACTTAAAAGATTGTTCTAAACTCTTTGTAAAGCTTTATTATTAATCATTGGAAAAATAGATTTCTCTGTGAAGGCACAGCAGGATTTTAATTATTATTTTCTGCTTAATTTTTAGCATTTTCACAAAGTGTTTAATTTTTAATCAGCAACTATATTTTATCCTCACCAAGTCTCCTAAGCAAGATAAATATGGTTAAATAAATCACAATAGTAAAATAAAAGTCATTTAAAATGATGCTTTCAGAAGTTAATGCTTACACGCACTTTTGAAGTATTCATCATGACATTTGGTTTAATAATGAATGTAGACTCAGAAGACCTGGAGGGGGCTTAATATAACATACAAATATATTCAACAGTTTTAATGTTTAAATAATCCCAGTCCCGTTTCTGTACAATCAAAAACAAGTTCAAGTGAATTCCATGGGACATCCCAATTTAGTGGGAATATGATGGCTACTGGGCAGAGCAGTTTAGCCCCATCAAATAACTATCATGAAGATGCCAGGAAATTAAACAGGCTCCTTTCTCTTGGGGTGGAGCTGGATCCAAAGCTCCTCTATTTCCTCAAGAGAAGACCCAATTGAATCATTTACTTGTACCAGTCCAGAGCTAGATTCCCGCCTCTTCTATTACCTTCAATGGAGAACACATTTGTAAATATAAAATAAAATCTGCCAGGCTGGAAAGCCTGGCATAGTTCTTTCACAGACACAACTCACACCCTGACTAGCAGGAATTGAAATGTGGTAAAAGAAAATTACTATCTAATTCCCATTTAGAATTGAAGTACAAGGTTGTAATTTGTTTTACCAGTGTACCCTTTATTTTATACTGTATTCTTAAGTATATTTATTTTTTCTTTTAATTAAGGGTTTTTATATAACAAAGAATGGTATATTTAAAACATAAGAACAGCCTTGCTGGAACAGGCCACAGCCTAGTACCCAAAAGTTTCATCGAGTGTCCCCTAGTTCTAGTGTTGTGCGATAGGGAAAACAGTTTTTCCTTATCTACTTTGTCCACACTGTGCATGATTTTATAAACTTCAATCAGGTCACCTCTTAGACGCCGTCGTTCAAGAGTGAAAAGGCCCAACCGTTGCAGCCTCAGATGGTAAGGAAGGTGTTCCAGTCCCCTAATCATTCTGGTTGCCCTCCTCTGTACTTTCTCCAACTCCATAATATCCTTCTGGAGGTATGGCGACCAGAACTGTACACAGTATTCCAGATGGGGCCTCACCATAGATTTATAAATAGGCAAAATGACACTTGCTGACTTATTTTCTATACCCTTCCTAATGATCCCTAACATTGAGTTTGCTTTTTTCACTGCTGAGGCACACTGGGTTGACATCTTCATTGAGCTGTCCACCAGGACACCAAGGTCCCTTTCCTGGTTTGTTGCAGAGAGTTCAGACCCCATCAGTTTATAAATGTAATTGGGGTTTTTTGCCCCAACATGCATCACTCTGCACTTACTAATATTGAAGCTCATTTGCCACTGTTTTGCCCACTCCCCCAGTGTCAAGAGATCCCTCTGGAGCTCCTCACAATCTCTCACAGTTTTCACTACCCTGTATAATTTAGTGTCGTCAGCAAATTTGGCTACCTTGCTTTTTACTCCTACCTCTAGATCATTTATGAAGAGGTTGAAAAGCAGGGGTCCCAGTACTGAACCTTGGGGGACCCCACTCTTTACTTCCCTCCACTTGGAAAAGTGTCCATTTAGTGCTACCCTCTGTTTCCTGTCCCTTAGCCAGTTGCTGATCCAGGACAAGACCTGTCCCTTTATTCCATGACTGGTAAGTTTATTCAAGAGCCTTTGGTGTGGGACCTTGTCAAAAGCCTTCTGAAAGTCCAGATAAACAATGTCAACTGGATCCCCCTTATCCACATGCTTGTTGACACTCTCAAAAAATTCCAACAGATTAGTGAGGCATGATTTGCCCTTGTAAAAGCCATGTTTGCTCTCCTTTAGCAGCGCCTTCTCTTCTATGTGCCTATTAATTCTATCTTTTTAGGATGGTTTCCATCACTTTGCCTGGGACACATGTCAAACTGACAGGTCGGTAATTTTCTGGATCACCCCTGGATCCTTTTTTGAAAATTGGTGTTACATTCGCTACCTTCCAGTCATCAGGCACAAAGCCTGATTTGAGGGAAAGATTATATATTTTGGCTAGAAGATCAGCAATTTCATCTTTAAGTTCCCTGAGAACTCGTGGATGGATGCCATCTGATCCTGGTGATTTGTTAGTGTTTAGCTTAACAAGAAATGCAAGGACCTCCTCCCTGGTTATTTCTATCTTGCTTAATTCTTCGGTTTCCCTCCCTACGAAGATAGGCTCTGTTTTGGGCATGTGGTCTCTGTCTTCTTCAGTGAATACTGAAGCAAAGAATTCATTGAGTCTCTCTGCAATCTCTGTTTCCTCTTTAATAACCCCTTGCCTTCCATTGTCATCTAATGGTCCAATGGCCTTCCTAGTTGGGTTCTTACTTCTAATGTACTTAAAGAAGTCTTTGTTATTTCTCTGAGTATTTTTAGCTATACGCTCCTCAAAGTCTTGCTTTGCTTTCCTGATTGTTGCCTTGCATTTGTTCTGCCAGAATTTATGTTTCTGCCTGCTGTCCTCATTCGGACAAGCCTTCCATCTTCTAAATGAGCTTTTCTTGCTCTTGATCACTTCCCGAACAGCTCCTGTAAGCCACATCGGAGTCCTCTTGGACCTGGCAGTGCCCTTTTTCCTTTTGGGTATGCATTCCAATTGGGCCTCTGTTATTGTTTTTGTAAACAACCTCCATGCCTCTTGGAGTGTTTGGACTCTCTCAATTTTCCCTTTCAGTTTCTTTTTTACTAGTTTCCTCATCTTTGGGAAATTTCCTTTTTGAACATTTAAGGTCTCTGTGTTAGATTTTATCAGTGACTTGCAGTCTATGATCAAGTTAAACATAATTGAGTTGTGGTCACTGTTCCCTATTGGATCAGTCACATTAACATCTTGCACCAGATCCTGAGTATTACTCAGGATCAAGTCAACGATTCTTGTACCTCTAGTTGGGTCTTCAACCAGGGAACAATCATTTAGCATATCTAGGAACTTTATCTCTTTATCATGTGCTGAACAATAGTTCACCCAGTCTATGTGAGGGTAATTGAAGTCCGCCATTATAACCAGGCTTCCCTTCTTGGATGCCTCCTTTACAACATTCTCCAACTGCCAGACTCCCTCAAGAGTTTGGGTCGGAGGCCGATAGTATATGCCTACTGTTAGACCATCCTTGTGGCCTGGTACTCTTGCCCACAGAGCTTCTAATGGTGACTCCAAATCACCTAGACATTCCAATTCATACGATTTTATCACTTCTTTGACATACAAGGCCACACCACCTCCCATTTGCCCCTTCCTATCTTTCCTGTACAGTTTGTAGCCTGGGATAACTGTATCCCATTGGTTATCATCCGTCCACCAGGTTTCAGTGATACCAATAATATCAATATTCTTATCTATTGCTAAGTATTCCAGCTCCCCTATTTTGTTACGGAGGCTTCTGGCATTTGTATACAAGCATTTATATATGCTTTCCTGATACAGTCTTTTGAGTCCAGTTGCATTGTTAGACTGCCTCTTGCATCCTTCTGCTAGAGTGCTGGTGACTAGCTCCTTGCTCTGCTCAGTAATTTTTGCATCCTCCACACTACTCAAGTACACACTTTCCCGAACCGGATGCTGCCCAGCTCCTGTCGACTTTCCCCCAGTTATCAGTTTAAAAGCTGCTCTGCAGCCTTTTTGATGTTGAGTGCCAGCAATCTGGTCCCATCATGGTTCAAATGCAACCCATCCCTCCTGAACAGATTTGGATTGTCCCAAAATGTTCTCCAGTTCCTGACAAATCTGAAGCCCTCCTCTCAACACCACCGCCTCATCCACGCATTGAGGCTTCTGAGCTCTGCCTGCCTGGTAGGTCCTGCGCGTGGGACAGGCAGCACTTCTGAAAATGCTATCTTGGAAGTCCGGGACTTCAATCTTCTTCCTAACAACCTAAATTTGGCTTCCAGGACAGACCACTTGGCCTTCCCAACATCATTGGTACCAACGTGTACCATGACAACTGGCTCGTTCCCAGTTCTCTCTAACAATCTATCTAGATTTCTTGTGATGTCTGCAACTTTTGCACCTGGCAGGCTAGCCACCATACGGTTATCATGTGCATCACAAATCCATTTCTCTGTATTTCTAATTATTGAATTGCCTAGTACGAGGAGCCTCTCTCCTGCAATCTGTTCATCTACATGCACCTCATCAACCATATTAAGGGAGAGAACCTCAGTTTGTTCCTGTTGTTTATCTTCCTGGATCTCATCAAGTGTGATGAAGGAGAGATCATCAGGTGGAACCAGTTGTTCCTCTGTGTGTTCCTCATCAGGTGTGATGAGGGAAAGAGCCTCAAATTTATTCTGTAATTTCAGACTCTCAGAGTGATCCCCTACTCTTCTCCTCCTTTGAGTCACATTCCTCCAACCATCTCCCTCCTGAGTTAGTGAAGGGCCTTCTCCCTCAGAACTGTGCCCTGTCTCTTCTTTGTCCAGCATAGTCTGCTACGCTCTGTCCAAGAACAGCTCAAGCTGCTTAATTTGTTGGTGGTTAGATATGCGGGCCCCTAGCTGCTGGACCTTCTCTTCTAGTAGTGCAACCAGCTTGCACTTGCTGCAAGTGTAGTTCTCCATATGCTTTGGCAAGAACACAAACATGGCACAAGTGTTGCAGGTAACTACAGCTGTTCCCTCAGAATCCATTTTAACAAGTGCAGTATTCTAGGCCTCAAAAATGTACACGTTTACTACCTTTCTACCTAGTAAGACTGTATTCTTCCTTTGTTACTAGTTTGCAATCTCGCGCGCCATTAGGCGCGCGGGCCTCTAAAGCAGCTCTACTCCAACTGCAAAACTTACCAGTGCTCACTTCCTTTGTTTGGCTCTCCTTAGCAGCAGCTCTGCTTAAGAGCACATGCAGAGTCAAAAGGGCTGACCCTGAAAGAGCTCATTCCATGGTGTATTTGTAGTAGATCTTGACATGAATGTATATATTTGATTTTACAAGTGATTCATAAATCAGAACAAAATAGTATATAGAGCAGGGGTTTCCAAACTTTTCGGCCCACGGGCTCGTCATGTGGTTGAGCAGGATGGTCACATGGTTCCTCCCACCCAGAGGCAGAGGTAAAATGCTTCTGTGCATAAGCAGAACACTGCTGAAAATGACCCACAGCTGGTGTAAATGAATGTATGACAACCACAGGTCATTTATGGCCACATTCTGTGCATGCGTGGGCGCGTTTTACCTCTGCTTCTGAGAGTAGCACGGGCAGGATGAATTGGCATCAGGGGCTGGCTCCAGCCCATGGGCCATAGTTTGGGAATCCCTGATATAGAGTATTGACCTATGACCAGTGCCATCAGTGTTGAAGATTTCTTCCCTGATTGAAGCTAACCATTACTCAGATGTTGCTAAGGTTGTTGATTCTCAAATGTGACTAAATTTTTATAGATACAGACTTTTAGGCCAAGGTTAATCAGCTATTTCTTACTATAGGAAGTGATCTGTCTTTTTGAGACACTCTATAGTTCCCATCATAGCGTGCTTATTATACCCAAATAAATATGAAGTAGCCACTCAAATGCTAATGAGACAATCCACCTGGAAAGAACTCGCTGCTTATGTCCAGATGCCATCTTTCTCCTTGGAGGATTTGTTGGCTTAAAGCCCTGCAAATAGAGAAAACTCAATGACCCAAATGGTTTAAAAAGCAGAGTTCATCAGCTTAATAAAATTGGAAACAACATGGGTATTCCAACTATGAAACATAACTATAGTCCAACTATAAAATGTACTTGCACATTTTATACTAACAAGTAATTAGTTAAGTAAGTACTGTATTTGAAAACAGAATCAGTGATATAATTTCTTTTTATATATTTCCTGATTAAGGAATGTTACAAGGGCTGCAGCCTGTTGTTCTTTTTCTATCGATGTAATCCAGAAACAAGAAGGTTTGAAGGCTACTTACACTGTTATAGTGCAAGGAAGCATTTTGAAAAGTTATTTTTGGACTACAGATCTCTTTGACGTTGCTGGCTGGTGGATTCCTTTTCCAGTCAGGAATCAGATAGAAGTATAATAAAAAATTATTTGAGGTTCTTTGGTACATGCCTGTGCATTTGAATGTACTGTATTATTAACACATTAGTGTGTTTTAAAATGCTTTCTTTTAAAGAATACCACTAAATGTAAGAGACATCGTCTACTGCACAGGAGTTTCTCTCATGGATGAAGATGTGTGGGAGTTTATCTGGATGAAATTTCACTCTACTACAGCAGTATCAGAGAAGAAAATATTGCTAGAAGCTTTAACTTGCAGTGATGACAGAAATTTGTTAAACAGGTATGGTAATTTAGCTGATATTTCATCGGCAGCCATAAAATATTCCCCCAATTCACTTGTCTCTTTCTATTTGAAGCTATGAGCTGCAAAAATGTTACAAGGATAGCATTCATTTTAATCATGTTGCAATTGTACTTAAAAATTATTGTGAACAATATTTGCATTAACGTTAATCAACTTTTTAAGAACTGCACCAAGATGTGGATGCTGATGATCCCAATTTTGATACCGGATATCTGCAGGCAGACATGGGGAAATCACTTGCTGCCAGTTAATGGAGGCACTAGTAAAAGAGAGGAACCAAGGGCCATATAGAATACTTTTTTAAAATCTTAAAATCTAATTTGATTTCTGTACTTTACAAACACTAAAAGAATGCTGCACAATGAGTTCATTGACTGCATAGCACATTCTGGTCTTTGTTGGACATCCCAAAATATCAAACAGTGGGATACTAAAATATTTCTGTTAATTAAAAAAAACCTAAATATTTTCCTCCCTTCTCCCATTATTCAAGGCTTCTTAACCTGTCTCTCAATTCAGAAGTTGTCCTGGATCAGGATGCAATTGATGTCATAATTCATGTAGCTAGAAATCCACATGGAAGAGACCTTGCTTGGAAATTTTTTAGGGAAAAATGGAAAATATTAAATGCAAGGTAAGGATAACTGTTTTTCTCAGTCCTTAACTGTGCAAGTCACTTCTGTGACATGTTCTTTCCCATTCCTTTCATTTGCTAAGAATGGCCAACATCCAGTGGCAGAGGAAATGGATTTTCTTCCATTTTAATTGCAGCTCTTCATAGTGGCAAAATCAACCAATCAATTAGTCTACCAACCAGTCAGTCAATCAATCAACCATCCCTACCGTAGATGATTTCCCAGTCCTCTAAAATGGGTATTTAGATTACACAGGGTCAAAAAGAAAAATAATTGTTTCTGACATCCAGGTGAAATACACCTCTGTTTCCCACACCTGCAAAAGCATTCTTTTTGCCCAGCCATGGGAGCAAATTGGAGGTTTTCCGCAACAAGCTCATGTTCCTTAATTGTAAGTTGGGACAGGCTGCATGATGATTTAGGAGGTCACATATTCCCCATAAATGTCTACTCTATTGTCTGTGTGCATGCCAATGGGAAAGGGGGACAGGGCTCTGTTAAGCTTTCTGGGGACCCAATAATCCTTACACTGGGGGAAGTTCATACCTGGAACACTTATGATAAAGGCAAAGTGAAAAATTAGCTCTTGGTAAAACACAAGATTTGTGTTCAGAGTATCCCATCTTTGGTCCTAGATAGCTGCAAGCAGAGAAAGTCCCTTCTGGTCAATATAGGATAGGCCAGTGTTCTGACTTGGTCTGAAGAGAAGAAATAGAGAATAAAGCAAAAACACATATTGTACTAAGAGATAACATCTTAGCCAGATGTTCTCTTGGTTTGTTGCATGGCTGTTGTCATTTTTTTTTTCATTTGTGAGTGGGTTCTAGACAGTGATGCACTGAAGCAGGTCCTGTCTTGTTCAGGAGAACTGGTAGCGGAAATTCCCCAGGCCACACCCACCTGGCTGGCCATGCCCACCTCCATACCCCATTGTGTTGGCCATGCCCACAGATTTGGCCCCACCCACAGATTTGGCCCCGCCCACAGAGGTGGTAGTAAAAAAAATTTGGAGTACATCACTGGTTCTAGATCCCGTAGGCAACTGAGAGAGGGTGTTCTTTTGATATTCACAGATTTTTGTTAGCTTTCAGTTATAATGAATTCATTTAAACAACAAGAATAATTTAAATAAAATGTGTGACAAGAAAAGGAAATGTTATGCAGAAGTTAATTTAAATTTTATTCATATAGCTATCTTTCTGTTGAGCTCTTCTCTGCTTTTTATGACTTAGACTGAATTTATAGGCCAGAATCTCTAGGAAAGAAACTTCCACTTGTTGACAATGCTGTAATAAAAATATTTCATTTTTGCATAATCAAAGATATTGTCACTCACCATATTCCACATTTGTGTTTCCAACCTGTTGTTGCAGATATGGAGAAGCATTATTTATGAATTCAAAACTTATCAGTGGAGTTACAGAATTCCTGAATACAGAAATTGAACTAAATGAGGTAAATATTATGCAGATCCTGTTCTTTCAGATATCCAGTAATGACATTTTGCTATAACGGGTAGAGAAGGGAAAGTTGTGCAGTTTCAATGAATTAGGGTGGCATATTGCCACTCCTGGAACCACGGGTGTCAAAGTTGTAGCAATTTGTGTGAGAAACATGGTGCATGGAGAACATGCATCTTGTTTCCCAGCAGAACTGCTAGTTTGTTTTTTGTATGTGTGATGGCAATGGGAATCCAGAGGAAAAAGAAAGGAACAGTGGGAAACACAAAGCCATAAAGCTGCACATTCTTCATACAAAGAAAAGACAACCCTGCCTGTTTCTTTTGTCTCTGTATATATTTAATCAAATTTCAATCAACTGAGTTCTGTGGGCACCTATTTTAAAGGAAGTATACTTAACAGTGTGAATCAGTATAAGATCGCAATATCTAAGAATAGTTACGTCTCCTGATGGTGCGTGCAACACTGTCAAGCAATCTCTCAGACTTGTGAATAAATACAGCAAAGCCATTTACAGCAAAGAATTAAATATATTCCTCAAGTCTAATTGAACATATTTTGAAATAATGCAGTAGTTGATATAATAAAGCACTTCAGAGAAAGTCTGAGTGTTTTAGCTTAATGTAGTTTCTAAAGCTATGTTAGAAGTGTTTCCAATTTTCCCTATTTAGTTGCCTATATAGAAGTAAAACTTGAGAAGAGCCCAGCTGTCTGCAACATAAAGCAGCTGAGCTGCAGGAGAGGCGGAGGAAATGATGTTAATATAATCAGGCACTGGCATGTCAATATCTCCCAGCACAATTTTGACACAGTCTGTTGCCTTGCTGCCTCTTTTAAAATAAATCTCTGGGCAAAATATGACTAGAATTTCTTCAGCTTTAGTGTATGACTTGCTCATATGCATTGAAAGAGCACGTTCCGTTCACTCTGAATTAACATATTAAATTGTTATTTCCAGCTAAAGAATTTTATACGGACCCATGAAGAGGGCTCGGCTGCCTCGTTCTCCCGAGCTGTGGAAACAGTGGAAGCAAATGTCCGATGGCAAATACTTTATAGAGAAGAATTATTTCAGTGGTTGAGAAAATCACTGGCACACTAATCAATGTTTCTAGCAAAAACCTAAGTACTGGATTGTGCAAGAAGAAAAGCATACTATGAAAATCCAGAAATCTTTTGACTGGAAACGTCATACTAGAAAAATATAAAGATACAGATATATTATATTTTTGCACCAGTCTCCTCTGAACTGTGTGGGTGAGGGGGACTCAGACAAAGAGAAATTTGTTGTGTATGCTTACAAAAACACAGTTCCCTGTGTACCATAGCCAAATGTGATATTAAGCAGTGCATGTAAATGTTAATGTCAGGGTTTTTTTCCGTGGGGTTGGGGTTGGGGATGTTGCAGAATATTGTGCATGGTTATATGATTCCTGCCTGTATTCCAGCATGCTTACCTAAGGTGTTCACCTTTTGTATGTGAATTTCCATTACATCAAAGATGGGCATTATACAAAAGCACAAAGATTATTGATGACAATCAGTGTTTCAACAGCAAGGTAGAATAGAAAGAAGGAGATTAAGGATGCATACAAGCAACATGTAATTTAGTGCCACCATCGCATGGTGCAGGTCAGTTACATCAGCACCCAGATTGTTTCTCAGTCACTTTTGAATACCAACTTTCTTTCTGAGTTGCAAATTGTGATATAAATTATAGTGCATATGCTCCCCTTATAATGTCAGGAACATATATGCAATAGAGACAAGATACTGCCATAATGTCATTTTGAAAATTTATTTTATTTACTGCTAATCAGCTAATAACAAATCAAGTTCTTTGATCTTATAATTTGACAGTAGGTTCATGTATTCCCTTGCATAGAATCCATACATCATTCTTCTGAGTTGCTGTTCCTCAGCAAAGGTATGTAGTCTGTACTGCTGAGCTAGTGTGGTAAGTAGTTACACAGTTGGTGTGTGATTTAAAAAATGTCAAATTGATAGTAAGGTAAAGGTTTCCCTTGCTCGAAAGCTAGTCATATCCGACTCTAGGGTTCAGTGCTCATCTCTGTTTCAAAGCCAAAGAGCCAGCACTGTCTGCTTCTGCAGATGTTTCCATGGTCATGTGGCAGGCATGACTAGACGTGGAACACTGTTTACGTTCCCACTGAAGTGGTCCCTATTTATCTACTTGCAATGTCTTGCTTTCGAACTGCTAGGTTGGCAGGAGCTGGGACAAAGACGGGAGCTCATTCCGACCTACAGTACTCTGGAATCGAACTGCTGACCTTCCGCCTCCCAGTCAGCATTTTAGCCACTTGAGCCACTGTAGTTGATAGGAAGGACAAAAGAAAAATCTGCCACCTAGATGAGATTTCATTGTGAACAATAGTGAATGATAGGATGTTGGGGTGCTGGGGGTACCCCAATGAGGCTTGGCTGTGTTTAGCAGAGCAAAGCGGCTAGCTGTGGACGCAGTGACAGCTGGGAGAAATTTCCACACAGACAAGCAGGTAGTATAAGGAAAAGGGAACAGCTTTACTTTTCAGCGAAAAAACACAGGAGAAGCAAAAACATATGCCTAAGATAAGCAACTCTCAGTACAGTTGGCAGCAGTCCATAAAAGATAGCAAATGTCCAAGCATACAGTATTTACAGAGATTACCTCTGGGCAGATGCAGAGAGCAGTTTCTTTCAGTTGCAATAAGCAGGCTTAGTTATTCAGTTGCTAGCATGAGGCGAGTTCAGTCCTTAGAAGTCTTTAGCACTATCATTGCACTCATTCAGTATTGAGCCTCATAGCTCATAGTTCCAAAGCTTACCATAGCTTCCAGCAGTGTAGCAGCATAGAGGTAGTCCTGAAGAGAATATTACCCTGGATAATATTCCCCAATATTCCCAAGAGAATGCTCAGAGTGCAGAGAGGCACAGAGAGGCTCTTAAAGGGACAGGCTGTGATCCAATACAATACACAGTGGGGGCTACATAGACCATGTATCCTAACAGTGAATGTTCACGTTTCCATCATTGTGCCAGCATGATTCCTGTTGTTTTTATAGGCAGGTGTTGGGTTAACATTGAATGGGATGATATTTTGGAGTGATGGTGAAGGCCGTGCTAAACTAGCCTATGTTTGCTTTAAACATAATTTCCTGTATCTGATCTAGTTTCTTTATTTGTGGAAGGGGTTTTCCAAAGCTTTCCAAAGTCTGTACTACTGAACATACTTGTTATAAAGAAAGTCTAAATGAACATGGTTGAACTTAACTTTGGAGTAAGCATGCATAAGTTTGAACTACACACAGTTTGGAATTTCTTCAGAGACCAAACAATAAGCTCACTAGGATTCAGTCAATCTTATTACAAGTTGTACATCCTTTTTCTTTATCATTAGAACCAATGTGATTCATTCCTTCTTAGAAATGAGAATCTATTTTAGGATGTTGTTTAATTTAGAAAATATCCATACAAGACCAGTTTATGATGTGAAAGCAGAGAATCTTAGAAAATAAATTATCCATGTGGAGGGAGTTCTGCACTGCAAAATGTCGGTGTAACCTCTGTTTTATCAGACCATGGGCTGCCAATGGATCATAGCAAACTATCATATTCCATAGATTAAAAGTGATTTCTACTTTCCATTATATTGAGCTGCTCATAATTTTTTACTCTCTCTTCCCAACAGAGTTGAATGTCACTGCACAAAATGGAAGGAAATAGTTTTATCTTATACTGTAGTTCATTTTGAACAATAGTGTGGCTCAGACAAGATCACTGTAATAGCACTTACCATGTTGCAAATATGGTAAGTCAGAAGTTGGCCAGAGGCCTGGATGTGGCATACAGTAGTGCTGTGTCCTCGAATGTTACCGGGAGAGGGTGGAAAATGAAATCTAGCCAGTTGTTAACATAAACCTTTGTTTTTCAGACATTTCCCATCATATCCCTAGGAAATGTAGTTCAACTAATGTCTCAACCTGCAAATTATGTCTTTAAACGTTCCTTTTCATTTCAGTCTAGGAAAAAGTAAATATTCAGTATAAAGTAGAAGTTAAATCTGTACAGCCCATCATCTACCATTTTCTTCATGGACTCCCAGCTATAGCTGGATGGGACAGTTAATGGCCTTCCAGATACTGTTAGACTGCAAAATTCTTGCATACCAAGTTTGCTAATGCAGAATCAAATATTAGATGCACTATAGCTTGTTTTGCAATCTTAACTTCCTGTAACAGACATAGAATATGACAAACCTCCACAGTTTTCTTTTTTAAAAAGTAACTAGTTTTATTTTACTTTATTTTAATTTCCCTAGAAGGGTTAAGCATCTATTTTGTGTCAGTTGGTGCTCTTAAACCCTGTCACGAATGCAGAAAAACAGTACTGGTTCAAAAACTAGGTTGTTTTTTTTTAAAGAAAGAAACTATATAGACATATTCTTAAATCCTATTGTTCCAACATATATGTCGTTATTTCTTAGGATGTTTTACAATTGAATTCATAAATTCAATGCAAGGAAGTGATATTAGATATTTGGAAAGTTACTCAGCATTTTAACAGTTAGCCACAGTTCGTGAAATAGTTAATTTAATTTTAATTTAATAATTTAGTTTAATTTAATAGATAGATTTATATCCTGCCCTGATCCAATGGACTCTGGGTGGTGTACACAAGTTAAAACCAATATAAAACAAAAACCCTTAAAGAACATAGCAGCATTGCCCATCACTATGCCTTTACTATCTAACTGGAGGTAGAGGACTTTTAAAGGACTTTTTAAGGTTTTAGTGATTTTAACCTGAGACTTTTTATGATTATTTCTATGGGGTTGTTTTTATGTTGGGTTTGCAATATGTGTTGTAGGCTGCCCAGAGTCACCCCAGTGAATGGGGCGGTGATAGAAATCTAATAAATAAATAAATAGAAATAAATAAAATATAAAATGGCATAACCTTAACGTTAAAAATTAAAAATTAACTGAAGATTATCAGGCTCTGCCTCAGAGCATTGGGGTATCCATATTTATATAAGAAGACATTGAAAAATGGCAAAGGAAGCAGGTTTTTTAAATTTTATAATAAGGAAAAAATATATGTGTTGACAAAAAAACCATCCCTGAGTAACACATACATTTTTAAAAAAAAACTTGACAAAAAACCATAGAAATGAACTACAGTACAATTAAACACATCATGCCCCTGACCCTTGGAACCATTTTGATATATGACTAATAGTGTCCCTTTCCCTTTCAGAATTGCACTGACTGTTCTGAAGGTGCATATCCATTCCCTTTTATTAATGAACATTCAATAAATTCTCCCCAGATATCAGTAAAAATATTCTTATTTATCAACCTCTTCTTTAGTGTAATATTACCCACTAACTTATCATTAATATCTATACAGTGTTCCAAACTTCTTTGTACCATTCATTTAATTGAAAATTAATTGTTTGTTCTTTGTTATCATTGATCTTGCCACTGTTAATAAATTCAAAATTAGTTCTTTCATTGTCCAGTTCTATTACTCCTTATCCAAATACAGTATTAGTAAAAGTGCAGTTTTATGATGTAACTCTACATTTGCCTTGGTTATTTCATTTATTTCCTTGAAAATAAACTGTTTTGAAAATTTTCTGTATATTCTCACATATGAAAATAAGTACTTATTATCTTGCAACCGCTCCAACACAACTTAAAATAATTAATATCTATTTGATTCATTTTCACTGTGGTTAAATACCATCTTCAAACTAACTTGTAAAATGTTTCCTTTATCTTTACAGACATTAATTTTAACATTCTTGTATCTTGTGTATTATTCCAAACCTCAGTATTTATTTATTTCATCTCTCAAATCGTTCTCATAATGTTCAAGAAACTCATTAATCTTCTGCTTCTATTAACATTATTTATTATTTATTATTTCTATGTATGTCCTTCCTAACTCTGGGCAGTCTTGTTGTAAGTGTAATACAATATATAAGCCAGATCTTATTCATCACTACATCATCCATCTTCCTGATAAAATAAGTTTGAGAAGAGGAAAAAAATAAGTGATTAACTGAGGCGCAGCAGATTCTTAAAAGTTTGCTTCAACAGTTCAGCTTTGGCCATCTTGAAGGAAAATAGGCAAAGAAGGGTCTCAACAAACATGTGGTAGAAAGGCATCTACAATGTTGGAGCTTGTGTCAACAAGGACCTATTTCTACTGCTGATCTTACACATTTCCCTGAAAATAATTTTCTTGGGATTGAATTATCAAGGAGATGCACTCTGGGAGGTATCAAGGCCCTAAACCATTTAGTACTTTATAACTTAGTACTAAAACCTTTAATTGGGCATAGAAGCCTACAGATAACCAATGCAAGTGAGCCAGTGTTGGGGAGACATGATTATTCACACAATCCTGGTACCAATTTTTCAACTGCATTTTGTACCTACTGCAGCTTCTGCACTGTCTTCAGAGGTAGCCATATGTAGAGTGCATTACAGTAAGTAAGCTTTGACATGCCCAATGCATGAAGCAGTGTCAAAAGGGAATTTTCTATCCAGAGATGGGTAAGGCTAGGCAATTTGCCTAAGATGGAAAAGGGCTGATTTGGCCATAGACGTTATTTGCCTCTGCACAGGGTGAGCTGGATCCAGTATCAAACCCAGATCCCTAAACTGGTCCTTCAAGGGGAGAACTACCCCATCCAGAAAAGGTTGGTAATCACCCAACCAAGCATGGATTCCACCAAACAAAAAGGTCTCTACCTTGTCTGCATTTAACCTCAGCTGTTAGCAATCAGGCAGCACTCTAGGACTTAACCAGGACCCACCACCAACAATGAGAAAGAGATCGAGTTGTTTATCATCCACATATTGATGACAAGACACTCCAACTCTCTATAGGAACTCACCCAGCAGCTTCATGCAGATGTTAAACAATGGGGGAGATAATCAAGTCCTGAAGTATCCCATATTGTTGGTACCTTTTACTGAGGTACCCAAGGGCCAACATCATTTCCTCTAGCTGCATCTCTAGACTCAGTTAAGAAAGGATCAGAACAAGCAAAAAGCTTAACCCCGATACCCTACCTTGACAATCTATCCAGGTAGATACTGTGATCAACAGTATCAAAAGTTGGTGGAAGATCCACGAAAACCAGCAGAGATACACTGCCCCTATCAGCCTCCCAGAGGAGGTCATGTAGCAGTACAACCAGTACTGTCTCAGCTCCATGATGCAACGTGAACCCGCAATTGAAATGGATTTTGGAACCCTGTAAGAATGCCTGAAAATGGTCCTCAACCACCACTGTCATCTTACCTATAATTGTTGATATTATCAGTGGCCAGATTCCCCCCCCCCCCCCCCCCATGATTGGCTGCACTACAGTCACCTTCAGGTAAGATGGCATATAGCCCTTCTGAAGGGACACATTGATGATCTGTGTGGCTCATCCATCACTCACCTCTTTAGTTTGATGGTGGAGAAAACTGGGTTAATGCACTCCAGGACAATGTAGGAATGGAATAGGAAACTGATTGGGAGGGGCATCATCCTGTAGAATAGGCACATTTGGAATCATGTATTGACCAAATGTCTTTTGCTTTGTAATGAAAGAACATTTTCTGTTGGAAGCGAAAACTCTCTATTATTTCAGATTTATTCATCCACTGCAGTGGCTCAAGTTGCTAAGACGCTGACTGGGAAGCGGAAGGTCAGCAGTTTGATTCCCGATTCCTGCCAACCTAGCAGTTCGAAAGCAAGAAATTACAAGTAGATAAATAGGAACCACTTCGGTGGGAAGGTAACAGCGTTCCGTGCGCTCCGGTGTCTAGTCTAGAAAATAAGTCAGCAAGTGTCATTTTGCCTCTTTATAAATCTATGGTGAGGCCCCATCTGGAATACTGTGTACAGTTCGGGTCGCCATACCTCCAGAAGGATATTATGGAGCTGGAAAAAGTGCAGAGGAGGGCAACCAGAATGATTAGGGGACTGGAACACCTTCCTTACCATCTGAGGCTGCAACGGTTGGGCCTCTTCACTCTTGAACGACGACGTCTAAGAGGTGACCTGATTGAAGTTTATAAAATCATGCACGGTGTGGACAAAGTAAAACTGTTTTCCCTATCGCATAACACTAGAACTAGGGGACACTCCATGAAACTTTTGGGTACTAGTTCTCAAACAAATAAGAGAAAGTACTTTTTCACCCAGAGGATTACTGGTCTATGGAACTCCCTGCCAGAAGAAGTGGTGACAGCTGTCAGTCTTGACAGCTTTAAGAAAGGATTAGACAAGTTCATGGAGGACAAGAGTATCAATGGCTATAATTATGGATACTTAAGGACAACCCCCGGGTTGGAGAGATAGGCAGGATATCTCTCAATATCATTTCCAGGGAATCCTAAACAGGCATCTGCTTGGGAATACCCTGAAGGAAATGGTGAGCCACTGTGTGAGACAGAATGCTGGACTGGATAGGCTGTGGCCTGTTCCAGCAAGGCTGTTCTTATGTTCTTATGTTCTTAGTCATGCCTGCCACATGACCACAGAAATGTCTGCAGAAGCAGACAGCGCTGGCTCTTTGGCTTAGAAACAGAGATGAGCACTGCACCCTAGAGTCGGATACGACTGGCCTTCGAGCAAGGGAAACCTTTACCTTTACCTTTACTAGGCCATTATATACATTATTGAGAAATGTCACAGTATACCTGAAGGATCAGAATGATTTAGGGTCAAGAAGACATGAATGTTCACAAGGAACTCTCAGCCGCCTAGACTGTCTAGTTCTCTGTGGGAGATTTCTGTGGCCAGATGGAGAAGAGATTTTCTTCATTCTCAAGTTGGAATGGGCTCTTTAAAAATAACAGAGTGGTTTCATTTCAGTGCTTTAAAATGAAGCACTCTGAGGTACCATGTGTGAATGTATTAAAGTGATTAAACATTGTATGATGATGTTTTCCTTCTGCTCTTCTACTTTTTGAGGCAATCTATCTCCTTGAGGATAAACTCCACGTGTGAGAACATTAGCTCATGAAATGTTATACTTAATTTATGTCCAAATTAATGAATTCTAATGAAATCTAAATTCAAAAGATTAAGAGATTGTAATCATTTCACATTATTTACTTGGATAATTTGAAGTTCAGATTTGGATATATGTATAGTTTGTCTTATTTTGGCAAGCAGTTATTTTTTCCATCTTTAAAAATGAGAAATTAGGCATGACAATAACCATGGTACCACAGAAAACTCTAAAAGATTTGGATAATGATGGTTTAAAAAAATAACTCTGTTCATATGCATTATAAAAATCAGTCATCCCCATACCCAATATAGTCCTTTTCACTAAGATCTTGCTTATTGGTAGGTAAAGGTAAAGGTTTCCCTTGCTCGAAAGCCAGTCGTATTACAATAGAGTTGGAATAGATGTAGCTGTTTCCATCTGATTGGAATCAAAACAAAAAGAAAAATTTAAACCAGGGGTGCCCAAACTACAGCCTGGGGGACAGATCCGGCCCCTAATGCCAATTCATCCGGCCTATGAAGCCCTCGTCGCTCCTGGAAGCACCAGTATGGGCATGTTTTACTTCTTCCAGGAGCGACGAGGGCTTCATGGCCAGATAAATTGGCATTGGGGGGCTTCATCTGACCCCTAGGTCATTGTGACCAGCTCTCTGAACCACGTGACTGGCCCACAGGCCGGAAAGTATGGGCACCCCTGATTTAGACAATACTGAAGTGTCCATCTAAACTTTAAAAATTACAATCATTATTCAGTTAAAGGTAAAGGTTTCCCTTGCTCGAAGGCCAGTCGTATCCGACTCTAGGGTGCAGTGCTCATCTCTGTTTCTAAGCCGAAGAGCCAGCGTTGTCTGCTTCTGCAGACATTTCCGTGGTCATGTGGCAGGCATGACTAGACACCGGAGCGCACGGAATGCTGTTACCTTCCCACCGAAGTGGTCCCTATTTATCTACTTGCAATTTCTTGCTTTCGAACTGCTAGGTTGGCAGGAGCTGGGACGAAGACGGGAGCTCATTTCCGTCCTACAGTAGCATTTTTCAAAAAATCACAGCAAGTTTAACGTCTTGGCTGCTTTTCCAGTGTAGTGTGTGATGCTGTAACTATCCTAACATGAACAAATCACTAGAGTTCTACCAATCACGTCTATTTTTGCAAGTCAAACTCATAAATAAACTGTTACCTAATATTTACTCAAATTTGTTCAAGTGATAATGTTAACTCACTTAAAGGTCTGAGCAGGAGCCCAGTTTTCTTTTAAAATAGTGTATTTTCTACCAGGAACATGTCTGTAGGCATGGAACACATTAAAGCATGGTGTTCAAAATCCTTATCATCAGTGAAATGTATAGGGCTAATTGTACCTAAATCTACTGTAGTAGTATTATTATTATTATTATTATTATGAAGCATTGCCATTCCAAATATCAAAACCCATCTTAATGGTCACTGAATTCAGATTGCTAATAGCAGTTATTTGCATTTTATATGCCAATAAGGTGCCCTTCAGATGGTTGAAGTACAATTTGTAAGCTCCTATCACATTATGGGAGCTGACGTTGATGACAGGGTATCAGGCTGTTGTTGTTGTTGTTAATAATAATAATAATAATAATAATAATAATAATAATAATAATAATAATAATAATAATAATAATAATAATAATAATAATTTGGACTTATATGTCACCCACTTGCAGATGTGACGACCATTCGGAGGCTACAGCTGGTCCAAAATGCGGCTGCCCGGGTGGTGATGGGGTGTGGCCGTTATGCTCATGCTTCGCCACTGCTCCGGGAGCTGCACTGGTTGCCAGTATGTCTCCGGGTGCAATTCAAGGTGCTGGTTTTGACCTTTAAAGCCCTATATGGTAGTGGGCCAGGTTACCTAAGAGACCGCATCGCCCTGAGGACGTCTGTCCGTCCAACCAGAGCGGACCGGAGGGGCTCTCTAATTGTTCCATCAGCCAGAGGGCCTCGCCTCTCTGGCACAAGGAGGAGAGCCTTCTCCGTGTCTGCACCGGCCCTCTGGAACCTCCTGCCAACAGAATTACGTCTTCGGACGGAGTTGCTGCCTTTCAGAAGGGATCTTAAAACCTGGCTGGCAGGTCAAGTGTGGGGTGCAGGTGGAAGGGTAACCACCATGGGGTGGTTGGTGTAGAGGAACTCTTCCCCTTGGTGCCTTTTCGATCCTGCAGCCCTTGCTTTTTAGGGGGTGGGTAGTCTTAACTTTTTTTACTGTTTTAACTGTTTTTTAGGATTATTATTGTATTTGTGAATATTGTCTGTAAACTCCTTGGGTTGCCCTGGGGTTACTTTTTATGTTGTTAGCCGCCCAGAGTCGGCCTTGTGTTGAGTGGGCGGGATATAAATTGAATAAATAAATAAATAAATAAAAAATAAATGTGACTCAGGGCGGCTAACAACAATATCACATCCAATACAATATAAAACAATATACAATTAGCATACACTAGAGAACAAGATACAATTAGCAGAGTACAATTAGCATACAATAATAAAAGTCACCTAAGTCAAAACATCCCAAAACAAGAATTCGGCCGCAAGAGTCCAGGCCACAGAGTCCAAAATCTAGGCTGGGCAGGGGGGCGATGTCCGGCCCCCATGCCCCAGCGGCCCAGTCCGTGGCCAAGTCCACAGCGCCAGGGATGGCAGCTTCATTTTGTGTACCTTGTGCATCACTGTGTCATTTAAAGCAGGCAGAACTATGAAGTTGCTTAGTGAATGCAGTTTGGTGAAGAGTAACAGAAAGAACCTCCTTGTCGATTGTGGTATTTTTGAACCACAATTGGGCGTACCCTAGGCAATGGCAACCTTGTTGTGCTGGCTAATGTTTCTTACACTAGGTTAAGCGAAAGGAACTACGAAATGAATTCTCCAAAAGGTTGATTCATTTTGGTAGTTTAAAGTCTAACCTAGACATAAAGGAAGAAGTGAAGAGTATAAAACACAGAAGTCTTATTTCCGTTTTATGCACACACAAAATATACATACATTGAGTATGTGTTGTCTTTGGACAAATATTTGAATGTGAGCTCAGTCAGGAGTATTCATGCATTCTTAAGACAACTATAGGGTGGAGAAAAGAGCCAACAGAATTAATGGGGTTGAGCAGCATAGCCATGGGCCTCCTGTGTTAAATACATCAGCATGTTATGATTAGAAGTGAGGAAAGATATATTAAAAATCAGGAAGAAAAGTACACTTGTTATCTTAAAATGAACCTTTCTCACCTTTTCTGCTGCAGTGTCATTGATTAAATCATCAAATTACTATGGCTGCAACACCACTAATTTTCATCATGTTTCCATTTTAGTTCTTTGGGATGTTACATTACATTTAAAAAAAATTACTTTCATTACTTATGAAGTTGGAAAGAGGCAGGCTTACTGTTATTATATGCTGTTATGTTACTTCCAACCTGTGGCGACCGTTTGAATTAGTGACATCCAGGAGACCCTATCATTGACAGCTCTGTTTATATGTCAGAAGCTAAGACCTGACCAGGTAATCATTTTTTTAAAAAAAAGTCCTCATTGATAATAGAAATGAAAACACAGACCTATCCATCCTGTGCATTTCTTGCAAAAAAAGTAATGAAACAGTACATAGAGAGATGGATTGTAATTAATATGCACAAAACATTCAGTTCCTTGGAAGGCATTGTTTTTGAAACAAAACAGAAGGCTGGAGTGAAACAGAAATAGCTGTTATGTAAACAGGCATGTCTTGATTCAGACACTCCAATGTTCAGAGAAGAATTCAGCACATGGAGTGGTTACCTAATAAAACACCAGTCAGGTTAAACAAGAGTTTCGTATATGTATTGCAGCCCCTACCAAGTTTGGACTGCAGCCACTAAATTTATTTATTTATTTATTTATTGTTATATTTATATATTTATATTATTCTTGATCATAGACTTGCTTAAACATCCCTCCTATGGTTTGATTTTTGACTTGGAATTTTACCTAATAAAGGTCCTACAGTCCTTTGGGAGCATCACTGATAATACACTTGTGCTGCCAGTTTATCCTTGAAGGATCCAATTCAGCAGATCAGTTTAATCACATGCTTAAGTCCATCCTTCTTGAGAAAAAGTACATCAATTATATTCTATTTCAACACTGGAAAAGATAATCACATACTCAGAATAGAAATTCTGTGTTAAATACAAGCTATGCTAGTGGTATGTATTTAAATGCAGAGTGGAATTAGTAACATAATATTTGGTGGCTGAATTTTGATTTTAAAGAATTCTTCTCACTATGTATGTGTATCCAAAGGCATATCTATTTTTTTATGCTTTGTTATATAGAAATATTGTGTCTCAGATACAAATTATCTTTAAAATTCTTTGCTTCTATGATAACTTGCATCCTTTATCATCCTAAAACTTGGGGCTAAGAATGGGTTCATTTGGGGAAAACATTATCAAAAATTAAAGGTTTACTAAGCAATTTAATACATTGACCAAATAAAATATGTGTTTATTAATGTTTACTGCTAATACTTTTGTATGATATGCCTTTAAATCTCTCCCATAAATAATGATCTGGTATGTATTCAACATAACATTTTTACTCCATTCTAACTGAGCACTCACTAGATCAGGGTTTCTCAACCTGTGGCCTGTGGGCCAGATACAGCCCACAGCAACATTTCATGTGACACACCCCCTGTGCCCCCACCACACCCAGAAGTGCCATGTGGTGGAGGAAGGGCAAAATGGCCATCCAGCCCCCAAAGCTGTGTGAGGCCCCCAGCTTAAAAAGGTTGAGAATTCCTGCACTAGATAGATTTTTCCCCAAAGTCAGAAACTTTATCTTCTGTATTTTAAGCAGAAGCAGTTTGAATTTTGTCTCTGATAATAAAATTTTGTACAGTAATGTATCGTGCTAATTTTCTGATCTGTAACAAGTAGAAGATAAACCATCTCTCAACTCTGATTGTTTCATTTTTGGTTAACTTGTAATTACAAAAGGACACAATATAGAGAAGCCTTCAAAGAGTCATATATTGGGCACTATCTTTACTATATGCCTGTGTTGTCAAAAGAAACATAATTTGTATTACTGCTTTGCATTCCCCCTTTGCGCAGAGTAGCTTATAACATACTAACTCTCACACAGGTGTGATTCATATTTCATAAAATTGAAAAGCTTCTGACTGGAAGATTTTAGCAGCAACTGTCTGAGCAGTGATTTTATCCCATAAAGCAAGCCTAGCATCATAAAAACCTGCTAAAATAGCAAGACATGGCTTACGGAAAAGAACAAGATGTAACAAGATGAATACAAACATTCTAAAGGAGTTGTTAATTTATGCTCAGAGTTACAACACACGGGCATAGTTTACAGAACAATCTGTCACCAACAAATGCAAGTTTTATGTATAAACAATGGGCTGAAATGAAATCAGGAAAAGGGTTCTTTTGATGCAAACAGGATTTGAGTCATGGTATCATAATAGGTTAGAAGCCCTACTAATACGGTAAACATTGATTTTGAAACATGCACAGGATTAAGCTGTAAAAGGATTATTTTAAGTCATCTCATAAACATAAATAAAAAGAATTTCTACTTAGTCTCCCATTATCTTGGCATAAATTTAATCTTGCCTATCACTAGCAATGAGACCTATTTGTTTCAATAGAATTTAATGTCCAATTACAATTGCTTATCAGCTTCCAGCAAAACGTATTTTCTATGATTAGTGAATTGCTTGTGATAAATGGGAAATAGACTACAATTATTATGGATGTTAACAGGTTAGGATGATTGTGGACATCTGCTCTGAAAAGGCAGGATCCAAAGCAGCTCCATGGATGACTTTAGGCAGCTACTAATTTCAAGACTTCTGTTTTTTTGGGAACATCACTAAAATATCTCAATACCTTCATAAGTAGTTTTGATACTGCACTGGAGACCGGGGTGGTGGTGGTGGTGGAAGAAAAATAAAAAGGTGGTATGATGAAGACTTATGCAGCTCATACCTGTCAAGTTTCGGGAAATTTCTGTCAAATAAGGGAAATTTCCCTGCCAAAACAGGAAACTTCACAGCTATGCTTATCCTGTGCTGGCCTCCAGTTTAACTCCAGTCTAATTGCAGTCTCACTAATACGGGATGATGGCGGGAAAGAGTGTAAAATACAGAAATTTCCCGAAACTTGACAGGTATGGTGCAGCTTAAAGGAACTAAAATTCTCTGCATGGGTGCAAGATCTTTTAAAAATATTTCTCCTTGGAAAGCATCTTAAAATATTTCAAGCCTTTCAGCTGAATTTATGTAAACCATAAAAGAAGTTGTTTCTCCTTTTTAACCCAACTATATGGTGTTATGGGCATCTTCACAGGGGCGTAATGGGGCAATTGACATAAATTGCACCATTATGAATGTATGGGAGCACAAGGGTTGTGTGAGTATATGAAGCTGCTTGATACTGAGTCAGTTATTTGTCCCTCTGCTCCAGTAGAGCTAAGCCTATCATGATGGTGATGGTTTACAGAGCTCTTAAAATAAGTCTGCCACAACGGATGTTCCTTATGCTGCATGACATAATTTAGATTGCATGTGTCTATGGATGACTTTGAATATTCTGCATGTGTCCAACTACTGTGTGTCCCTCCTTCTTTAGCTTTTAAACTCTATGACAGAACCTGATGGTTTTGTTTCTTTACCGACTATCAAAGGTAAAGGTCGCCCTTGCTTGAAAGCCAGTCATGTCCGACTCTAGGGTTCAGGGCTTAGCTCTGTTTATAGCCAAAGAGCCAGTGCTGTCTCCATCTGCAAACATTTCCGTGGACATGTGGCAGTGCACGGAGGGCACACTGTTTACCTTCCCACCAAAGTAGTTTCATGAAGGGGCGACACAGACGGGACACCTTTTTGAGGCCTTTAGATTTACAGCGGGCTTGAAATATGGTTAGCGTGGCTTAGGAGGCTTTTTTCCATCGTGGCTAGCTATGCCTCCCTAATGGACCTCCTGGTGTCCAGATTAAACTAGTTAATAAAATGGCAACCCCTTGATAAACAAGTGTCAAATGGCAAGGACCCGTCTTATGCCACCTCCCACGATCTGATAATTTGCAGGGACTTGGTTGGCCTTCAGGAGTGTTACATGGGTACCTTAGAAGTCAAACTCAAGGTTGAGCAGATAAGGGTCCTCCATCAGGAAATGAAACCTCAGGATCTTCTTCACTCCTCCTCCTGGTACAACCCCACAAGTTAAACTTGAGAAGAAAGCTCCCTTGTTATAAAGTCCTTATCTTGTCCCGGTCAATTCCTCCCATAAGAAGGGAAAATGCTACGCGGCTTCTTCAATTAGCAGCGTTTATTGTAGCAAAAACAGAGTATGCAGAGTAATTCATCTAAAAGTCTACTAGTCTACACTCAGTAAGATACTGCATACAAACTTAAAGAATAAAAATCAGCATTTTAGAAATAAAAGATCTGATCTAAAGTGGGCATCTCCATGCCCCCATGTACTCAGAGCTTAAGTCTTCAGCATTCAAGACATCAAGAGAAAAAGTGATGCAGTTTCCCCTAGCATCAGGAAAGAACACTGCCAAGGTTTGAAAACCTGGTCTTTTAATATGATTTTGCCCTCTCAGCACCCCACCCTTGGAATGTGGAAATATTCCAAAACCTTGGTTGTTTTGATTTTCAAAACACCTGTATTTACCAGATGTTTGAGGCACCTGCATCTTGGCAGATGTCCTTATCTTGGGTTCCATCTCTGAGAGATAACCCATCTCCTTAGATTCCAATCCAATCGTCCTTGGATTCTTGGCAAGCTATTGTGATGCTAAGCACCTGCAAATGGGTGGTGTGTGTGGGCATTGGAATGCAAAACAATGACATAAGAGCTTAGACTGCTCAAACATAGGTAGATGCATTCAAACTACAACGTAATCTAACTTAACACATTACTACTTTTTTTTAAAAAAAAAGTAATGTCCTTTAAACATTCCCTCTGACAAGTAGTACCTATTTATCTACTTGCAATTTCTTGCTTTCTAACTGCTAGGTTGGCAGGAGCTGGGACAGAGATGGACACACAGTCATGCAGCACTCGAGTCTTGAACTGCTGGCCTGCTGACTGTCCAGTCATCAAGTTCAGTGTCTTAACTATTAAGCTACTGCAGTCCCTCCAGCAACTGTAGTGCATGTCAAAATAAGTATGCATTATTAAATGTTAACATGGGATGAAAGTTGCAGTACAAAAAAGCATAAATCAGTAAGCCCAAGTGGTGAGTAAATGGTGGTTTTGGAGGAGGTTGATCTGGCAACTTGATTTCTTTCCTTTTGGGGTACAGCTTCAGCCACAATTTGAGAATTTCCTTTCTTATAGAACACACACAATGTTGGGGGAAGGGGGGAGAAGATGTCTGTTTAATGGACAACTTAAAGATAAACCATTTTATTAGAATGAGTCAACAGCACGGATGAAATTGCAATATCACAATAGAATACACTCTTTCCTCTGTTTGGCTCACCAAGAAAACCCAATCCAACAATAAAGGAGAAGAAGCTGTTATTTAAGTATTTCTCCTAAACAGACATGTCCTGCCTTTGTCTCATTTCTAGACCACCTTTCCCCTGATGAGAGGATGCAAGACAGATTCACAAATAGAACTAAGAGCAAAATAAATTATACGTTGAAAACAAGTAAATTATAATAGCAATTGAAATACATTAAAGGTTTGAAAGCAGACATTATCACTGGTGGTTTGACACTTAATGTTTTCCTTGGATCATATGTGTTCCACCGAAACTAATACTATTGGAAAGGTAGTAGGAAACCACAATTTTTGCCCCATATTTGCCAGTGTACATTGTCCCTTTGGGTAAAAAATACAGAGACCTCAGGCTTTCAGAGGGTGGTAGGTTTGGGGAAGGGACTGCAATGGCTCAAGTGGATAATATGCTGACTGGAAGGCATCAGGTCAGCAGTTCGAGACCCGAATCTGCAGAATGGAATGAGCTTCCGTCCCAGCTCCGTGCACTCCCGTGTCTAGTCATGCCTGCCACATGACTAAGGAAACATCTGCAGAAGCAGACAGTGCTGGCTCTTTGGCTATGAAACAGATGAGCACTGAACCCTAGAGTCAGATACAACTGGCTATCAAGCAAGGGTGACTTTTACCTAGGTTTGGGAAAGCAGAACTACAGTGAATGGCCATAATAAAAACACCATTCATTTCTATTGGCGAAAAACAGGGAAGCTAATCATCAACCATAATTAAATGGCAGCTACAGCCAGAGTATAAAATACATACCTGTCAAGTTTCGGGAAATTTCTGTAAAAACCCCGTATTTTACACTCTTTCCTGCCGTCATCTGTATTAGTTAGACTGCAATTAGACTGGAATTAAACTGGAGGCCAGCACAGGATAAGCATAGCTGTCCAGATTCCTGTTTTGGATGGGAAATTTTCCTTATATGACAGGAAATTCCCAAAACTTGATAGGTATGAAAATAACCTTCCTGGCAGGAAAGGATTGATGAGAGGCTGACAGAAGGTTGCCATGACATATGGAAAGCGTTAGTCCTCAAGCTTTATTCTTGTTTGTGAAAATGAGCTTTGCATAGCCAGAAATTCTCATTAAACTCAGAAGCAACACCGCTAGCTCAGAGCCACTGCTGAGAGCAGTTGCTGGAATGGGAAGGAAAAGACTAACAGCCTTGTCTCAAATTTTGATGACAGCACATACAGGACTTAAAACTTCAAAGGAGATTACTCAGTCCCCTCTAGACAGGCCAATGCATACACAGCAACAGCATCGCAATAAGCAGCTGTGGGATACTTAGAATGTAACATTTCCATACAGCACAAAGCAGACACTTCAACTTCCCTAATTGCAGATATATTCTGCATTTAAATGTATCCTGTTAAAGAAAATAACCACTTATGGGATTCAGCAAACATCCCATGAGCAGACTGTTGCTTGTCTCCTCATTAGCATGCCTTCTGCCAGTGGTGGGCTCCAAAAAAATTTACTAACACACTGTGGGTGTGGTATGGTGGGAAAGTCCAAGGGGAAAGTCCTGTGTTGCACTTGAATTAGGACTAGTTTATTTCTAAACTTTGATGGGCAGGGCCAGCCAGAATTTCTGCTACCGGTTCTGGTGAACTGGTGCAAACCTGCTGATGCCCACCACTGACTTCTGCCTTTTCCCTCTACCCCACCCCCTTGACCCATTTCCAAAAACTGTTCTGGGGAATGTGAATGGGGAGCTAATGTGACATCCAGGTTGCTTACAGCAATGGATCCAAAGCAAAATATTTGATGGGATTGTCTAATATTTTTCTGCCATATCCGAATCTGAATATTGGTGATCCTCATGGCAATCAGCCACAGAGACTGTCCTGAGAATATAATGCAATGGCCTTTCCTCTGCTTTCCACACTGCAGCATGACACCCATACCACTGATCCAGCTCCATGAGTCACTTTCTGGTCCCTTTTGGCATGCAAAGTCCTCATCAGCCCCAGGCCAGTATTGATGAAGCTGCTGCCCTCCATCAAGATGGATTCAAGCGGGATTTATTCACCCTTTCCTGTGGACTTCGGCACCCAAGGGCATTAGTCCTCAGCGTTGTCAGCTTAATTAACTGATGCCTGGCACTCAGCATTGAGTCACTGGCAGTATGGTCTATTCTATTACCATAGCAGGTTAACCTGACCAGACTCTAGTCTACTGATGACAAACCTTGGCACTCCAGGTATTCTTGAACTTCAGTTCCCACAAGCCCTGATCGGCAAGAGTGCTGACTTGGGTTTCTGGGAATTGAAGTCCAAGAACAGCTGGAGTGCCAAGGTTCATCATCATTGCTACAGTCTATTAGTTACACAAATTAATTGTAGGTCATCATCAATCGGTCAGATAAGTTTTATTAATTAACTGGTGGGGTGGAATAAATACTCCCATTTCTCTACAGGTTTTACTTCAAGTAATATACATTCATTGTTTAAGCAAATAATGCTAACATATACTGTCTGAGATCCTGTTACTTAACATAGTAAGCTGGGGGGAAAACCCTAGTGTAGTCCCATTGAATCATTGGAATTTATGGAGGATGTGACTTGCCAAATCCCCACTGATTCCGTGGACTTTCTCTAGTTGCAACATACTATGCAACAGGACTTCAGCCGTTATCAGGAAAGTAATGAGTTCAGCCCAGTGATTGTTGTGCTTGTGGAACTCTCCTTGTAAAATAGTGACAAGTGGATTTCTACTATGCCCACCCAAAGTAATGGCAGAATACATTCTTTGCAGGCAGAACATCCAGGTTCAATCTCTGGCATCCCAAAGTATTGCAGAGAATTACACACTGAAGTTATGGAAAGTCAGTGCCTGACCTGAGCTCATGATGTGACTTAGTATAATATAATATAATATAATAACCTCCCTCTAAATCAATATTTTAAGCTACAACTCTCATCAGTCCCAACCAATACAGTTAGAGAACAAGAATGATGAAAGTTGTGGATCAAAGCATCTGGTGGGCACCAGGTTGAAGAAGGTTCCTTTGGGTATTCTGCGTCAGTATGACAGGGTGGAAGGGATCACTGAAAAACTTTCTGCTCCCTACTTTTTCAAATGAGAAAACTTTCCTGACGTAAAGGAATCTTGTTTGGAACTCTGGAGAGGCGCTACCAGCCCAAAACGTCAGTATTGCATTGGAGGAACCAACAGTAAGATTTAGTATAAGGCAACTTCCTAGGGTGTATTCAGGACCCAGATTTCTGCTGATGTTAAGAAAAGAGCCTAAGGACAGTGAATGTTGTGGAGAAATGCTGTGGACATGGAGATACAGCACAATCGGCAGCCTTTCAAAAAAAAAAAAACCAGTTTACCCAAAATAGTGGTCTTAAGATCCACATTTAACTTTCAGTAACGTCTCCATCTTTTTGAGACACTTTTATGTGAAAATTACACTTCCTGAATGTCATGTTAGTCTTTATTATGTCATAAGAGCCAACTGTTTTTCCTGCAACCACTGCTCCTCTGTCATCTGTGAGAATACTGCATTCATTCAGTTGAAGTTTGAAAGTTTGTTCAACTTAACACACACACATGCTCATTAGGAACTGTTCCCTAAAACCACCTTTCATAACTTCTTTTTAATTCTATATGCATACCTCTGAATATGGCTTGTTAGATGTTGCTACTATATTTCAATAGTTTCATAAATTGTTGCTAGCATTCCCTGTTCTAGGAATCTCCCGATGTGGTGGCAAGAACACTGTTTGTGGGAAGCAAACAGAGTCCCCCTCCCCAATTCAATGCTTTTGATCTTTGGCATAAGACTTGGAGCAAGATGTTTTTGGCCTGCAGCTCTGTCCTTTCTGATCACTGGCTATACTGACAGGGGCTGACAGGAATTGGTATGGGAGCATATGTAGTAAAGTTTCATGAAAATTCCTGAATGGCCAGTGATATTTCTCAGTTTCTTTCCACTGTCTTGCAGTACTAATTGCCTATTACCGCTCCCATCAGCCCACTCTAATGGTTAGATTTTATGGGAGTTGCAGTCGATCAACATCTGGAGGGAAACACAATCCCTACCTGCATTCTGGCTGGAGATACATAACCCCTTGGGGGTGGGGGGAGAGAACTGCATCATACCAGATCTTATTATATGTCCATTGAACAACATATTATCCACTCTGATTTTGTGGGGTGAGGTCCCCAGAAGAAGACTTCCTCATTATCTGCCATCCTATCCTTGTAGAACTGGAGTCAACAGGAACTGAACCTGGGATCTCCTGCATGCATGGTTTGGGATCTTCATAACAATATGAAACATAATCTGTACCATTGACTTAAATGTGACTGTTGAATAGATGCTGAACAACTTGAGGTTACGCAGCACTGTAGGAATGCAGAATACAGAAGCTAAATTGATGCCTTTTAAGAAGACAAAGCAAGGAGAGAGACGGCTTGGGTGTAAGGTAACAACGGTTGCGAGTAGTCCACCCGAAAAATTGGGCGATAGAATGCTTTTAAAATGCTCTTTAATGTGCCATGGGGAACAAGGAATATGGGAGAAAGAGCCCCTGAAAAGCGATATGGGATAATAAAATGTGTTTCCGAGTGTGTTGACACAATAAAGTCATACAACAATTATATCATATTCCAAACACTATTAGCGATCTTAAGTATGTGTATAAAGACATGTATCTTATAAAACACGTAGCTGGAAAAACATAGGATAAACCTCTAAAGGTAATGCAAATACAAATTTCAAAGTCACAATAATTGTTCAGGGAAATGGTCTGTCACAGCACATATATCATGTAAAGTACTTGGTATAACCCAACAGTAAGGCTGAGGAGCCTATGAAATAGTGTTCGTTGAAAGGCAAAGTTCCATGAGTAACAATGGTAATAATTCTGATGTAATTCTTCGAGACTGTAACTGAAGGTTTGCGCCTTGGATAGCTTTCTTAAAAATTGTCTGCACCGGGGGTCACAGTACTCCGAATGTTCGAAACCATGTAGGAAGTATTCACCAAATAGACAAAGGCAGAATTTCACAGTCGATATCCGTCCAGTTTGCTCAGATATTTCGTATCTTTTTCAAGATTCTGCAACATTATAGTAATAACGTCAATTTTATATAGCCTGTGGAAATATATATCATGGTTTATGCTGACATTGGTACCAATATTATGTTTCCTACCTTAAAAATAGTTACTTTGCACGCGCTCTACAGTTTGCCTCCTGGTGCTTACTCTTGCTGGGCTGGAGCGTTGGAGACTATTCTATCAGTGTAAATTTAAGCTCTCTTAATTAGGTATCTGGGGCAGGTGTGTTAAGGAGAGAAACTCAAATGAGATTTCCTAAGGGGAAGTGCATGAAAATTCCCTGATGGTTATTCTAACAGGCGTCAATAGGGTTCAGAGTGTCCCGAGAGACGAGGACTGAGATAAGTAATTAAGAGAGCTTAAATTTACACTGATAGGGGCTCTTTCTCCCATATTCCTTGTTCCTCATGTCACATTAAAGAGCATTTTAAAAGCATTCTATCGCCCAATTTTTCGGGTGGGCTCCTCGCAACCGTTTTTAAGAAGACAAAACACCCCGGCAAGCTCCATGCAAACCCATTATAATAGGGATAACAAAAAGGAGGAAATTTTAGCAAACCTTTTATTTTGTAATGTTGTCTTTTTCTATATAAAGGTAAAGGCCACCCTTGCTCGAAAGCCAGTTGAATCTGACTCTAGGGTTCAGTGCTCATCTCTGTTTCATAGCCAAAGAGCCAGCGCTGTCTGCGTTTGCAGATGTTTCCGTGGTCATGTGGCAGGCATGACTAGACACCGGAGCACACGGAATGCTATTTACCTTCCCACCAAAGTGGTCCCTATTTATCTACTTGCAATTTCTTGCTTTCGAACTGATAGGTTGGCAGGAGCTGGGACAGAGATGGGTGCTCACTCCATACTGTAATATTTGGGTCTCGAACTGCTGACCTGTTGCCTTCCAGTCAGCATCTTAGCCACTTGAGCCAGGGCTGCAGTCCCGGGCCCATGAGCTAACAGGGGCCTGGGCCGGTGAACCACTGCTGTTCCTTGTGGTATCCGCGAGCATAATTGGCATAAACTGTCCCTGACAGAGGTTACACCGGTTGAGGAAGGCTCCTGGTCACTGGCCTCTGCAGGTACAGAAATTGGGGTGCGGATTAATAGTCATAAAATTGATTCACCCATATCTGACCTGGCAGGCATTTCGGCAGGAGGAAGTTAAATATCTAACTCCAGTTAGGAATTAGGTAATTCCACACTTGCAGATTAGCCCAAGCCCTAGCGCAAATAGTGGCCATGTTTACTCTTGAGCAAGCCATGAACAATGGATTTCCCCTGTCAGTATTTGCCTTAGTTAATTAACTTCCCCAAGAGAGGTTCCCAATTAACCCGGGTAAATGGGTGATGTGATTTTCTGTCAGATGACGATTCTATCACACGCAGCCTTGAACATAATATATACTGATGATTTTCCCTCAATAAATCACTGGTCTTCGCTCCATCTTGCCTCATGTCGTTACTCGACCAGTCTCCTCCGGGACCCCAAGGGCCGCTTCACAGCCCCAATCCAACAGTTCCTATATAAAAGTAGAGCTTTATAATTTTAATATCTTCTTATAGAAATCACTTAGATGCTATTATTTGCCCTTGTTCAGAGAACAAACAGGAAGAAGGGCAGAGTATAATAAGGGGTCTGTGGTGGCTTAATAGTTAATATGCTGAGTCTGATGCATGGAGGGTCTGCAGGTCAGCATTTTAAGACCCAAGTGCTGTGCAACAGAGTGAGCTCCCATTGTCTGTCCCAGCTCCTACCAACCTAGCAGTTTGAAAACAAGAAATTGCAAATAAATGAATAGGTACTGCTTCAGTGAGAGAGGTAAGAGCATTTTGTGTGCTCCAGCATCTAGTCGTGCCTGCCACATGACCAAAGAAACACTCATGCAGACAGACAGGGAGATGAGCGCCACCCTTATTGCTGGACATGACTTGCTTTCAAGCAAGGAAGACCTTTGCCTATACCAGTGGTGGCGAACCTATGGCATGCATGCCAGAGGTAGCACATGGAGCCCTCTCTGTGGGCACCTATGCAATCACCCCAGCACAGAGTTTGCCCCGTCCCTCTGCCCAGCAGCTCAATGGGAGCACTTCCTCCCTCCCTTCCCCAGCACAGAGTTCACCCCAGCCCTCTGCCCAGCAGCCCAATTGGAGCACTTCCTCCCTCCCCCAGCACAGAGTTTGTCCTGCCGCTCTGCCCAGCAGCCCAATAGGAGCACTTACTCCCTCCCCAGCACAGAGTTCACCCCACCCCTCTGCTCAGCAGCCCAATGGGAGCGCTTCCTCCCTCCTCCAGCACAGAGTTCACCCCACCCCTCTGCTCAGCAGCCCAATGGGAGTACTTCCTCCCTCCCCCAGCACAGAGTTTGCCCGCTCCTCTTCCTATCAGCTCAATGGGAAAGTTTCCTTCCTCCCCTGCTGCTGTGTTGGCACTTGGTGATTAATAAGTGGGTTTTGAGTTGCAGTTTGGGCACTCGGTCTCTAAAAGGTTTGCCATCGCTGGCTTATACCTATTATAAGAGCTATACATTTCAATGTTACATAGCATACAGCACAGAGCTCTTCCAGTGAAAAGCATGCATAATCAATGCAAGTATTTGTTATATCTTGATTTACAACAAGAAAGCTGCAAAATGGCTATAATAAGAGCAAAGGTATTTCACTGGTGCAATATAAGCAAACATGGTTATGCTTGGAGAGAGGAGTTTCTATTCAGTGATTGCATGAGCTCAATTTGGCATCAGCAACAACAGATGTTTTATCAGCTTGTATAGCTTAGTTTGGCTTCGATCCCCTTATTTTTTATCGTGTTCTCCTCAGACTATACTCAGCATAGACAAGATTGTTGGAAGGCTGATTTCTGAGAGGTAGCTGTGTTACTCTATTTCACCAAAAACAAAAGCGTATAGCACTTTCAAGACTAAGTCCTGAATCCAGCAGGTAGATCAAAGGAATCAATGAGTTTATGTAATGTTGACTCATCTGTTAGCAATTGATTTAGTGGCTGAAATCGATTGATAAATCACAAGTGGACCAGACCTATTGACTGAGTGGAATTTATAGAGAAGTTGACTCACCAAATTGCTGCTGATCTAATGAGCCTACTTTAATTATGAGTTACTGTTGACTCCCAAGCAGGGAGGTAAGTATAACTGGGACCAACAGTTGGATTTAATTCCAATAGATTTATTTGAATATAATTTTCTTGTGATTTTCAATCCACGTCTTCAGCTCTAAAACACTGAAAGCAATTTTGCAATGATCAAATATTGAGTTAGATATAGTCCTATTGACCAAGATTGTTTCTTTCACTATCATCTTGTCTGAGCAATGCCTGCATCTGTCAACAAGAGCTCCAGTGATTATATTCCACAGCGTTGTGAGGACTAGAGCTACAAAAATTGCTTATGGGCCTACCAATCACGTTGACATCAAGGAGATTGCACAGTGAGATCATGTGAAAAGATACCTGAAAAATAATAAAGTCTCATGTCATACCTTTCCATATAGCTGAAATTCACAGTGAGCTCGTACACAGATTTTCCATTGAGGTTCACATTGGAAATTGCACTTTCCAGATCATAAGCAGTTTCATAATAACAGCCCACAGGAGTAGTTACTATGACATTCAGTGAGGTGGGACTAAGGCTGTCTTTGCAAGTCAGAATATGTAAGAAGAGAGGACATGCAAGTGATTCATTTACTACTTGAGCTGTCTTACATGTACAGGATACAAATGGTCTCATGGGCCTGACACATACGCTCCTCTTTCACACATTATAGGGGAAGTGAATTTCTGCATATTATGACTTGCCAGTATACCAGCCGCCTTCCCCTGAGTTAGGATACTTCCAGAAACTGTCATCTCTGACTGGAAACTTCTTTTCAAGGACATTCTCTGACCAGCATCCTTTGAAATCAAGTTTTTTTTTAAAAAAGCGCGGGGGGGGGGGTAATACCACAGTGCTGGGCACATGTTTTGTGAGAAGAAAGTTGCCTTTCCCAGTATCTCCGCCACATTTAATTGTACACCAAAACTTCCACACTATGTTATGCTGAAAGTGACTCACAGATAAAAATAAAATAACCCCAAATCCAATGTGGCATGGATCTTCTTCCCTTCCTCTTTCCCCAAGGGCTTTTAGACTGCTCAGGAACCAGTTCTGAAGTGTTTCTCACACATCCAGAACAGGTCTGGGGGACACATGATGAACTATTCAAATGATGTGTCTCCTGAGGCTGCTGAAGGAACAATTTAGAAAATATCAAAAATTTAAATGATCATGATGGTTGTCTGTAGGTCAGCTAACAATAATGCAAGAACCATATCATCCTTTTATAACTCGGAAAGCTTCCCACGTTAAAGAGACTTGACAACAACAAATTTTCTTCATGCCAGATTTGGAGGAGGAGGAGAAAGCATGCTAAGACCATCAAGAGCAGAGAGAGAGGCTCTTCTCACCAGAGTCCCAAGTTCTGATCCAGGATAGGGCATGTAATGGTAATTAAAAGGATGCCAAGTAATCTTTTAAATTACTTTGTGTTATTTTAGAATGTGTAGTCATTTAGAGTTAAGATACCCTGTCAATCAACTGAATTGCTGTAAACCCCACGTGGGTCAGTTAGCATACTAGCTAACACATTTACTGTTGTCAGCTTCAAGGACACTAAGTCTGGGAATCTGACATTTTGATCAATCTCATGAAGATGCCATCGAGATGGAATCTAAGATAAGCACCTCACATAACTTACAGGTGCATGGCCAGCTGCACTGGCCAGATGTCCCCAAACATCACATTGTGTGAATTTTCACATAACTGTGATGGGAGGTATGAGTGGCCAAAAACATATAAAAACCAAGGGATTTTGCTTCTTGGAATCAGACTCTCAAATTGTGGGGAGACACTGTGCAATTTTCCTTTCAATATGCCCTGAATGGGGGACCTCAAGCATGAAGATGCCCGATTTTTAACTAGCTTTGCTTAGAAATTTCTATTTCTTTTGTATTAAGTATTTCATTTCATTTATTTCAAATGCTTTTATCCACATACTTTATTTGCTTATTTTTGTAACAATAAAACGCTGCTAAATTTGAAGCAAACTAGTAGCGTCATTTTTTCTTCTCAAAAGAAGAGAGGGGAATTTCCAGAGGTCAGCTTAGAGGCCATCAATGGACTATCCTTTAAAGGTCTCTAATGGAGGGGTTGCCAGAAGACAGGAGAATGGCCTTGAGAGTTTCGCTTCTCTGCAAGGAGTGTTATCTGCAGGACTTTCGTTTTCCTAGGTAACTCCCCTACACCCTGAAGGCTAGCTGATCTCTGCCAAGTGTCATCAAAGGGAGGGGTGGAATTAGATGGGTTAATTTGGAAACTGGACAACTTAAGGGTCCGGAATCACCATTTTATTATCCAGTTTAATTCTGGGCTCAGAGAGGTCCACGCAGTTCAAAACGCTGTCTGCTCATGCAGAAAAACCTCTCTTTGCCATGCTAGCCCTGGTCAAGGCCAAAGGTAAATTCCAGGCAATGATGGGGCCCTGTCTGTGCCAGCCTCAACACTATAATAAATTCCTGACAGGGCAACTTCACCACCCCAGGACAATCCACATCCTGGCAGCTTCTAGGAACCATAACATCAGGAGGGTTAGAATGGGAAAAGCCATCTCTGGACTCTCAATCAATACTCCTGCATCACAAATAACTTCAATGCAGACTAAAAGTATTCACAGCTCTCTTCTGAAGTTACCCAGCACTGGAGATGGAGCAAGGAAAATGGAAATAGCTAACAATCCAAACCCTGTCTCCTCTAGAGATGATATACTGTGAACCTTCTTCAGACAAAACCTGCACTCAACACTGTGATGTTGTTGATGCCCCCCCTTTAAACTTACAAAGCTGTACTGTTCATTCCTTGGAAATGGTCCAAAATGACATGGCATCAAAACATTCAGTACAGAAAGAATGTCTTAAAACACCAGCATCAGTTCAGCACGATAAATGTCTTGGTGAAGAACATCTTACTACACAGGACATCAAATCACCATGGCAAATACTTGCCAGATCAGTCTGAATGAAGACTTTGCCATGTGCAGAGCCTCAGGGCTTTTACTTTGGCTGTGTTTTTCCTACCACTTGATATGAAGGCTGCTTGCGTCATGTCAACATAAATGAACCGCTAGGAAAATCTTCTGCTTGAACTAAGAAAATCTCTTGCTTGAACTAAGCCCTGCACACTACCATTCAAGAAAAGGAACACCTATAATTCTAGTTTTGCCTAAATCCCAACCCACTGCCCCTTTACTGTATTCCCTTAAGTAATCAGGATTTTTAAAAAGCACATTCAATTCACTGGTAAGCAGGTGATTGCACAAAGTACATTGGATAAAAGATTCTAGCAGCCTTTAGTTAAGTTTAGTTAAGTTTTTCTGCTTGCGTTTTCCTATTCCTCTGTTTGCTATATTGTTTAGCAAAAGCGTTTAAACTAATTCTGACCAATTGTTTTTGTTTTCTTGTTGCACTTAGACCTCTGTCTCCTTTTTTTAATCTTTGTTTTATCTGCTTTGCCTGATTAGATCCATCCATCAATCTATCTGTTAAATACCCTGCCTCTATTGGTGCAAGCACTGCTCTGGGAGGCTGACAACAGTGAAATCGACAACCCACAAAACAATTACCTCTGACAAAATGAAATCCAAACATGATAAAATCAATGATAAACCTTAATAAAATACATACCTAGTTGTCTCAACACTTTACGATAAAATAAAACATATTACTATGGCTTAATTCCTGTTGCTTGCATAGTATGTCACACTACAGCAAGTCCTTTGAATCATTGAGGATTTGATGAATTAACTCTTCAAGTTCCTACTCTAGTTGTGTGACTTAGTATACTAAGCTGAAGGATCTCAGCCAATCTATATATATAAAAGAGAGGTGTACATTTGTGGGTCTGGTATAGAAATCCACACCCCTGGACCAACACCACCACCCCAAAAAAATTGGCACACACATACCATGGGTGTCTGTGCCCCATAAATTGTGAAAAACAAAGAACTATGCGTCCCAGCAGCCACTGCGGCTTGTTGCAGCCAATTGGGTAGGGCCGGCACGAGTGTGGAAGAGGCAGGGCTACGGTCGCACGGCCACTACACCAACGACAAGAATGTGGTCATGGTGTGATCCTGTGAGCACAGGGCCACAGCGAGTGGGCCATTGCAGTTGCCCTGGGAACCCCTGTACCCAGGGTAGAGTGCACAGCACACCCGAGGCCACAAGGAATACCCCGGCATCCAGCACCCACATAGGCGCCCCCAGATGAAGAGCCCTGCGACGGAGATGCTGCGGGTGAGTCGGCACAGGCGTCCAACGTGATGGTGGGCCCAGCTCGCCAAGCACAGTGCCGATGTGCGGCGAGAGTAGCGGCTGGTGGTTAAACCTGTGAGGCCTGGGAGCCCTCAGTGGCAGCTGTGGGGGCGCATGTGTTGGAGATGGAGCAACCTACCTGTCCAGGTAGGGTGGCTGGCAGTCAGGAACCACGGTGGGGACCCCCGGCAAGGCGCGCCATGACAGGCCACATGGGGGCTGACTGCGACTGCAGGAGAGGGTCCACACTCCACACCCTGGTGCACACTGGGAAACCCCCCCCCCCGGGCAAAGCCGGGTACCAAGCTAATACAACATAAAATAATGTAACAGCATAAGCCCAGGATCCTCAACTTTCTCCAGTTCCACAACAATTAGCACCATCTAAACACTAACTGTAAAGCAGCTGTCTTTTACTAGATTACAGTTATCATAAAAGTAATATAATGTCTTCTAAAGTATTGAGGAATGGAAACCCTCAATACTTTAGATTAATTGACTGCAGCTTCCAGTGGTGGTTTAGGGATCACTACAGTTTCAGCAAGAACCAGTTTGACGTAGTTAATAGAGTTCCACACCCAAGAGACTTGAATTCAAATTCTTGCTTAATCATGAAAGCTTAGACGTGGAAATGACTTGATAGTATGTAATAAAGCATCAATAGTTATGTTAACATTTTTATTGGGTTTGTCAATTTATTTGCCAAATTATAAATTAGCCACCAAAATTCAATAGTAAGCACAATACCCAAAACCACAAACTAATTATTGATGGTATTTTTATGTTCTTCTTAGAAGATGATTCATGAGTTTGTCACCACATCCTTCACTCACATTTGTCTCTGTGTTATTCCACATTAATGACCCACTTGGCATACTTAGGCATATATTCACCCTGTTGGCAGTCTGCCTGTATGCAGAGAGCTGTGTTTCCAAGAGAGTAATATTCATCCATTGTTGTCACATGCCATCAAGTCACTGCTAATTTATGGTGACTCTAACAGGGTTCCTGAGGTGTGTGAAATATTTCAGAAGTAGTTTTTCCATTGCCACTGACTACCATGGATAAACAGGGATTGTAACCCACATCTCAAATCCTAGTCTGACAACATATTCATTACTGTACTAGTCCTCAGTACTCACCTAACAGTTAGTTAGTACATACACTAAACTACAGGGTATCCCAAAAGTTGCCATAGGGAAAATGGGAATTTGTAGCTAAATATACCTTTATGTACAAAATATTCATCCCAAATGTTTACAAAAATATTTACAGAATATTCTCTATGTTTTGACCTCCTCTTTACACAGACACGCTGGCAGGCACGCACACATGCATGCACACTTTCTACTCCACTCCTGGTGAACACCTTTTAAGATATAGGTTATGTATGGCAATTTTTAGGATCTCCTATAGATAATTCAGGGACTGCAGTGGCTTAGTGGTTAAGACCCTGAACTTATTGGCTAGAAGGTCAGCAGGTCAAGACCTGAGTGCTGCATGACAGAGTGAGCTCCCATTTCTGTACCAGTGCCTGCCAACCAAGCAGTTCAAAAGCAAGAAATTGCAAGTAGATAAATAGGTACTACTTCAGTGGGAAGGTAAACAGCATTCCGTGGACTCTGGTGCCTAGTTATGCCTGCCAGATGTCCACACGAACATCTGCAGATGCAGAGAGCGCTGGCTTTTTAGTTATAAACAGAGATGAGCATGGAACCCTAGAGTTGGATACGACTGGCTTTCGAGCAAGGGCGACCTTTACCTTTACCTATAGATAATCCAAAAAGAATTTATTTACTGTATAAAAATAAAAAGGGGGCAATCCATTCCTTTCTACCCCTCATTTAATATCCTAAACTTAAAAGTACAAAACTGGGCACACGATTAACAAAACACATACAGAGAAAAGACAGCAAAAGTTGTGGTACTAATATCAGGTGTTTATTTTTAACACCCAAAAGTATTTCAGTTGTATCCAGTTACTGCACCCACAAATATGATGCAAAATGTGGTTATGGATTTTTAGCCACTAAGTAAATTGTTTAGATGGCAAGAAAAGAGCAGTGTTGTACAAGCTTCCTGCATCCATTATCCTCACAGCTTCTGTTGGCCATATATAAATCAAAGTAGAAAGAACAGAGAAAATCAGTTAATTGCACTTCTTTTACAAAGGTTAGGCAAATGCAGCAGAGGGGAGGCAGTTAAAAGACTGTAGGAAGGCATTTTCCCCAGTTCTTCTGGATTCCACATTCACAATTTCCCCACTGGATGAAAGTATGCAAAGAATCACATTGTCTGCTTTTCAAGATCATAGCAACACCCGAGCGACTTTGAGAAGGCAGGGGTTTAATTAATACACACTATATAGTCCCCTATATGAACAGACAAAAAAAAAGACTGTGATAAAATAAATACAAAGTACTATAATTCCAGAAATTAGCATTTATATAACAAAAAGCTGTAAGACAGAAGCTGAAAATCTACACAAATGGTAAAGATAGCATAAAACCACAGAGGGTAAGTCTATTACGAACTAATAATGCTGGCTAATGCCAAAGCAGATACATCAAAGCCCTCATTAAATGAGTTTCTCTAAAGATGCAATGATGGTATGCACAGACAAAAAAGTAATTTGACAAGATGTGGCATTAAAAAAATAAATACATATCACAGTTTGTGTAACTATTCTGAGACAATTCAGTAATACCTTCCAAACAAAACCCCTTATTCCCCCCCCTCCAAAGACCCCCAAATCATTTGAGGTTTTTATCTTCAGGCAACTGCTCTGCTCTTCAACAGTTGATAGTCGGGTTTGGTAGAATATCACGAAATAAGCCAATGGCCTGAGTTCAGGGCAGAAGCATTTTAGGCCCGGTCATTAGGTAGAGTGAGGGAGCTGCTTCAGGCAGCAGAGTTGGGTGTCGTGGAAGGATGAAAAAGACGTAGCTCTGAATAGTTCAGAAGCCCTATATGGCAAATGGGGAAGGGGCATTTGATGCAACAAAATACTTTTGGTCAGCCCTGGACTGGATTGTAGGACACCATCATATTCATGTAACTGTCCTACCTGGAAGAGAAAAATGTGCAACAAACACAAAGTGATTGAGTCTGTTTCTGCTAATGAGAAATCTTAACCTATAAATCCAAGGGTTAACCGTTGGAACTGGCTATAGGTTGCTATGCCTCGCCCTACTGACCCGCACCCACCCTTCGTGCACACGGCCGAAGTGGGTCCGCAGGTCAACGAAGGTTTCAGAAAACTGGCACGGGGGCATCAGCCCCACAAACGGCAAGAAATGGAAAGAACTTCAATACCCCAAAAGCATTGCGTTTTGCCGTGGTTCACCAAGCGGCAGCCAATTACGATGAGAAACACAACGCTCTCAGTCGTTCGCAGCCGTGCCGCAGCCAATCCAAACATGCATTTAAAAACCTTGCCGAGGCACGAACGCTGAAACCTGAGGGGAAAATACATATCCCAGCGTCCTATCCGCACTAATACCATTTAAGGTGTTACACTACAAATCACACCATGCTATGTATTCACAGTAATATAGCCAATCATCTGCTTTGGAGTGAACGCGTCAAACATGATGAAAAAAAGCAACACCCAACGGTACAAAAGGAGCTGCATTGCCTTGCAAACCCCTCATAGTTACGTACTTTTGCGATTGCGTATTGGTACGGAGCTAAAACAATTGCGAGCTTTGAGCAGAGACCGTTGACTACGAAAAACCTAATTCTTCCTTTCTAATTAATTTATTATTTTAAATTTACCTTCTACTTTTCAGTAGAAGTACCTTCTACTTTTCCCCCCCACCCCATCCTAAAACCTGGGTGCAAGGAAGGAAGAGGCAGAGAAAGACCTAGGCCTCAACTAACCAGTCACCATCCACAGGCCTTTGGGGGAGGTGAGTGAAGAATCGGCCCCTCCCCCCCCACCCCATCCTAAAACCTGGGTGCAAAGAAGGAAGAGGCAGAGAAAGACCTAGGCCTCAACTAACCAGTCACCATCCACAGGCCTTTGGGGGAGGTGAGTGAAGAATCGGCCCCTCCCCCCACCCCATCCTAAAACCTGGGTGCAAGGAAGGAAGAGGCAGAGAAAGACCTAGGCCTCAACTAACCAGTCACCATCCAGAGGCCTTTGGGGGAGGTGAGTGAAGAATCGGCCCCTCCCCCCCACCCCATCCTAAAACCTGGGTGCAAGGAAGGAAGAGGCAGAGAAAGACCAAGGCCTCAACTAACCAGTCACCATCCACAGGCCTTTGGGGGAGGTAAGTGAAGAATCGGCCCCTCCCCCCCACCCCATCCTAAAACCTGGGTACAAGGAAGGAAGAGGCAGAGAAAGACCTAGGCCTCAACTAACCAGTCACCATCCACAGGCCTTTGGGGGAGGTGAGTGAAGAATCGGCCCCTCCCCCCCACCCCATCCTAAAACCTGGGTGCAAAGAAGGAAGAGGCAGAGAAAGACCAAGGCCTCAACTAACCAGTCACCATCCAAAGGCCTTTGGGGGAGGTGAGTGAAGAATCGGCCCCTCCCCCCCACCCCATCCTAAAACCTGGGTGCAAGGAAGGAAGAGGCAGAGAAAGACCTAGGCCTCAACTAACCAGTCACCATCCAGAGGCCTTTGGGGGAGGTGAGTGAAGAATCGGCCCCTCCCCCCCACCCCATCCTAAAACCTGGGTGCAAGGAAGGAAAAGGCAGAGAAGGACACAGGAAGGAAAAGGCAGAGAAGGACACAGGCCCCAACTGCCCAGTAACCATCCAGAGGCCCACGGGAGTCCTCCTAAAGTAGCAACACCCCAGAGGGCAAAGAGGAAGGGCCGCGCTGACACTACAGACACTGCAGACACAGGAGACCCTCGACCACCCCCAGAAGACACCATCCGTAGCCACCATCACAGTGAGGCCTGAGTTGGAGCCTTTAACCAACTTTTCGCAGCCAAAGGGAGGCGAGAGCTGCTGCATGCATGCAAGGGATCAGTAATTGAACTGAAATAATATAGTTGACTGAACATAGATGACTTATAGCAACTGACATAGTGACTGTGTCACTGTGTCAGTTTAGAGCTGGCTGACATCAGTTCTAAACTGATACTGTGTTCTAAACTGTGATAATATGCATGATGATGTTACCTTGTTTTAAACTGTGATAATATGTATGATGGGGGGGGGGGAAGAATGGCGTAGAAACCGGCAAAGCACGCCAGGGAGTTTGCCAAGAAAACCCTATTGACCAAAGCAAAGGCAAAACAAAGGGACAAATCAGAGGAAACAGGAAGGATGCTCAGCACATTAGATGGACAGAAAGGGATGGGCAGGAAAGGGGGAGGAGAAATACAGTGTTGTAAGGAACAATATTGCATAGGGACATGGAATGTAAGATCTATGAACCAAGGAAAGCTGGAAGTGGTAAAAAAGGAAATGGAAAGAATAAGTATTGACATCTTGGGAATCAGTGAGCTAAAATGGACAGGTATGGGCGAATTCAGCTCTGGAAACCATCATGTCTACTACTGTGGACAAGAAAACCTCAGAAGAAATGGAGTGGCCATAATTGTAAATAAAAGAGTGAGAAAAGCAGTAATGGGATACAACCTCAAAAATGATAGAATGATGTCAGTCAGACTACAAGGCAAACCATTTAATATCACTGTAATCCAAATATATGCACCAACTACCAGTGCAGATCAAGCCACAGTAGACCAGTTCTATGAGGACCTACAACATCTTATAGAACAGACACCAAGAAACGATGTCCACATTATCTTAGGAGACTGGAATGCAAAAGTAGGAAATCAAAAAGTGGACGGAATAACAGGCAAGTTTGGTCTGGGAACACAAAACGAAGCAGGGCAAAGACTGATAGAGTTCTGCCAAGATAACACACTAGTCATAGCAAACACCCTTTTCCAGCAACACAAGAGGAGACTCTACACATGGACATCACCAGATGGCCAACATCGAAACCAAATTGACTACATACTCTGCAGCCAAAGATGGAGAACCTCCATACAGTCAGCAAAAACAAGACCTGGAGCGGACTGTGGCTCAGATCACAATCTACTGATTGCAAAATTCAGGCTCAGACTGAAGAAAATAGGGAAAACTAATAGGCCGGATAGATATGATCTAGACAACATACCCAAGGAATACACGGTGGAGGTGAGGAACAGATTTAATGGTCTGGACCAGACAGACAGAGTACCAGAGGAATTATGGACAGAGATGAGAGACATTATGCAGGAGGCAGCAAGGAAAACTATACCAAAAGAAAAGAAGCGCAAGAAAGCAAAGTGGTTGTCGGATGAGGCTCTTAAAATAGCAGAGGAAAGAAGGAACGCAAAAGGCAAAGGAGAAAGGAAAAAATACAATCACTTAAATAAAGAATTTCAAAGAAAAGCAAGGAGAGATAAGGAAAGCTACCTAAATGAACAGTGCAAAGAAATAGAGGAAAACAACACAAGAGGCAGGACTAGAGATCTCTTTAAAAAAATTGGGGAAGTCAAGGGAACGTTCAAAGCAAAAATGATCACGATAAAAGACAAAGATGGCAAAGAGTTAGCGGATGCAGAAGAGATAAAGAAAAGATGGAAAGAGTACACAGAGGAACTTTACAAAAAAGACCTAAACACCGCGGATAATAACAATGAGGGGGAAATTGAACTTGAACCAGACATCCTAGAGAGTGAAGTCAGAAAGGCCCTAAAAAGCACGGCAAATAACAAAGCCAGTGGATATGATGGTATCCCAGTTGAATTCTTCAAAGCCCTAAAAGATGATGGAATCAAGCTACTACATGCTTTATGCCAGCAGATTTGGAAAACGAAACAGTGGCCACAGGATTGGAAAAGATCAGTATATGTCCCAATCCCAAAAAAGGGCAATGCCAAAGAATGTTCAAATTATCGAACAATTGCGCTCATCCCACAAGCCAGCAAAGTGATGCTCAAGATAATGCAGGATAGACTACAGCAGCATGTAGAAAGAGAACTACCAGAGGTGCAGGCTGGGTTCAGAAGAGGCAGGGGGACCAGAGATCACATTGCCAACATACGTTGGATCATGGAGAAAACAAAGGAATACCAGAAACAAGCTTACTTCTGCTTCATTGACTACACCAAGGCCTTTGATTGTGTGGACCACAACAAAATGTGGCAAATAATTAAAGAGATGGGAATACCAGAACACCTCATATGTCTCATGAGAAATCTGTACATGAGTCAAGAAGCAACAGTTAGGACAGAGTATGGAATGACGGAGTGGTTTGGAATAGGAAAAGGAGTAAGACAAGGCTGCATTCTGTCACCCTGCTTATTCAACTTATACACAGAGCACATAATGCGCAATGCAGGGATGGAGGAATCACCATATGGGATCAAAATTGCTGGGAGAAACATCAACAATTTGAGATATGCAGATGATACCACCCTAATGGCAGAAAGTGAAGAAGACCTAAAGAAGCTCCTGATTAGGTTGAAAGAAGAGAGTGCAAAAGCTGGCCTGAGACTCAATATCAAGAAAACCAAGATAATGGCAACAGGCGCTATAAGTCCCTGGAAAATAGATGGGGAAGAAGTAGAAGCAGTGACAGATTTTACTTTCTTAGGATCCAAGATCTCTGCAGATGGGGATTGCAGCCATGAAATAAAAAGGCGACTGATTCTTGGGAGACAAGCTATGAAAAACCTGGGGAACATAGTGAAAAGCAGAGATATCTCACTGCAAACAAAGGTCCGCATAGTCAAAGCAATGGTATTCCCGGTGGTAATGTATGGCTGTGAGAGCTGGACCATTAGAAAGGCTGAGCGAAGAAAAATAGATGCCTTTGAGATGTGGTGCTGGAGGAGAGTTTTGAGAGTCCCCTGGACAGCGAGGAGAACAAATAGGTCAATATTAGAAGAGATTAGCCCTGAGTGCTCCTTAGAAGGACAAATAACAAAGATGAAGTTGAAGTATTTTGGACATCAAATGAGAAGAGAGGATTCACTTGAGAAGGCCTTGATGCTGGGGAAGGTGGAGGGCAGAAGAAGAAGGGGACGGCCAAAGATGAGATGGCTAGATGGTATTGTAGACACAATGGGCACGGGGCTGTGTGGACTAAGGAGGATGGTGGAGGACAGAGGTGCCTGGAGAGCGATGGTCCATAGGGTCGCAAAGGGTCGGAATCGACTGTGCGACTGAACAACAACTTTTCAGTTTCTCTTTTGATTTAAATTAATTATAGTTTTTTATTTTATTTTATTTAGCAGAGCATAAACCACAATTACAGTTATCATCCATTCATTTACAATTTATAGGTTAAGATTTTAAGGTTAAGATTTAATTTGTTTACGTAAAATATACTTTCATTTCTTTTCATTTACTTTTCATTTGCGAATATACTCTCCAAAAACATATATATTTTAAAAATAACATCCCGAACCAATTCTCAACACACATAAGCCGAACGCAATGGATCCATTCCTACTGAACTACAAATCGTTACGCAAACCGTAACGCATCGGAGCTATTGAAAAGCAAATTATTAACGCAGCACACTCCATTCTCTAAATAAATTATTTAAGTTACAAAAACCATCGAAAATAATATAATCATCGAAAATAGATTAAATCAAATTTAATACACGTTGAAATAAACCAAACACGACCGAAAAATACATTAGAGAAAAAAGCGAAGCGCATTTAAAAGCGGAAAGCAGCAGTTTACACTAAAGACAATTAAGGAACAGAATACCTTCGCGAAATCAGAAATAACCCAGGGAAATATATTTAAACCACACCATACTATTCCTTGAAGACAACAAACCAGCACTTTGCACTCAATTTTAAAGAGAAAAGACCATTTAAAAACAGAAAACATCAACTTCATACCATAAAATACGTTTCAAAAATACTTTTCAAGTTGTAAAACATTGGAATAATAGAACTCTTTAAAACAACAACTCGAGAGTATTCACTCTTTTAAAAAGATACAGTCCCATTTAAAGACTGCAACCTTCAACTTCACAACATTTTAAAAGATCCAAAATAGTTTCAATTAAACCTAATTCAGTAAACTATTCACTGACCGGAATCCATTTTGTCTGCTGTAAACTTCATTTACTCTGCTGAAAATTAAATAACAAATAACCAAACAGCCTTTAAAAACAGAAGACTTCCACTTTATACCATTACAATATTAATCAAATATACACTTTTCAAATTTTACAATATTGCAAAAATACTGATCAAATTTTAAAAGATTGAAATAATAGAACAATTTCTTTAAAACAACAACACAGGAGATATCACTCATTTAACAAGATACAGCCCCATTTAAAGATTGCAACCTTCTACTTCAGAACGTAATATAAACAATTTTAAAAAGACAAAATACTTTACTTTACATTAAACCTAATTCAGGATAAATATTGCACTACAACAAACAGGAAAGGAAAAAAACTAAACACTGTTCAGATTCCATTTTGTCTCCTACACACTCCCATTACTCTGCTGAAAATAAAATACAACAAATATTACACATTATTTTAAAATAATATAAAATTAGAATAAATCCATTACATTGAATATCAAAATGCCACCAAAGAAAAGAGTAAATATAGCGCAAAGAACAAGTGAAAGATTAAAAAGGAAAATCCAAACCACACAACAGACAGCAGAAGAAAGGGAAGAAAATCTTAGTAAACGTAGAAAGGCATATTCAGAAAAGGCACAACAAAAAAATTCTGAAGAACATGAAAGCATGTTAACACAACGTAGACAAATAGATAGTGCTTCAAGGGCAAATGAAACTAATAAAAGACATGAAAATAGATTAAAACATAATAAGGAGACAAGAGAAAAAAGAAAGCAGAAGAGTAAAGGACAGAAATTAACATTAAAAATAGCTGCCTTTTCCTATGATCCAGAAACAGATTATTCTCAACAATATAATTTACACATTGGAAATCTAGACAACATCTGCAAATTTTGCAATGCAAGAAAATTTAAAAATGAAACGAAATCCTTATGTTGTAAGGAGGGAAAAACCATTAAAAAAACAATGTTCAATTGCATGCAAAAAACCCATATAAATAAAAAATATTTCAAAACTAATTGATTCATTTTTTTTTAAAAAAAGCCCGGCAACGCCGGGCAACCCTTGCTAGTATTTAATATGCTTACTGGCTAAGGCTGGAATCCCATAGACACGTCATTGTCATCGGCTGCAATTCATATCTTATAAACTTATAAAGCCCAGTTAAAAATTCATTTTACTTGCTGGCAAAAGGACTGGGTGGGGGCAACCCAGCTTCAGGTGGGAGGGAATTCCCTAGAAATGTGGGGAGAGCTACCAAAAATGCTCAGCCTCCAAGTCCTCAGCAAATATGTCTGCCATGGTGGCAGGGCTAAAAGAAGGTCATTCCCCAAAGCAAATACAGTGGTACCTCATACAATGATTTTAATCCATTCCACGGGGCTCGTTATTGTACAAAACAATTACTATATGATACATGCATCATATAGCAATTTTCCCTATGGGATGCATCGTACAACTATTGATTTATTTTTGCTAAGTGGTTTTTCCCATTGAAAATTTGTTGTACGGTTTTTTTCCATAGGGAAAATTGCTATGTGGGATGCCATTTTCCCCAAAAACCTAATTGTTAGGCGATTTCGTTGCTATACAGGGTGATTGGTGTATGAGGTTCTAGTGTTTTTTTTTATTTAAAAAAACAGAAATTGAAAACTATTGAGATTGCTCATCGTCGTCGATTGCAACTTGTATCCAAGAATGCATTTTTTCCCCTGAAGCAGGAAAAATGCCATTGGTGTGAATTTGTTTAAGGTGGATCCAAGCTTGCCATGGAAGTGACCAACACACTATGATCACTGAGACATCTCCTGTGGCACACATGAAATGAGACATACAGGATTCAACACCAGGGCTGCAATGGACTGCCGCAGCCTTGAGGATATTATGAAGGTGTGCCTTCACAGCCGGTCCATCTGGCATGGCCACTTCCACCTCCATAACCATTGGAAATCAGAGTTTCTCCTCCGCTCATTTTGCCATTGGGCCCAATATGATGGTTTCCAGTGGCATTTCCTCCACTGAGGGGACCATCACCCCGTCTAAAGGGGCTCATCCTCCCATAGCCATTGGCCCCTTTAGAGAATCAGGTTAGTTAACCACCACCTGACACTCAGTGTTGAGTCACTGGCTGTATGATTTACTCCATTACTGTAGTGGGATGTCTGGTTAGACATATATAGACACATAGAGTAAACCATACAAAACTCAGCAGAATTTACTTCAAAGTGCAGAGGCCTAGGACTGGGCTGTTACTGAAGGGCAGAAACATCATTTCAACTGAACTTGTCATTTGCTGTTAGTTCTACAAGATATATCTGTTAAGAAGTACATTCAGCACTGGAATATTGAGTTGTGAAGAAACTCCTCCTGTCAGTCTTTTTCCTTGGATTCACTCTCATCAAGCATGGTTGTCCTCCAAAACTGAGATGTCTCCAGCGGATTACTTTAAATTCTATTAGGCAGCATAAAAAATCTTAACTTAAGATTCTTTTTAAAAAAGTACAGTATGGGGGTCTGAGTGAAATGTAGTAGAGAAGATGACAGTTGGGTTATTGACACTACTAGTGAACTATGTATTGCTCACATACATAAGCTGCAGTATATAGGCTAATTTGCTAAGGCTAAAAGTAGATTGGCTAATTCACAGCATTTATCATTTTGTCTTTGAATTGTTGAAGCATGGAGTTTTCTCAAGAAACAGTTCATTGTACTGAGGCCATTTTTTAAAACAACAACAACAATAACACCCAGCATTAAACAACAACCTGCTTAGTAATATAAATAGTGTACTAAAAAGCCCCAATCTGTATTTAAGCCTTTACTTTTGCACATGGAGTTTATATATATTTCCCAATTTAGTGGTCTTTGTCTCACATCTCCCTTTCAAATTCCTCCCTGCACTATCAGTTCAGCTCAGCACCTTGCTAAGAATACAAAGTTAAAAAAATATGTTTTTCACAAGGTTTGAGCAACTAATCACAGGATTAAACTTTTAATGAACTACATACATACATTGGATAGCCCCTGTATTTCAAATGCAGTGTGCCATGGAAAGATTGGGGCTATTACTTGAGATTTACCTCTTCATCTATATTGTGGGCACACAGCTAGTTAGAAGGTCTGTTGTCTCAGCAGCTGTCTTTGATTTTTGTGAAATATGAACAATTGTAAGTTATGTAGATTTTTGATAGACAATTTTTAGTACCAGAAGTGGGGAAACAAGCTTCTAGGACATTTGTGCACCATGTGGATTTGGATCACACAAATCCTGATATAGGTGAACGTGAAAAATCATTTGCTTTTCTGCTTCAGGTAATAAAAACTCTTGAGTTGGCTCTGCTAGTTACAGTTCTATTGGGTTCCCATTCTTTGTTGTATACACCTGTAACCAGATCAAGACATGTGGGTCATACTTTTTTTGTTTCATTAACCTACTCTGCACTAACTGTTTTGGAAAGAAAATCTAAAGAGTTCCACAACCTTAAAACAAGAATAGTGTAAATCAAATACTTAGTGTGCTGCCAAAATACACTCAGGATTACAATACAGAAGGAAGGCCATAATCTAATGAATATGTTTTTTTAAATTGTGTCAGAAGCACACAAAGGTGCTTTCAGGGTTGAAAGGATTTTTGCTTGAGGAACTCCACTCAGGGGATACCCGAATGAAGCCCCAAGATCTTTTCCCACCAAAGTGGTCCCTATTTAGTTACTTGAAATTTCTTGTTTTGAACTGCTAGGTTGACAGCAGTTGGGACAGAGATGGGCGCTCATTCCATCATGCAGTACTTGGGTCTTGAGCTGCCGACTTTCCAGATAGCAAGGTGTTGCATCCAGCCCTTATAAGCAATAGTCGAGGCAATGATGAACAGAACAGCAACAGGTGTTTATTAAACAGTCTTTCAGATAAAGCTTACAAGGTGCTCCGGACACAAGATGGCGAATCCCATGAAATCAGGCCCTCCAGAATCTGCTTTAGAAGATTGGCAGTGACTAAGCTACACTAGTAGTGATAGCGTGTGGAGGAGACCCAGGCCTAGCATGTACTGGCTATCTGTGGAGAATGGGTAGTATAGATCCAGTCCAGCCCCACCCTTGTTTACCCGTGGGGCTTTTATAGTGTCTCCCCAGGAATGGCTCCTTGATACAAAGTAGCCTTAATACACAACACAAGGTGAGCTTCTTAACTACTGAGCTACTGCAGTCCCTAAAAATATGTTTTGAATTTCTATTATGCTTTACACCCAACAGCTAGTCCCAACCAGAGTACATTTACTAGGAAGAATGAATAGGATTTACATATCTGTTTACTTGCCATGGAGCAATTGATTCAATGGGTGTACTTTAGCTGGAACTAGCAAATTGTTTTTAGCCAATGTGCTTTAAGAATATTAGAAGCACTGCGTTTATATCAAAGGAAGACTTCATCTGTTTCCTATCTCTTTAAAGTGACACCATACTATGAAAATATAATTTTATGGCACTATCTGAGGTAGTTATTGTGAAAAAAGGATGGCTTTGGGTAAGTAATTATTGATAAGAAAATATTAAACATGCTTTTAAATTTTAATTATTGCCTTTTTTCTTTCTGTGTCTAGCTGCTTACTGAAAAATTGGTAAGTAGATCTTGATTTCTTTTTTAAATTCTTGCACTCTGAACATGTTGGAATGGTGCTGCAAAAGCTTTACCACACTAGTAATTGAAACACCTTTGGCACCTTAAAAATGAGATTTTGATGACTAGATAAATATAGTGACACATTCCAGTGCTGCCCTTATAAGAATGGGCAAACTCTTCCCACCCTGCTGTAGACTGCATAACAGAGTCATTATATGCAGATTATCTTTCAGAGGAGAAACAGAAATTAATGAATCAAACCAATATGATGAATTAAATGAGCCCAATTGGACACAATTTCAAAATTAGCATGCAAAGAGGGCTATAGTAATAAGAAAAAGGTGCATAACAGGATTATCCAAACATAGTTGAGAAAAATGTAACAAAGCATAGAAACATACATTACTACATTAAAATGCCTTTATTAGATTGTGCTTGGGAGTTTTACGGTCAAACATATATTGCAGATATAACAACTATGTAATATTTACATTGTTCAGATGCTAAATTCTATCTACTTTGGGAAGTATGCTATGTGCCGTACAATAGTGGTGCTGAATCTTTTTATTAATTAATGAACCACTCATTACTTTGTCAAATAACCCAAGTCTCAAAATGAGAAAATGGAAAGGCCATGTATGCATTTCCACTACTTATGTAGACACCGGGCGCTCTCTTTTCCTCCCGGCCAGACCGGCGGGAGATGAACAGGCACAGCTGGAGGTAGTTTCGGCAGGCAGCCTCAAAAGTGGGGCCGACGCTGCCAAAGCCAAGGACACCGGGCGCTCTCTTTTTCTCCCGGCCAGACCGGTGGGAGATGAACAGGCACAGCTGGAGGGAGTTTCGGCAGGCAGCCTCAAAAGTGGGGCCGACGCTGCCAAAGCCAAGGACACCGGGCGCTCTCTTTCCCTCCCGGCCAGACCGGCGGGAGATGAACAGGCACAGCTGGAGGGAGTTTCGGCAGGCAGCCTCAAAAGTGGGGCCGACGCTGCCAAAGCCAAGGACACCGGGCGCTCTCTTTTCCTCCCGGCCAGACCGGCGGGAGATGAACAGGCACAGCTGGAGGGAGTTTCGGCAGGCAGCCTCAAAAGTGGGGCCGACGCTGCCAAAGCCAAGGACACCGGGCGCTCTCTTTCCCTCCCGGCCAGACCGGCGGGAGATGAACAGGCACAGCTGGAGGGAGTTTCGGCAGGCAGCCTCAAAAGTGGGGCCGACGCTGCCAAAGCCAAGGACACCGGGCGCTCTCTTTTCCTCCCGGCCAGACCGGCGGGAGATGAACAGGCACAGCTGGAGGGAGTTTCGGCAGGCAGCCTCAAAAGTGGGGCCGACGCTGCCGACGCCAAGGACACCGGGCGCTCTCTTTCCCTCCCGGCCAGACCGGTGGGAGATGAACAGGTACAGCTGGAGGGAGTTTCGGCAGGCAGCCTCAAAAGCGGGGCCAACGCCAAGGACCGCCGCTGTGTTCGGCCCCGGCGGGTGTGAAGAGGCTCGCTGGCCTCACCATCGGCCGGCGTTTCGGGCCCCGCCCCCCGCCCCTCGCCAGGACTCAAAAGGCGAGGGGGCCTGCCGGACGAAACATCACTGCCGCTGTGCTCGGCCCCGGCGGGGGCGAAGAGGCTCGGTGGACTCGCCATCGGCCGGCGTTTCGGGCCCCGCCCGGCAGTTGAGGGTTCAACACAGTTGTGGAAGAATGCCCCACCACTTCCATCACCACCGGAGCCGTGCGGAGGGTGGTGGGGGGAGTGAATGGGGCGGTTTTATATTGGGGTGGAAGGGAGGGAGGGAGAGATTGCCAGGCCAGCCAGGAAGGAGAGGCAGCATTCTGTCCAGGGCAAGCAGGGAGGCTCCGGAGACCAATATAGAGGTTGTGATGGGCATGGGGCGATATAGCGGGTACCGAGGGGCGGGCCGCACCCGGGGAACGCGGGGCAGATGCTTAGTATCTGTCCCTTGTTCCAGCCCCACGGTTACACCTCTAGGTCCTGAGCAGCTGACCCAGGGTGACCCTGTCCTTAGGCTGCTGCTGATGAATGCCAGGTCGGTATGTAATAAGGCCCCCCTGATACAAGATTCCATTATGGGGGAGCGGGCCGACTTGGCATGTATTACTGAGACCTGGCTGAGACCAGAGGATGGGGTTCCTCTGTCAGAAATGTGTCCAGCTGGGTTCAGTATTTGGCACCAGCCTAGGGATAAGGGTAAGGGCGGTGGCGTTGCCATCATAGCCAGGGAGTCACTGGGAGTCACCAGGGCTACTGCTCCACAAATTCTGGGTTGTGAGGCCCTGCTTCTGCGTCTGGGCTCTAAGGGTCAGTTGGGAGTCTTACTCCTGTACCTGCCCCCTTGCAGGGTAAGGGACTCCCTGCCTGAGCTCCTCCAGGCCATCTCAGCGTTGGCATTGGAGTTCCCTAGACTGATGGTTCTGGGGGACTTCAATTTGCCTTCGCTGGGGACTGGCTCCGAGGTGGCTCAGGAGTTCATGGCTTCCATGGCAGATATGGACCTGATTCAGGTAATTCAGGGCCCGACCAGGGGCAGTGGCCACACACCAGATTTAATCTTTTTGTCGGAGCAGTGGCAGAGTGATCTGAGACTACGGAAATTAGACATAACACCTGTGCCATGGTCAGATCACTATTTGGTGGCTCTAGACTTCCTGGGTGCGACGCTGCACCGTAGGGTGGCAGGGCCTATTAGAATGGCCCGCCCCAGGCAACTGATGGATCCTGATGGATTCCAGAGGGAACTGGGGGATTTCCCTCTGGATCGGCAACACGATTCGCCCGAGGCGCTGGTTGACCTGTGGAACAGGATGACTACAGCGGCCTTGGATGAAATCGCACCACTACGGCCTCTCAGAGCTCATCGAGCTAGGTCATCTCCATGGTTCACAGATGAACTGCGGGAGCTCAAACGGGCAAAGAGACGCCAAGAGCGCCGCTGGGTGAAGACCCAGAGAGACTCCGATTGGACACTAGCTAGGGCCGCTATTAGGGCCTATCTAGTGGCGATGGAGGTGGTGAGGCGGCAATACTTCACCACCCTTATTGCCTCCGCTGATAATCGCCCAGCCACCCTGTTCCGGGTTACCAGGTCTCTCCTTGGTAGGGGGACCCCGGTGCCCGGTTGGCAGGGGTCGGCTGAGGACTTTGCTGACCATCTAGTGGAGAAAATCGATCGGATTCGCTCTGGGTTTAATCCTGGCGTGGATGGGGAGAGTCCGGAGGGAGCCGGAGCACAGTCTTGCCATGCCATCTGGGACCGGTTTGATCCAGTTGCCCCTGATGAAGTGGACAGGCTCCTTGCAGCTGTGCGCGCCACTGCCTGCCCTTTGGACCCCTGTCCCACCTGGTTGGTGAAAACCTCCAAGGCAGTGACAGGTGGCTGGGTTGGGGCTGTGATCAATGCATCATTGCGGGAGGGGGTGTTTCCTGCACCTTTAAAACATGCTTTGGTGCGCCCCCTCCTGAAGAAATCTTCCCTCGACCCAGCTGTCCTAACTAACTATAGGCCTGTCTCAAACCTCCCCTTTTTAGGGAAGGTGTTGGAGAAGGCAGTGGCGTGTCGGCTGCAGGGGGTACTGGATGAAGCGGATTATCTGGACCCTTTTCAGTCAGGATTCAGGCCTGGATATGGTACCGAGACGGCATTGGTCGCACTGATGGATGATCTCTGGCGGGAGCGGGACGGTGGTCATCCATCCGTCCTTGCTCTTCTTGACCTCTCAGCGGCTTTCGATACCGTTGACCACGGTATCCTTCTGGAACGGCTCCGAGGTTTGGGAATCCAGGGTACTGTGTGGTCCTGGTTTTCCTCATTTCTGAGGGGTCGGTCCCAGTCGGTGTGGTTGGAGAGTGAGAGGTCCAGTCCTAGGCCCCTCAAATGGGGGGTTCCTCAGGGCTCGGTGCTCTCTCCTCTCCTATTTAACATCTACATGAAACCGCTGGGTGAGATCATTCGTTCCCATGGGGTGCGGTACCATCAGTACGCGGATGACACTCAGTTGTACATCTCGGCCCATGGGGACCCCAGTGATGCCGTCAAAGTCCTTTCCAGATGCCTGGAAGCTGTGGGGGTCTGGATGGGGGCTAACGGGCTACAACTGAATCCCAGCAAGACTGAGTGGCTATGGATAGGGGGTCCTGCGTTAATCTGGGAGTTACCATCGTTGGTTCTGGATGGGGCTATTTTGCCCCAGACAGACCCGGTGCGCAACTTGGGGGTCCTCCTGGATTCACGGCTACTGCTAGAAGAACAGGTGGCGGCTGTGACCAGGAGGGCTTTCGCCCAACTTCGGGTGATTCGCCAGTTGCGCCCACTCCTGGACCGGGACTCATTGCTCATGGTCACCCATGCTCTGGTTACCTCCAGACTAGACTATTGCAATGCGCTCTACATGGGGCTGCCCTTGACGACCATTCGGAGGCTACAGCTGGTCCAAAATGCGGCTGCCCGGGTGGTGATGGGGTGTGGGCGTTATGCTCATGCTTCGCCACTGCTCCGGGAGCTGCACTGGTTGCCAGTATGTCTCCGGGTGCAATTCAAGGTGCTGGTTTTGACCTTTAAAGCCCTATATGGTAGTGGGCCAGGTTACCTAAGAGACCGCATCGCCCTGAGGACGTCTGTCCGTCCAACCAGAGCGGACCGGAGGGGCTCTCTAATTGTTCCATCAGCCAGAGGGGCTCGCCTCTCTGGCACAAGGAGGAGAGCCTTCTCCGTGTCTGCACCGGCCCTCTGGAACCTCCTGCCAACAGAATTACGTCTTCGGACGGAGTTGCTGCCTTTCAGAAGGGATCTTAAAACCTGGCTGGCAGGTCAAGTGTGGGGTGCAGGTGGAAGGGTAACCACCATGGGGTGGTTGGTGTAGAGGAACTCTTCCCCATGGTGCCTTTTCGATCCTGCAGCCCCTGCTTTTTAGGGGGTGGGTAGTCTTAACTTTTTTACTGTTTTAACTGTTTTTAGGATTATTAATATTGTCTGTAAACTCCTTGGGTTGCCCTGGGGTTACTTTTTATGTTGTTAGCCGCCCAGAGTCGGCCTTGTGTTGAGTGGGCGGGATATAAATTGAATAAATAAATAAATAAAATATAAATGATGAAATCTATCATTTACACTATGTTGGTGGGCAGGAGGAAAATGCAGTAAGAAAAGTATAGAGTGTAACTTTTAGCATGCTCAAAGACATGCATTTCATTTAAGAAAACATGTAGATGGATGAGGAACAAACTCTAATGAAAACCCTGAGTTTCACAAAGTCTACCTCAGTGTCCTACTCATTGGTATATGCACCACTTTTGAAAACACTGCCTAAGAGGGTAGCACTCTCTTTTTTGTACATGTATAACAGTGTGTAATAGGTATGCATATCCAAATTCTGCAACCATTGTACCTCAAACAAATAAGGTTCACTGAATGGTAAAACATTAGGACTCAACATAAGTGTTGAGATATATTCCTCAGATGGTGTGAGCATGGGGGTAACAGGAGGTGGAACAGCTTATATTTTACATGCTTGAAAGCCATAGTTCCAGGGTCAAATTTCATGGTAGGGAAACAGGGAGGGGTCCTATAACATGCAGGACCATCAAGAACATAACTGTAGCTTAGTTGAAAGGATGAAGACACAGAATGTCTCTTGTTGAATCCGTAGCATCTTTCTGTAAGGCTAAGAAACTATCTTGCCTGAACCTCTGTCTAAAAGCCTCTGCTATTAGCTATTGCTGGGCTAGACAACACAATGGTCTAACTCAGTATAAGCAGTTCCCTAAGTATATTCACTCCTATGCAGTGGCTCAAGTGGCTAAGACGCAGACTGGGAGGCGGAAGGTCAGCAGTTCAATTCCCGAGTACTGCAGGACGGAATGAGCTCCCGTCTTTGTCCCAGTTCCTGCCAACCTAGCAGTTCGAAAGCAAGAAATTGCAAGTAGATAAATAGGGACCACTTTGGTGGGAAGGTAGCAGCATTCTGTGCGCTCCGGTGTCTAGTCATGCCTGCCACATGACCACGGAAACATCTGCAGAAGCAGACAACGCTGGCTCTTCGGCTTAGAAACAGAGATGAGCACTGAACCCTAGATTCGGATACGACTGGCTTTCGAGCAAGGGAAACCTTTACCTTTACCTTATGAGCAATGTGGACCAATGTTATGTTCTCTTTAAGGGATGGCTAGTAATTTCACTAACCCACTACCATTGTAGTGGTAGGGCCATAGCCAGGATTCTAGATGTGGGTGGGCAAATATTTTTCAGGGTGGGCAACAAAGCCTCTTTACAATACATTTCTATGGGAAACCATGCCTTGCCAGGGTGGGCAAACTAACTCAGGGTAGGCCAAGCCCCACCCCCGCCCCCTGGCAGTGGCCCGGTGTGGTGGTAAGGTTTGGTTGCTCCCTTTTTGGGAAAATAAATTGTGTTATGAAGAAAAAACAACAAAAATTTTCACAATTATGTTTTTGTTTTGTTTCTTATGAAGTGGGCTACAGACCATAAAAGCTTATGCTAATTTAAATTAATTTTAAAAACTGCTTTATGTATGTAGGATATTGTGTTTCTGTATCTGAGATTCAAAATGCTAGACCATGGCTTGGTATTGCTGCCCAATATTGTGTCCATGTTGCCAGTAGGAAAAAGGATGCTAAACTTTGCACAGTAGAGGTAAGCCTGAATGTTGACACCAACTGCAGCATTCAAGTTGGTCTATATTCACACAGAGAATAGTACCATTAACATAGAGACACCTAGCATAGGGAAAAACGTAGAAGTTGACTTCTGTTTTCATCAGTTAAAAACTTCTCATCCAAACACAATTACAGGTTGTCATTCCTCTTGAAAGTGATAATAAATATTTGTGTAGTATTCAATCACACAGTATATCATCGAAGAAAGAAAATCCAAAATAGGATTATACAGGTAAGATTAGGCTATACATACTAATGATATGAATTGCTAGGCACTGGCGAAACTTTTTGTGGGTCCTTTCCTGTGATGATAGTAAGGTAAATGTCGCCCTTGCTTGAAAGTCAGTCATATCCAACTCTAAGGTACAGTGCGTATTTTTGTTTATAGTCCAAGAGCGAGTGTGTCTGCATCTGCAGACATTTCCATGACATGCAGCAGGCATGCCTCTACACCAAAGTGCATGGAATGCTGTTTACCTTTCCACCAAAGTGGTACCTATTTATCTACTTGTAATTTCTTACTTTCAAACTGCTAGGTTGGCAGGAGCTGGGACAGAGATGGGAGCTCATTCTGTCGTGCAGTACTCGGGTCTCAAACTGCTGACCTGCCAGTCATTGAGTTCAGCATCTTAACTACTTAATTTGCTACACTTGGATCACATGGCAATATGTCATGCTGACACTGACTGGGACAGCCAGCAAAGACTCGAGTAGAAAGTAATTCTGTCCCTTCAGTTTTTTTTTAAAAGAGTCCCAGCCTTTCAGAGAAGAATAGCATCTTTATGCTCATTCAGCATTTCCACCAGAAATTAACACATGCATTGGTTTTAAGTCAGGGGAGAAAGGCTATGTAGAACATTGAGAAGGGTGTCTTGATTTTGTAAAATGCATGTGAAGTATAAGCAAAGTTAATCTAGCCTCTTTAGGTAGCAGCTGATGTTGAAGATGTCTGCTTATCACACTATGGAAAGCCACTACTGGTCAGAATAGAACTTAGCCTAGATGATGAAATGTCTGCAGGTTAGTTTATATAACTGTATAAATGCTCACAACCATTGATACTGAAAGCAAAACAGTCATGGCAATTGTTTTATATTTGGGTGGGAAACAGTTAACTGTGGGGGGGGGGGGCGAGAGAGAGGAGTCAGATCCAAAAAACAACAAAAAACAACCTGTTGCTCAGGAACATCTTTGATAATGCATGAACAATAGCTTTTTATTTTTATTTGTTTATTGCCTTTTATTAAGTATTATTGTTGTTGAAGTATACAAATTACATTTAATTCGTAATATAACACCACAAAGAAATGCACAGGATGAGATCAAAGGCTTGCAAAGAAGATGGGATCAATTAGGATCTACTGAGTAAATCTTTCTATATCTGCATGTGATACAGATGAAGTATTAACTTCACTAGGGTTTGTGGAATCTGTACTTGGGCACCAAATTTTATAAAATTGTATGTAGCTTCCTTCCAGAGCCAGAACTTGAGCAGTTAGCTTTCTGTAAGTCCTATATATCAGAATTTGGCATACCAGTGGTAAAAATCATTATCCTTCATGCCCTTCCAATGAGCTGCAGTAACTGGCCTGACATCTAAGCATAAATTTGAGAGCAGCTGCATCTATAATGAATTTGTATTTCCCCTTTGAAATAAAGTCAGATAACTAAGTAAGGAGGCTAACTTGATTTTTTATTATTTGTAGTTTTAACCCATCTCTTAAACACCGCCCCCCCCCCCTTTTGAAGCCTGTGACACAACAACCACCTGGAGTAATATGAGACGTAATTCTTAGGACTAATTGTGCTACTAATTAAATTTACTATCTTAGGTGTCAGATATCACCTATGAAATTGTGATCTCTTTCCTATTAATACAATTGTAACTTTTGGTATCTCATTTCCTTCTCTCACACACCTATAATCAGAAGTAGTGTACAGTAATACCTCATACAAAGTCCGCTTCATACAACATCGAATTCATACAACATCACCTAATTTCTTGAAAAAAGTTACCTCATACAAAGTCGCTCAACTTTGTATGAGGCATTCAGTTTTTCCCAGGTTGCATTGTGCCTGGGCAGTATAAAAGACAGGACACATGTGTGCATTGCTCTTGTGGGTTTTGCACAAGGCAAAGAGTGTTTAGGAGTGGTTTTGAGCATGATTTTGGATTTTTTTTGCATTTATCATCAGAATTTTTAGAAGCATTCCTGGGATTTTTGCAGCATTCTTCAGGTTCTTGGACAATCAGGGTTGTTTGACATGTTTTTGTAATGTATTTAGCCTTTAGACAATGTTTTCTTAAAGTTCTGTCAGTTTCCTGTCTGTTTCCTTGACTTTGCCCTGAAGTCTGTGCTGTTACAGTACAATGTATCTCTATGGAAATGACGTTGTACGAGGTATCGCGGCAAGGATTTGGACGTTGTATGAGGCATTGCGGATAGGATTTTGCATGCCTCATACAAAGTCCAAATCTGTATAAAGTCCAAACTTGTGGAACCAAGTTTGGACATTGTATGAGGTATCACTGTACATTTAAGCCTATGTCTGGGATAGTGTGTTGTACAACCTTATTTATTCATTACTTATTTAGTTAATTACCATTTCCCCCTATAAACCATACAGGTGGATTACAACAATGAAAATTATACAATAATAGTAATTTAAATTACTATACAAAACTATATATTAAAAAATGGTGAAGAACAAAAATAAATTTAAAACATTAAAAACATCTAAATTTCATAAATAGAACATTCATTAGATCCACACTTATTGCTTAAAATCCTTCCCGAAAAGGAAGATCTTTGACTGAGGATGGCAGGACGAGAGAGAAGGGATTAATCTGTCTTCTTTGGGCAAGACATTTAAAAGCTTGGGAGCAACCACTGAGAATGTCCTCTCTCATATTTTATTTATTTATGATTTATTTACACTACTTTTATCCCAATTTTCTCACCTGGAGGTGACCCAAAGCAGCTCACAAGCTTTAAAACCAGAAGTAAAACAGATAAAATACAACCCTATCTAAAACCACATAAAAATGCATTAAAAATTACAACATCAAACCCCTTACCACCCCTCCCCCCTGTTAAAAAGGCTGCAGAACACATTAATCCTGGCTAATGCTATACCAGCCAGCAGGATTGTGAAGTGGAGCCATTCATGCCCCACAAAATGTTCACCAAATCATCTTGGAAATATGGTGAATTTGAGAAGGGCCTCCCCAAAGATGTTAAAATTCCAGCAGGCTCATACAATGTATACGGCATGGATGGCAAACCTTGGCATTCTAGTTGTTCTTGAACTTCAATTCCCAGAAGCCCTGATCAGCAGGAGTGCTGACTTGGGTTTCTGGTATTTGAAGTCCAAGAACATCTGGAGTGCCAAGGTTTGCCATCTTGGCTATAAGGCATTAGAGGTAAAATCACCAACACTTTGAATTGATACTGGAAACAATTTGGGAGCCAGTGAAGCTGTTGTAATAGGGGAGTTGTTTGAAGACCCTTTGAAGGTTTATTTGAAAAAATGGGCTAAATCAAACAAAACTCATGCCAAATGAAATATTGTTATTGCTGTAGCAGATTAGCACAGCCCCCTCTTTGGGAAAAACATTTAGAGGGACAGTCTTCAGCATTTTGCTGTATTTCTAGGGGTCTTTCGTTATCCCCTGTGCAACATTGGCTATTATGCTAATGAGGTGCGGGAGGAAAGCAAAGCCATTGCCACCTATTGGTTTTATTAGCAGAACCGAAGGAGTCTACACAAATGAAGAGCAAAGGCTTTGTTGTCTGCTTTTTCACACACCATTTGTGATCTTGGAAGAAATAGCCCCAAGAAGGTCACATCAGGCCAAGACTACATTGGGAAGCTAAATTGGAGCAATTGGGCTCTGCTGTGGTTAGATCTGTAGCCTCAATTACAACTGAAATTGTAAGGAGTGCTCGCACAGGGCTTGTAGATTGAGTCAAACCGCAGCAGCCAAATCGCTCTGATTCAGCTTTCCAACAGCAACTGCTACTACCCCAGCCTCAGATGGCCTGGCCAAGGGTGTGTGCCATCTTTTCTGGCAAGAAAAAAAGTAGAAGCTTCCAAGCAGGACAGGAAAGAGCCATTGTAGGAGCAAAAAAGAGCCAGAGATTGGAAACAGCATGTGTGTTATACAGGCATGTAGAAGAGGCAGATATCCCAGTGTTCTTGGTGGTGCAGCCATCCTCTGAGTGCTAAAGAAGCAGAAAAAGCAACAGGGTCACATCACCAAGCCTCCCAGCCTTCTCTGCCTAAGCCATACCTGTCAAGTGTGGCTCTGGAAAATACGGGACCTGCACAGAACCCTTCTGCGTAGAAGGGTTCTACGCATGTGCAGAAGGGTTCTGCGCAGAAGGGCATGCGCAGTAACTACTTCCCCCCGTCGGTCAAATTACGGCATGGCAGTGGCGAGCGGCAGGCCAGTGGCTGAAGTGGTGCGGATATACGGGAAATCCCGGCCAATCCGGGATACCTAAGCAGAGACTTTCCCAAAGAACAGCCAATAGCAGTGATAACATGGGAGCAAGAAAAACAAAGGTTAAGTGTGGAGGCAAAGTAAAAATAATTACTGTAATATACTTTAATCAGAAACACAGGCCTGTGGTGGCTCAGTAGTTAAGAAGCTTGCCTTGTTAGCTGGAAGGCCAGCAAGTTGACCCGGGTACTGCATGATGGATTGAGTGCCCGTCTCTGTCCCATCTCTTGGGGACATGAAAGGAGCCTTATTCAGGCATCCCCTGAGCAGAGTTTCTTCAGCAAAAAAAATCCTTTCAACCCAGAATAATTTCTGACATGAAATTATTATCATCATCATAATCAGAAACACAATGCATCTCATTCTATACAGAAATATTGTGACTGGCTGACCTCTGCACCTGTTGTGTCTGTTGTGAAGGTGCTAATTGATAGTGGGCATTGTCGAGACTGTTGTGCTCCCTTCTTGTGGATCTTCTCACTGACACTGTCATTAGCTGCTCCCCTTCCTCATTTCTACCACCTGCTTGCTAATATTTATTTACTTTATGTGTCACCTTTATCTCCCAACTCCCTTCCAAAGCGCTCAAGGTAGCATACCTGGCTCACCTTGTCCCTATTTCTATCTTTAGAGAGAAAATGACTTACCCAAGGTCTTGCATGCAACGAATTTCATTATTGTTCATATAACAGTACTCACATAGAGGAAGAGGGGTGTAGGAGAAAGAAGCGGGCAGAATTACAGCAGATATACATTATCACATGTTTTTCTCCTTCCCATGGCTATCTGTGTGGGGTACTACCTTAGCATGCCTCCTCCTCCAAATGCTGTATCTGATTCTGAATAGTGGCTGTCATCATGGCAATCAGGCATTAAGATTGTCCTGGGAACAATATAATGCAATGGCCTTCTGTATCACAGCATGACACCTGTACTACTGATCCATTTCTGCAAGTCACCTTCTGGTCCTGAGCCCTCTTGGCACACAAAGTCCTCCTCAGCTTCAGGCCAGTTTTGATGAAGCTTTTGCCCTCCATCAGGATGTGTTCAAGTGGGATTTAATCCACTTGGGGACCATCACCCTTTCCTGTGGCCCTCGGCACCCAAGGCCATTAGTCCTCAGGGTTGTCAGGTAAGTAACTGCTGCCTGTTGATGAGTGTTGAGTCGCGGGCAGTATGGTGTACTCTATTAACATAGCAGAATGGTATGCTCTAGCATGCCTAAATGTTAGAATGGTGTAGAGTTGTATGTTTGTGCCTAGTGTCATAATATCCTTTGCAGTTCTTGCTAACACCATGGCTTCTGTCTGGAAATGTGAAGTTTCACAAAATGATGGAAAGATTAATAGCTGCTATACTGAATAAATTTAGTTCTGGATGACAGAAATCAAAAGGGTGAATTGATGACGATGTAAATGCCTGTCTACATTGCTAAGCAGCTGTAGATGGGCTGCATAATAACTAGTTCAACAGCAAGTTGGACAAGGCTTGAGTCAAGAGAAAGATGGTGAGATTTAGAGAGATAGGAACTAAAGAGCTGTAGAAAGGTGACAGAAAAGATGCTACACTTTGCCACCAAAAATGGAAAAAGAGATTTTCCGTAAAGGGAAAAATCATATACTGTAATAACTAGCTTTTGCCCTGAATAGAGAAGACCAACAAACAATAGATTTGTTTCCAGTGAAGAAAATATTGTTTTAAATATTTAGATGAATCAGAATTGATGGTACTTCACACACAACAAATTGTTTTCATTTACTCTAATCCATCTTTTCTTCTGCAAGTTTTGTTTGTAAATTGTTAGCTTATGTGAAAATTATAAATGAGAAGTAAAACATTACCTCAGCAAATTCAACAATCTCTGACAACAATATTAATTAGTTTTATCTAAAAATGTCTGAGGGAGCTCTTTTTGAAATTGGAACATAATTGTAAGAAGTTCTTTCTTTTAGTTTCAACCAAACATACATAAACTCATAATACAGCAATTCATGAATCTGTGTTGAAGGTACTGTGTATTAAAAGTTCCAATTAGTGTAAGAGATTGTCTCTTTCCAATTTGGAGCATGCTCTTTTTAGTACAAGGTATTGTAAGCAAAACAAACTGTGGGCTATTTATGACAATTGTAATAAAAGTAAGAAAAACATTTGAAGTTAAATTGTAACAAACATGAACTGCAATTACACAATTGTAACCACAGCAAAGGGATCCTTGCTTACTTTGGTATCCCATTTGTAGAGGGATGGCCAAGGATGAGGACCCAAAGAAGCCTAATCCAATAGCATAGGAGGCAATATGGCAAGGCCAGCTCTCCCAGAAGTCTCCTCAGGGCTGACATTTGCCCTGCCAAGCAATCCGGAAAGTTCCCTTCACTCGATTCCCATTTCACTCCATCTGCCTTTCTGCTTTAAAATAGAGAATCCCTAAGTTAAGCTTGAAGGTGATACAACTTTGTTGCCATTTTCTTTTCTCATTCGTATAGCATACTGATCCATTTCTGCTTACATCAGTGTTGAGGAAGTCACGGAGGAAACATACTTTTGATGTGGTCGCATAACAGATTCAATCGAATCCCAGCATCAAAGAGGAAGTCACATGCAAATGTATGAGTCTGCAATTCAATCAATGCACCTAAAAACTGAAACATATCTTCCACCTGCTTTCAGATCTAGAGGATGTAGTGGAATATTGATGGAAGGCAATACAGATTGGGCTAAGTGTGCCACTAGGATTTGTCAGGTGAGTTTATTTAGTAGTCTTTAGGCTGTTAGTCCTTTCTGATCTTTTAGCAGACCAATAGGCACCACTACTGATGAGAATGGACATATTACGTTAAATATCTGACCAAAATGTTTCAGCCTAAATGACATGTACTTTCTCCTAAAGTCTAAATGGCATATCTATAAGTTTTTCACCCAGAGTGGGAACTATCCCAGATGGGCAGTATGAAAATATAATAAATGGCCCACCCAGCTGGTGGGAAGAGGACTTAGCTGTGGAGGGCTGGCAGCTACAAAACCTGACCACCGCTGCCAGACTCCAGCCCATGGCCTGCCTGGTTAGAGGGAAGAGGACGCAGCTGCAGAGGGCTGGCAGCTACAAGAACTGCTCCGCTGCCACTGCCACCGAACCCCCCCCCCCAATCCATCACCCGCCTGGCCAGAGGGGTAATGGCTACAGTTGCTGAGGGCTGGTAGCCGCTTTTGCAATGCTTTTGTAATGTTTTGCCAATGTTTTTGCAATGTTTTTGCAATGTTTTTGATGTACACCGGTGTTTTATTTTACTGTATTGTATTATATTATATTTTATTGTATTGTAATTAGATGTATTGTGATTGTTGTTAGCCACCCTGAGTCGTGTAGCCGAGTTGGGCAGCATACAAATCCAATCAATCAATCAATCAACCAACCAACCAATCAAATAAATAAATAAATAAATTTATTTCACACATTCTCAGAAAGAATGCTGGTCCTTTATGATAAATCTCTGCTCTTTATAATAAGTAATGTTGTACTAGTGGAGGCTGAGGGAGAAATCTCCTTGCTCCTTGATTTACCTATGCAACATAGGAAAGGCAACGTTGCCAGAACTGGGAATAATAGATAAGATAGATAAATCTTTATTGTCATTGTCCTGCACAGAACAACAAGAGGAAAGGCTAATAAATTCTACTACTACTCTGATGTGGTGGTTATCCAGCTAGAAAGAAATCCTAAATAGTACTAATATCTCATTTTGTTTGTCAGATGCTTGGTTCTGAAAGTGCATGTCTCTTTATACTATTATATGCCATCAAATCATATAACAATATGCCAATTTATAGTGATTCTAATAGGGCTTTCATGGTAATGGAGATATTTAAAGAGTAAAATGCCATGGTTGAGTGGGGATTCAAATCCAGATCTTCTCACTCTTAGTTTGTCAATCGATCAACACATTGAGTAACCTCCTCTTATTTTAGCTAAATGTTAAACCAAGATTTTAAAAAAGCCATCAACCTTGCCCTTCCCAAAAATAGCAATAAATTATTATAATTAATGGTGCAAGTTACCATTACCATTATTACTATTATTCTCCTATGTTTCAGAACACAAATCTTTCTAAGGTGGCTTTTAAATATTATCAAGACACATGAGCAAGTGAGGACTAAAAAGGCAACAGGATCTTGTGATACATATTCTAGCTTTAACCCAAATATCCTCCTCTCCACTCAATCTATACCTGAGGTAGTGGGGTTTGGCAGTGAAAATATCTATGAAAGGTAGCTGGCACTTGCTTTCTGATGGTTGTAGGTTTTGGATGGGTGTGATGGCACAAGCAAATATAGCATTTCATTTAATAATCACATTTCTAGTTGTAATTGTCAGCACTACCATATTCAAAATTTGAGTTGCTAATATACTTTCTATTTTGGTGTCTATAACCCAACATGAGTGGAAGATATGTCAGATCTTCAGGTCTCTTGGCAATTGGGAGCCAGAAATACTCTCCGATAAGGACTTAAGTTTGGCCAGTGACAAAGTCATGAATGTGGCTTCATTTTGGCAGTCCAGGGGTGATTGGGACACAAAAGAAGGGGAGAAGAAGCAATTAGGTAGCAGAGAATCATTCTGTTTTGCTGTAAGCTTTGTAGAGCGACTGCATATTGGTGGAACAATCAAATTCACTTGGTGCATCTGAGGCTACAATTACTATAAATAAAATGTTTATGCTGTGATGATGAAACTTGACTCATTTTAAATGAGAAAATATAATGCTGCCTATAAAATATATGAAATGTGGCAGTGTTTTTCACTGGGGACTTATCAGTGGAAAAACTCAAGTGCTGTTTAGCCAAGATTTTAAGTTTATTGTATGATCTGAAAAAATATTTATGTGTTGAAGTAACAGATTAATGTTTTTTTAGTCAGGCTGTGAAACAATTGCTTAAAGAATTATCTACATGTTCACAATGTTACTTTCTTATCTTCATGTTATGAGGATAATATTCAGAACCTTTTACATTGCATATTTTGCAATTATATTTGACATTCAGTTCAAAGTTCATCCCTGTGGAAAGATAATTAATTCTGAGCAATCATATATGAAAATCAGTTTGTGAACAACATATTGATTTCCTATCCTACAAACATCAAATTCTTTTTCTTGTTGTTGTTTTTTAAAAAATATCCTCTGGTCTTTTTTGACCATTTAGCCTTTCTGGAGATATTGTTGGCTATCCGAATGTATAAGCAAGATTAAACCTCTTTAGTCTTGAAAACCGGATTGTTGCTCTTTTCATGTTTTACAAATATTATTGAATTCATAAAAAACCTTCTGGTTTATGAATTTGAGATATTGTGCTTCAGGATCCACAATTCAAGATGTCAGGAAATAGAAAGATATTACTGCACAATATAGTTCCCATGTTGCCAGCAGGAAAAAGGATGTCAAACTTTATATAAAAAAGGAAAGTCTGAATGCTGAAGACACCAATGGCAGCAGTCAAAATGATCTATAGGATATTTTCTTGTGCTCACTACCATTCAGACTTGTTGAAAAACAATCAAGACAATTGCTATGTGTTTGGGTATGGAATGGTTAACTGAAGAAAAAAGGAGTTAGCTTCTGGATTTGTACTTGCTTGGTGTCTCCCTGTAACTAGTACTATTCTCTATGTCACTGATGGCCAACCTTAGCACTCCAAGTCTTCTTGAATTTCAGTTCCCAGAAGCACTGATCAGCAGGTGTGTTGACTTGGGCATCTGGTAATTGAAGTCCAAGAACTCCTGGACTTCAGGAGAAGAAGTCTTGACTGCTGCTTGCTGGTGTTGTCAGCATTCAGGCTGGCCTTTGGTGTGATCTGTTGTTAGAAAGATTAGACATTCAGAGTATGTCTGTATTCATAATCTTTGAGGAGGCTTTTTCTGTGTATGGATAAATGGAAATAACAGCAGATGGAGGTTGCAGAAGAATGGACTACCCCAAGGTACTGCTGTATAATATATATGACAATACAATACAAAATTGTAGCAGAGTTTTTCCAGCAAAAATCTTTTCAACCCAGACTAATTTCTGGCATGAAATTTATCTATGTGGATGACACAGCAATGGCTGTACAAGGATCAAGCTTTGATGAGGTAGCTGGAAAACATACTGGAGCACTTGAATAATTAGAACAGTATTACAACATCAACCATTTGAAGCCTAATCCAAGCAAGACTTTGTGCTTTCCACCCTTGAAACCAAGAGGCAAGGGTTGAGTTGGATGTTACGTGGCAAGGGAGATGATTACAGCATTGTTCAGCACCAAAATACATTGGCATGACGCATGACAGGCACTTCCTTTTAAACAGCACTGCCTGAATACCAAAGCCAATGTTAGTACAATGAACAAAATCAGCAGGAAATTCACAAACTATAAATTGGGAACTCAACCATCCATGCTGCATACATCAGCTTTGGCCATGAGGGTCTCTGCAGCAGAGAATGCTGCTCAGGTATGGAGCACATCCAAACACACAAAACAAGTTGACATTGCTGTTAATGAAGCCACACGTATAGTGACAGGATGCCTCAAAACTACAACAGTTGAGAAAATATACTGCCTAGGATGAGAGATGTAGCAACAGACACTGAAAGAGCTAAGCAAGAGAAAAACCCTCAATATCCTCTGAATAAATATGAGCCTCAAGTCCACCAGTTCAGATCTAGGAAGAGTTTTATGGCAAGAAGAAATATTCTTGAGGGTATGCAAGAGCAAAACAAAATTAAAAGAATGAGTAAGGAGCTCACTGGCCAAGCAACTCAACCTCCCTACATCACTTGGAAGACTCTGAATAGGCTGAAGGTTGGAGTGTCTAAATGTAAGACCAACATGCTCAAGGCAGGGCTGCTGGCAAACAACAAAATGTTGTGTGAATGTAGAGAAATAAAGAACCCGGATCATTTATGGGTCTGCCAATTACTGCCAGAAACATGCACCAATGAGGACTTAGTTTGGCCAACAATAAAGCCAAGAAGGTGACTTCATTTTTGCAGTCCAGGGTTTGATCAGTGCACAAAAGAAGATGATTTCCAATATGAGGTTAGACATCCAATATCTATGGACATGAAAGAAGAAGGCTGGCCATTGCTATGTAAAGCTGGCAATGCTGGACACTCAACATATTTGGAGTTTTTAAAAATAACCAAATACGTTTTCTAATAAAGCAGGTGGGACTAACCATTTTCCTTACAGATAAGCAAGAACGGTCTTTTTAACCTATTTGAATTTATTAAATTTAGGTACATAACAAGTTGCTTGTTTCTGCACAGGGGGTAAAATAGTTTTCTTTTAAAAAGTCTTAACTCAAATTCTAATACACTGTTTTTAATGGATTGCTGTTTTGTGGAATTCTAAATTAGGCTGCAGCATTGGCTGCATCATGTCATATAACTAATCACTTCAATTGCTTTTCAAGATTTTAATATGCCTGTAACAGCCTCTGGTAGCCAGAGAAATCAAGATTCCCAGGTTTCCCCAGTTCCATCATACTATACACTCAACATGTCAGATAGAGAAATAAGCAATTAGCTTCTTCATTGTGGCATACAAATTATCTATTATTACAACAGGGAAGAGCTGAAATAAGTTTTTGCTTAAAGTGGTAAGTGGTTAACCATCCCCAAAGCCTACTGGATAGTCGTAAAGTGAGCAGGTTCTTTAAGAGCACACATTGTAGGTTCCAGAGCTCCTGAAGGTAATGTCACAATAATTTCTTCTTGTACTCAGAAATAAGGCAAAAAGTAAGAAACAAGACCTTGTCCCTGGGTTCAGGCTACAGCGCAGCCCACTGTTGTATTTGGGATGTTAATGGCATACACCTTAACTTTCTACCTGGTAATTCTTTGTCATCAGTCTCATAGAAATGAGGGGGTTTCAGCTATGGCCACCACCAAGGTAATAATGAAGAATATACATGTGGTGCCATTTTGCTGCTGTTTGTTCTTCTACTGTACCTGCCTTTCTTCTGTGTCACTCTCCCTGTCTTCATAACTTCTCTACACTTTCACTTCCTGTTTTCCCTATCGCACAACACTAGAACTAGGGGACACTCCATGAAACTTTTGGGTACTAGTTCTCAAACAAATAAGAGAAAGTACTTTTTCACCCAGAGGATTACTGGTCTATGGAACTCCCTGCCAGAAGAAGTGGTGACAGCTGTCAGTCTTCACAGCTTTAAGAAAGGATTAGACAAGTTCATGGAGGACAAGGCTATCAATGGCTATAATTATGGCTACCTAAGGACAACCTCCGGGTTGGAGAAATAGGCAGGATATCTCTCAATGCCATTTCCAGGGAATCCTAAGCAGGTGAAGGCATCTCCTTGGGAATACCCTGAAGGAAATGGTGAGCCACTGTGTGAGACAGAATGCTGGACTGGATGGGCTGTGGCCTGTTCCAGCAAGGCTGTTCTTATGTTCTTATGTTCCTTCCTCTTATTGACTTCCATCAGTCAGTGGTCAGATTAAAGGAAGTAATAGTATTATTTAATTGCACTTGGGATGGACCATACCAGGATGGCTGTTTCCACACTTTAAGAATACATCACTATTTAAGAAAGACATCAAGAAGCTGGAACATGTCCTGAAGAGCATTACAAGCTGGTGAAGGGTCTGAAAACCAACCCCTATGAGAAACAGTGGATGGACTTGGCCATATTTTGTATGGAGAATAGAAGCCTGAGAGGAGATATCAAAGTTATCATCAATTTGAAAGGTTGTCTCAGGAAACATGTGGCTTGTTTTATGTGACTGTAGAGGGAAGGAAGCCAGTTAATTCAAATTAAAAGAGGTAAAGGCTCACTGATGATTGGAAAAAGCTTTCTGTTGACTGACAATGGAACAGACTACCTCTAATTTAGGAAGTTTTCAAACAGTGACAATGAAGCAGACTACTTATCATTGGGAAGTATTTCTTGAGAGTCCCCTGGACTGCATAGAGATCAAAACAGTAAATCCTAAAGGGAATCAACCCTGGCTATGCCTTGGAGGGACAAATATTGAAGCTGAAGCTCAAGTACTTTGGTCACCAAATGAGAAGAGAAGACTCACTGGAGAAGGCACTGATGCTGGGAAAGATTGAAGGCGATAGGAGAAGGGGACGGCAGAGAATGAGATGGCTAGATGCATTATTGACACAGTGGGTGTTGATCTGGGTGGACTATAGAAGATGGCAGATGATAGAGGAACCTGGTGTGCAATGTGGTCCATAGAACAACAAAGGATCAGACTCGACTGCAACTGAACAACAACAACGAAAAGCAGAGCTTGGATAGCCACATGTTATGGGTGCTTTAGTTGTGCATTTCCTGCATTCACAGAGGGTTGGACCCAATGAACGTTTAAGCCATCTATGATTCCTTCTTTCTTTTTCCTTTTTATGTGTTGTACAGTCACTTGTAGTTTCTCCTTCTCTGGTTCCTCCTTAACTCACTCCTTCCTCCTCAATTCTCTTCTTATCCTATGCTCTCTTCAATATCACTCTTTCAACAATTCCTCCTTCTCTCTCTCTCTTTCTGCTCCTTAATACTCATATCTTTGCTTGCTCTTATGTGAACAGCCCTTCCTTACTTCTATTTCCAATGAGTTTGTATCGGATATAGGTCTTTCTGCATACAGTTGCCTACGTCCACCTCCGACTTCCTATGAGCTTGTTCACTATAGGGACCTAATCAGATGATTTGCTTGATGTTGTAAGTAGGGATAAATGCTTTTTTTTGTTCTTTGTTTGCCAGAGGTAGACACAACTGTCTCTCTGGAAATGGCCTCAGAACGCTCTTTTTCTTGAGGGATAAGATGTAAATATACAGCTAAGGAAGGGAAAGAATGATGAACAATGAGATAGGGTTCTTCTTCCTATCCTGTTGGGATTTTTGGCCATTTCCCATAATCAGTAAGCCAGTTTCAATGCGTGTTATGCAGGTCACTATTCTTTATTGTTTCAGTCATCAGCTTCTACGTTTTGAGAAGGCTATCAATGAAAGTATTTGTGGCCACCAGGATTCATAAAATGGAAAGAAAGAGTTCAAGAGAGATTAATTTATCATACAGCAGAGCATAAAACTCACATCTGTCCTTTATACAAGCCAGTACACCCCATTTATTAATACTGTTCTCTGCTTTGCCAGGTCTAAGCAATTAACTCCCACAGACTGGCTTCTTTAGCAAGGATACTCTGTCAGTGTGTTTATCCAAGGAACATATTGAATTCCAGAGTAAATTGCATCATTTAAATATGTTGCAAGCTGGTAGATAAATTCCCAGACACCTGATATAATTATAATTATAGTTTAAGCTGCTCAACTGCTAAAAATCAGAAGTATGCCATGGGTTTAAGGCAAAGTAAAAAAGCAAAAACTCTCTATATATACACACTAAATCCACATGCCAATGAAGATTTGAAATTAAATTCCAGGCAGCTGGAAAGCCAAAATGGAAAGGTTCCTACCCCATACAAATTTTAGGGGTGGAGTGGGGGTTTGGGGGTTTGGGACAGATTCCCCTCCTCTAGCTTCCACTTTTCTCTTTCTCCCTTAATCTTCAGTACACCTGAAAGGATTTCAGTGATTTTTTGTTGCTATAAAGAGTTAAGCTTTTCAGAATCTAATGTCTGGACACCTCACTGTATTAGAGACCCTGTGGTTGGCAGTTTGATTCCACACTGTGCCTCCTGAGAGAAGAGTCCTTTGTAGCCTTAGGTATGCTCCTTGGCGCAGAGCGCCCCCAGAAGAAGGGAATGTTAAACCACTTCTGAGCACTTAATGCTTATTAAACCCTGAGAAAGGTTGTTACATATGGGAATTGACTTGACATATAATTTTAAGGAGCAAGTGAGACATAGTGAACAGAGTAACAGAGTTAAAAATCCCTGTGTGGCACTGGTAAAACAACTCTTTAAGTATTGCACACACCTCAAAAATCCTAGTGAGACAGCACATAACAAACAAAAATGTGGGTATGTAGGTTCACCCTTCATTCTGAAGCATATATATATTATCACTTATATATCTGCATGCATCCCAGAAATCTTCTGATTTGCTTTCCTTCTCAAGGATTCTGCTTGCAAATGCATATGCAACATATCACTGTGAGTATTCACAAGTAATAAAGCTTCACAGTGTGCTTGTAGAGGGGTTTAAAACAAAACCTCACAATTCTGTGCCTATTGGGATTAAAATCTACTAGCATCAGAGCTCCTATGTATAAAATGATATTTAGGTTGTCAGTACCTGTTCAGGCATTTTGAACCTGATGACTAAGAAAGGATGCATTGCTAATACCTGCTAAACTATTACACATTAGGGTTAACTTACTTACATTACTTTTTCATAGTACTGTACTCTGTCAGGCTTCCTAGAAATTAAGAAAGACAACATTCCTCTTAGCAACACTCAATTTCGCAAACTTTCTAGTAGCTGGGAAGTTCCTCTAGCATGTAGCAGTTTCCTGCCCTAGAGCATAGCTCTCTGCATTTGATAGCTGGAGCTGATATTATTATTGGCTGAGTTTGAAAATAGGGAATGTATTACTACAATGAGTTTTTGGTCTAGCTTTCCCCATGTGACCTTTATCAGACACAGTTAGTAAAGGTAAAGGTAAAGGTTTCCCTTGCTCAAAAGCCAGTCGTAACCAACTCTAGGGTTTAGTGCTTATCATACCTGTCAAGTTTTGGATTTGAAAATAAGGGAAATTTTGGGCACACCCCTCTGTGGGTGTGGCCAAATCTATGGGCATGACCAAATATAGCCATGTGACTTGCTGGGTTCTAGTCATGCCTGCCACATGACATGAAAATGTCTACAAACAGACAGCACTGGCTCTTTGGCTGTAAATGGAGATGAGCACTGCACCCTAGAGGTGGATACGACTGGCAGATTTTACTTTCTTAGGATCAAAGATCGCTGCAGATGGTGATTGCAGACATGAAATAAAAAGGCGACTGATGCTTGGGAAACAAGCTATGAGAAACCTGGGGAACATAGTTAAAAGTAGAGATATCACCTTGCAAACAAAAAATTGCATAGTCAAAGCAATGGTATTCCCGGTGGTAATGTATGGGTGTGAGAGCTGGACCATTAGGAAAGCTGAGCGCAGAAAAATAGATGCCTTTGAAATGTGGTGTTAGAAATAGATCTATCCTAGAAGAAATCAACCATGACTGCTCATTAAAGGTCAAATAGTAAAGATGACGCTAAAGTACTTTGGACATCAAATGAGAAGAGAGGATTCACTTGAGAAGGCCTTTATGCTGTGAAAGGTGGAGGACAAAAGAAAGGGGTGGCCAAAAATAAGATGGCTAGATGGTATTGTAGATGCAATGGGCACAAAGCTGTGTGGGCCAAAGAACGTTTTCCCCATCTTCTTGGGGGACTTTTGTTTTGTTTTCTTTCTTGTTTACTCAGTGGCTTAAGTGACTAAGATGCTGACTGGGAGGCAGAAGGTCAGCAGTTCAATTCCCGAGTACTGCAGGATGGAATGAGCTCCCATCTGTGTCCCAGCTCCTACCATCCTAGCAGTTCGAAAGCAAGAAATTGCAAGTAGATAAATAGGGACCACTTTGGTGGGAAGGTAACAACGTTCCGTGCACTCTGGTGTCTAGACATGCCTGCCACATGACAACGCTGGCTCTTCGGCTTTGAAACAGAGATGAGCACTGAACCTTAGAGTTGGATACGACTGGCTTTCGAGCAAGAGAAACCTCTCTCTCTCTCCCCCCTCTCTCTCTCCCTCCCTCTCTCCCCCCTCTCTCCCTCTCTCTCTCTCCCTCCCCCCTCTCCCCCCTCTCCCTCCCTCTCCCTCTCTCTCTCCCTCCCTCTCACACATATGTATAGTGATCAAGCAACACCCCCCTCCCAGGTTAACTCTGGCACAAACAGCTCAATAAAGCATGATTTGCCCCTGCATATATGAAATATTGCTCACCTCTAGAGTAGACTCCAAGGTGTCTACGAACAGCAGTAGCAAAACCGAAGCCTCCATGAGCACGTGGCAGGGAAGGGAAATGAAAGAGAAACTAACTACAGAATGCCCCCCCCCCCCACCTTCTCTATCTCCCCTTCCACAAGAGAAAAGCCACACAGCGACCTCTGGTGGCAGGAAAAAAATACTGCACTTTCGGTCAGGATTTTTTAAAAAAAATAAGGGAAAATACGGGGAAATTAGTAAAACAGGAGGGGCTGGGAAGAGGGGTAAAAATAAGGGGTTTTCCCGGGGAAAATGGCATAGTTGACAGGTATGGTGCTTATCTCTGTTTCAAAGCCGAAGAGCCAGCACTGTCTGCTTAGTTGGGCAGATAGGTAAATATTTACTTTTGAGTTAGTGGTCTTACACAAACTTCTTTTGTATAGACAGATGTAGTGCTTCAGTTGTGAAGTCTCAATGCTTGGAAAGTTACTTTTTTGGACTATAGCTGTCCAATTATCCACCAGCCATACGGGGTGGAGAATTCCAGGAATTATACTGAAGAATAGTTAATGTTTTGAATCTCTGTGGAGGATGGGCAAAAAAGTCCCATCTGTCCCTTAAAAACTGGGTTATAGCTGCTTCTACAGTTCTTATAAGGGACTATGGTGACTTAGTGGTTAAGACATTGAACTTGATGACTGGAAGGTCAGTAGGTCAGCAGTTCAAGACTCGAGTGCTGCATGACTGTGTGAGTGCTCGTCTCTGTCCCAGCTCCTGCCAACCTAGTAGTTAGAAAGCAAGACAACTCAGAGGGTCCCCTGGCCATCCAGTTGGGGGAGGTGGGAGCACAGCTGTGCCCATTTGCCTGCGCGGGGCCATCAAAAGCCGCCGCTGCCGAGCCACTGCAACACCCTGGCTCCCTCCCCTGGCCTGTACGGTCAGGGGAGGTGGGAACACAGCTGCACCCATTTGTCCGTGCGGGGCATCAAAAGCCGCTGCTGCTGCTGAGCTGCTTCCTCCCCTGCCCCATCTGTTTGCCTGCGGCGGTGCCGTGAAGAAGGCCACCGCTTTAGCCACTGGGACATTTTCCTGCCTCAGTTGGGTTGGGGCCGGTTCTTCTCTCCTGGCTCCATTATGGACATTGAGTCATGGGGCTCCATCATGTATGTTTTGAGCCACGAGGCTCCATTGTGGACGTTGGCTAGCCGGGGGTTCTGTGCAATTAATCTTGTAATTCTTTTGTAATTTCAGTATTTAATGATATCTATTGTAAAACAGTACTTGTTTTGAAATCTGTAATTGTATTGGATTGTATGGATTTATCTTTTTATATTATTGTATTGCCATGATGTACCTGTATTGATATGTTGGATGCCGCCCTGAGTCAGCCTGTGCTGAATAGGGAGGGGTATAAATTTAAATTGAAAATTGAAAGATATTGCAAGTACATAAATAGGTACCACTTCAGTGGGAAGGTGAACAGCATTCCGTGCACAATGGTATTTATTTGTTTAGACTTAATTTCACCGCCAGCTCACCGTGGTGACTCAGACTGGCTTACAATCAGTAATAGTCACAGTATAAAATCGAATCATAATACTATGACTAAAATCAATAAACTTAATCAGCTGAAATACACCTTAATAAAAACATTTTTAGACAGTTAAATTAACATCCCCAATGGCGGATTATTTGGAATAGTCATATGAGCCAGCAAGGTGTGTGTGTGTGTGTGTGTGTGTGTGTGTGTGTGTGTGTGTGTGTGTGTGTGTGTGTGTGTGTGTGTGTGTGTGTGTGTGTGTGTACGTTATCCGATGCATCACCCATTTAATTCGGATAAAGTCCAAAATCAGATAAAGTCCAAACTTGTGGAACTGTAGATCCTAACAGATAAAGTGGGCTCCAATCCCCTACCCCATTTTTGGTAGTTGTTGGGATTTACCTGCTAATTTAATTAATGAGATAGTATTCCTCTGAGCTACATCCTATATGAGTACTGTAATCCAAAGGGTGTACCTATCTTAGATATTCATAAATGCAGTTTTTATTAACCCATGGGGAGGGACATGGGTCAGGCTTATAACACTCATTTTGTATGCCAAAGATGCTGTGTTCAATCTCTAGTATCTCCATGATGGAGGTGGAGCTGGAAGACCCCTCTGGAAAGTTGCTATTAGTGAATAATGCTGGACAATACTGTGCTTGAAGGATCAACAGTCTGATTTAGCACAAGGCCCCTTCTTATGTTACCATTTTATTTTCATCACAAACCTATTTCAAAGTAAAGCATTTATTTTTATTATTGCCTTGTGTTTATCTGGTTATGTAGAAGTGGTTTTTCCTTCCATGTGTGGCCTGAGCCACTTAGTTGGAATCAGCCAATCACATATGTTTGACATTTCATTTACCATTTACCATGTTCAGGCATCAGTAATGAGGCAGAAATATTGGTGCCATCCAATACACAATTGGCTCTTTTGAGTGACACAGATTTCTGTACTTTGCTGTCAATGAGCAATGGTTGTGGAATCCATATTAACTTAATCATTGTGACAAGCCCTATCTATCTGGTTGTCATAGGAATAACACTCAGTACTAGTGAATACACACAGGTGGGCTTAATATACTCAGAATGGTCACAGTTAAGGGCAGCTCAGGTCTTGCCTCTGTATCCTTTTGTACAAAACCTCCAGGCATGGTGTGTTAAATATGGGCTCTTTAGTGAGGACAAAGACATCTCCTCTGTCTAATATTATATAGCAAGTCACACATTTCATTGCTAATGTATCCAATAATAGTCATTTTAATCTAGCTGAGACTCTTCTGTCCTTGAAATGTGCGATAGAACTTGTCTGTTCCATCTCCTCCTTGCCTTAAATAAACCCCATATTTCACAGCGGCACAGCTCAGGAAGCCAATCATATAGCATCAATACAGCAGCAGTCCAGTTTAAACTGTCTCTTCTGCACTCACTCTAGCTAGGCGCCTAATCATGGGTAATGATGTAACTCATATCCAATCCCGTGATCTTTTTGTCACAACAGCAACAGCTTATAAAACAGGAATATTCAAGATATGAATGGGAAATATCACAGTCACTGCCTATATACCTGCAGGCATTTATGAATGCTTCAGAAATTTGAGTGCAATGTGTCTAAATGTACTATGCTTAAGAGAATTACAGTACATGTCATTTTAGAACCATATTGCTTTCTGATCTCTTGCTCTTTGGTTTATTTTATTTTATTTTCCCTATATTTATTTATTGGATTTCTATACCACCCATCTGGGTATTATCCCACTCTGGGCAGTGAACAAACGGAAAATAAATAACAACAATACCCACAACAAATCAAAACCCACCACCAACAAATACATCATAGACAAATAAAATAAAATAAAATTAAAATAATTGGCATCAGAGGACTTTGGGACTAAACCTAACTGACTAATTTATCGATAGGGAAACAACACCTGAAAGGCCTCCTTAAAAAAGAGTGTTTTAATTGTTTTTTAAAGGTAGCCAGTGAAGGGGCCTGGCGCATTTCCACTGGAAGTGTATTACACAGTGTTGGTGCTGCCACTGAGAAGGCTCTATTTCTAGTTAAAGACTTTCAAGACATCCTCGGGGTTGGCACCTGGAGCTGTGCTAACAGTGATAACTGGGTGATGCGGGGAGTTGCTCTGAGGGAAAGATGCTTCGACAGATAGCAAGGTCCAAAATCATATAGGGCCTTGTATGATAACATTAACATCTTGTATCTGACATAGTAGGCAACAGATAACCAGTGCAGGACTGCCTAGGGTGGGGAAATATGATTGAATTTCTTTAAACCTGTCACCAGCCTGGCTGCTGCATTCTGGACCCATTGTAATCTCTGTATCAGACACAAGGGCAGCCCCACGTAGGGAGCATTACAGTAGTCAATCAGTGAGATTACCAATGAATGGGTCAGTGTGATGAGAGACTGCCTATCCATGTAGGGGTGAAACTGTACAATCTATCAAAGCTGGAAAAAGCAGCTTTGGACACTGCCGCTATCTGTTGTTCCAATGAGAGCACAGAGTCCATAATGACCCCCAGACTACGTACCTGGTTCCTAGGGGTAAGAGTAGTTCTACCCAGATTAGGTGCCAGGCCTCACTGTTGGGCAGACGACCTCTCAAACACCAAAACCTCTGTCTTGTCAGGGTTCAGTTTCAGCCTGTTAGCTTTGGTCCATACAATTATTGAGTCCAGGCACTTTTCTCTGCCAGTAGAGCTGCGATTGCAGACGGAGCTGCTGCCATTCAGGAAAGGACTTAAGACCTGGCTGGTGGGGCAGGTATGGGGCCCTGAGGGCAATGTGGCTCCTGCCCTATGGCTTTTACCATAAGATGCACCCTCTCTCTCCTGCATGGGGTGGGTAGGATTTTAATGGGGTGGGGATTCTAACTGTTTTATTGTGTGGGGTTTTTAGATTATGTAAGCCACCCTGATTCGGGCTTGCCTGAGGGGGTGGCAAATAAATTGAAAAATTAAAATTAAATTAAATTAAATTAAGATGTCGAACTGCATCCACTGCAAATGATGAAAAGTAGAGATAGAGTTGGGTGTCATCCGCATATTGGAGACACCGAACCCCGAATCTCCTAATGACCTCTCCCAATGGCTTCATGTAAATATTAAACAGCAATGGGAAGATGATTGACCCCTGTGGAACACCCCATTGGAGGGTCCATGGGATCGAAACAAACTCCCTAAGTTGAACTCTCTGGGTCTGCTCATCAAGGAAAGAGTGGAACAACTATAATACAGTGCCCCATATTCCCAGCTCTGATAAGCGTCCCAGGACGGTATCAAAAGCCGCTGAGAGATCCAGAAGCACCAGGAAAGATGAAGCTCCCCTGTCTGCTTCCCAGAGAAGGTCATCTTGCAGTGCGACCAATGTGGTCTCAGTACCACGATGAGGCCTAAAACTCAACTGGAATGGGTCCAAACAATTGGTTTCATCCAAGAACACCTATAGGAAGCAGATGGATAGGTTCATATTGGTTTAAAGGCAATCAGGTAATTCAGGACCTGACCAGGAGCAGTGACCACACACAGGATCTAGTTTTCTTGTCAGAGCAGTGGCAGAGTGATCTAAAATTACAGCGACTGTAATGTGCCATGGTCAGATCACTATCTGGTTACTCTGGACTTTTTGGGGGTGATATTTTATCATAGGGAGGCAAGGCCAGTTAAATTGGCCTACCCCCAGTGATTGATGGATCCTGAAGGATTCCTCTGGATTGGCTACATGATTCACCCGAGGCTCTTGTCAACCTCTGGCATGGGAATGCGATGGTGTCCTTGGACATGATAACACCACCACAGCCTCTCCATGCATGTGGGCCCCTCTCATCCCCGTGGTTTATGGAGGATTTGAGGGAGCTTAAATGGGCAAAGAGACGCTGAGAGCACCACTGGGTGAAGACTCAGAGTGATTCTGACTGGACACCGGCTAGAGCCACTATCAGAGCCTACCTGGTGGCAATAGAGGTGGTGAAACGGCAGTATTTCACCACCTTTATTGTCTCTGCAGATAATTGCCCAGCAACTCTGTTCCAGGTGACTAGGTCCCTCCTCAGTAGAGGGGGGGCCTGGGCCTGGTTGACAGGGGTCAGCTGAAGACTTTGCTGATTATCTTGTGGAGAAAATTACTTGGATTTGCTCGAAGTTTGACCTTGGCATGGATACTATGGGTCCGGAGTTGACCAGTTCGCAGTCTTGCCATGTTATCTGGAATTGGTTTGAACCAGTTGTCCCTGATGAAGTGGACAGGCTCCTTGGATCTGTTCGCACCACTGCTTGCCCATCTCCTGCCTGGTTGGTCAAGGTGTCCAAGGTGTTGACAGGCAGTTGGGTTGGAGCAATAGTCAAAAAATCTTTGTGGGAGGGGCGTTTACTACACCATTAAAACATGCTTTGGTGCACCCACTCCTTAAGAAGCCAGCACTCGACCCAACAATAATTGCCAACTATTGGCCGGTATCCAACCTCCCCTTTTTAGGGAAGGTTTTGGAGAAGGCATTGGTGCAGCAGTTACAGCGGGTTCTGGATGAATTGGATTATCAGTCAGGATTCAGGCCTGGATATGGTACCGAGACTGCATTGGTCGCATTGTTGGATGATCTCTGGAGGGGACAGGATGGAGGTCATCTCTCCATCCTTGCTCTTCTTGTCCTCTCAGCGGCCTCTCCAATATGGGGAGCCTCAGGGCTCGGACTCTCATCTCTCATATTTAACATCTACATGAAGCCATTGGGGGACATCATCCGGTCCCACGGGATGAGGTATCATCAGTATGCAGATGATACTCAGCTATATATCTCGGCCCGTGGTGATCCAGGCAATGCAGTCGGAGTCCTATCCAGGTGTCTGGAGGCTATTGGGGTCTGGATGGGACAATGGGTTCAGCTGAATCCCAGCAAGACTGAGTGGCTATGGGTTAGGGCCCCCACATTATCTCAGGAGCTAACATCTTTGGTTTTGGATGGGGCTACCTTACCCCAAACAGACCCAGTGCATAATCTGAGGGTCCTCCTAGACTTGTGACTTCTGCTCAATGAGCAGGTAGCAGTCATGGCCAGGAGGGCTTTTGTACAACTTTGTGTCATATGCTAGGTTTTTATTTATTTATTTATTTATTGGATTTATACCCCATTCTACTCAAGCACAAGGCCGACTCAGAGCAGCTACAGCAATCAATACACATACAATTACAATATCATAATAATACATCTAATCATAAACAAAATAAATAATCAAAAATCCACAATAGTACAAAAGGCACAACATAAAAATATCAATAATCAATAGTTACAAAATTCAGATATAAAGTATAAAAGATAACAATCAAATATCAAAAGCAATGCAGAACAAAAGGGGCAGAGAGGCAGGGAGGCAGCGTCTGCGGAAGGTCCTTTATGCCCTGCAGGAGGCTGGAGCAGGTGTTTCTCATCCCCCCCCCCCCCCCAGTTTGCCAAAATGGGAGGACGGCTCCAAGCCTCAGCATCCCACCTTCAAATCCTCCGAGCAGGCAGGCTCAAGGAGGTGGAGGCAGGGAGGCAGTGTCTGCAGAAGGTCCTTTATGCCCTGCAGGGGACTTGAGAGGGTGTTTCTCATCCCCCCCCCTAGTTTGCCAAACTGGGAGGATGGCTCCAAGCCTCAGCATCCCACCTGCGAATCCTCCGAGCAGGCAGGCTCAAGGAGGCAGAAGGCAGGGAGGCAGCGTCTGCGGAAGGTCCTTTATGCCCTGCAGGGGACTGGAGCAGGTGTTTCTCATCCCCCCCCCCCCCCAGTTTGCCAAACTGGGAGGATGGCTCCAAGCCTCAGCATCCCATCTTCGAATCCTCTGAGCAGGCAGGCTCAAGGAGGTGGAGAGGCAGGGAGGCAGCATCTGCAGAAGGTCCTTTATGTCCTGCAGGGGAGTGGAGCAGGTGTTTCTCATCCCCCCCCCCCCAGTTTGCCAAACTGGGAGGATGGCTCCAAGCCTCAGTGTCCCACCTTCGAATCCTCCGAGCAGGCAGGCTCAAGGAGGTGGAGAGGCATGCTCGTTCCTAGATCGTGACTCCTTGCTCATGGTCACACATGCTCTGGTCACCTCCAGATTGGACTATTGTACATGGGACTGCCCTTGATGACCATACAGAGGCTGCAACTGGTCCAGAATGCAGATTCCCAAGTGGTGATGGGGTGCGGATGTTACGCCCATGCCTCACCACTGCTTCGGGAGCTGCACTGGTTACCGGAATGCCTCCGGGTGCAATTCAAGGTGCTGGCAATGACCTTTAAAACCCTACATAGTAGTGGGCCAGGATACTTAAGAGACCACGTCACCCCGAGAACATTTGTCCATCCCACCAGAGTGGACTGGAGAGGCTCTCTTATTGTGCCATCTGCTAGAGAGACTCGCTTCTCTAGCACCAGAAAGAGGGCCTTCTCTGTGTCTGCTCTGGCCCTGTGGAACCTCCTGCAATTTAGCTATGACTCCAGATGGAGTTGCTCCCCTTCAGGAAAGAACTAAAAACCTGGCTGGCAAAGCAGGTGTGGGGCACTGGGGATGCGGTGACCCCTACCTGCTGGCTGATATAGTAATATTGCTCCGTTGCTCTTTTTAGCTGTCGGGATAATTTTATTGTTTTTTTTATTGTTTTTTTTACTGGTTTTAAGTTTTTAGATTGTAGTACTGATTTTAATGTGTGAAGAATTTAACAAAACTCTGGGCTACAGGGTTTTGTAGATGGTTGTTGCAATTAAATGCTGTTGCCAGTGGAGAGTATGAAATTCCAATTGATAGAACACAGAGATGGTAATCAACATGCAGATTAATGAACAGGATTATATCCACCAGGGACCAGTGGAACAAAGACCAGTTGAGCATTTTAATTGCTGAGTTATAGTTAATCTCAGTTCTATATCACTTTCCATTCATTATGACTATTGATGCATGGAAGGCATTGAGAAAAAAATAATAACATAATGATTCATAATGTCTACAGTGTATATGAATGACAAGTGTTGTGAGGAATAAGACTGATAATTTTCATCTCTCTCTTGAAAGATCTGCAATAAGACTTCTTTATTTTCATGGGACCCAACTGCAGCCCATTTAAAACAAGATTAGTGTAAAAACCCAGGTTACAACAGAGGTCCATTCCAACAGCCTCTGTTGTAACCTGAAAAAAAATGTAAACCAAAACATCCATAGGGATGCACTGATAAATTAAAAAATGCTCCTGAATTGATCGTTGTAAACCGGAAAAATACATTAAAATTTTAAAACTGAGATGGCATTTCCATAGGATTTGCTGTTGTAAATTGCAGCAAACTTAAACCGAGGCAGTTGTAACCTTGGGTTTTACTGTACTTTGAAAGGAACTGTAAGATGGGGGAGACATCTTTCATCTTTTATCAGTTTTGAATAATAGCTGAACTAATTAATCAATTCAGTTAACCAAAGCAACCATAACAATTAGATAACTCTTTGCTAAAGTCACCTAGAGGAACTCTCTGCCAGTAACTATGGCATATGTTAAAATACATTGATATATCCCTCTCAGAAGCTTGTGTTTGGTGACTGGGATCTATTATTATTATTATTATTATTATTATTATTATTATTATTATTATTATTATTATTATTATTATTATTATTATTATTATTATTATTATTATTATTATTATTATTATTATTATTACATTTAATTTCTATCCCACTTTCCTGGCACAGGTGCTACTCAAAGCGGCTTACAACATATAAAATACAATATCATCAAACAGCAAGATTAATAGAAATACTGTTACAATAAAATAAACAGATACATCATAAAAACGATACAGTCACAGAGAAGCAGTATCCCGGTATTCATTATCCCCACACATCCTGGCGCAGTAGAAAACCACCACAAAAAGTCACAGTTACACCTGCCCTTGCCAACCTTCTGGATGACAAAGGGGCCAGGAGGCATGACGGCTCCTCAGCCGATAGACTCCCTTTATCTCCCTGTCGATGGAAAGGGCGAGAAGAGCATGGCAGCTCACAGCGGCGGCGTCTTCAGAGTCTCCCATGCCGATTCCTCTATTATTCCTCTATTATCTTGTGCTGGCAGAGCAAATAACGCAGATCAAATTTGGTGAAGTTTGGAAAAAGAGTTTTGAGTTATAGGTTTCTAAACCATAAAACTGTCCCTCTCCTTTCAGAAATAGGCAGCCCCAAACATTCCTAGACTTAAAATAGCACATATAAAATGAAAAGATAGTCTTGCTTATTTTAAAAGTGAATGGCTGCCCCATTACAGTTATAATTCAAAAGGAGTGATAATATCCATTGATAAATTACAATATAAAGTGATTTATTTAAATCTTCACTACTAGAAAAATGGTGTATTTAGTTATTTATTTTATATTTAGTTATTTATTAGTCACATTTGTATTGCCGCCCACTCGGCAAGCGACTCTGGGTGGCATACAATAATTACATCATGAACTACATAAATTCCACTAGAGAACTATAAAAACCTTATAACTATTAAAAACCCAAATTAAAAGTTCAATAAAAAATCGACAACTAAAAAGAATGAGGGAGCAATATTACTATATCAGGCAACAGGTGGGGGTCACCACATCCCCAGTGCTACACACCTGCTTTGCCAGCCAAGTTTTTAGTTCTTTCCTGAAGGGCAGCAACTCCATCTGGAGTCATCGTTTAATTGGCAGGAGGTTCCATAAGGCCAGAGCCCAGAGGGCCAGAGCCCAGAGAAGGCCCTCTTTCTGGTGCTAGCATGGGCTACCCGGCTTCACTGGTCGGGTCACTTGGGCTGTTCTACACCCTGTCCCCTGGGGAAGTGGCTTGCTAGGTGGGGGCTGAAGGCAGCCGTGCTTTTGGCTCCTGCCCCCAGGGTAGGCGCTCTCTTCCCTCCAGGAGGCAAGGGCAGAATGGAGCACTGTTCTTCGCCCTGCCCCCTGGGAAAGTGGCTCGCTATGTGGGGCGAAAGGCAGCTGAGTTTTACCCCCTGCCCCCGGGGTAGGCATTCGCTTTCCTCCAGGAGGTAATGGCAGAACGGTGCGCCGTTCTCTGCCCTGGCTTCCTGGGGAAGTGGCTCACTTTCCCTGGTAGGTTGGGGCCAAAGGCAGCCATGCTTTTGGCCCGCACCCTCCAGGGTAGGCACTCGCTTTCCTCCGGGAGGTGATGGCGGAGCGGAGTGCTATTCTCTGCCCTGGCCTCCCAGGGAAGTGGCTCACTGCCCCCGGTAGGCAGGGGCTGAAGGCAGCCATGCTTTCGGCCCCTGCCCCCCAGGGTAGGCACTCACTTTCCTCCGGGAGGCGAGGGCAGAACGGAGTGCTGTTTTCTGCCCTGGCCTCCCGGGGAAGTGGCTCACTTCCCCCGGTAGGCGGGGGCTGAAGGCAGCTGTGCTTTAGGCCCTCACCCCTGGGGTAGGTGCTCACTTCCCTCCGGGAGGCGAGGGCAGAACGGAGTGCCGTTCTTCACCCTGCCCCCTGGGAAAGTGGCTCACTAGGCGGGGGCTGAAGGCAGCTGTGCTTTCGGCCCCCACCCCTGGGGTAGGTGCTCGCTTCCCTCCAGGAGGCGAAGGTGGAACGGAGCACCATTCTCTGCCCTGGCCTCCCGGGGAAGTGGCTCGCTTCTCCCTGGGAGGCGAGGGTGGTACCAAGTGCCGCTTTTGGTCCTGGCCTCCAGGGGAGGCAGAATGGAGTGCCAGCGGGCTTTCTCTCCATTTGGTCTGTTCACACCCTTTGCCCCACCTCTCCTGTCTCTCTCTTTGCACATTGGCCATTTTTTTGTGCATGCTGGTTGTCCCGCCTCCTCCGTGCTCATGTCCTCCTTCCTGATTGGCTGAGGCATGCTGTGGCACAGAGGATGCTGGGACTCGTAGTTTTTTTGTTCGTGTTCATGGGGCGTTGGCCCCACTCTCGGCTCCCGGACCCTTGCAGTGCTGATCTCTGGGACATAAGGTAAGTGTGCAAGGCACATTATGGGATAGGCTGAACGGGTGTGGACATGCATTCCACACACACATGGCCACATCCCTTCCTTATAGGTACAGATACAACATCTGTAATGGTTAGCAATGCATCCATGCTTTGGATGTGTAGGTTGGCCTATATATTTGCCATATAGAATGACATATAGGATGGCAAATGATACAGAAGTAACTTTACTATCCTATTCAAATTCTCAACTGCCCTCTTTAATGTGGACTGAGATGGCTACATTTAGTTAGGAGAAGCAAAACCAAGTGTGGTGTGGTGAATAGAGTAATGAACTAGGACTCAGGAGGCCTTGGTTGTAATTCTTGCTTAGATGTAGAAATTAACTAGGAGTGTGGAACTGGTGAAACCACTCCTTAAATATCTCACTTAACTTGAAAACCTCATTAGTGTCACTACAAGTCAGTTCTGATTTGATGGCACAAAGCAGAAATTCCTGAGGATGTCTCACAGTTGTCCTCTGACCTTTTTGTGACAACGTCTGTGTAGGCATCTGCAGGGTTGCATACCATCCTGTTCTTTTTATTTGGGTCACAGATGGCCCAGGCCACATTCTTCACTTTTTCACAGATGAACATCCAGTAGCTAAATTAGAACAGATGTAGAGTTACTTTTTCTTTTGGCATTTACACCACCCTCTGGCCTAATTAATCCTGACACTGTGACCATCATTATATGAACTGCACTAAAGGAATGAAATAACAGATTGTCCTTTTGACAGAAATATGTTTATTTCTCCTTTTAGTAAGGTTTGGTTTTCTTCATCTTTTGTACCCTAGATCCTCTATATAAAAAATGCACATAAAAGAAATGAAGCTAAGTCAGCCTTCCCAGTGAACTTTGGAAAATCAAATTAAGTTTCAACTAGACAGAAAGAGTTTTAATTTAATTTAATTTAATATTTCAACTTGTTTGCCACCCACTCAGGCAAGCCCGACTCAAGGCGGCTTACATAATCTAAAACCCCATACAATAAAAACAGTTTTTTTAAAATATTTTTATTAATTTTCAAACAAAATTACAAAACTTAAACATTTATAACATTACAGTACAGTACAATACAATAAAAAAACACAAATGAACAAATATACATTGAATACATTCATCCTCACCCACCCTTCACCTCCCAATCACCCTCACCCAGCCCTTCACCATCTTCTGTCTTCTTCACTCCCCTTGTCCTTCCGTTGAAGGACCGCCTCCGAAGTGCCGAAGAAGGGGAGGGAGACCGGAACTAGAGCGGGTTCTTGTTATTATTTAAGACATTAAATGATTTTTATTGCTCATAGCAAAGCAGCTATTTCTCTTTCCCTCCTGCTACTGGTTGTCACACCATTACTCATTTTATTACATTTCCTTCAAGTCATTTCTATTCAGATTTGATCCCAAAATTATCCCACCTTTTTTTCCCCTTCTTTTTTTCTAATGTTGCTATAATCAATTTTCTTTCTATAATTAGTTGCAGATTCTTACCCTTGTATTTCTATTTATCTATGTACTGCACATCCAATTCTCTGCGAACCTTAACGTATATCACCTTATAAGTTATAATCTATCGATCTATCTATTCATCTATCTAGTTAATGTTAACACACCTTGATAGAGGATTATTTACATATTTCAATCAATCAATCTCTTTCTAGAAACAAACTTCCTCCATTTTAGGGCAAAGCAATAAAAAAAATCCAGGGTCACAGCAAATAAAGATTATTATTATTATTATTATTTTAAAGAAACAATTTCCAAAACATCATACTCTACATGTTACTTTATGTTCTGGGCTAACCTCCCGTAATTCTTCTAATCCTTCTTTAACGATATTACATGATTGTAGTATAACCAAAATCTCAATTTGTTTACTTATCAAAACAACTTTTCTTACACAGAAAATTCTTAACTGTTATATTTGCTACCAATTATAACTCATATCCTTATCCCTTGACTATTTTAATTTTCTTCCTCCGCAATCTTTCTTCCTTTGTTATATCCTAATAGATAAGAGTAAGACGGATTCTTACTAATATTTAAGACATTAAATAACTTTTGTTGTTCATAACATGCAACTGTTTTTCTCTCTCCTTTCCTCCTACTAATGGTTATTCTACCATTACACATGTCATTACCTTTCCTTCAAATCTTTTTTTCCCTCCCCCCTACAATTACTGTACTAATTAAGCTTATTCAATACACTTTTCTGTACCGATTGCAAATTCTTACTCTTATATATTAATTTATCTATATACTGCACATATGATATTCTCTGCAGTCTTCCCCAACATATATTTCCTCATAATCTTAGACCCCATTAACAAAAGGTTATTTACATGTTTTAATCTCTTCCTTAAACCAAACCTCCTCCATCTTACATCAGAACAAATATAGAGACCAAAATAACAACAAATGGAAACTCATTGAAAAATAACATTTTCCAAAACATCATATTCCACATTACTACTACTTGCCCTTCCTTGACATTCCTTGACAGAGGGTTATTTACAATTTCAAACATATTAAACCTTATATTTCAAACTTTACACTGTAATTTTCCATCTAACTTACCCCCTTTTAACCTTTCTTAACAAAAGTTATTAACCTTTTTGTGACAATTTCATTGATATTCCCTTTTACCCTTATCTTTCTCCCTGTATTTTTCACTTCTTTTATACTTTGAATTAACTTCTCAAAATTAAAAGCTCTTCTTTAAGTTTCCTCCATTCTTCTGATCCTCCCTTAATAATATTACAAGATTCTAGTATATCCAAATACTCAGTTTGCTTGTTTATCACAACAACTTTACCTGCCCAAAAGAATCTTAAATGATGTAATTTTTGCCAATTATATTTCACACCCTTGTCCCTTAACAATGTAGTAACTGGTTTAATTTTCTTCCTCCACAATCTTTCTTCTTTAGTTATGTCCTGATAAATATCCAGTTTTTCCCCATCCAATTTTGGTACTCGTGTACCATTTCTTCTTAAAAATGCCATTAATTCTAATTTTCTGTCCAGACCTGCAAATTTTACCAAAACAAACCTTTTAAAAGTCCCATTTCTTCTCTTCCCCAATCTATAAACTGCTAGGATATCCTCCTGTGTGAATTCTCTCCCCATCTTCAGTTCATTCAACCATTTAATAATTCTTTCTCTCAGGCGGTCTGGACTTCCCTCTGGAATATTTTTAATCACCACGTTCTTTTGTCTCGCCATCTCCTCCAGCATGTACAGTCTTTTTTCTTGCTTACCTATTCTTTTATCTTTTTCTTGCAAATCTTTTACCTTTGTTGTCTCAAAATTTTTAGTTACTACTTTCATAGAGTTGGCCAGTAGATCTCTTAATTCTTGTTGTCCATTCATGGTGTCTTTCATTTCTTGCTTCCTTGTCACATCTATTCTGTCCAACCTTTTCTCAAGTTTGCTCCAAATATCCATTTCTTTCTCCACTGCTTGCATGTGTTTTATCTCCTCTTCCACAGATTTTAATTTTGCCTCTATTGTCATAAAGTTATTATTTAATATTTTCATGTAGCTAACCAGCAAGTCCCTTAGTTCTTGTTGTCCACTCATAATTTCTTTTATTTTTGCTTCTATTGTGTCCTCCATGTACTGTCTTTTTTTCTTGATTAGCCATTCTTATATCCTCTTCCTCTTCGTTTCCTTTTTTTTGCATCTCTTTTATCTCCATTTCCATAGTCCATTATCTGAAAAATTCAACAGCCTTTCCATCTGATCCCTGAAATCCCTAAAATACTGTAGTTCTTCCCCATAAGAGTCCATTTCCAACAGATCCCTAAAATCTTGTGCTTCTTTCTCAAAAGTTTCCATTTCGATAATTTTAGGATCTCTAAAATCTCTAGAGTAAGTCTAGAATCTGAAATCTTTGGGGTGATGATAACTCATTTAGGGCTGACTGTTTCCCACTTCTTTTTTCTCTCCTCTCACTACTTTAAGGTCACAGCTACTTCATCAGCTGTTTCTCATCTTCAGGGGCCTGTTCTTCTTCACACACTCTCTCCTTTTTTATTTTATTTCGTCTTTCAAAGATTCTTCCTCTCAAAAAAAAAAGGGGACAGACAGACACCCCCTCTTTCAGTCCATCAGCTCTCTTGCCTCAGAGTTCCCCTTTTATCTCTCTTTTTAGTTCAAAACTTTGCTCCAGTACTTTAAGGGCATTCAAGGTTTCTCAAAGCTTACTCCCCTCACTTTCCAAGGCTTTTCAAGGCTTATTTCAAGCTTGCATTCTTCACCTTGCCTTTGAAACCCAATCTTTCATTCTCTTCCACAATTCTGTTTTTCCTTCTCAGTCTCATCAATCACACCTTCCTTAATTAGGTGGTCTTTACAGCCCAAAATAAACATTAAGAGCAAACGGAGGACTTACAGAGGCTTGCAAATCTGTGTCATCCCATTCAGTCGGCATCTCTTTGCCTTTTCGAGCCTTTTCAAGCTCTGTCACACTGACCCAGACTCTCTTGACCCCTGAATTCTTCACCTTCTTCACCCCCACAGCACTCCTCTGTCTTTTTTCTCAAATTTATCTTTGACAGCCTTTGTTTTTTCAACCTTTTTAATACATTTATCTCGCAGCCTGCTTCACTCGTGTCTTACTCCCCCGCCATCTTGTTCCGGTCTCCCAATAAAAACAGTTTTAAAAAAACCTGCCCACATTAAGAATCCCACCCACCTCGAGAAGCAGAGAGAGGGTACATCTCATGGTAAAAGCCAGTGAGCAGGAGCCACATTGCCCTCAGGCTCCATACCTGCCACGCCAGCCAGGTCTTAAGTCCTTTCCTGAAGGTCAGCAGCTCCATTTGCAACCAAAGTTCTACTGGCAGGAGGTTCCAAAGGGCTGGAGTGGACATGGAAAAGGCCCTTTTCCTTGTGCCAGAGAGGTTGGCCTCCCCTGGCTGACGGCACAATTAGGGAGCCCGTCCAGTCTGCTCTGGTTGGATGGACAGATGTTCTTAGGGTGATGCAGTCTTTTAGGTATCCTGGCCTACTACCATATAGGGCTTTAAAGGTAATAACCAGCAGTTTGAATTGCACTCGGAGGCAAACTGGTAACCAGTGCAGCTCCTGGAGCAGAGACGAGGCATCGGCATAACGCCCTCGTCCCATCACTACCCGGGCCACCACATTCTGGACCAGCTGCAGCCTCTGAATGGTTGTCAAGGACAGTCCCACGTAGAGCGCATTGCAATAGTCTAGTCTGGAGATGACCAGGGCATGTGTAACCATAAACAAGGAGTCCCTTTCCAGGAGCGGGCACAACTGGCATATTGTACAGAGTTGGGCAAAGGCCCTCCTGGCCATGACTGCCATCTGCTCTTCTAGCAGCAGTTGAGAGTCGAGCAGGACCCCCAAGTTGCGCACTGGGTCTGTCTGAGGCATAAAAGCCCCATCCAAGATCAAGGATGGCAGCTCCCGGGATAGGGCATGACCCCTAACCCACAGCCCCCCCCAGTCTTGCTGGGATTCAGTTGGCCCCTATCCAGACCCCCACAGCCTCCAGACACCCAGATAGGACTTTGACAGCATTGCTGGGGTACCTTTAAAGAATGCCAATATATCTGCAAGCTTTTTCTTCGATTAAGATTTTTCATCTGAATTTCAATTTGTTACCTCAACAATATTTCTGGATGCCAACATTTTTGATGCTTGTTAATAATATATATGGCAGCTATACATATTTTATATTAAAGTTTGTCTTAAAAGCTACATCTTTATAGGTAATAACTTGTCTAAGAAAAAAAATCCTTAAATTATTTATTTCTTATTTTGAGCGCATAATCAACAATGTTTTTATAAGGTCAGGTACCAAACAACAGCTATTAATAATATAACTATGTGTCTTGAGAATAAATTGCTCCTGTTCAGCCAATGGAAATTATCTACTGTAGCAAAAGGCTTCCGTTGATAGGAGGGTCTCTTCTTTTCACAAGACACAAATTCTGGACCCAATCCAATGTTCTATAATCACAAAAGGAAATGCAATTTATTATACAAACACAATATGTCCATGTATAGGAATTAACCAGTTAATCAAAACTAACACACAAAACCCCATAGTCTTTCCTCACACTTCTTGGGTAAAAGTTAACGCAGTGTGACAGAAATTCAAGAGATCAGAAACAGTAACTTTTCTTTACATTCCACTTATCTTCCATCACCCATTTCAATTATTAGGAAAATGCAATGGATTCCACAATAAAGTACAGAAACATTTTCATCCAAAGTAAAGTATCTGTAACTTGAGGATAAATGACATCCATTTAATCTATATATATAAAACAGTGGTGTCACCTTGTATGTGTGGAATACAAATCTAAACCACTGTACCGATCATGCTGTAACTTGCAACACACGTACCTTGCACATGCTGGATTGGGACTGCAGGGGTCACAAACCCCATGGGGGTGTACACCCCACAAATTGATCTGTTTCCCAATGATCTGTGACCCAGCTTCAAAGGGGTAGCTGGCTGATGTCAGAGGGGTAGCTGGCCGATTGTGACATGATTTGCCTTTCCCCTTTCCTCCCTCCCTCTGAGCTCAGCTGTAGTTTTCACAGTAGGTGAAAGGGAGAGCCCGATGTAGGGGTGTATGCCCCCAAAACTGAGACACAAAGGGGATACATGGACAGACTAGGCGAGGTGGCCAGACACATGTATGCAATACATCGACGGAGAGGTAGGATGGGTGAGTGAGGGGGGATGGAGGAAGGGAGGCTGCCCTTTCACAGAAATACAAACACCTGGGCTAGGCCGAGTATTCAGCTAGTAACATTATAAAACACTTATTTATTTATTTATTTTATTTTTTGCACATTTATATCTCACCCTCCTGGTGGGTAACCACTCAGGGGAGCTAACAATATAATAAAAATTACAATAAAAACAATTCAATGACAATAACTAAAAACAAACCTAACACCCCAATTAAAACCAGCATTAAAACACAAACAAATCGTCATTAAAAAAACAACCCACCCCCACCCTAGCCCTTAGAAGTGGTTGCATTTCTTTTCTTTTCTTTCTTTCACCTTTTACTAAGGGACCATTTGAATTATGCTTTCTAACAACAATAACAATAACCAAGGACTAATTTTTTAAATTGTGAAAAAGCCCTCTAAATGAATAGACATTTAAATGTTATTAGCCTGAAAAATAATGCACTACATTTGATTTGGTATGCCTTTCAAGAGCACTTTCTTTTCATGCCATTTTCTAGTGTGACCCTCACAACAAGTAATGATGCCTTCTTTCATACCATTCCTATAATGTCAGAAGATCCATGTCACATGGAAAGAGAACTCAGAAAAGTCACCTTCCAGGCTCACTCTCAACTCTCAGATTCATTCAACTGGTACAACACATTCTTGGCTATGAGATGGGTCCACAATGGCTATTATTCACTTCCACCATCAAAAAGCTGATTCAGCTTCAGTTCAAGATGAAACTATGAAAATGTTTCACTGAGGATAAGTGGTTGATAACATAACTGAGACTATGACCAATCAAACTTTCACTGCCTATATTTTAAGGGATAAATAATTATAATTTATAATGTTGGTGGTATAATCCAAAAACGTTGCTGATGACATTTAGTTCCAGCATTTTGCATCTGCTGTATACTCTAAACACTTTTAAAAGGCAGGATGGTGTAAAATGTATTTCAATAATATGTTTTAACCATTCCAAAAGCATTCCTAGTCCCTCTTAGGATTTTCTCCTTCACTTGAGGAAAAAGACAAAGATCACTTATGTTAACAAACTAAATCTATTCATCTATCTCAAGCAAAGCCCTATCTGGCAAATAAACTATCAGATTCTGCATTGCAAATATCTATTTTCCACTTGGTTGGTTATGGCTTTGCCATAAGGCAATAGGCTACAATGCCTTTGGGGGTTCATTTTTAAAAAATTTATCACAGAAGCCATGGCCTGAGCTCTTCCTGACAGATTTTAGACTTTCGGTTGTCCAAGAGCAAAAACACCTCTAATACTGCCATTTCCGTGTACAGGCTATGGTATCAAACGTGGCTATAAGACATGAGCTATCAAATGCAAATTGATATCCACCCATTTAGTCCTTTCCAAAATTTCAAGTTTTACTACTTAAGCCAGCCTTTTTGACCTATAACATCAGGTTTGGTCTTGAACTGTTATGTTGTCCCACAATTCTGGTATCAAAACATTATTTTCGATGAAAATAATTTGTAAAAGCCTTACAGTAATATGTGAAAGACTGCCAACCTCTCTGTTGATATTTATAAACCAGGCTGATATAGTAAACTTATTGATTCATTCAGTCTTCCTTGAGGACAGAACATGACACCATAAGAGGGCCAGCAGTGATAATAAGCAAATTGTGGAGTAATAAGCAAACCTTGGAGAAGTATGCCAAATCTAATGAGGATTTTTTTTAATGAATCTGCAAACACTTTCCAAATTGTAAAGAAAGGTGTTCTGCATTTGGGCTGACAGGTTTCCATTTCCACTACCAACATTGAATAGTTGTGGGTGGCACCTAAAAGACTAAGAAGTACTGTATTGTGAAATACTAAGATGTACTAGTTGATCCTACTCTACCTTCTTTCTGTGCCCATGTCAATTTGCAAACATGGTATGTTAATCAACAGCGGACTTCAGTTCACTATTAGGTCAAAATATATTGCTGTCATTTCTTGTCTTGAAAGCAAACAAGTGGGTATCTGAGGGTCTATCCACTTTATTATGCAGCCCCCTAAAAACCTAAAAATATGACTAGGGAATCTCTATGGAACAGTTTTCTATGTCTGCAACATTGGGAAGGGTTAGAAATCCCGTGCTGTGACAGTAAAGTTAGTGTTAGGCCTTGGATTTTAAGATTTCACTGTTTATTGCTTCAACTAACTAACACGACTACTCATTTGGAAGTCATTAGCTCTATTCAGTTTTGAAGGAAGTGTTAGGAGCCCACTCACTTTAGGGAGAATACACTGGCCTCACCTCTTCCAGCATCATACTGAGCATGGAAGCATGACTGTATGGTGAGGGAGGTACTACTTTATTGGGATAGCCTCTCCATAATATCACTTCTCATGGATTTTTCTTCATTGGGATGGGCTACAACAAGTATAGGAAACTCCCTCCCTCCCGATAGTTACCCTTCCATGTTTAAGGTGAAGACGGAGAAGATCAGTCCAGTATTCTGCCCCCACATTTTAGGTTTTGCATGCTTCCTTGATTGCTATTTCTTCCAACACATGTTAAGCCTATGCATAAATCTGTCACTGACTGAATCCTTTATTATTATTATTATTATTATTATTATTATTATTATTATTATTATTATTATTATTATTATTATTATTATTATTATTATTATTATTATTATTATTATTATTGGGGGTTATATTTTGTACTTTTGTACAAAAGCCACAATGCTGTGAATCTTCCATGCTGGTCTTTTTGTCAGCCTATCCTTTCCTCTCAAAAGCTGGTTGCTGACACTTGCTACCTCTTCCATTTGTATCTCAGCATGTGTAGAGATGGGTTCTAGAGCCCATCGGCAATTATGCCGTCTTTCCCCCTCTAAGAAATAAACCTAGGTTCACTCAGTGAAGGGATGTGACGAATGGTTGCAAACATCAGCAAAGGAACCCTGCACTTTCTTTGTTGGGGGGGGAGGGTAACCTGTGGCTATGTTTCTAATAGCATCCCCCCCCCCCCCCCCAGTTCTGCACATCATTTTACCAAGCAATCCCAGCCATTTCACATAATAGATATTTGCATTTGCAGACTGTCATTTCGCCATACCCATGACTGCTGAAGTGCCTGGACTTCATGCTTGGCTGGATGAGCCTACGTTTCTTTCACAACTGCTTAAGCTTATATCATGCGAGACAAGGGCTATGGTAGCAGCTGTTCCAATCAGATCTTTCACCATTATGACAGTACAGGGAAAGGACTCTGACATATACTGAGCCACGTTGATTTTCCATTGTGTCATTTGTGTTCATTCTCCTTTTGGATACTTGCAGCCTTTGTACAAGAGGGACTTATTAAGAGAATTGCTGGTCCAGAGAAATCAATCTTCTGCTCAAAGGAAACAGACATCTCCCATTCAGGGTTTTGTTTTAAAAATACCTTGAGGCATTTTGGTTGCAGCCTTACTTCAAAATGCAAAGGTGAACGGAGTTGTTACGACAGGTTTATAAATCATACCTGAGATCATCCCAGCCAGTTTATGTGGGTCTTGTCCAAAACTCTTCTAAATCAATAGATTTAGTTTTTCCCATGAGGTCTTAAGATCAGGCCTCTGGTAAATAGCAATAATAGGAAACTATTCTATAGTTATTTATTTCAAAAGTTTTCAGTTTCCTGGCAATACTGTACAATGTTTTTTGTGCCATCCTAGTTGAAAATCTTCGTAGATTCTTTCTCACATTATATTCCCTCTTTATTTGCTTGCATCGGAATGTCATAAACCAGTGCATAATTTTAAAATTATGGATGTACAGTATATAAAATATAGATACAATCCCAACAAATTTAAATGTTTATTTATTTATTATATTTATACCCCACCAATCTAGGAGATTTTCCTACTCTGGGCAGCTAACAGCACAAACCCACACATTAAAAACTGTTTGGTGTCTGAGGGCACAGAGGATCAACTAACTGGCTAATTTATTATTAAACTATTAATTTCTGATGATTTCAGTGAAAATTAGACTACTTTTAACCAGACATGGGCTACTTCAGTAGTCTTTAGTGCAATCTGTTGAGAGACTATCAAAAATGATCTTACAAAAATGGCACTTCTGTGTTGAGTTGTGTTGCAGGGGACATAGAAGGAGCCTCCTCAAGGAACAGAAAGCATTGCAAGTCACATGGGTAACAGCATGCAGATGGCTAATCCTTCCTTCCCAAAAGAGTTACAGTCCACATTAACATGACCCTTTTCATATGCTCTGTGTTGAAACTAAGGCTGTGCACTAGTAAAGGTAACGGTTTCCCTTGCTCGAAAGCCAGTCGTATCCGACTCTAGGGTGCAGTGCTCATCTCTGTTTCTAAGCCGAAGAGCCAGTGCTGTCTGCTTCTGCAGACGTTTCCATGGTCATGTGGCAGGCATGACTAGACACCGGAGTGCACGGAACGCTGTTTTGTTGTTGTTCAGTCGCACAGTCGATTCCGACCCTTTGCGACCCTATGGACCATCGTTCTCCAGGCGCCTCTGTCCTCCACCATCCCCCTCAGTCCTCCCAGTTCTGTGCCCACTGTGTCTACAATACCATCTATCCATCTCATCCTTGGCCTCCCCCTTCTTCTTTTGCCCTCCACCTTTCCCAGCATAATTGCCTTCTCAAGTGAATCCTCCCTTCTCATTTGATGCCCAAAGTACTTTAGCCTCATCTTTACTATTTGACCTTCCAATGAGCAGTCAGTGTTGATTTCTTCTAAGATTGACCTATTTGTTCTCCTCGCTGTCCAGGGTACCCTCAAAACTCTCCTCCAGCACCACATTTCAAAGGCATCTATTCTTCTGCGTTCAGCTTTCCTAATTGTCCAGCTCTCACATCCGTACATTACCACTGGGAATACCATTGCTTTGACTATTCTAATTTTTGTTTTCAAGGTGATGTCTCTGCTTTTCACTATGTTCCCCAGGTTTCTCATGGCTTGTCTCCCAAGAATCAGTCGCCTTTTTATTTCATGGCTGCAATCTCCATCTGCAGAGATCTTAGATCCTAAGAATGTAAAATCTGTCACTGCTTCTACTTCTTCCCCATCTATTTTCCAGGAACTGATCGGGCCTGTTGCCATTATCTTGGTTTTCTTGATATTGAGTCTCAAGCCAGCTTTTGCACTCTCTTCCTTCACACCGATCAAGAGATTCTTTAGGTCTTCCTCACTTTCTGCCATTAGGGTGGTGTCGTCTGCATATCTCAGATTGTTGATGTTTCTCCCAGCAATTTTGATCCCATATTGTGATTCCTACATCCCTGCCTTGCGCATGATGTGCTCTGTGTATAAGTTGAATAAGCAGGGTGACAAAATGCAGCCTTGTCTTACTCCTTTTCCTATTCCAAACCACTCTGTCATTCCGTGTTCTGTCCTAACTGTTGCTTCTTGGTTCCTGTACAGATTTCTCAGGAGACATATGAGATGCTCTGGTATTCCCATCTCTTTAATCACTTGCCACATCTTGTTGTGATCCACACAATCAAATGCCTTAGTGTAGTCAATAAAGCAAAAGTAAACTTGTTTCTGGTATTCCTTTGTTTTCTCCATGATCCAGCGTATGTTGGCAATGTGGTCTCTAGTCCCCCTGCCTCTTCTGAACCCAGCCTGCACCTCTGGTAATTCTCTTTCCACATGCTGCTGAAGTCTATCCTGTATTATCTTGAGCATCACCTTGCTGGCATGTGGGATGAGCGCAATTGTTCGATAATTTGAGCATTCTTTGGCATTGCCCTTTTTTGGGATTGGAACATATACTGATCTTTTCCAGTCCTGTGGCCACTGTTTTGTTTTCCAAATCTGCTGGCATATTGAATGCAGTAATTTGATGCCATCATCTCCTAGAGCTTTGAAAAATTCAACTGGGATGCCATCATCTCCACTGTTACCTTCCCACCAAAGTGGTCCCTATTTATCTACTTGCAATTTCTTGCTTTCGAACTGCTAGGTTGGCAGGAGCTGTGCACTAGCTTAGCCCAAATGATTTAAGGAATATGGTATCCTTTCCAAGCATGCCCCAGATGAACATGAACAGCCTGATTCTGCTCCAAAGCATACCACATTCTGTGTATGGGGAAAATCAGTATTAGGCAATTATTATTATTTTTAAATATATGCTGAACATTCCTGAAAGCAAAAGTGAAAGTTAGAACATCCTGTAAGGCAAACCTTCTCCTGCTTAATGGCTAAGCAAGGTTATAGGCCTTATTATAACCACCTACAGATGAGTTGTGAAGGCAGACACTGAAGTGGAGTGAATTGAAAAATAAGGAGAAAGAGCTGGGCTTCAATGGCTGATAACTTAAGTCTCTTCAATAAAAACAGAGGACCTCACCTCTAGCTCCAATCAGTGAGAGCATGTTTGGGTATGAAAATGCCTTCCACATGGCATCTTTGCCAAGTTCACATATATGCAATTTTAAAGCATGTACTGTACTGTGTTTGTACGTTAATGCAGTCACTTTTGGGTTTTCACTGCGATTTAGCAATAGGTGTGTATGTAAGAGAGTTTGAGATGTGCTTTCTTTTCTGGGCTTTGAGTAGACAGACTTCATTTAGTTTTACTACCATTTTTCTCTCACCCTCCTTTTTTTGATTTTTAATTATGGGTTTTAGGGTTCTCTTCTTTTGTTTAGGTAATGTTTTTTGATACTTCTACTGCATGAACAAAACCACCTTCCCACTCCCAGCCTGATCTCTAAACTAAAGAATGTCCATTCCTGAGGGGGGAGGACTGAGCAACCAACATCAGCAGCTTAAAAAACAAAGACAAGCATGGAAGATCACTTGCAGAAATACCTGAATAACTGTGTGTCTATAGCAGGGATTCTCAACCTGCAGCCTGTGGGGCAGATGTGGCCCACAGTACTATTTCACATTGGATGGGGATTGGCTTGTCCTAACTGGAAGTGGCAAATCCTAGTCTGATGGGGTAAACTGTGCATGGCCCTTGATTAATCTTTTCACTTCAGTGAATCATACATAGATTTGAGGCAATCTATCAGGATTATTACAGGAAAGTACCTTCCTGTGGCTCCCTAGCTTGTTTCCAACTGTTCTGTAGTTTTTATTTTGATTTACCCAGCAAAGTATTTGCTTGACACCCTTTGAAAATATGAATTGACCTCTTGGGAGAAGCCAACAGATATTGTGGCTGGGATTTTCCTCTGCCTTGTGATCCCAGCTAAAATATATGCGCATATAAGGACAGACATGAAATAAATAGAATATGTCAGTTGTTGTTGTTTTTTTTTTGGCAGCTTGGTTACTGGAAATTATGCTTGCAATGCATGCTTTTTATCAGCACCTCCAAGTCCCACGCCTTTGTATCATCATCAGATGTTGCTTTTAGCAAGCATTACTAGCTACGTGCCAAAATCATGATCACAAAAGACTTTGGCTATTTATTACATTAAAAATTAAATTAAAAAACACACCATGCAAAGAGAACTAGTAGGGATGGGAAACAGAACCAGAGAAAAGAAAATACTATTTCATGTATTCTGTCTATACATATGATTCATTCCAGAGGCAGTATTGCTTGGTTTAGTTTTTTGGGATGAGAATAAACCAGGAATTTATGCTGTTTCTGCACGATTTGCATTTATTACACCAATATGAGCAGAGCATAGTGAAGTCAAGTACATACCCATAATCAAGCAGTGCAGGAACTAATCTTGGAACATATACCCACAGACAATAGCAGCATCATAGGGCTTCTTCTCATTTTGCCAACTCACATATTTCTCTCTTTCTGTTAGATTCCAACCGCCCCCCCCCCCCCTTATTAGTAGCAACTTTTCTTCCATCACTCCTTAGCTGAAGGTTTATCACTTTCTTCAAAGGTCAATGGGCATAACTTTACAATTGCTGAGAATATGTTATTACGTATCATACAAAAATATGGTTCTGTTGTCAGCTCTGAGTCTTAGAAATGTCTCAAAGCCAATGAGGAACTGCACCAGTGTTTAATCATGCCATGTAAGTAAAGATTCTATTTCTTGCTCAAAGTTTGGGTGTGCCACAAACAAGGTTCTGCATTTCATGTCTTATTGATTTCAGTGAAAAAGAATTAAGCAGCTGTTTTAACGTGTCTATTTCCTTTGAAGGGTCTGGAAAGTGTTTAACCTTTAATTGGACTGCGCTGTAGTCATTATGAAAATATTTGAAGATTTTTGTCTTCATCTAGATCTTCTGTCTTAACAAGGAACTTGACTGGTTATTGCTCATTCCTGCACAGAAATATTATGCATAAAGATTAGTTACAATAGTCATGATCCTGAATCACCCTATTAAAGCAGCCTTTCCCAGACTTACTTAGACTTAGCCCCCCTCATGCTATACAATAGTGTAGCTGAAACTATGGCATGCATGCCAGAAGTGGCACACAGAGCCCTTTCTGTCAGCATGTGTGCCATTGCAGGCAAGCCCTACACCACACCACCGGCAACAATAGCAGTGCCACTTCACCACCCATCCCTTTCCCTCCACCAATGGTGAGGCAAGAGGGAAGGCTGGAATCCTACCTGGGAGGTGGCAGCATCGGGGGCAAGGTGAGGTGACCAGACACCACCCAATCACCCCCCTCCTTGGATGTGAATGAGGACACAGTGGTGCATGGGCAGGTGGCATGTGCACACACATGTGACATTACCAGAGGCACACCAGTGATGTTGCATGGTCGGCCTGAGTCGGCCTACAAGCTGAGTAGGGCAGGGTACAAATTAAAAATTGAATAAATTGAATGGTTGTATGAACACGTGCGGTGCCTGCCCGCATGTCTCCTCCTCCTCCTTTGGAACTCAGTCTCTAAAAGGTTCGCCATCACTGCTATGTAGCATATCAAAGAAATAATGTTTTATGGAATTGGGGTGCTAACCCTGTGCCCAACCCTCCTTTCACATCAAGGCTTGGGACCAGCAGTGGTTGAGTTATCCTTTCTCAGATGCAACAAGACTCCACATGTTGATTGCTATCTCACTAACAAAGTGTTCAAATTTTCATTTTCATTCTTTTTTTTAAAGTAACATTTCAATTTTTTTGGGATACAGTTTCTGCCAAGTGGTAGTTGTGAAGCCCGTTAGATTCATAAGTCTCTGGAGAGAACCTAGGAGAGCTTTCAACTTTTTGCAATATTTTTTAAAAATATAAAAATTTTAAACAGAATGGAAACAATGCATTATTAAAAATGGATTGTGTTGTTCCTCTAGCTCGGAGGAAATGAAAATCTCAAACCTTCCATTACATTAAATAAAACACAACAAATCTGCTTTTTTACAGGCAGAATTGCTCATTGTAGGCTGATTACATAGTCACAGAGAACCAAAAATTCCAGTCTCAGCAGAGTTTTGGCCTTTGTTATTCTTTACATAATAGTGTTTCAGAGTTCTAGAAATACTGTCTTGCTTCAGAATGCCTCACAAGGGAATAATTATGATGATGCAGAGCTCACCTCGTTAAACCAAGTGCTATAGTTTTGTTTATGGTCTGTCTCTTTAAGTCTGTGTTTAATAGTACAGTTTCCATCCTGCCACCTGTTTCCAGGTCTATGTGTGCATCTACTTGAGGAGGAACAAATGGAAGGCATTTATTTCAAAACAATGTTCATTGGGTTTTTCCCACTAAGAAATGACAACAATATTTATATGGCATAAAAGCAGTTAATGACCATAGCTTGTTTCTGTTGACAGATACAGTATGCATTTTTGCATGTCTCCATTTTCCCCTTGACTTGGTTTGGTGACTTGGTAGGTGTCTTGGTTAGGTGTCCAACGTACAAGTGGAAAGTGAACAGTTCGGACCCTAAACTTGAGGGGTTGAGTTTGAGATGAGAAATATCCTGACTGAGCAGCAAAATTAATCATGTGGACCTTGAAGTGTTAGTTCTTTTTTCATACTATCAGTATGTGGCGCTAATGACAGCAAATGATGGAGTGCCAATTGCCAAGCATGTCACTAATGCAGTTGCAAGTGAAATATGGGATTGCAGACCATATGATTAGTGCCACTGAAGTATGGATCTAGATCACGTCAAGAGCTGCTAAATAGATAATCACATAATTGCAGTGGAGATGACATAGGAAATAAGCCTGGATCAAGAAAACATCATTTAGAATTCATAAATCCTCTGGCTGTTAAATGCAGAGAAATGGAAGTAGGGATCCTTCCCGTACACTCTAGTCTGAGGTTGTGTTTATTCCATTCAAAGGCACCAGAGAGTATCAGAAAAGCTGGGTTGTTTCCTAAGGAATGAAAAAGTCAAACTGAGTTGCAGAAGCTATCCTTTCCTTTGTCTTGCTGACTTGTGTCACCAGGAGTTAGATTTCTCTCTCCCTCTCCTGTTCCTAATTTTTTTCTTTAGGGACTGCAGTGGCTCAGTGGTTAAGAAGCCCACCTTGTTAGCTGGAAGTTGGCAGTTTGAGACCCAGGAACTGCATGATGGATTGAGCACCCATCTCTCTCCCAGCACTTGGGGACATGAAAATGAGCCTCATTTGGGCATTTCCTGAGTGAAGTTTCCTCCGCAAAAATCCTTTCAACCCAGAATAATTTTTGACATTTTATTATTATTATTGTTATGTTTTCTTTTTTGTTTTTAAACATATAATTCCCCAATTGCTTCCATCTATTTAACGCAATTTACTGTTGATTCTACCCTCACACCAAGCAAGGATTCTTCCATCATAGGAAAGAAATACTTCATCTTTGATAACACATTCATAAGCATTAGGTAATATTAGCCTCCTTCCCCTTTTCAAGTCTACATGATACACTTCAGCAGTGATCTTCTATATACTGTACCTATCTGTTATTGTGTTTAGTATAGATTTTAAATTTGATGATTCACTAACCACTTTGGATCAATATGGCTCAGAAGGATTTCCTCCCATTGCTATTATTTATAGCTTTAATTTAATGGAGGTTTTCGATTGTTAGCTTGCTAAATGAGTGGTGGTTCAACTTTAGTCCTTCATGTTCTTCTTTCCTCACCAATTTTTTAAAGCTAGAAATATCTATTATCTTTTGGTATACCTTAAAATTAAGGAAGAGGAGTATGTTTTAAAATCTCTTAAAGAGTTAAGGCCTCATTAATCTGTGTTAAGTGACCAAGAGCATAGACCTATGTTTAAGAACATGAATGCCTTGTTTTGAAATACATACCTCATACAACGTCCAAACTTGGTTCCACAAGTTTGGACTTTATACGGATTTGGACTTTGTATGAGGCATGCAAAATCCTAGCCACGATGCCTCATACAATGTCCAAATCCTTGCCACGATGCCTCGTACAATGTCATTTCCATAGAGATACATTGTACTGAAACAGCACAGACTTCAGGGCAAAGTCAAGGAAACAGACAGGAAACTGACAGAACTTTAAGAAATCATTGCCTAAAGGCTAAATAATTAAAAAAAACATGTCAAACAACCCTGATTTTAGGGGGGAAACCATACAACAAGTTTTTAACTTTTGAAAACTTTATGAAGTGCAAGTTTAAAAGTTAACAAGTCTCATCATGCAGCACAGTGCTAATCTGCAGCCATGCGGCCGATCATCCATTTTGTACAAGCTACTGTAAACAATTACTGAATGGAAGCAAGGACAAAATGGATGCCAACATGTCCCATCATAAGAACATAAGAACAGCCTTGCTGGAACAGGCCACAGCCCATCCAGTCCAGCATTCTGTTTCACACAGTGGCTCACCATTTCCTTCAGGGTATTCCCAAGCAGATGCCTGTTTAGGATTCCCTGGAAATGATATTGAGAGATATCCTGCCTATCTCTCCAACCCGGAGGTTGTCCTTAAGTATCCATAATTATAGCCATTGATAGCCTTGTCCTCCATGAACTTGTCTAATCCTTTCTTAAAGCTGTCAAGACTGACAGCTGTCACCACTTCTTCTGGCAGGGAGTTCCATAGACCAGTAATCCTCTGGGTGAAAAAGTACTTTCTCTTATTTGTTTGAGAACTAGTACCCAAAAGTTTCATGGAGTGTCCCCTAGTTCTAGTGCAGCACAGTGTTAATCATCCAAACAGCAGCAAACACCAAACAATTGCCCACCCCAACAAACAGTGCTCCCTCAAAAAGACCAACATAAGAAAAATTATGGAGCATGCAATCTGTTTTTAAAAACCACAGCAACAAACACCAAACAATTGCCCACCCCACCAAAAAAATGCCCTCCCCCATCCACCTCCCCAACCCAAGTCAATCGGAAACAGAAAACCTCACTTACCTACCTTTCCACTGTGCCAAAGAATGGTCCAAGAACCTGAAGAATGCTGCAAAAATCCCAGGAATGCTTCCAAAAATTCTGATGAAAAAATTCAAAAAATCCAAAATTGCTCTCAAAACCATTCCTAAACACTCTTTACCTCATGCAAAACCCACAAGAGCAATGCACGCATACTGCCCAGGCACAATGCAACAGCGACTTTGTATGAGGCCACTTTTTTCAAGGAATTAGGCAATGTTGTATGAATTCGATGGTGTATGAAGCGGACTTTGTATGAGGTATTACTGTAAATTTCTTCCATTTGTTCCTTCTCAAGTAGATGCACGCATAGACCTGGAAACAGGCAGCACTCTTTGTCACATAAATGTTGCAACAGTGTTTTCAACAGGCTAATGCTTTCAGGTCCACTGCTATCGGCCCATGGTTCAAATGTAGATCAAAGAGTATCTTCTACCCACAGCCTTGATGTCACAATGTTGCTTGTAACTCTCCCATTACTTTTATGGGTAACAAGAGAAAAATATTCCTGTTGCAAAAATAATGTTATGTGGAGAAAGATAGTTACTTTGCAGTATAGCAAATAACATTTGCTCATTTATACCATTAAACATAAATTGGCATACATGTGTAATAGGATTCCAGCTATAGAATTTGTGATGGCATTACTAATACATAATTCTCAAACTAAAGAATAAAGACTGACAGTTCTTTTAATCTTATGAGGCAGTAGTGCATTACAAATTACTATGCAGCTGTCATCTCCCCTCCTATGAGTCTTCTTGTACACAGAGATCATCTTTAGATGATCTGTAATATGTCCCCATCAGCAAAAGAGTATTGGTTAGTGGAGTCTGAGATAAGGATCTTTCAATGGCACCATTACAGTCTAGGAACATCATCCAAAATAAACTGACTCTATCCCAATGTATCATCATCTTTGTGTACATAGCAGAGCAACTATTATTCTATTTGGCACAAGTGTGGGAATGCCATCTGATCTGATTTGTATCTAAATATATACTATGTAAATCATAACTAATCTGCCTGAGGACTGGGAAAAACAGCTAAACTAATCTTTAAAATCCTTTTAAAAAGGATCGTGACCTGGGTTTGGGAGTACTACATATAGCATTGACAAGTTTGTGAATGTGAGACCTTCAGGTTGTAACCCTTCCTTCTATAAACCACTAGAATAATTAGGCAAAATTGTACTGTAGAATGGGGGAAATGTCCTCTTTGTGTCCCCAGTAAGTCAGCTGGAATACCTAAGGGTACAAATTCATTGCCTAGCCCAAATAAGACTTCTGCATCCACTCTGGTTTCCTCAAGTGTGCCCAATCCTTGCCTTGCTGAAATCTGAGTGCTACAGATTGAGCACCTATCTATTCTGGTACATAGACAGATATCCATATTAAATGGGGGGAAGCAGATGTAGAAATAATGCAACAGGTACTGAAAGATAAAAGACAGAAGAGGACAGTGCTGGTGATTGGGAGAAAGATATTCCCTAGTACTGTACTAGTTTGACTACCAAATCAAAGTTAGTGGCCTTTTCCACATTCATACACTGATTCCATCCTAAGTGCAATGAAGTCACAGTGAAGCTATATAAAAGGGGCAAAAAATATATATCCCAGAATGGCACCATCCAAAGAAGAGATGTACCAGCATCCTTTCCCCATTTCTGGACACAAAACAGTTGTTTGGTTGGAAGGCTCATGAAGAAATGATGACAGGAGAGTTTTAGACTGTCACTAGGGCATCAGTGATAAGAACTTTGAACATCAGCCAGACATCCTGGAGAGTGAAGTCAGGAGGGCCCTAAAAAGTACTACCAATAACAAAGCTAGTGGAGATGATGGTATCCCAGTTGAATTATTCAAAGCCCTAAAGATGATGGAATTAAAGTACTGTATTGCATTCTATATGCCAGCAGGTTTGAAAAACACAACAATGGCCACAGGGTTGGAAAAGATCAGTATACGTTCCAATCCCAAAAAAGGGCAATGCCAAAGAATGCTCAAATTATCGAACAGTTGTGCTCATCCCACATGCTAGCAAGGTCATGTTCAAGATAATACAGGACAGGCTTCAGCAGCACATGGATAGAGAACTACCAGAGGTGCAGGCTGGGTTCCAAAGAGGCAGGGGAACTAGAGACCAAATTGCCAACATGGAGAGAACAAAGGAATACTAGAAACAAGTCTACTTCTATTTCATTGAGTACACTGTTTGGACCACAATAAACTGTGGCAAGTAATTAAAGAGATGGGAATACCAGAACACCTAATATGTCTCATGAGAAATATGTACATGAGTCAAGAATCAACAGTTAGGAGAGGATACAGATTGATGGAGTGGTTTGGAATAGGAAAAGGAGTAAGACAAGGCTGCATTTTGTCACCATGCTTATTTAACTTATCTACAGTGCACATAATGCACAATGCAAGGCTGGATGAATCAAAAGTTGGAATTAAAATTGCTGAGAGAAACATCAACAGTCTGAAATATGCAGATTATACTACCCTAATGGCTGAAGGTGAGGAAGACCTAAAAAAGCTCTTGCTTAGGTTGAAAGAAGAGAGTGCAAAAGCTGGTTTGAGACTCAACATCAAGAAAATCAAGATAATGGCAAGAGGCCCTATCACTCCCTGGAAAATAGATAGGGAAGAAGTAGAAGCAGTGACAGACTTTACATTCTTAGGATCCAAGATCACTGCCAGTGGTGATTGCAGCCATGAAATAAAAAGGCGACTAATTCTTGGGAGATGAGCTATGAGAAACCTGGGGAACATAGTTAAAAGTAGAGAATCACCTTGCAAACAAAAGTCCACATAGTCAAATCAATGGTATTCCCAGTAGCAATGTATGGTAGTGAGAGCTGGACCATAAGGAAAGCTGAGTGCAAAAGAATAGATGGCTTTGAAATGTGGTGTTAGAGAAGAATTTTGAGAGTACCCTGGACAGCAAAGAGAACAAACCGGTCGATCTTAAAAGAAATCAACCCCAATTGCTCCCTGCATGGTCAACTATTGAAGATGAAGCTTAAGCACTTTGAACATCAAATGAGAAGAGAGGATTCGCTTAAGAAAGCCTTGATGTTGGGAAAGGTCGAGGGCAAAAGAAGAAAGGGGAGGCAGAGAATGAGATGGCTCAATCGTATTGTTGATGCACAGCGCTGGGCGGGTTGAGGAGGATGGTGGAGGATAAGGGTGCCTGGCGTGCAATGGTCCATGGGGTCGCAAAGGGTCGAATTCGACTATGCGACTGAAGAACAGCAACAAGGGCATCAACTGTCCATCTCCTTCTTTTGTTAGAGCAACTATTACCAAGTATTTCTGATAAAACATCTGCATTCTTAGTACCAAAAATGCAAGAGCATACTTCAATGCCCTAAGGGGTGCCCAAACTTTTCAGGCCATGGACCAGTCACGTGATTCAGTGGGCCGGTCATGTGGTTCATCGGGCCGGTCATATGGTTTCTCCCACTGAAAGCAGAAGTAAAATGTGCCTTGCAATATGTTTTGCAACAGGATGAGATAGATTTTAAGCTGTCATTTTCTCTGCTTAAAGCAGGGGTGTCTAAACTACAACCCATGGGTCGGAACTGGCCCCTGATGCCAATTCACCCATACAGGCATGTTTTACTTCTGCTTCCAGGAGCGACGAGGATGGCATGGGCTGGATGAATTGACATCAGGGGCTGGATCCGGCCCACAGACCATAGTTTGGGCAGCCCTGCCCTAAAAAAACTGAGGCTGACCAAAGGCTTTTGGAATAGACTTGTATCTTTTCTGTTAACATACCTGTTTTGTCCCATATGGACTCTTTATCTTGAAGCCAATGTACACTCTGTTTCTTTTGTTTGTATTGTCATCATTTTGTTCTTTATTATTTGAGCATGTATTGCTTGATTTAGTTTAAAATGGCTTCAGGGGCCCAGTAGCATGAAAATGATTTTGTAAAATAAATGTAAAAGAAATGATAGAAATGAGAGTATATCAGAAATACAGAATGAACAAAATTTCTTAGTATGACATATTAGATATCATCAGATCAGGCATCTAGTTTTTCCACCAATTAAGATTCTTTACTAGTCTTCGTACTCTCTTCCAATCTATATTCAGAGCTCAGATTCATTTTATCGGTCATATTCAGGTAATTATTGGGTAAGCGACATCTATGTTTCAGTGGAAATGAGAGTGCAAAGAGGTTTCTTTGATGTGACTTACTTCTGTTACATTATTTTTATATTGTACTGTTCTTTTGTTCACTCTTACACTTTTTTTTCCTTTTGACAAGAATGAGGATTTAATTGTCTGGTTGGAAAGTTTCCAGGTGAACTAACCTCACTAGTCTAAATAAAAGAGCTGCAGGTTTGAACTCTTTGTTCAGGCTCCTTTTCTAATCATTTCATTATTTGAGCAAAGAGAATAGAGTGATCCCCTTTAATCACACTTTTCTTGTTCTATTTTTTCCTGAGTTGCTGTTAGCAAGTTACCTTTACTGCTACAACTGCCACACATTGTGATTGATCTAAGAGAGAAAGGATGATCTTCCTGTCTAATTATACCTCAGATGTGCCTCTTTACCCCATATGTTCCTTATATCAAGCATATCATGTGAGAAGTAGTTAAACATGTTGGCAAGGTATGTAGATGTATCAAACTAAAGATCAAGCAGCTGTAGTAAAAGTATTGTGAATGAAGTGTACATAAAGGATAGGGCTCAATTCAGCCAAAGCGAAGCATATTAAAGTGCAATTGATCTCAGTGTCAGAGGACTTTCTTAGATCTTCTTATGTGGATTTTAACACGTTAACCCTTCAGGGGCAAGCCTGTAATGCATCGTCAACAGGAAACTGCAACTGAGGAGGATTATAGCCTGGAAATGTGGCAGTTTTAGACATATTTGGACATATTGTCATGTAACATAAAATATCTTAATGAAGTTAATTGCAGCAAAGTGTCCTGCTATGGATTATCTTTGCAGAGATCAGAAGGATGCTGAACAATTTGGAAAGAGACACAAGGAATGATATTGCCCAGAGCCAGTTGGCAACTTGAAGGTGAGTAAATTAGATACTGAGTTCAAAGTTTTACATCTAATCCTTCCCAGTCTATCCCTTCCCACCTTGTTCAGGAACTCTTCCACATTTCTCTGCACCATTTGAGGGAAATGCAGAAAGCTGCAGGAGTAGAAATAGAAACTTTCCATGAACCACTGTTACTTACTTTGTCTTAAACTTGGATTATTTACCTATTTCTTGGAAGTAAGCCCACTGAATGCTGCTGGACATTTCTAATTATGTATAAAACTTGCTTTGTATAGAAGCCCCTGTAAGAGCAGTGGTGATATTGAGAATGTGGCAGCAATAGCTGTGAGTGGTCATCTTCCTTGTTCCCCATACATTAATGTCTGGGTAGAATTATATTGGCAGAAGAGTGAATTCATGTCCTTAATGATAAGATATTTTTGAACAAGACTAGAAGGCGCATTCTGTTGCATGCTGTATGTAGGGTGAAGTCAAAACTGATCGTACCAGAATGTGCACCCCCAGAAATAGACTACTTGATCAAAATATGAAATGTGTCTTGTCTCTTTATTTCACTGATAGGGGAGGAATGAAATTTTGATTTGGAGGAAGGCATTGCTAATAGATAGACCCAGTTGTTCCTCCATCTGATTACTCCTAAGGAAGCTTTTGGGTGGAGCCATTGTTAAAAGTAATGCAAGAAGAAGAAACATTCTCATTCACTGCAGCTTTTGACCTTTTAGTGATTTTTAGTTTCATCATTAGAAGGTCCACATCTGCCCAGGTTCCCTGTTGCCATCTGTGCAAAAGCTCCAGGGTGCCAGTTTTTCACTTATGATGTATTAAATGGCTTGGCACCTTGCAGCGACAGTCTCTTAAATAACCTAGGGTGCAACCTTAAAAAATCCATCCACATGCTAAATGTGAATGCCACATGCACACAGAATGGAACCTCTAGACACTACCCCAACACCATGGAACTTTCTTCCCTTGGTGTTTTCACATAGTGGTTTTGGAAGCCATGTTTTCATGAATTTTCACATGAAAAGTGTTGTAATGATCAGTGGGAGTAAAGGTGCTGAATTCAAGGAAGGCGAGGAGAGGCGAGTGTATGGTGGAAAAAGCCAGTCCCGAATCCTCGGGTGGTCTGTATTTATTCTATTCCTGGATCTCACACGCACAGCCTGTGTGAGACCCCATGACAGAAGGCTTGTTTTCCTAGCATCTTATTGGCTAAGTACATTTGCCAGTCTAAGAAGTTACTGCGTGCCTAGGTTAGCCATGGGTATGCTAATCAATAGGAACAGTGGAACTGACTGTTCTTGCCTATCTGGAGTTCTTGTAAACATTAGGCATCTTTGCTCTAGTTGTTTGGTCTAACTGGTTTGGTGTCTCCTAGGATGTGAGTAATCTCCTATGTGCTGTTTACTAGTCACTGCGACATTTGGGTGACACCAACCTATATCCACTCAGTGCTCCCAGCCAAGGAAATATGGAGTCACTTCTGCTAATGCACTATTAGCCCATACCAATTTCCTCTCCTGTAAAGGCCGGTTGGTTTTCTGCTCGTGTGCGAGCTAGACGACCCAAAAGGTAGCTGACCAATCAGTGACCTGGGCTACCCACATTCCCCCTTATTTAATTTTCTAAAAGCAACTTGGCTGAAAGCCTGAGTGACGTAAGGAATAATCTGTTGAGACGTGATTGTTTCTTGGGGTCTCTGTCTTGGGTGGCACATGGACTGGAACAAGGGGATGCATTGCACAAAACAGCATAGCATACCACAATGCCAATGGTGACTTTATGCGCTGTTTGTGGCCAGTCTCATGGCACCCAGGATCAGAGCTCATCCCCCCCACCCCCAGTAGGTTTGGGGTAAAATTTGCACCTGCCCAAAAATAACCTTATGACTATGGTGTTAGCCCAATAAGGTGCTCCTTGAGGAAGGTGTCAGAGTTGGTTACCTGGTGCTGGGTCTTTGTGAAAAATGTTCTTCAGGTTGGGTCAGCAGTGTCTTGATCTTAAATGACGTCCAAATAACTGTGTAGTTGTGCAAGAACGTGGCTTGCTTTCTATTGGCCAGACAATGTGATGAGGTTTGTCATGGATCTCTCACTGGGGTGATTGACTTCTTTCCCACCCCCCTGGCAGAATTGGTTTTTTTCTTGGGTGATTGGACAAATGCTTCTCTCTCACAATGGAGGTGTGACTGAGATGGTGAATTACAATAACCAAGAGGTCTCCATGGCTCCAGGAAACCCAATCTTCTGTAGATGTCTGTTTGGTTTTTCTCCCACCTATGGTGAGGGTATGTTATCCTAATGAGGGATGGTATCAGAAGGGGCAAATGAGTGAGGAATATGCAATCATGTGTACCAGAATTCATATAGCCCAGAAAAGCAGCTGTGAGCATGATACAAAAGCATGGAAAAGGCATTGAAATATGCCTTACAAGTGAAAAACCATCCGGTGGGCAGAATATCATGATCATACATAATGTCAGGGTGATTACATTTCCAAGTCTCTTGACCGGGGCTTCAGACAACGGTGGTGTTTGGCTGATCGCCACTCAGGGTGTGTTTAGAGTGACTGCATCAGCGGGCAAAGTCGTTGTTACTTGAGTACCCCAGTATGCATAAGGCCCGTATGTCATGCAGTAAATAGTGTCAAGTGTACATTTAAGCAAAAGTCAGATTGGTAGACAAGTCCGGCCAGTTTAGCCAAATGTTGTACTGGAGCCTGGCAGATAAGTCCCAGCCAGGCATCAGGTCCCCGGAGGAAGCCCAAACTCCTCCCCCCAAAAGCAGGGAAAGGGTCAAGACAACCATCAGGGAATTGTAGGTGACAGTCCATTCAGGCATGGTAATGTGTCCATTGAAAGCATTGTTCATGAAAGTAGCATGGCAGGTCCATATGTGATAAAAGGTCCAACCCAAATCCTCCTCCCTTAAGGTGAAAAAGGGCATGCCGAAATCATCTTTAGGAGTGGAAGGAATATGGACAGGTGATGTCATCTTTTGGCAGTGTCTGCGCTTGGCCGGATCTTCTCAGATGGGCGCCTGGTTCTGGCTTGGTTTAAACGGACCTGCATAGAAAATAAAAACTGGCTGCAAGTGCAGCCTTCGGGGAAAAGTCTGAGAGAGATAAGTTAGTTTTGTAATTATATGTCAATAAAACTGTGGACCACGGGTTTCCCCCCTTCCTTAGGTTAAATAGAAAAAAATTCATTCCAGAATAGCTGGAATTGGCACTAAAGGATGCCGTTGGGATTCTAACTCCTACTTGAAAGTAAGAAGGTAAAATGTGTCGAAGAACACTGTGAATGCTGGAAAAAAAAATTCTGTAATGAAAATGTGACTATTTTGGCCAAGGTGCCTGAGATGCTGTGGCTACTAACTGCCTGCAGGAGAAGAGGCATTTGGTAGAAACATCCAGCCACTAATGTGGCCTCTGGCCAAGCCCGTCCACCCAGCGATGGGCTGAGAAGACAGTATACTGCTAGCAATCCTTGTGTAGCCAAAATAGAAACGTGCCTAGTTGGCAGCGAAGAGGGAGAAAAGAAAAAAATTCTTGCCCTGTGTAAGAATGTGACCGGGCCAAATAACTGTTCCTCAAAATATGCACATGATGCGCAATGCAAGGATGAAGGAATCACAATATGGGATCAAAATTGCTGGGAGAAACACCAACAATTTGAGACATGCAGACGATACCACCTTAATGGCAGAAGGTGAGAAAGATCTAGAGAATCTCTAGATTGGGCCGAAGGAGGAGAGTGCAAAAGCTGAACTGAGACCCAGTATCAAGAAAACTAAGATAATGGCAACAGGCCCCACTAATTTCTGAAAAATAAATGGGGAAGAAGTAAAAGCATGACAAATGTTACATTCTTAGGATCAAAGATCACTGCAAATGAAAATTGCAGCCATAAAAGAAAAAGAAAGAAAAGGGAAAAAAAACTGAGTCTAGGGGGACAAGATATGAGAAACCTTGGAAACATATTGAAAATCAGAGACATCACACAGTGAACAAGAGGTAGAATAGTCAAAGCAATGGTATTCACAGTGGTAACGTATGGATGCGAGAAAACTGAACAATTAGGAAAGCTGAACACGGAAAAATAGATGCTTATAAAACATGGTGTTGAAGAAGAGTACTCTGGACAGCCAGGAGAACAAATAGGTCAATCTTGGAAGAGACCAACTTTGATTGCTTACTGAAATGTCAAATAATACATAAAAAATGAGAAGGGAGGATTCACTTGAGAAAGCCTTGATGCTGGGAAAGGTGGAGGGCAAAAGAAGAAAAGACAGCCAAAGATAAAATGGCTAGAGGGGATTGTATACACAATAGGCAGAAAACTGGGAGGACTGAGGGTTAGTCTTTGATGCGGAGGGAGGCTCCTCCCCCCTTCATCACTTTCTAAAAGAAGAAAGAAAAAACAAAGCATGGGTCAAGTTATTACACACATGCAGTGTCCTGCCTGGTATGCAGAATGTCCTGACTCCCACTGCAGAAGAAAGATTCAGCAGAAACAACCATTCCACCAAATTCCCCACCCCTGCCGGAGTCCAAGAGAGGGTCCAGCGGAAAAGGGTACCAGTTCTAATCATGCACAGATTTAGGACGGGCTAAAACTGCCTATAATTTCTGCTTAATCTGGTCTTGGCATGTGATGGCTAGCAGAGAAAGTAAAGAAAAAAAATGCTTAGAGAGGCTATGTCTATTTAAAATGCTGATCTAGTCTAATCAGTGTTCCCTAATCTGGAGTACTACTGTCCAGACTGAATCTTTAATGTACCTTGAGCAGTTCTGGCACTGCAAAAGATTAAGGCGGCGTAAATTCCAGAGATAAAGTGCTCTGCACTGTCTCAGGAACTAGGTTTAATCTAATTTTCCTCCCTATGTGCTCTGGAGGTTGCAAAATTTGTTGCTGTCCCCCTGACAGGCTTAAGACTTAGAAGGATAAGGCAAGTTAAAACAATATACAACATTTAAAGTGTAGCTGTAGGAGAAGGGGAAAGTTTAGAATTTGTAGTAAACTCTATCAGATAATAAAAACGCTTGGAGGGAACAGCCAGCCACAACAAGAAAAATCTGTGAAATACAATGCTGCAAAGAAAACAACTTAAATATTTACTCTAATAATCAGGAGTTTAGAAGATGACAAAAAGTCAGTGATTAACTCTCAACATATAAAATACAACACCTCTGAACAACACATCGAAATCCCATCTCCTGTCAATGAAAGGGTTAAGTAGCTCAGGAAGCCATAAAAAATGCAGTTAAGCAACCTAGTCCCAAACACGCTAAGGCTGTAAGGAAATAAATTGCCTTTTGAAATGTGACGCTCTGGAGAGAGGTTCGCTAGAATTAAATCATTAAACATGTAACATAGAAGCATAACTTTAACTGTAAGAGTACTGTAAGAATAAATTGTTAAAATCGGGAGGTTCAGTTTAGGAAAAAAGCAAAGAGTTAAGGCAATTTACCTAGAGCAAAATAACATTTCACCAAAACTGCCAGGGTTGGCCTCAGCCTGAGACTGCCTGCTGAAAATCACAGTTTACAAACATTCTCAACGCATTTAAGACAATGCTAGACAGGACATAACCAGTAATGATACATGCAGTTTGAGGACATTTTCAAGACGTGGGGGCCCCCATTTTCATGAAGATATGTACAGAATTTCTTTTTATGCAGAACTCTCTGGCTGGGAAAAAAGCTCAGAAAGGCAATCGCCCCCGATTCGCGACTTCGTGGGAGACTGTCTTCCCGGATGCTCCAGCACAGGATTCCTTGACACTAATTTTCCTCACTTGCATTTCCTTACCCAAGTCCGACACTTCTTTCGCTTCTACTGACACCCCTGCTTCTCTTCCTTCCTATCAACTTACCTCTGCCCTCACTTCGACTTACCTATGCCCTTGTTCCGACCTCCACTTCTACTTCTCTCCTTGCTCCTACTTCTAGCCTCGCTTACACTTTCTTCCTTATTGTCCCTTTCACTCCCCCTCTCTTAGTCTACCTTCTCTTTACCATCACACCTACCTCCCATGCCCTGGGTACTAAACTTACTAAGCATGCTGCCAGGCAAGGAAATGTTGCCTGCCAGTCCTTTTCACACTTTCTCCAGCCCGTCCCTCTTGGATGGGCCAGGGCTGGGGGAAGTCTTTCCTATCAATGAAGGTGATATGTCTAGCCCATAAACAGGTTTAATTATCTAGCATACAATATTTGGCATTAAAGTACAACAATAATAATGCAAGCACATATCCTAGCAAGGAAATTTTCTCAAAATCATCCATTCCGGTGCACCGTTCAGTCATCCACATGCTTCATACACGCATTTCACACACACATCCAATACTTGGATAAACATTCCTTCCTAGGTACAATCCCCTCCCAGGTCTTGCAATGCTCCATCCTACTCATGAGGAGACTATTTCTTGCCGCCAGACTCCTAGCCTATTCTCAGGTGGTTGGAGTCCTGCATTGCCAGTGGCTCAAGTGCGTCTGCTGCTACTGTGAGCAAATGCCTCTGGGTTTAACCCCTCCTCTGCTGGCTGTTGCTGTTCTGTTCCTTAGAATCTCTTTCACTTGCTTATTCTGTCCTTTCGTCTCTACTCTACCTTTACTCAGAATGTCTTATCCTTCTCTGTCTTTCTTTACTCTTTCTTTGATCTTACTCACTCCTCTATTGGAGGACTTCTAACTGCTCCGGAGGCGCCTGCACTTCCGAATTCTCCCCATGCTGGTGTTTGATTGTCAGATAGAGACCCACTGGGGCTGTTACCTGGTCCCTATCCGGACTGGACTCCTCTGTGTACGCTTGCTCCAAGCCCCCCATGATGTTAGTGGGTGCTTGAGGTTTGTTGCTTAAGGCTTAAGGTTCCCTACTTGATTCCAAACCTCTAAACTGATCGTGCCTGCTTTCTAGGTGGAACAGATTGTGTTCCCCTAGATGCCTCACCACATCCGTCAGACGCTGCTTTCTGCTTACTGTAACGTGACATTCCCTGGCCAGGACTCCTAGTGCTCTCGCAAGAGCCTCTTGCCTGACGTTTGCCTCCCCAAAGGCTGCCCCCGCCACTACCTGGTTTGGGGAAAATCTCTGGATGTCTTAAACAACTCACGTATTGATGCATCCAGGAGATGAGTCAAGGTAGTAGTAGACAGGGCAGGTGATGCGCAGGAGATGTCCCTCAGGTTTGGTCGGTGAATCGGGATCGTGGCGCTGGCTGGCCGTGGGTCTGTTGTTCTGCCTTAGTTGCTTCTGGATCACGGCTCTCCCTGGCATTGGAACGCGTCCGTTCCCATGCGTGGAGTCTGCTGGGCTTGCAATTACTTTGCCTTCCTTGTGATGGTATTAAGTCCCAATTGGAGATGCTTTCCAATCAGAACTGCTCTGTTACTCTCGAGTAATCACGTCTCGGGGTCATCAGATGTTTTAATGATCCGTGGGAGTAAAGGTGCTGAATTCAAGGAAGGTGAGGAGAGGCGAGTGTATGGTGGGAAAAGCCAGTCTCGAATCCTCGGGTGGTCTGTATTTATTCTATTCCTGGATCTCACATGCACAGCCTGTGTGAGACCCCATGACAGAAGGCTTGTTTTCCTAGCATCTTATTGGCTAAGTACATTTGCCAGTCTAAGAAGTTACTGTGTGCCTAGGTTAGCCATGGGTATGCTAATCAACAGGAACAGTGGAACTGACTGTTCTTGCCTATCTGGAGTTCTTGTAAACATTAGGCATCTTTGCTCTAGTTGTTTGGTCTAACTGGTTTGGTGTCTCCTAGGATGTGAGTAATCTTCTATGTGCTGTTTACTAGTCACTGCGACATTTGGGTGACACTTAACCTATATCCACTCAGTGCTCCCAGCCAAGGAAATATGGAGTCACTTCTGCTAATGCACTAATTGCCCATACCAATTTCCTCTCCTGTAAAGGCCGGTTGGTTTTCTGCTCGTGTGCGAGCTAGACGACCCAATCGGGAAAGGTAGCTGACCAATCAGTGACCTGGGCTACCCACAGAAAAGAAACCACTTTGTTCTTTCATTTTATATTCTGGTGATTTTCTCACGAATAAAATTAAGCCAGTGTGGGAGTTTGCACAGTCTGGCCAGGTTATCCTGCTATGGTAATAGAGTAGACCATACTGCCAACAACTCAATGTGGATTGTAAGGCAGTTAACTAACCTGACAACCCTGAGAACTAATGGCCTTGAGTGCTGAAGTACACAGGGAAGAGTGATGGTCCATAAGTGGATTAAATCTCACTTGAATCCATCTTGATGGAGGGCAGCAGCAGCAGCTTCATCATCCATACTGGCCTGGGGCTGATGAGGACTTTGTGTGCTAAAAGGGCTCAGGACCAGAAAGTGACTCGCGGAATTGGATTAGTGGTACAAGGGTCATGCTGCAATGCAGAAGGCAGATGAAAGGCCACTGCATTATTGTTATGTATGACAAATTGTGTTGGTGACATTTTGAACATTCAAACTGCCAAAGAAACCGTGCAAATTACTGTCAAACAGCATCGCAAAATCTCAGCAGCTCGCATAATATTGCGAGACTTTGAGCGCGCACAATTCATATGCCGAGAAGCGTGCACCATAGCTGTCAAACATACATACTCTTGTAACATACGTTCAAATCACCCAATAATTTTTGTTCCTGCTGTTTTGTATCAAGTTTATTGTGTATATAAGTCCCTGTTGTTCCCCTCCAAGTTGTGTTCAGACCCCAGAAATAAAAGAGCTGTATTTCACTATGCTGGTTGTCGCCTCCAGTTTCTGAACACCAAAATTATATTCTCAGGACAGTCTTCATGGCTGATCACTATGATGATCACCTATATTCGGATACTGCAGAAGGAGAAGGAGAAGGAGGGAGGTTGCGCTCTTTATTATATAAATGGACAATTTTATATATTTGCTACTTAATTGTTTACCCTTCCTGAATTTTTAGAAGACAACATAGTCTAAAGCTGTGCAACAAATTTCAACTGAACTCTGAACCAAACTAGGCCACTTTCTGCTGACATGGACCATGCCCTCTTCACAGCATTCTTTTGCCAAACTAAGAAACCATAGCAAGCTATATTACTTGTGGTGGCAGCCTCAAGGCAGAATGATCTGATTGGGTTACACACAGTCATCTTTTATTTTTATACCAGATTTGAAGAATGTAACTACACTTTCTTGTTTTTTATTTAAAAAAACCTTTCATACGATTCAAAATCTCCCCAGATCAGCTCATATTTATACAATTTGAAGAGTAAACAGTATTTTAAAATAATATATTTTAACTACATTCTAAACATTTAATTTTTAAAAAAAATTACCTCTCATTTTATTGTGCTGCTCATAGACCATAATAAAGTGATTGACTGATACTACATTGGGAACCATCATAATCTGATTGGCTACATAATAATGCCTGGTATGCATTCTTTGAGAAGAATGTGTTAAAGTAAAATGAGCAGAAGTGTAGGCTAGCATGGCTCACAAAAAAAGGAGGAACTTTGTATGTGATTTGCCTGTTTTTTTAGTCTGTAAATGATATTGGAGGTTATCTGATAGCTATACACTGCATTTTGTTTTTTGAGCATTTTTCTTTATGGCTGAGTTACACCTCCAATCTCTCTGCTACAACTGTGAACATAAAAACTTTTGAAATATTACTGAAATAGAGTCCTGCAGGCAAAGATATGACTGTTTGGCTCAATCTAGAGTATGAAATTCAGGGTACCTGCATCTCTGAGCCATGTTGCTTCCATGGCTCTCTTCTGTAAACAGACCCACACATATATATTCTGCACAAGGTTCCCTTATGCCATTGTTTTATCTTTGCCCTATATTTCTTGAATCTTCTCCTGTCTCTCTGCACACTATTCTCTCTATAACATAATCAGTTTCCTTGCCTGTCCAAAATCTTCTCATCTCCTCCCAAACAGTATACTCTTCTTCTTTGACTATTTATTTGTATTTCTCCATCTGAAAGAATTTTTGATTTTTAATTAAGTTGATTGTGAACAGTGAAAGTTATTGTGCCTCATGATGCCAAAAGTACCTCAGCAAATCGGAGGAGCGCAACCATAACTTTCAAATAAATGTCAGGTTAAATCCACACTATAGCATACCCCTGTCTCTACTTTTTCTTTTATATCTGAATCCAAACATTGGCAACCCTTATGGCAATCAGCCATGAAGACTGTCCTGAGAATATAATGCAGAGGCCTTTTATCTGCCTTCCACATCACAACATGACCCCCATACCCATACCTGTCAAGTAACCTGTATTGGCCGGGATTACCCCGTAATTCTGCACCGATTTTCTCCATTTCCTGCCCGGAGCTGCCGCTACCCCATAATTTGGCAGCGGGGAAAAAGTAGTTACTTCGCATCCCTTCTGCGCAGGTCCTTTCTATGCATGCGTAGAACCCTTCTACGCATGCATAGAACCCTTCTATGTATGCGTGGAAGGGTTCAGTGCAGAAGAGGATGCGTAGAAGCCTTCTATGCATGTGTAGAAGTGACCTGTGCAGAACGATTCTGCGCAGGTCCATTCTACGCATGCATAGAAGGCTTTTACGCATGCGTAGAACGGACCTGCACAGAAGCAGGTCCCATAATCTCTGGAGCCGCACTTGACAGGTATGCCCATACCACTGATCCAGTTCCGCAAGTCACTTTCCAGTCCTAAGCCCTTTTGGCACACAAAGCCTTCATCAGTCCCAGGCCAGTATTGATGAAACTGCTTCCCTCCATCAAGATGTATTCAAGTGGGATTTAATCCATTTCGGGACCATCTCCCTTCCCTGTGTACTTCAGCACCCAAGGCCATTGGTCCTCAGGGTTGTGAGGTTGGTTAACTGCCAACTCAGCACTGACTTGCTGGCAGTATGATCTACTCTATTACCATAGCAGGAACGAAACCCTTAGTACATAAGGAAATGTTAGTGCTCAAAGTAGGTGAAAAGTATGATAAACACATGATATAAATAATAAAGTTCCCATACTATATCCAAACCTTGATCATGGGGCCTGGAGTGAAGGCGTGGGGGTTCCCTTTTTTCCATGGGAAGAGATGAAGGCAGCAGTTGACAATCTATCATCACTGCTGGCTGGAGCAAAGATGGGGGCATTATGTTTTTCAAAGCTGTTCCCTGTCCCAGATCTGGCCTCTTGCATTAGATTTCAGATGGCCCACCTGCAGACCAGAGTGCTTAGTTATTTTTGGGGACCTGATAGGAATTTTGGGGCCTAGCTTCAGAACTGACTTTATGAAACTGGGTTATTTTTTTAGCTGTCCCACTCCAGTTGTGCATGGCATTATGATATTATGGTGGGTCGCATAAATAAGTCATATTTAGTTTTATGAGAGTAGTGCTGTGTTAGGGTGCTAGTGGTGATTTCCTCAGGGCGAGTAGCTTCTCCTGCTCTGATTCCAGGTTTTAGCACTACCAAGCCCCGCCATAGATTTAGGGTTGCTACATTACAAGAAAATGTGGCCCAGGTTTTACACCAAAGCCGTTATGTGTCTTTTTTCTTTATGTCACAGGCTGATAGTGGTGGAGGAGTAAAAATCCTCCTAAGCATGGGAAGGTTCTAGAACACAAATGTTCTCATGCAGTAGTGCAGCAGTCACCTGATGTTTGTGGGTGTAGAATAAATTTGTGAAACAGAGAGCTTTTTTCAGTACACTGGTGAAGCACTGTTAAGAATGGGACTATGTATTATATAAACACCAGTCTCTCTCTCTTTCTCATTTTCTGAGCAAGTTATTTTCAATCATAAACATTTGGGGTTATTACTGCACAACTCAAAGGAACCTTTGTTACTCATTAGGTTTTCATTATGCTAAAGAGATTAAATTGCCTTCTGTCAAAAAAATTTGCCCTTTAGTACAGCTTTTGGCTGCAGAAAACTAATTGTTACTGAATCACAGAAGACACTGCCTGCTCTTACTTCTTTGCAAGGTCCATTGATTCCAGCAAAATTTTGCTTTTTCATAATGAGGTGCAAAATAGCGTCTAGCATCATTTTGTTAACGAGGATCATTTGTTGACTACCTCATCCATAGTATTTCTATAGTGGTTTCTATCGAAGTATTATATTTTTGGGAGTCTTGTTGTCAAGAAGATCCAGGCATCTGGTATTTACAAACACCTCTTTTCTAACTGATGAAAAGCTACTAAAGTTAAGGAAGGAAATGGTAAGAACAATTTTGTTTAAATGGGAAAGCTTGAAGACCTATTTTGAGTTAAGAAAGGGAACATGGAAATAGAATGAAAAATAATCTGAAAATAATCCATACCAGCCTGCTAAAGTGCACAGATATGAAAGTGTGGCATATAAATTATAAAAAAATGTAGCATGTGCCATTTATTTTTGCTTTTAAAACAGAATGCAAGAGAATAAACACCAGCTTGTAACTACCAATTACAAGGCAGACAGGGATCACTGAGGGGAAAATTGATTTTTTTTCTTTCCTTTTTTCAAAAAACAATTATGACTGGTAGTCTATTTCAGATAACAATTTTAGAACAAAGAACCATGTCATGTGACAGACACTAATATCATTCCTTGATTAACGGCTCTGCAAGTACACAATTAGCGGAGTAGTAAAAACTGTGCCAGGATATCTGTAATTTTGTAACTACACAGCAGAGAAGTTGTATGTACATATGTTTTACAAAAATCTACTGAGTTTTCCTGAAAAGTAAATAAATTCCTATTGATAGCTTTGAAAGAAAATGCTGAAAGAGTTACACAATCCTCTACTCACTGATTACTAGGATATGGGTAGTTGGCCTTTTTATGTTGGTGTATCAATCATTTAATCACCAAGGGGCATGGGGAGCCCATTCCTCTTGACCATTGATTAATGGCAATGAAACAGCTTGATAATTAAATAGAACATGCAAATCTGTGAAGTTAAAAGTTTGCTATAATGCAAAATTAATATGGGTAATAATCTCACCCTCCGAAAGAAGCTCTTGCTGGACGCAGCCAGATCTTATGTTTAAGAGGCACATGAGGTATAGTAAACTGCCAACAGCTGCTGCTTTACTCAAGGCTTTGCTGAAAAACAGTTCTGATATTATTTTTAAAAAGGTTTTCAGTAGAATAAACTGCAACTTTAGACTCATAAATATGACTTTAGATTTATAAAGCTACTCACTAGAGAAAAGAGGACATTGCAATTGTTCTTCCCTGCATTTCTCCTGCCTTATGCATCATACTTACTAACCAACATTAGATATTTATAAACAAATTTTAAGCCTTACCTGCTGTACTGTTTCAAGTAAGCATATCCAAAAGTAAAGGAAATGCTGAGGTGTTCAGCACATCAGGGCTACATTAGAATGCCTTTTAATGCTGCAACTGTAGTTATTGCCACATAGCAGAGCCTGGCAAATCATATTAGCCCTTACACTTAAAAAATGAGGAAAACTCACCATTGCGACCAGTCAATTCATCTAAAATACTGTATATGAATATAAGGAAAAGGAATATAAGGAAAAATTTAAACAACTAAATGTATAATGCTCACACAGAATCAAGTTTATAGGTGCACATGTACCCAAATCCAAGCCATCAATTTGTGAACATGGAGTTCTGGCACATTAGTATTCCAAGGTATTTACTGTAATAGTATTTGGGCAGAACTGTAGTTGCTAATCACATAAAACATCAACTGTCTTCAATACAAATGCAGGAAAAGCTGATTTCTTTATTGGATCACTAAAAAAAGTGTCAGATTTCATGATTCAAGATCACATGGCTCAGGGGTTAAGAAGATCACCTTGTTAACTAGAAGATGGGGAGGCGGCAGTTCAAGACCTGAGTACTGCATGACAGAATGGTCACCTGTCTCTGTCCCAGCTCCTGCCAACCTAGCAGTTCAAAAGCAAGAAATTGCAAGTAGATAAATAGGGACCCCTTTGGTGGGAAAAGATCTTGGGGACATGAAAGGAGCCTCACCCGGGTGTCCCCTGAGCGAAGTTCCTCAAGCAAAAATCCTTTCAACCCAGAAAGCTTTAGTGTCTTGCACGGAAGACAAAGAAGGAGTCGCAGTGAGGACTAACACAGGTTTATTGGTTGATGATCAAGATGAACATGTGGTAATGGCGGAGGTACAGCTCATTATATACAGTCGTAAATACATTTGAATTGTGTTACACGGTAGCTCATTGGCCGCTACCATCGTGACGTCATTTGTGTCACGCCCATCTGCTCCAGGTGATCCTAGCGCGGGAAAGGTTCGCGCGGCTGCTGGTGATTTGAGGAATGTGAACCATGTGAGCTGACGCTTGCAGCTGCCCTCCTTAACAGCTGAGCTACATTGTAATTGGGTTGGTTACATTCACACATTTCTTAAAGTAACATTGTACATGCATACATAACACCCCTCCCCCCTAGGATGGGATGAAGTCCCTCAACCATTGTGGCTTGCCGCACGTGCGCCTGGGGCGTGCGGCCACTTGACTTAACACAGGGGAGCCGGTGGCTCCTGGTTCCGCGGAGTCTCGTCCTGCAACGGAAAGTGGGGACTCATTAGTGGTTCGGTGGGGACTCTGCAGTAACCTTGCATTGGGGGATGGGAATGGGATGAATAGTTGGGAAGTGAACCCCTGCCTACCGCCAGAGGAGCTTGGGGTTCCCCCTAGAACGAATCTCAGGACCGACGAGGAGACCCTCGTGGTCTCGCCACCCCCTGTTGCCTGTCCGGGAGTCCTGGAGGTTGAGGCGGGCGAATTTCCCCCGGCTACCTGTCTCGGAGGAGTCTGTCTCCGGGGGGCTGGAGCTATGGTGTATTCTAACACAAAAGGGCTGGGGGGACTGGAGGTACCAGGGGCTGAACTAAAACCCCTCTTCTCGCTAGGACGGGTGGGGGACCACTCCGCAACACCCCCCTGGTACTGCAAATCATAATCGAACTCGTCTCTCTCTTCTGAAGTATCCTCTCCTGCGGCTGAGAACCGAGGATATGCATTTGTATCTCCGGGTGCCACCGTGTCTCCCCCTTGGGTAACGCGGGTGGGGGAGGACCCTAACGCTGATTGCCCCTCACTGGTGACCCGCCTTCTGAGTTGGTCGGCGTGTCTCCTCCAGAGTAGACCCGAGCTAGTCTCGACCCTATAGGATACTGGCCCCGTTTGTTCAATGATCGTCCCCGGTACCCACGCTGGCCCCGAGGCCGCGTAGTTCCTGCAGTGGACCGGGTCCCCTACCGAAAAACTTTTGGAGCTCTCTCCCCCTATGTTTATATTTCTCCCTTCATCCTCCACCCTGGATGGATCCATCCGGTCAAACAGTGTTACCGGCCGCCTCCTCATGAGGAGTTCGGCTGGTGAGAATCCTGAGGTTAGGGGGGTTGTCCTGTAGCAGATAAGGAACTGGCACAGGTGGAGGTTCAAGTCGCCGGGACCCATGCGCCGCAGTGCGTCTTTCGTAGTGCGCACTTGGCGCTCTACCTGACCGTTTGTGGCGGGGTGAAACGGGGCAGCGGTAATGTGCCTGATTGCGTTCCTCTCAATGAACGTTTTGAACTCTGCAGACGTGAAGGTACTAGCGTTGTCGCTAACGAGGACGTCTGGCAGGCCGAAACAGGCAAAAAGCTTGCGCAACTGCTTAATGGTTGCCGCAGAAGAGGTGCTACTCATGGGGATTACATCCAACCACTTGGAGTAGGAGTCGACTACCAGTAGGAACGTGGCCCCGCGGAACGGGCCAGCGAAGTCGACATGAATTCGGGACCATGGCCCGCGGGCCGTGTCCCATTCCCTATGGGGTAACCGGGACTCCTCGGGCCGAGAGCTCTGGCAGCTCTCGCACGTGCCCACTAAACGCTCTATATCCGCGTCTATCTGGGGCCACCAAAAGAAACTCCGGGCCAGAGCCTTGGAGCGCACAATTCCCGGGTGACTGGTGTGCAGTAATTTCAGTACCTTAGCCCTTAACTTCTCTGGGATCACAACCCGCTGGCCCCAGAGTAAGCAGCCCCTTTCCAGGGAAAGCTCTACTCTGCGCCTGCAAAACGGCTTGAAATGCTCTTCGGGGGGAGTAGTGGGCCACCCTTTCCTAACCCAGGAACTGACTTGGGCCAGAATCTTGTCGGCCGCCGTGGCCTTGGCGAGGTCGGCCGGAACAATGGGGGGTGAGTCGAGGGACTCGATCAGCAGGACTTGGTGATCCTGCTCTACTTCACACGCGGGGTCCCCTAAACTAGGGAGAGGGGATCGGGACAGTGCGTCTGCATGGGAGATCTCCTTCCCTGGGCGGTAGACCAGTTCATACTGGTATGCGTTGAGGAAGATGGCCCAATGCAGCATCCTGGGGGACAGAATTTGTGGGGTAGGTTTGCCGGTAGTGAAGATCCCTAGCAGCGGTTTGTGATCAGTTACTACCGTAAACTCGCGGCCGTATAGGAAATCGTGGAACTTCTTCGTTCCCGCGATTATGGCCAGGGCCTCCCTATCTGTTTGCGTGTAATTGCGCTCGGCCTTCGACAGGGACCTTGAGTAGTACGCAACCGGGGCCTCCCGCCCGCTCTCTAACACGTGGCATAGGACCGCCCCCACCCCCACTGGGGACGCGTCGCAGACTAGAACCACCGGCTTTCTCGGATCAAAATGGGTCAGGACAGCATCTGAGGAAAGGAGTGTCTTAAGTTCCTTGAAAGCTTTCTCTTGCCTGTCCCCCCACCGCCAAGCCGCGTCCTTCTTTAGCAGGGCGTGCAGCGGCTCTGCAAACGATGCCTTCCTCGGGAGGAAGGAGTGATAGAAATTTAGGAGCCCTAGAAATGACTGCAGCTCCGGCTTTGCAGTGGGCCGAGGGGCGTTTTTCACAGCCGCAACCTTGGACTCGGAGGGTCTGATTCCCTCCGGGGTTACCTTAAACCCTAGGAACTCGACCTCTCTCGCGAAAAATACACATTTGTCCTTCCTTAGCCGAAGCCCCGCTTTCTCGAAAACTGAGAGGACCCCATCTAACCTCTTAGCTAACTCTACCTCGCTCCCCACTGTTATCAACACATCGTCGAAGTAGGGGAGAACACCTGGAAGCCCTTTTAATAGGCGTTCCACGAGGGACTGGAAGATCCCAGGGGCCGAATTCACGCCAAACTGAAGGCGCGTTACCTTAAATGCCCCCTTGTGCGTCACGATCGTTTGCGCAGCGGCAGCAGCCGGGGTTACTGAGAGCTGCTGGTATGCCTGCGCCAGATCTAGCTTGGCAAAACACCTCCCCCCATGTAATGTGGCCAGTAAGTGGCTGACCACGGGCACCGGATATGCATTTGGCCGAATGGCCTTATTGATCGTACATTTATAGTCCGCACAAATCCTGACCTCCCCATTTGACTTAAGGGCCGTAACAATCGGCGTTTCCCATTCCGCCGAATCAACTGGAACCAAAATCCCCTGCCCCACCAATTTGTCCAGTTCCGCTTCGATCTTGTCCTTGAGGGCGAAAGGCACTCTCCTTGGCTTGAGGCGGATGGGCCGGATTTCTGGGTCCAGCTCAAAGGAAACTGGGGGGCCCTTGTACGTTCCAAGCCCCTTCTTGAAAACGGGTGTGCATTGCACACGTCCCGCATTGGGTCAGTCTCGATGGCATTAATGCCGGACAGTTCGATTCCCAGGGGAGCAAACCACTGTGTTCCCAAAAGGCAGCATCTCCCCCCCTTGAGGACCACTAGGGGCAGTTTCTCGGAGTAGTTCTTGAACTTCACCTTGAATTTCCCCACCCCCAACACTGGGATCCCATTTCCCTGCACGTCCCGTAAGTGTGTCTTCATGGCCTGCAGTTTGGGCCGCGCCTCTGGGGGGATGCGCATATACTCTCTCTGGGATAGGATGGAATAGGATGACCCCGAGTCTATCTCCATCCTCACTGGGAGCCCCTGTAACTGTACCTCAACGAAAAAACGCCGGTGCTCCAGGCCCACGCGGTTCACGCCTTCCTCGCTGTAGTTGGTTGTGACCTTCCTGGTGCCGGCCGCCTTCCGTTGGTGTGTCTGGGGATGGCTTGAAGCGCGCTTGTCCTCGGCTCGCCCGCACCTGCATACTCTGGCGATGTGTCCCTTTCGGCCGCAGTTGTGGCACTCGGCCTTACAGAACGGACACCTCGTGCGGTCGTGGGGCGCCCCACAACCGTCGCAGCGGCGGTCTTGCCGCTCGCGGGTCTGTCGCTTCTCCCCGCGTTTCTTTATCCTCTGGACGTCGTCGTCCTTGCTGGAGCATGGGTCCGCCGTCGTGGACGACTCCTCGGACGTCGCTGGTGAGCCGGCGGGCGGCTTGGGGGCCCGCCAGGCCATCTTCGCTGGTGTCCGCCGGGCCGCCTGCACTGGTGACTTGGCCCTTTCGGCCGTGGCCCCTTGGGCCTTGAACACTCTGACCCCGCTCCTGGCCGCCTCGGCTGCTTGGGCCTCCCGCAGTACCTCGTTGAACGTGAGGCGGTAGTCACAGGTCATCAGCTTCCTCTGGAGCTCCTCGTCCCTCAGGCCACACAACATGCGGTCTCGGAGGGCCTGGTCCACCGCTGCAAGCCTGAGGGCCGCCGCGTAGGCGGACACGGATTCGCCCGGTTTCTGGTCTCGCCTGTGGAATGTGACCCGGGCTGAGAAGATTGAAACGGGTGGCTGGAAATGCTCGGCCAACCTCTCCAGGATACGGTCGATGGGCACGTCGTCCACCTTCCGAGGGGCCACCAGGGTCATCAGGATCCGAAGCGTGGCCGGCCCCACCTGGGCCAGGAAGTGGGAGCGCATTTTTGCGTTGTCGTCGACGCCCGCGGCTTCCATCGCGTGCCGAAACTGGCACTCGTAGAGCTCCCATTGTTCGGGCTCGCTGACATCGAACTGGTAAGGCTTGACCTTGGGATTCGCCATCGATCCCACCTTCGTCGCCAATTTAGTGTCTTGCGCGGAAGACAAAGAAGGAGTCGCAGTGAGGACTAACACAGGTTTATTGGTTGATGATCAAGATGAACATGTGGTAATGGCGGAGGTACAGCTCATTATATACAGTCGTAAATACATTTGAATTGTGTTACACGGTAGCTCATTGGCCGCTACCGTCGTGACGTCATTTGTGTCACGCCCATCTGTTCCAGGTGATCCTAGTGCGGGAAAGTTTCGCGCGGCTGCCGTTGATTTGAGGAATGTGAACCATGTGAGCTGACGCTCGCAGCTGCCCTCTATGGGCAGCTTACTCGCGTTCCTTAACAGCTGAGCTACATTGTAATTGGGTTGGTTACATTCACACATTTCTTAAAGTAACATTGTACATGCATACATAACAAAAGCACCTTTGTGTGATCCTGACACAATTAAAAAAACAAAAACCCTCTTCAATCTTCATTAACACAAAATGAAGAAGTGATCTTGATTCAAGAAAGCTCACATAATAAGAACCAGGTAGAGAAGATCACTTGCATAAATTACTGCCGTAAACCATGTGAGAAAGTCATAGGTATCATAATTCAGTGTAATCCTCTTCATTCACATCAGATATCCAAGGAGGTTTCCAGAGCAGAAGATCAGCTGTCCAAATTCTTTACGTTCTTTTGGGAGGTTCCTTCTATGTTTTGCCATTCTATCTATTAAAGCAAGCCAAAGGTTATAAAACAAATATTAGAAGGGGGAAAAACTCTATTGAGGTCTCTTGTCTAGAGTGAATATTGCAGAAAAAAATACTGTTAGTCAATGTCCAGATAATGGATAAGATTCTAATTAATTTCAAAAATTCTTGGGGAAAACCAAACTTAACTGGTATAACAGATATAAATTTCACAATCTATTTTTCCAACATCAAATGAAAGGATGGTAGTCTGACCAGGTTTCTCATGGCTGAAGCAATCAAATCAGCCATCAGTTAAAGGTAATCGATGTCTGATCAAGGTTGAAGAAATCCTAACTGGTTGATGAAATATTCTTTCAAGGCTTATTTGTAAAAATAGCAGTTAAATCCTAGCATCAATACCTATTACAGAAATCAGTCTAAAATTACACCTTAGATAACGTTTTTGACAGGTTTCTAAACCACTGCAATACAAGTGTTAGAGAGGGAAGGTTGCAAAGAACCAGGTTCAGAAGACCTTCCTTACACAAATGGAAATAGTAGGTCTGTAAAGACTTAGAGCATGACTACTTTATGGTGTGGTCTGGACTCACTCATTTTTGGGTCACTTAAAGATGGGGGTCATTTTTAAGATTCTGCAGAAACGTCTGCGAAAGCAGACAGCGCTGGCTCTTCGGCTATGAAATAGAGATGAGCACTGAACCCTAGAGTCAGATACGATTGGCTTTTGAGCAAGGGTGACCTTTACCTTTAAAGATGGGGAAGAGCCAAATAACAGAACACTCTCCTGTTCAAACCCCCAAAGTGACCTCTGCTCAGTGGTGGGCTCCAAAATATTTTTACTACTGCACTGTGGGCGTGGTATAGTGGCCGTGGCCAGGGGAAAAGCCCTGCGTTGCACCTGAATTAGTACTACTTTATTTCAAAAATTGGATGGGCGGGGCCAGCCAGAATTTCTGCTACCTGTTCTGATGAACTGGTTGAAACCTGCTGATGCCCACCACTGCCTCTGCTCATATTTCCACTTCACCATGTGGGATGTTTGTGTGCTTGTAGCTCAGTTTGTCAAGCCTCAGGTGAAGATGGAGTTGGTACCACTGTTTTTAGGAAGCTCTTCCTTGACTTCAACCTTGATGGGTGGTGATGAAGCCCAAACATTGGATGCCTTGAGTTGTGTATATATAGTTGGCAAAATTATTCACTCAAAATGGCATTTTTCAAAGTCAGCCCTAGTGGTAATCTCCATTAATATTGAAGCAGAAAAGGAACCACTATCATCTGACATTTGTGTTCAACATAATTGTGATATAGGAAATTAAACAGTTCTCATGATCTTCTGCAGAAAGGCAGGGACACTGCTTAATTATCTCTCCACTTTAAGTGATCTTAAAGAAACTAAGCTAGCATTTAAATTTTACACAGAGTCCCAGACAGTTGAAAGTTTGATAACTCTATGGGAAATGTAAACTATGATACCAAGCTGCCTTCTTAGGAAATCCTCATAAGTAACAACCATGCTGATCTGGGCCAAAATGAGATATAGAATGTTTCTACATTCCTCCAAAATTCTTTTTTTTCTTCTTCTCATCTTTTTGTTTTCTTTTTGGTCAGTGGACTGCTATGAGAAGGTCAGACTAATCTTGTTAGGGATGTGAAGTTATGTCTTACAAAATGCTTGAGATTTAGTGGATGACAATTCCTATACAGTACCATGAAATTATGCCTGAATCAGTCAATAGGGGATATTGATAAACTTATTGAAGCATAATTATTCTATTGAATTCTGGCCAATAAGCTTAAAATATATGACATATGGCCTTTCTCCTCCACACTTAATCCTTACAATAAAAGGCTAATGGCATATAAAATCTTCCTTGCAGAGAATGAAGTAGAAGAGGGATTGTAGTAGATATTCATTCCTGTTCCCACCTCAGTCCTGTAGAAATGTGTATATTTCAGTATTTCCCAAACATTATCATTACCAATTTCATGGCTGCAGCTTCCGGAACTAATGAGGTAAAATATGTACTTTTTCCTTTCCATGATTCTGATAAACTGTTCAATTCATTCAAACTCATTTAAAATAGGGGACTTGGAGGATAATTTTTTCAGAGCAAATTTACTTCAGCTTTATTTACAAGCTGTGCTATGCAACATGAGATATACCTAGGACCAGGCTTGACTGCTTGGGCATATCCCGTTCACACAGAAATTTACCCATGCAAAATGGGACATGGATTTATAGACCTATGGTCTACATTCCAATAATCCTAGAAGCAGGCTTGATGTTAATTCCTCTTTCTTTTATTGTGGATGCAGAACTGGAAAAACTAAATATTTACTGGTAATATAGGGCCATTTGATCCACTGTGTTCTTCTTAACCAGGGGTGCCCAGACTTTTTGGGCAGGGGGCCTGACCACACCCCTGGAACAGCTGAGTGGGCCAGATCATGCCCCCAGAACAGGCTATGTTTGTGCATGCATGTCCATATTCACTTCCTGGTTCAGTGCAGATGCTTCTGCACATATGTGAACACATCCATGCCGAACCAGGAAGTGAATACGGACACATCCACACATGCCATATTTACTTCCTAGTTTGGTGAGGGCATCGCGGACCTGATGGAATGGTTTCGGGGCCATATCTGGACTGCGGGCCATAGTTTGGGCATGACTGTTCTAAACTGTGGTCCTCAAATGAAGTTGTCAGGTTTAAAGCTTCAGAAGCATTAAAGAAATCTTATTGCTTTTGTATACAGTTTTAACAAGAAACCTGCAAATTCTGTCCTTCAAAGAAACCAAATGCATTTGATTATCTTTATGAACATGATAGCAATAGTGGTGTAGTAGGTAGAGTTTCAGACTAGGACTCCAGGCCTGGACAGTTACAAGGGAGGAGGCCATGGGTAAGCCACTCCTTATTAACCTCACACATCTCAATAACCCGCCATAAACCAGAAACAATGTGACAACTTGTAACAATAAATCCTTTTCAACAGTGAAAGGATTGGATACAGATTACATGATGACATGCCATGGATCTATACTAGGTGATTTTCTTATTTTGGGAAACTAGCTTTGAAGGAAATCTAAATGAATACAGGTTGTTCCAAAAGTCGTCATACATAACAACAGATATTTTGGAATGTGTTTACCATGGGGGAGGAGAAGACTTCATGTGTGTGTGTAGAAATAGGTGGCCAACATGTAGAGAATGTTTTGTAAACATTCTGTAAGATTTTGTAATAAATATTTTGTCAATAAAGTTACATTTAGCTAAAATTTTCCATTTTGGGACACCCTGTATATTCTTTTGTTTATCTACTTTACTCAGAATATCCATGTAAACTAGAAGGGTGGTAATGACCCAATTTGCATTGCCTTAACTTTTTACCCTTGAGAGAGGTTAAAGAAAACCAAGCGTGACCAAGTGCGAAATGTGACAGAACCTGAACATTCAACCATTGAGGAGTACAATCGAGAAGGGTCAGCTACACTGGTTTGGCCACATCAACCAAATGGCTGAAACCAGGTTCCTGTGGCAGCCATGAGAGGCTCGAGTGCAGGGTACAAGACCCCGAGGCAGGCCCCACATCAAGTGGATTGATAACATCAAGGAGACCCTTCATGTTCGCGGTAGTGACCTGAGGCAAGCCATGGAGCTGTCCAAGGAGAGTTCCCAATGGAGATCCTTTACACTGCAAGGTAGAAGAGGAGGTGATAAAGTAAGTGAGGTTAAATAGGCAATTTAATAGGCAATTTCCATGTCTATGTTCCATTGCAAAATTTTATCTTTTGAGCTGCATAGGAAGTTCACAGCCATTTGAAAGAGATTAAAATATGACTAGGAGATAGAAGCAGGATCTAGACACCAGTTACTTAGTGTGCAGAGCATAATTTGTTCCCTTGTGTTCGTTTCTGATATATAGGTTGTTACTATACTGATTATTTAAATAAAGAAATTTTGTCTACTGTTCTGGAATTTCGACTCATGGGAAGATACACCACCGATATGGATTGGTCTTCTCTTTGGATTTAGCTCTTCTAGACAGGATTGAGGGGACTAACATGTTCCTTCTGGTCACATGTTAAGATTTACTCGTATGTTGAATACCTGATTAAGGCTCTGCTAGGTAGCCGTGGGAACCAACAGAAAGGGAAATACATAACAATGACATGAACAAATTTAATTTATAATGACAGAAAATATAATGAATTCTAATTTATTCAGATGCTAAAATTAGAACTGTAATCCTCTGTCTGTGTAACTGTGCATTTTTATTGCATGGCAGAAATTAGAGGCAGAGAAAGAGGGAGAGAGTCAAGAAAAAGAAGAAAAAATACTGTGATTACCAGTGTGATATTTGTTTATTGGTCACTGTTGCATGAAAGCCAGTTGTATCTGACTATAGGGTTTGGTGCTCATCTCTGTTTATAGCCAAGGAGCCAGTGCTGTCTGCGTCTGCAGACATTTCTGTGGAGATGGGCAGGCATGACTATGCCCAGAAAATAAGAACAGGCATCAAAACTGAAGAGGTTTTAATTCTCTTCTTGAGAAAATGAAAGGATGTAAATTTACAATTTCTCTGCAGAGGTGCTGGTGCCAAGGTAAATGAAAGCATAAATGTCTCTGAAGTAGTGATGCTTTACTTAATCTTCTCTCAACAAGCAAAGAAACCAGGCTCCCAAAGTTCGAGCACTGCATGTAAAATAAAGCATTAAGGAAAGGAAAGCTGCCTGAGAAATCCATACAGTACAGATGAATCCTGTTAGAAGTTAACAGGATTCATAAGGCTCTTATATGACCCAGACCTTAAAATTTCATTCTCAGATCTCCAGTCAGAACTGCTCCAACCTCTTCAGAGGAAACAAGATACAGTATCTCTAGGGGTTAAACATACTGTTAAAGTGACATGAAATAAAATGGCACATGATTGAAGAAAATCTACATTTTTGTCCTAATAATACAGGCTTTAATTTAAATGTGTGCTCCCTGTTCTGAGCCTGTTTTCATGCTAGCTGCTGGTCATGTGATGAAGAACATGCCAGAGTAGAGGAATACAACTTATGTAATTATTCTTCTGTTCTAAATTTAGACAACAGGATATTAATTAACATATAAAATTACAGTCAGGTAAAGCTTGTGCTCAACAATAGCTATTCAATTGCTAGTTAACTGTTGTTAACTATGTCTGAAAATTTCATCACTCCTTTGATTTCCCAGAAGGACATTTGACATTGTAAATGGTTCCCAGATATCACATTCTATTGTTCAACAAGTGGGTGTCAATATCATTGTTTCATCACCACGAAGAATGGCAGGCACATAGAAAAGATAGACATCTAGTTTCATAGATGGAAGTGACTATTCTTTGTTTCAGAAGTACCACTACACAATTAATTAATTAATTAATTAATAATTCAATATTAATAAATATTTTAATTAATTAATTATATTAATATAACAAATCTCACCCAATAACAGGCAAGATCAATAGCCTTTCAGGCAGCTAGCATTAAATCTTTCATAGTAAAGAGGCACAGAATGCACCAACCCAGGTGTGAAATTGTCTATTCTCTGTGCTCGCAAAGAACTGTGTTAATGGAAACTCCATTTTCTTAAGCTCATCATGTTTCTGTCAACTCCAGTTCATATCCTATTAAGTAATTTCCAGGATGAGTGCTGTTAGGTTACTTTGAGGCTGGTCAGAGTGTAGCCATATACATTTAGATTGTCAAAATCAGTTATTACCTGCTGCTATAAACGATGCTTTTACCAGAGTAGCATTTTAAGTCTTGGTTGAAATATTTGGATGATATGTTACATGTTATTTCCTGTCCAACTTATGGCAGCCCTAAAAGAGTTTTCAAGGTACCGTACATAAGTTATTTAAAAAATGGTTTCATCAGCTCTCTAACCCCAATGAGTTCCCATAGCTGACCGGCAATTCAGACCAAAGTCTCTTGGGTCATAGTCCAGCACTCTGTCCACTGTACCACCATGGCTTTCTTAGACTTGACACTCTCTAGCTTTGAATTCATTATGACATCATTTTGCTAGGCAGCAATACTTTATCTTTGATGAAATCTTATTCCTGGGATTAGTTCATTGAAAACTAGTTTAAATGCTGGGTTGAGTTTAACTTCCTCAGTTCATAATAGTGTTCCTATTATGACTACACCGGTAGTTGATGCTCATGCCAACTCTTTTATGTCTTCTGACTTGAGTTTTCATTAATACAAAGAATTAACACAAAAACAAGAAAATGTAGTTCTCTTTCTTAAAATTTGTTGTTTAGTTGCACAGTCAATTCTGAGCCTTTGTGACCCATGGACCATTGCCCTCCAGGCACCTCAGTCCTCCACCATCCTCCTCAACCCGCCCAACTCTGTCCCCATTGCATCAACAATACTGTCTAGCCATCTCATTTTCTCCTGGGCCCTTCTTCTTTTGCCCTCAACCTTTCCCAGCATCAAGGCATTCTCCAGTGAATCCTCTCTTCTCATTTAATGCCCAAAGTACTTTAGCTTCATCTTCACTATTTGACCTTCCAAGGAGCAATCAGGGTTGATTTCTTCTAGGATTGATCTATTTGTTCTCCTTGCTATCCAAGATACTCTCAAAACATACCTACAACACCACATCTCAAAGGCATCTTTTTTTTTTTTGCACTCAGCTTTCCTTATGGTCCATCTCTCACACCCATACATTACCACTGGGAATATCATTGCTTTGACTATGCAAATTTTTGTTTGTAAGGTGATATCTCTACTTTTCACTATGTTTTTAAAAATATAATCTAGTTAATGTGACTATCTCTGTATCCATATGCACAATTAATTAAAATGATGAAACTTACACCACAGTATCCTAGACTTTGCAGTGATGTTTATTGATCTGTCAGCAACAGGTACTAGATGTATGTATAATAAAGCATTATCTTTCCTTTGAATCTATTTTCATTCAGGCATTTTACAGAAAGAGAGAACACTGTTCCTATATAAAGGATGCTAATTCATCATGAGATAAATCTTTAACTTAACTATCTCAGTATTGATCATCTGAAATAACGATGACTGCAGATGTCAGCTGTAAAACAGCAAAAGTAAAAAAATTAAAGAATAAGAGGAGGAGGGAAAAAAAGAGAAAAATCATCATCATTATTAGCAGCAGCAACGCTGCTTTCATCTTCTAGAAAGTACTTGCCTGAGCCATACAGCCTGATGCTACTATTCACTTCACCAAGTGAAGGTTTTCTAAATTGTATAATGTTTATTAGGCACATGCTCTGTCTTCAGACAAATGTGCACAAAAGACCAAATCTGAGAATTTGCATAATTCCAAAGGATGAATGGGGTGCAGCAAAGAGCTACTCTTCACCTCAGCACCAAGCAACTTTATAGCAGATCCTTCTCATTTTATTTGGTATCTGTAGGATTAAAAGGATGGCCAGTGATTTGAATTGAAGAAAGGGCAAAACAAAAATATAGCTGCTGGTGCCAAAGAAGAAGACATATTACAGATGACTCTTATGATAGAGCTGAGGAGATCCTTGGATACTATAAACATTGAAACACTTTAGAAAACCCAGACTGAGGTCACTTGTAAACATATATAACCCCTTGAAGTTGCTCTGCCAGCCATTTTATGGAGCTCTAGGGCAAAGAAAGGCTTACATCAATGTTCAGATAGCCTTTTTGCATTCTGGAATATTCTCTTTCCCCCCTTTCTTCTTTCTCACCATTTACCAAACTTTATTGAAATATTGTTATGTTTATGTGGACAGAATCCATACCTAGTATGGTTTAGTGGAAAGAGTAACAGACTAGGACCCTGGAGACCAGGATTTGAATCTCCACCTGGCCATGGAAACTCACTGGGAAACAGCAATTGGTAAAACCACTCATTAAATATATCTCACCTTGAAAGCCCTGAAGGCAGTGGTGGGCATCAGCAGGTTCGCACCTGTTCGGCAGAACCCGTAGCAGAAATTCTGGCAGCCCCACCTAGCCAAGTTTTGAAATAAAGTAGTCCTAATTCAGGTGCAACACAGGACTTTCCCCCTGGCCATGCCCACAGTGTGGTAGTAAATCTTTTTGGAGCCCACCACTGCCTGAAGGGCTGCTGTAAGAAGGTTCAAACATGAAGGCACATAACCAACTAATCAGCAGTTGTATGTCTTGGCAGCAAATTGCCACTGGTAAATGAGATGTTGGTTGTATTCATGTGAAGGCATGTGACCAAATGAGCGACCCACTCTTAGAGCTGGTCTAGTTGAAGTACAGAGAGGCTCATCTTTAGAAGGTTGATCATCAGTTGATGAATGGTAGCAGCAACTGTAGACACAACTATAGTGTGGAATAACTGAATTGGCAGAGAGGGTCCTTGCACTCATAAAGTCACACCAGTATTCAAGGATATTCCACAGGACTATTGCTTTCATTTCTAGGCAAATGGGTTAGCCAACAATGTCCCTTAGAGGCATGACTCTTGCTCAAAGTTTTAGTGGTATGCTATAAGTGAGAGTGGATTTTTTTAAAAAAAATCTTATTTTGTGTGATGACAAAGTCTTGCAAACTGGTTCTGCTGGCATTGTAACTAACACTCTCTTTAACAAGCATATCTTGCTTCTAGTAATAGAATGCATTCCTAATCAGTGCTGCAAATTGTAATGCACAGATTGGTGCTTATTTCTTCCTAGTGAACTGTTCTACCCTTATTATTTAACAGTTAATTCATAGGTACAGAAACAATGAGAACAATGTTTTCCCCATAGAGTTTCTGAAAGAAAGTTGTAAAAAGAAAAACAGTACATAAAAGGGGGCTTTAAATGGATGCAATATGTAGTTCCTAATATACAAAACAAGGAGTCCTGGGAATATTGCCAGATAGAAATGAATGGAAAGAATTTCAGCCATAAAGATATTTGCCACGAGTTTCACTTCTTTTGTTTGTCTTTTCTTGTGAATGCCCAAGATGTTTATTCTAATCAAGTAAGGTCTGTATACCACAGGCAGACTTAATAAACCACTGTTATAGTGACTTTGTCTGCATCATAACAGAATAGTTTTCTCTGATATGGTTCTTTCCCTGGAGATGATACTTCTGAAACAACCCCTGAGGAGATTTCCTTTAATGCACTCTTGCTAGAATGACTCACCACCAGCTTTCCTGCTGTTTATTTGTAAGTGTTCTCTCCTTCATGCACTTTAACAGCTCTTTTCTCAGCTCTGCATGTTGTTCAACCTGAGAAAAACATTCTCTAAGGAGAAGGAAAGGACCAAGACAGTATTATTAGCCATCTTCCATCTCATGTTCAGAAAACAGTAGGGATATCTTCTCTTCCCACAATATTAAGTGATACATCATTTGCTTTAACTTTGCCCTTTTCTAAATTAGAATTCTATTACAATACTACATGAGTAGAGCTCATAGAGGTTAAAATCTCTCTTTTATATTGGATTAGTTTTTTTCATTGTTCTGCATATATTGTTCTGTACACTAAGATGTCTTCTCTCCTTATACTTGCTGTTTGTTACATGGTCATTGTTATAATAATCATTAATGTATGTACTGTTAATTTCATTTTCCCTCTGACAATCCACAAGCAAGCATTGTATAAATATGAAGTAAGTCTCAGTTCACAAAAAAATCAAACTTCTTTAACTTTTTAAAATTAAATTTCTCTAATGTCTTCTCTAAATAATTTCCTCCTTCCCTTCCTCTCCTCTCCCCTTCTCTCTCTCTCTCTTTCTCTCTCTTTATGTCTGTCTTTTTTAATGGGTATCACTTTCACAGGCAATTCCCTGTGGGTCTAAAAAAGAGTAATCTCTTCCCCTTGTTCCCTACCATCCTACCCCATTTATGCAGTCATGTGTAGAATTCATTCCTAGTACATGCAGTGGTGGGATTAAATTTTTTTACTACCTACTCTGTGAGCATGGTATGGTGGGTGTGGCCAGAGGGAAAGCCCTGTGTTGCACCCAAATTAGGACTACTTTAGTTCAAAACATGGATGGACAAAGCCAGCTGGAATTTCTGCTACCGGTTTTGGCAAACCGGGGTGAACCTTCTGAATTCCACCACTGAGTACATGTCATAAAAATAACATTTTGATCAACAAGTGGAAGAAAGAATCAACAAGCTGAACTTTGGCACAGGTACCTACATTCCATATACTTCTCATAAAACCCACATCTTAACACATTTCTTCTTTTGTGTTCTGATCAAATCCTGGACTGCCAAAAATAAGTCACTTTCTTGGCTGTGTCATTGGTCAAACTTAAGTCCTCATGTTTCTGGCAGTAATCGGCAGACCAGTAAATGAGCTGAAAAAGTCTGCTTACATTTATTCCAATAATTTGCTTTTAGTCACCAAAGCCAGACACATGGGAAGATCTCTCATGGAATTGCACTGACAAGGAAGAATGCAGGAGATGATCCTGCTAACAGGATAGGAACAATGATAGGAACAATGGAAACCATAGGTAGTGTAAAGCAGTCCTAGTAGGGGCAGAAAAAACATGAACTTTCAGGGTCTGCATTTGGTACTTTGAGTCTAGCAATAAACCTTGCATTTGTTTTCATTTCATCTTTTCCTTACAAGATTCCCATCATTGATTCCAGAATCTTCCCTCTTCCCCGGTGATTTCCAGTGTTCTCAGTGCAAATTTTGCAAATGATTTCTCATTAATTTCTACTCCACAGTTCGCCTACTCAAAAAAGAATATTCAAAGCAAAGTGGCTTTTTCCTTTGCAGTTTATACAATGACAAAAGAGATCTTTTTAAAAATCTAACTTATATGCAGAGTACATCATGTGTAATGCAGAGCTGGATGAATCACGAGTGGGAATTAAGATCACTGGGGAAAACATCAGCAACCTCAGATATGCAGATTAGATCACCCTAATGGCAATAAGTGAAGAGTATCTAAAGAGCCTCTTGATGAAGGAGAAAGTGGAGAGGACAACCCAAAAACCAAGATCATGGCATCCAGTCCCATTATTCCCTGGCAAATAGAAAGGGAAGAAATTAAAGCAGTGACAGACTTTACCTTCTTGGGATCTAAGATCGCGGCAGACGGTGACTGCAAACATGAAATAAAAAGATGCTTACTCCTTGGAAGGCAGGTTTTGGCAAACTTAGGCAGTATAATAGAGACATGACCCTGCCAACAAAAGTCCAATAGTTAAAGCAATGGTCTTCCCAGTAGTACCTCGGATAAAGTCCGATTCAGATAAAGTCGCGGTTTTCATGCACACGTGATGCATCGAATAAAGTCCAAAACCGCTAAAAATGGACGTTATCTGAGGTATTTGGTATAGGAACCTTAGATAAAGTCCATTTTTGGATGTTATCCAAAGCATTGCCCATTTGATTTGGATAAAGTCCAAAATTAGATAAAGTCCAAACTTGTGGAATGGAGTTTGGACTTTATCAGAGGTTCTAATGTATGGCTGTGAGGGCTGGACCCTATGGAAGGCTGAGCTCAGAAGAATAGATACCTTTGAACTGTGATGCTGGAGAAGACTTTTGAGAGTCCCCCGGACAGCAAGTAGATCAAATCAGTCAATATTAAAGGAAATCAACCAGTGGTAGGCTCAAAAGATTTTTTACTACCCCACTGTGGGCATGGTATGGTGGGCATGGCCAGGGGAAAGCCCTGTGTTACATCCAAATTAGGACTACTTTATTTCAAAACTTGGATGGGCAGGGCCAGCCAGAATTTCTGCTACCGGTTCTGGTGAACTGGTGCAAACCTGCAGATGCCCAGCACTGAAATCAACCCTGACTGCTCCTTGGAAGGACAGATACTAAAGCTGAATCTCAAATACTTTGTCCATTAAATGAGAAGAGAGGACTCACTGGAGAAGGCCCTGATGCTGGGAAAGATTGAAAACAAAAGGAGAAAGGGCCAGCAGAGGATGATATCATTGATGACAACATCATTGATGCAGTGGGTGTGGATCTGGGCAGGATGGAGGATGGTGGATGACAGAGGAGCCTGGTGCGCTGTGGTTCATGGGGTTGCGAAGGATCGAACTCGACTGTGTGACTGAACAACAACAAATAATAATAATAATAATTCTATTGAAATTCTGTGTAAAACTATCAACTGCCACAAGACAAAAATTGATTAGATTTATGTATTGCTGACTTCAAGGCTCCAGTTCTCAAATCACTCAGATGAGCTGCACTGAATCTGACAATATTGTTGTGTTGAACTGTTTGAGCACTGAAACAAAGTCTTGATCTTATAGCTTTCAATTTCATTTACTGTGGGTTTATTCTCAAACAACTAAAGAGATCCATATCCCCCCCAGAGATATGCCTAAGAAAAAAAGGAAGATTCAAATGTCATGAATAATGATCACTCCTTAGAAAGCTAAGCATTGATATGGAAATAAATCCTGTCTTTTTTAACAAATATAACCACCAAATAAGATTAAGTCATGCAGACCCTCAGTAAATAATCTAGTTTTTGTATCTGTACTAAAAGGTTTGGGGATTTTTTTTTACTTAAACATTTGCAATACAATCTCACTTAATAATCAGTAATGTGGATTCTTTAAATAATACTATAATAAAGTGATTTATACATAAAGAGCAAACCACTTCTGTCTCTTTGCTGTGGCTGCTCACCTTGATGTACTTTATGAAATCTTAGTACAGTGCATAGGTATCATCATAAGTCAGGGATTCTCAACCTGTGGCCCATGGCACCATTTCATGTGGCCCCCTGGCTCCACCACACCAGGAAGTGCCATGTGGTGGAAGGGCAAAATGGCCATCCAGCCCCTGAAGCTGTCTGAGGGAGCGTGACCCGACCCCCGGTTTAAAAAGTTTGAGAACTCCTGGCATAAGTCATTCTTGTATGCTACAAAGTCAGTGGCCAGATTGTTGGAACTTCTGTGTCTTCCTCTTGCCCCAAAGTTTGTATATTCTATACTTGAATAGATACCCAGTGTGGTGTAGTGGATAGAATGATGGACTAAGATTTATGACACCTGGATTCAGATTCCTGAACAGTTATGGGAACTCATTGGGGTTAGAACTGGTAAGGTAAAGGTAAAGGTTTCCCTTGCTCGAAAGCCAGTCGTATCTGACTCTAGGGTGCAGTGCTCATCTCTGTTTCTAAGCCGAAGAGCCAGCGCTGTCTGCTTCTGCAGACATTTCCATGGTCATGTGGCAGGCATGACTAGACACCGGAGCGCACAGAACGCTGTTACCTTCCCACCGAAGTGGTCCCTATTTATCTACTTGCAATTTCTTGCTTTTGAACTGCTAGGTTGGCAGGAGCTGGGACAAAGACGGGAGCTCATTCCATACTGCAGTACTCGGGAATCGAACTGCTGACCTTCCGCTTCCCAGTCAGCGTCTTAGCTACTTGAGCCACTGTATCTCACTTCCTTTGCAATCCCTTTCAGGATCACTATAAGTCAATTCTAACTTGGTGGAACAAAGAACAACTTGTTTGAAAATGTTGTGGGGAATTGGAAGCCTCACCATGTTTGTGTTGTTTTGTGAGCCAATAAAGATACTGTATTACTCAGTCCAGCACAATTTTTGTGCCTCTTGTTCATAGGCATTACCCCTTGGAGTAATGTAGTAATCAATACTATCCAGGTTTCTCAATTTCCAGACACAGAAGAAAGCCCTGTGGGGGGAAATTGCCAACAACCACAAGATTATTCACCTGCAAAACAACAACACAGAGACAGAAGAAATCTGGGAATGTGAAAAATGCACCATAAAACCAGAGAAATATTTTGAATTTTTCATTATCATTTGTGGGAATGAAGATTTACTCCCCCCACCCCCGAGTACTGAGCATGGGGAACACACAGCAAATGTATGCTTATTGGCTCCCCAATGCATCAAGTTAATCCTGGCTAGAACAAGGATACTTCTCTTCCAACACAGCACAGTCAATAGAGCACAAAGTAGAGGGAGGAAATGTCACTAAAAAGGCAGGTTTTTTTTGGAAGTATGTTTCTGCAGGAAGAATAAAACCAGACATATGGTATACTTATATGCAGAGGTATGAAAGTTGCTTTTAAAAAGAAATTAGTTATCTATTCCAAAAACCAAGTGATTAGTTATCATTAGAGTTACATTTTAAAAGGATCTCTTTACTTGCCAATTTCTCAAAAATTAACAGTTTAGTGGCGTTTAAATAGTGTTAGTTACTTTTAAAAACAACTAGATTAGTGCTTACTGCTGGACTGGGTAGGAGATTATCCCATCCATTTTATCTTTGTTTTAACACCCATGAGAATCTATGAGTAGCAGCATGAACTACAGCATGAGCCAGCATCTGATGTATGTGATACTCCTTCACCAATTGAGGAGGCCACATCATTCAAACTATACAGGTCTCCCCCATATTCTCACAGGATATATTCTGATACCTTCAGTTCTGGTAATGTGTTATAGAAATGCACATATTTTCTGTATTTTAAGTTATGTATTTCTGATGAAGTGGTCATGATACATGAAAGCTAACATCAAAATACAGGAGTTAGTCTTTAATGATCCATATTTTTGTCTTTTGTTGTTTTGTTTATTCTCTGATATGTATTTGAAGAATTTTTAACTGAATATCTTTAGACCTGTGGATAAATGAAACTTAGATGCCTCCTAATGACACAAAGAATTTTAAAAATCAACCACAATGCAAGAATGAAGTATATCAGGAGTTCTCAACCTTTTCAAGCTGCGGGCTGGACTATGCCCCCTCAGACAGCTGAGTGGGCCAGACTGGTGGTTCCCACACACACACCATAAACCTTTATGGCTGTCGTAAACACGTCCACTGGTGGCGATGGGGCCACATGAAATAATGCTGCAGGCCATAGGTTGAGAACCCCTGAAATATATTATTCTGAAAATCAGCACAAGAGAAGCAACTACAAGGCCTTTTCAGCAATAAGATTCAGAGCAAGGATGAAAATGGAAATGTTAAAGAAACATAACCTATGTTTTAAGGACAGAAGCATAACCTGAAGCATGAGGAAAGAATGTTGTAAAAGGAGACACACATACAAAACCAGGAACATTCATGGAATGAAACTGCCTGTCTCTCCACTTTGAGAGAATACAAGAAGGATTTAGCTTAAATGCAGAAGAGCAAAGCAGGAAGAGAAAGAGATGGCTAATAATCAGTAACTAGCCATATGCTGCTTAATGAAAGGTTTGAAAACATATGTCCAGATATTGCTCAACCTATAACCTCCACCAACTATAGCTAGAACTGATGGGAATTGCAGACCAGCCACATCTGGATGGCTGTACTTTTCCAACCTTTGGTTTAAGAGAGACAAGATCCTGTTGCTTCACGCAATGTGAGAAGACTTTCATATGCTCTGATTAGTTGCTCCTTATATTTTCAATCATGAACTTTTATTCCAGTTAAAACTATACTACTCTACCAAAAGGCATCTTTGTTTTAAAAAAATATTTGTAATTATGGCCTATCAATGGAATGAGCTCCTGTCTCTGTCCCAGGTCCTGCCAACATAGCAGTTCAAAAGCAAGAAATTGCAACTAGTTAAATAGGTACCAGTTTGGTAGGTAAGGTAACTGTGTTCCACATGCTCCGGTGTCTAGTCATGCCTGCCACATGGCCATGGAAATGTCTGCAGATGCTCTGACTCTCTGGCTGTAAATGGAGATAGCATCGTACCCTAGAGTCAGATAAGACTGGCTTTCATGCAAGGAGGACCTTTAAAATCCAGGATGAGCCCTGGTGGTGCAGTGGTTAAATTACTGTACTGCAGCCCACACTCCTGAGGTTGAGGTTGATCCTGATGGGGATCAAAGTTGACTCAGCCTTCATTCCTTCTGAGATCAGTAAAACGATGTTGAGGGCAAAATGCTTATTACCTTGTGAACTACCCAGTGACTGTACTAAGCACTATGGGGTGGTATATAAGTGTGATTGCTATGCTTCATTATATTCTTATAAAAAACTAGATGGCAGTATCCTCATCATCATCATCATGTCACCCCTGGAGACAATTTGATATAGTCCCAAATTCCCCCATGGTTCCATGTGAAGAAACCACAATCACCATAAACCTCTCCCTGAAATGTTAATTCAAATGAGGGATCAAAGCCTTCTACTTCAAACTTTATAATGAAGAACAGAACAAAAGTGAACCTTTGGTATAAAGCACATCAGTGAAACATCAAGACTAGTCTTTATTCACGGAAGTTGAAAACTAAAATTGAGTGAACTCGACTACATATAAACATCTGTGCCAAAACCGAGTGGATTTTAACATATAGGATTTTGTAACTCTGACTTACTTTTTCCTTTGCTATTCATCCCAATTGGTTCTGCTTGATTTCCAAAGTGGACAGGAGCAGTTCTGCTCATTATTGGTGTTTAATTCCCTGGAAAAAATGTTCCCAGGCATTGTGTTTTTCTAAGATAAAATCACTAGCCTTTTACAGCTTTTAAGCAACATGCAGAAAAGAGTACCTGTGACTTTATCCTTCCATGTTTTATCATAATACAGTACATCCATTTCATGGTGTTTCCTGAACACCATAATTCAGGACACATTGCAGCTTTTTTTGCCTTTCTCCTAACTCCAGCAAAGGAGAATAAATCCAGCATGGCATTTGTGAGCAATGGTGTGTTTAGTGTTCTGGAAATAATAGGCAGCAGCCAGCAATATGGGCCAAACACACAACTTTATTTGGAATAAGAATAGGTGGCCAGAGCTAACAACACGCCCTCACATTCCTTAGCTATCTCTGATCAGAACTGACAGTTGTAAAAAACTGTTAGAACCGTAGACAGCTCTGTTCTCGTTCAGAACCCTCCCGAAGTCTTGCGAGACTTCAGACCATAGTAAAGCAAATACATATTAAACTCTTTCACAACAAGACACAATGGCAAACACATTTCCTTAAATTCACAACATTGTGGTTTACAGAAAGTCCACAAATTGGCATGTTTTCTCATTTGCACCATCCAGCTAAAATCCAGAAAATGAGTAAAAACAGTACCTGGCTATCAGAGAAGGAATAAAACAGATGTGAAAGATCATTCTATATGTATTATGCAATGTACTATGGATGCTGTGGCAATTCATATTTCAGGATCCATCTCCCATCATCCTCAGCTATGATGGCCAGTATTCAAGGATATTGTCCAGTACAGTATCTGGAAAATCAAAGGTTTACCATCAATGCAGTATAATATTCAGGGGGTTAAACTATATACTTCATTAATCACCTAGCATGCAACAAATGTTCATTTCTTATTAAACTGAAGTCGCCTTCAGGACGAGAATTCATGAGTGGGAGATGTCTAATCTCTTTCCCATCTCTCTCTCTAATAATACATCTTTTCCAATTTTGATTTTAAAAAGAAAATGAGAAACTTTAGAGATGTATTTCTGGATACACTTTACTCAACAAGAACAATTTTGCACAGCTTATTTTCTTTAATATAATGCATTTTTATGCAAACTTTCCTGCACTATATGCATTCTTTTATTCTTTTGCATACTGAGTCTGAAAATACAGGAAAGTACACTTATCACTGAAAATGTAATTGCATGTTGGTTTGTGTGTAGGGTTGGGTAGCATGAATTTTGGACATTTTCATTAAAGGAACTAACCACATGAATCATTGTGATGTATCCTATCTGGAAAATGAAAGTGGTGTCCTATTTCCTAAACAGAACAGACTAAATTGTGTTGGCCTTGCCATACACATTATGGTAAGTTCTGAAACATATAGTAATACAGTATACTGATTATCTGGATTCACCCAATCATGAAAAGTTTTGGTCGAACCTGGAGAAGAAGAACATGGCAGCGAAATGAATGAAAATGAATTGCAACCAGCAGGAACTTATTCCTTGATAGTCTGGTCAATCAAGGAATCTGGATTCTGTATGAGGCAGTCTGTGTTGTACTGAATTGTCCAAGTGTGCCTGTACTGTTAAGGAATAGTGAGTGCACATTGATAAAGGCCTCCAAGGATCAGTGCCATGAATAGTGTGCCACATTCTCAGATACTTTTTGGATAACTTTTAAAATCTAGGTTTGCTGTGTGATTCTGGGAGTGGTTGTCCAAAATAAACACTTAAAAAAATAACCAGAGACTTGTTTCTCCTCAACACTGCACTAATTAGCCTACTTCTGTCATTCTTGATCTAATCTCCTCACAAATCTCCAAAACATGATAAAAGTGGCTGGTTATGGAACATAGAACATCTTGGGTTCAGCTTCCAAGAACTTCAGGTTCTTGAGAAATGGGTCATTTTAAACAAACACAGTTTTAGTCTATGCTGCCCTTTCCTTATAGATTAGCAGCTAGTAAAAAGCATACAAAATTAGTCGCTCTCTTTCTCTCACTGAAAATGTGTCCTTTCAAACTACAGTCTTTTATACCATCTTAAAAGGATACATAAAACTGATATGTGCTTCCTGTTATCAATCATGAAACTATGAAAATGAATCCTAATTTTTATTATGTATGTGCATGTAGCATTGGTGACACTGAGGAAGTATTATATGGGGTATTATATGGATTGCTGATCAACAAGTACAATACATATAGCAAGAACAACCAATTTAACACAAAGCAGAAGTACTGGGGCCTTGTGTGAGGCCCACAGTTGAAGTGCTCTGATTTTTTCCCAAGTCTAAAGTATAATAATCCAGCCTTGGAGAAATAACCAACATTAAATGTTTCCCCATTTTTGTAGGATACCTTAGTTGGTCCTCAGAGGAAAGCTGAAAAGATATGTGAGAGAAACCTCTTAATTAGTTTTGATTTCAGTTTGAACAGGCAAATAAGTATGGGCAAGTGTCCTTTGACACTCAGAGAATCTAGGACAGCCTTTTTTGACCCAGTGCTCTCCCAGTGTTTTGGACCACAGTTCTTAGAAGTGCCATTCAGAATGCCCAGTGGTCTGTTGTGACAAGAATTGTAGCAGTTGACATCTCAGGGCCAGTAGACTGAAGTGTCTGTTGTATATTTTCTTTGTGGTTCTTCCTGAGGACTTGGTTCTCATCTTCTATGCTGCCATCTGTTTATTTGTCCAAGCAATTAGCCAATAAGTAAAAAAATTCAGCTACAGCCATAGCTAACTTTATAATGCTCCCTCTTCGTCTGGCTGGACATCCCGCTACAGTAATGGAGTAGACTGCACAGCCAATGACTCAGTGCTGAGTGTCAGGTGATGGTTAACTAACCTGTCTCCCTAAAGGGGCCAATGGATACAGGTGATGAGCCCCTTTAGGTGGGTGATGGTTCCTCCTCAATGGAGGAAATGCCACTGGAAACCTTCATTTTATTTTATTTTTTATTTTTCACGCTTATATACCGCTCACTCAGGTACAATCCAACTCAGGGCGGTTTACATAGCGGACAGTAAATACATAAAAAGACATATGATAAAACAAAGTTAAAAGTTAAAAAACCCACCCCTAAAAGGTGCGCAAGGGACCTTGGGGGAAGGCACACTTCTCTATACCAACCACCCAACGGTACCCCCATCCCCACCCGCACCCCAAACTTGGCCCGCCAGCCAGGTCTTTAGTTCCTTCCTAAAGGGCAACAACTCCATGTTGGGCCCATGAAGGTGGAGGAAGAACCACTTCTCTATTCTGATTCCCAAGGGTCATGGAGATGGAAGAGGCCATGCCAGATGGACTGGCTGTGAAGGCGTGCCATGATAATATCCTCAAGGCTGTGGTAGTCCATTTCAGTCCCAGTGTTGAATTCTGCATGTCTCATTTCATGTGTGTCACAAGGGATGGCTCCGTGATCAAGCTGGGATCCACCTTAAACAAATTTATGCCAATGACATTTTTCCTGCTTCAGGAAAAAAAATGCATCCTCAGACGATGAATGCTCCCTGACCCAGAGATAATGGCAGGAGGTACATAGGCTGGAGGTTCTGCACCCCTAACATAATGACATACAAATTATTGTGGCTTGCTTAGTGGTTAAGATGCTGAATTTGACAACTAGAAGGTCAACAGGTCAGCAGGATTTCTGTCTGAAGAAGCATACAAAGGACACTGCATCACACAAGGTATGAAGATTATACAGTGCTTTGAACAATGAAAATATTGCACAAGAAGTTTAATAATAAAATTTTAAAACTTTTATTTATTTCAAGGGGGTGTATTTAAATCCTATTAATCTAGTTGTAGTGAACCAAGTTTCAATTTTGTTAAAAATCCCATTAGCATAGACAAGCAGATGTGCAATCGTAAAAAAAAAAAAAAAAAAAGCCTTGGCAGATTTTTTGAGTGAAGTCACTGGTCTGCATTTGCTCAATACTGCATATGCTGCCACAAATTTATAATTTAAAGCAATGTACCTCATCCCTCTCCAAAACCATATAAAATTAGGGCACTGAGGGATTGCTGCTGCAAATTTGTAATGCTCTTTCTACCAAGTCCAATAAAAGTACAAGTCGGTGAGCCAAAGCATAACAGACACACAATATAACAAATTCCTTATTATTTAATTTTTTAAAAAAAATGAACCAAGGGTAAAAGTGATTATAATTATATTACTACTATTATTTGTTGAAAAATTTAAAATATGCACTCTGAACTCCCACCCTGTCTCTGAGCTGCTCTGTATTTTAACCTCTGATCCCTCAAAGTGGTCTCTTTCTCTTCCTGTTTCCTAGAAGTTTCCCTAGAGTTCATTTTTTCTTTCCACATGCCTTTTATCTTTCCTTTTAAATATTTCCTCTACTTTTCCTAATTCCTCACAAGTCAGTGGTTCATGTTTCACATTTATCTCCTGAATTATTTATATTATCTGAATAAATTAATTAAAACCTTTCAAGTGATAAATGATGGACATGAGGGAAAGAGCATGGGAAACAAGGAGAGCCTCCCACATCTTAAAGTAATGGCTAGCTTCACCTCCATACCTGATACAAATTATAGCCACACATATGTCACAAGATGGGTATGGAGTATGTACTCCTGAACCCATCTCTTCATGTCAATTCCTTTCTTATGATCAAATGATCAAATGCACATCAAATTATTTCAAAGTCCATTCTTCATCTAGCCAAGATGGAAAATGTTCTATACTGTATTCTCTTTCTCATTTTATTTCTACCCATTTTATTTCATGGATTCTGGCTGGCTGGACATCCCGCTACGGTAATGGAGTAGACCGTACAGCCAATGCCAAGAGTTGGGTGAAGGTAAATAACCTTACTTCCCAAAGGCTATGGGCTGATGAGCCCCTTTGGGTCAAGTGATGGTCCTCTCAGTGGAGGAAATACCAATGGAAACCATCATACTGGGCCCAATGACAAAATGAGTGGTGGAGGAACCAATTCACTACTCTTATTCCCAATGGTCATTGGAGGTGGAAGAGGCCATGTCAGATGGACTGGCTGTGAAGACACACCTTATCCATATCCTCAAGGCTGTGGCAGTCCATTGCAGACCCAGTGTTAAATCCTGCATGTCTCATTTCATATATGCCATAGTGGTTGGCTCCGAGATCATAGTATGTAGGTCACTTCTTGGCAAGCTGGGATCCACCTTAAACAAATTCATGCCAGTGGAATTTTTCCTGCTTGCCTTGGAAGGCAAAGGCAGCCCAGAACCAGCCAGACTCCAAGACCAGGCCTCCCAGCACCCTGGGGTGTATATTTGGATCAAGTTGTTGCTGATAACGATTTCATGGACAGGCTACTCTGAAAGTGAGCTGGTCATTATCTGTTAGTAATGAGTGGGAATTTGAACCCAGGCAACCATAATTCTCACATATCAATAAATATATATTGCCATAAATTTATTTAATTGCATGGCTTTCAATTATTCTGCCAAAACCACTGATTGTCAATTGATGAATACTTTTATGTCAAAACCAGAGAGTTCCCACCACTGCCACCTCAGTTATGTATACATTATTTTGATAATGGGAGTTGAAAGCTTCTGTCTTTAACTGTAAGTTCACAAAGCAAGTCACAATATGTCAGGCAAAATTAATATCCTGTTGTTAGAAATCCTTTAGGTAGCAATGAATGCTTTAATATTTACAGGTCAGAGCCATATCCATTCTCAGTGACAGTCCCAATGGATTTGACAAAATGTCAGCAAAGGAAACAGCAAAGATTAGTTCTATGTATCCAGGAAATGCTCTTCCTGACCGACTGACTGACCGACCGACCGACCAATCAATCAATCAGAACAGGATTCTGCCTTTTGAAATATGCTGCTATCTTCAGTGTTAAGGTCTTATTCCCCCCCTCACCATTAAATGTCAAGAAGGCTCTAACCTCCCATAGTAGACTAACGGTGATCCTGAATCCACTGAACATTTTCATAGTCTACAAATATTTCTTCTTGGTCTAATTGGCCATCAAAAAAGAGTCTCTTCCAGAAATAATTTGGCCTATAATGGGTGGGTTCATTTTCTCCACTATACTTTAACTGAATTGGTACTATACATTTTCCCCAAAGCCTGCAACCCTGTTCAAAGATTTCAGGATGGAAGCCCCATAGGGGACTTTTGGGTAAACACAGGAAGCTACAGAGCTGGATTCTGATCTCGCTAATATCATTATTTTCAACCAGAGAGCTTTCTGTTTGTCTTCACAGATGGATGTTCCCATAGCAACAGTCAAATTGTAATTATACGAACCTGTTGCAGCTCAGACTAAAGAAATTAAAAAGGTAAATCTCCTTTTCTGTACATTTGATAGTTCTTCAATGTTTTCTACATTCCTAAGGGACTGTGATGGCTTAATGGATAAGACACTGGACTTGACGACTGGAAGGTCGGCAGGTCAGCACTTCGAGGCCCAAGTGCTGCATGATGGAATGAGTTTCCGTCTCTGTTCCAGCTTCTCCCAACCTAGCAGTTCGAAAACAAGAAATTGCCACATGACCATAGAAACATCTGCAGATGCAGACAGAACTCGTTGTTTGACAATAAATGGAGGTGAGCACCATGCCCTAGAGTCAGATATGACTGGCTTTTGAGCAAGGGCGACCTTTACTTTTACTAAAGTAAGCAAGAGAGCAGTAGGCTATTTTCTGCTCAGTACTTTTACTCCTCAATAAAACCTTTAACAAATGAAATCCTTCAAAAATTCTTTGATACAAAGTTAAGGGAATTGTGATGACAAGATGAGTGGAAAGTTGAAAGGTAATCCTAGCAACATGACAGGTTAATATATATAGTGTAGTTATTTATCCAGAAATTTCCTGCAAATAGCAACCAAAATTGTGTGTTAAATTACTTGGCACAAGGGGTCCCAGGATAGGCCATTGTTTTCAGTTTATGACTACACAGGAGAGCAGGTATTTCTGTCCATCAATGATGTATAGTAATAATTACATTAAGATCTTTCTAGGATGAAGGTGAAGTTCAGAATTGGGGAGTTCAGATCTGAACTTATTCATTCTGGAGCATTTCTAACATTTGTGCTCAGTTTCTCATTAGTTCTGCTCCTGCCCCCAGCATGACTCTTAATGGAGATGACTTGTCATAGGTGGCAAAAGAGACAGCCTGTTGTTATAGCCTTCCTAAATGGTTTGGAATGAGGAAAGGCCTGTAGGGTAACAATGTAGAAGAAAGAGGGCAAGTTCCTGAACTATAAACAGCTCCATGGAAGAGGAAATTTTCTAGCATGTATAGGGTAGCTGGCTCGACAAGTAATCTGTGAATTGCACCTTAAGGTGAGTTGCTCCCAGATATGTCAGAGTAAGATGACAAACTTGTTCAGCAAAAAAGGAACTGCACTATAAATGAATGCAAACTACCACAGGAAGGTAGGCTAGGCTACCCTTGCTTGAAAGCCAGTCATATCTGTCTCTAGGGTTCAGTGCTCATGTCCATTTACAGCCAAACAGCCAGTACTGTTTGCATTTGCAGACATTTCCATGGATGTGTGATAGGCATGCCTAGACAGTGGAGTGCGCGGAATGCTGATTACCTTCCCACTGAAGTAGTACCTATTCTTCTACTTGCAATTCCTTGCTTTCGAACTGCTAGGTTGGCAGGCGCTGAGAGCTCATTCTGTCATGCAGTACTCGGGTCTCGAACTGCTGACCTGCCAACCTTCCAGTCTTTAGTTAAATATAATGAGGTGGAGAGGCTTGGGCAACAGGAGACATTTTGTTACCTGAGGGAAATAAAAGATCCCTACGTACAAAAGCAACATGCACTGGGTGTTGGATTTTATTTCACTCTAGTGATGGGAAAACATCCACCACTGTATCTCAGCTTGGGAGTGCTGTATAGGACATATGGAATGCCTACCTATGACCTTAAACAGAATGAACAGGAATAAGAGGGAGACTGTTGCTGCACCCACTATATTATCCAGCATTGAGCTGAGAAAAGGTTTGTTTGGTGTTAACTACAGCACCACAGGATCCCCCAGCAAGAATGCCTGTTGGCCATGTGTTGTATCTTGTAAGCTAAGAATCTGAGTTTGAGAAGTTTTTGCTTAGAAAGGACTTAGGAAAAGATAACAGGAAGGTGACGGTGAAGATATAATAACAATAATTGTGAATGTGGTAGCAGACAATTTGGCACATTCAGTTTCCTATGGAAACAAGGCTGATAGACAAACATGTGATCCCAAAGGTATCTTGACCTAACTGGTGCATAAATTGCATGCACATACATGCAATTGATTGTGTTCTTTGATCTTCTTATTTCACTTTCAAGTCTATTGAAAATGACTTCCATATGGTTCAACCAGAATCTTATCCTGGTCGGAGCCACTCTTTGGTATTCAGCCACCTGGCAAGATGTATTGTTTTGCTCTCCAGAGGCATAGCCTAGGCATCTCTGGCTTAATATTTAGAGCCTGAAACACGTGCACAACCTGCCCCAAGGACAGCTCTTCCAGAGTTCAGTATTACCATCACAGATTTGACACTGGAAAAGGTAGACCAGTTTTCTTATGTTGTTAGCATCCTGTCTAAAAACTGCACCTGTGAACAGGATGTGGTGAAGTGAATTGGTGCTGCCCATTCTGCCTTTGGTTGTCTATCACACCAGGTCTTCATGAACAAAGATTTAACAATCCAGACGAAGCTCATGGTATACCAAGCTGTTGTTATCTCAGCATTATTGTATGGTTGTAAAACATGGAGCCATCAAAAAACTTGAATGCTTTCACCAACAAAAGCTAAGGTCCATCTTGAACATCAAGTAGGATGACTATGTCACCAACATCACAGTTCTTGAGAAGGTGCATGTAAATAGCACCAAATCTTCCATCATAGCCCATCGCCTAAGTGGATAGGGCATGTCTGCCTCGTGGATGGTTCCAGGTTTTCTCATCAAATTATTCATGGGGAACTTAGCAGTACAAGACCTTACAGAGCTCCTTGGAAGCATTATAAGGACCAGCTGAAACAAACCATGAAGGTGTCAGGTATAAACCAACAACCTTGGGAGGCAGTGGCAGTAGATCACCCACTTTGGTGCTAAACCATCTCTGCTGCTACCAGTCACTTTGAAGGAGAACACCACAGACATGAAGAGGCTAAGCGACAAACATGAAAGCTTCATCAAACTCAACTATGCCCTCCACCAGCTATTCAATGCAATGTGTGTTGTCACATGTTTCATGCCAGGATCGGTTTATTGTGTCACTAGAGATACCTCCATCAACTGAAAAAAATGACTTTCAAGAAAAATGTATGCTTGGATACGAGTAGCAGACGACGATGGTCCCAAAGGTAACTTGACATAACTGGTGCATAAATTGCATGCACATACTTCAGCTTTGAAACAGAGATGAACACTGAACCCTAGAGTTGGATAAGACTGGCTTTCGAGCAAGGGAAACCTTTACCTTTACCTTACATGCGGCAATTGATTGTGTTCTTTGATCTTCTTATTTCACTTTGAAGTCTATTGAAAATGACTTCCATATGGTTCAACCAGAATCTTATTCTGGTGGGAACCACTCTTTGATATTTATTAATCTACTTGGCAAGGTGTATTGTTTTTGCTCTCCGGAGGCTTAGCCTATGATTTTCTGGCTTAAAATTTAGAGCCTGTTGTTGTTGTCACATAGTCGAGTCTGACCCTTTGTGACCCCATGGACCATCGCACGCCAGGCACCCTTATCCTCCACCATCCTCCTCAACCTGCCCAGCTCAGTGCGCCAACAATAGCATCTACTCATTTCATTCTCTGTCTCCCCCTTCTTCTTTTGCCCTCGACCTTTCCCAACATCAAGGCTTTCTTAAGTGAATCCTCTCTTCTTATTTGATGTTCAAAGTACTTAAGCTTCATCTTCAATGTTTGACCATGCAGGGAGCAATCGGGGTTGATTTATTTTAAGATTGACCGGTTTGTTCTCTTTGCTGTCCAGGGTAGTCTCAAAATTCTTCTCCAACACCACATTTCAAAGCCATCTATTCTTTTGCACTCAGCTTTCCTTATGGTCCTGCTCTCACTACCATACATTACTACTGGGAATACCATTGATTTGACTATGTGGACTTTTGTTTGCAAGGTGATATCTCTACTTTTAACTATGTTCCCCAGGTTTCTCATAGCTCATCTCCCAGGAATTAATCACCTTTTTATTTCATAGCTGCAATCCCCATCTGCAGTGATCTTGGATCCTAGGAATGTAAAGTCTGTTACTGCTTCTACTTCTTCCCCATCTATTTTCCAGGGCCTGTTGCTATTATCTTGGTTTTCTTGATGTTGGGTCTCAAGCCAGCTTTTGCACTCTCTTCTTTCAACCTAAGCAAGAGCTTCTTTAGGTCTTCTTCACTTTCTGCCATTCTGAATGGGTGGCATACAAATCAAACAATCAATCAACCAATTAGGGTAGCATCATCTGCATATCTCAAATTGTTGCTCTTTCTCCCAGCAATTTTAATTCCAGCTTTTAATTCATCCAGCCATGCATTGTGCATTATGTGCTCTGCATATAAGTTAAATAAGCATGGTGACAAAATGCAGCTTTGTCTTACTCCTTTTCCTATTCCAAACCACTCCATCATTCTGTATCCTGTTGTAACTGTTGCTTCTTGACTCATGTACAGATTTCTCATGAGACATATAAGGTGTTTCGGTATTCCCATTTCTTTAATTGCTTGGCACATTTTATTGTGGACCACACAGTCAAAGGCCTTGGTGTAGTCAATGAAACAGAAGTAGACTTGTTTCTGGTATTCCTTTGTTTTCTTCATGATCCAATGTATGTTGGCAATTTAGAGCCTGAGACATGTGCATACCCTGGTAACAGCAACCTTGTGTTGCTGGCTAATCTTTCCCACAAGATCAGGCAAAGGGAACTGCAGAATGAACTCACCAAAAGGTACCTTCATTTTTGCAGTTTTATGTCTGGCCTAGATACAAAAGGAGGAGGAGGGCTTGGAAAGTGACCAACAATAGTTGTTTTCGCAACTAAAGAAGGTAGTTACAGTAGGTAACTATAGACTTTGGACTCACTGGCTTTTAGAGATTCCAAACATTATAGGCATTGCAAGGACCAGAACTTTTATTGGCTGCAAATTTTGCTGGACTAACTTGCATGCAAATTACACTGTTGTTTAGGATGATTCATCAAACATTAGTATAATCAATAGTGTCCAACCTCCAGTAGTAGTAGTAGTAGTAGTAGTAGTAGTAGTAGTAGTAGGATTTAGTTCTCGAGGAATGAAGAAGCAGACGAATGAAGTAGTGAAATTCAGCTCTTTATTAGTGGGGTTTGAACACAGTTTGGATAGGGCAAAACTCGGACTTATATACACTATAAACAGTAACAGAAACAATAATACAACAAGCCCATTGGCTAACAGAGTGTGCACATTTTTCGATTCACTTATTTGCATAAGAATAGATACATGAGAAAAGATACATTCCGCTCCTATAAACAGTAACAGTAACAATAATACAACAAGCCCATTGGCTAACAGAGTGTGCACATTTTTCGATCCACTTAGAATAGATACATGAGAAAAGATACATTCCACTCCTGCCAGAAAACACAGTTAACATATATAACATTCTTCCCCCCTAGGTAAAAACAAAATCCTTTAACCAGGATGGCGGTCTAGTTTCCCTTCTGGGTCAGACGCTTGGCTGAGCCAGCTCAGGGGCTCGGAGGATGGGTGACCCGACTGGAATGAGGGATTAACTAGAGGGGGAGGATTGTAAACCCAAATTTAAGCCCCGTTTGTCATATGGAGGAGCAGGGGATCACTCAAAACCAAAATCTAATTCTGTGGATGAATAAGACAACTCAAGGTCCCTCCTGGGTGTACTAAGAGTGGAGGGTGACTCCAAACAAAATTGGTCATCATCAATAAAGGAATCCAGAGTGCTAGGCTGGGACAGTGTAGGGGTACACATGGCCAGAGTAGGGGAGCATTCCACAATTTTCCCTTGAAATCAGTCCCTAGAACACACCTCTGGGTCTAAATTAGCTTGCTGCTGACTATTACCTCTGCCCCCTGGGTTGAAACGGGTGGGGGCCAACCCTAACACTGAGTGTCTGTATTCGTCCTGTGGGCCAGTATTCTGGGTCTCAATTGATCCACATGCCTCCTCCAGATCAGACCAGTGGCTGTTTCAATTATGTAAGAAACGGGACCAGTTTGATCGATCACAAACCCAGGCACCCGCGTAGGACCACCAGCTGCATAATTGCGGCAATGTACAGGGTCTCCCGGAGAAAAACCCTTCTGGTGTTGGATCGCTATATTTGTGCCTTTGTCCTCCACCCTAGAGGGATCCAATCTGTCCAGCAAAGATGACAGTTTCCTTCACTGGAGCAATTCAGCAAGGGACAGCCCTGAGGCAAGGGGTGTGAGCCTATACGTGAAAAGAAACTGGCATAGCTGGAGCTCCAAATCCCCTTCACTCTTGAATGATGGCGTCTAAGAGGTGACCTGATTGAAGTTTATAAAATCATGCACGGTGTGGACAAAGTAGATAAGGAAAAACTGTTTTCCCTATCGCATAACACTAGAACTAGGGGGCACTCCATGAAACCTTTGGGTGCTAGTTCTCAAACAAATAAGAGAAAGTACTTTTTCACCCAGAGGGTCACTGGTCTATGGAACTCCCTGCCAGAAGAAGTGGTGACAGCTGTCAGTCTTGACAGCTTCAAGAAAGGATTAGACAAGTTCATGGAGGACAAGGGTATCAATGGCTATAATTATGGATACCTAAGAACAACCTCCGGGTTGGAGAGATAGGCAGGATATCTCTCAATGCCATTTCCAGGGAATCCTAAACAGGTGAAGGCATCTGCTTGGGAATAATACCCTGAAGCAAATGGTGAGTCACTGTGTGAGACAGAATGCTGGACTGGATGGGCTGTGGCCTGTTCCAGCAAGGGTGTTCTTATGTTCTTATGTTCTTCACCCATACACCGAAATGCATCTTTAGTTGTGCGCACCTGCCGCTCCACCTGGCCTTTGGTGGCTGGGTGGAATGGGGCAGCAGTGATGTGCCTAATTGCATTCCTTTCCATGAAGGATTGGAATTCTGCAGATGTGAACATGGACGCATTATTGGACACCAGCACATCTGGAAGTCCAAATACTGTGAACAGCCTTCTCAGGTGCATTATCGTGGTGGCTGAAGTGGTATTAGGCACTCTAATCACTTCCAGCCACTTAGAGAATGAGTCTACAACAAACAAAAATTGGGCACCCATAAATGGACCTGCAAAATCTATGTGCAACCTGGACCACGGGCCCCTAGCAGAATCCCATTCCCGAGAGGGAAGGTGGGATTGTTCTGGGTGAGAGGATTGACAGCTGGCACAAATGCTGACCATCTGCTCTATGTCTTGGTCCAGTTGAGGCTACCAAAAGTAGCTACAGGCAAGGGCTTTGGAACGTACATTTCCCGGATGACTTGTGTGAAGTAAATGTAAAACCTTTTTCCTGAGAGTGACAGGAATGCCCACCCGCTGGCCCCATAGAAGGCAACCTTGTTCCACTGACAATTCCAAATGCTTGGGGTGGAATGTTCTGAATTCCTTGGCTAGAGGAGAGACAGACCAGCCTTTTTGTACCCAAGACATTACTTTAGTCAATGTTACATCCTTGGCTGTAGCTTTGGCTATATCTGAGGGGACGACCAGGGGCGAGTCGAATGCCTCAGTCATGAGGACCTGGTGGTCGCTTTCAATCTCGCAATTGGCTTCCCCGACCCCTGGCAGTGGAGAACGTGACAGGGCATCAGCATGGCTGATGTCCTTGCCGGGCCTGTGCACCAAAGTAAAATCGTATGCATTTAGGAAAATTGCCCAACGCAACATCCTTGGGGACAGAATTTGAGGTGTGGGCTTCCCATTCACAAAGATTCCAAGGAGGGGCTTGTGGTCAGTTATAATGGTAAAAGGCCTTCCGTAAAGGTAATCGTGGAATTTCTTAGTGCCTGCCACAATTGCTAACGCCTCGCTGTCTGTCTGAGCGTAATTTTTCTCAGGCTTTGAGAGCGAACGGGAATAGAATGCTATGGGGGCTTCCCTCCCATCACTTAGTACATGGCATAACACAGCTCCCACCCCCATAGGGGATGCATCACACACAAATACAACTTCCTTGTTAGGATCAAAATGAGTTAATACAGCATCCGAAGATAGCAACCTTTTGAGATCTAGGAACGCTTTCTCCTGGCAATGGCCCCAGTGCCAAACAGTATCTTTCTTAAGAAGTCGATGTAATGGTTCGGAGGAGGAGGAGGAGGAGAGAAAGAATAGCAAGACATCTACAGCACTCTTTCCCATCTTTCTGTTCTCTTAAACAGAAGCTTTCTAATTCTTTTTGCTTCCCCCTTTCTCTCTGTGTGACTTCATCTTAGCTGAGAGAAGTGGCTTAGAGAATAACAAGGTGAGATTTCAAAATATTACTTTGCTTCCTCCTAGCTGTTTCTGGACACTTTTATGCTCCTGCATACTTATGTATACTAAACCCATTGTGGTATGCAGGCATCTAAATAAAAAGGGGCAAGAAGAATATAGTTATGTTTTCATAAAGCAGTGGGCTGAAATAATCTGTTAGATCCATGAGCTGAATACCAGATATTTTATTTGTATTAATACAAATTTTGAGCTCTGGGAGGCTTAAATTTTCAGCATTCCATTTAATAAGTAATGTTAAAAAGTTAAAGTTTTGTTCAGTCATGTATATTTTAAAGTCTCCAGACATAAATTGAATGAATTATTTGCATACACTGCAGGAATTGTGAAGCTCATGAGAATGCATCTAATTAGGTTGTGGCTTACTTACATGTCAAAATCCATGACTATTGACTTATCAGGCTGTTCATCTTTAAAATGGAGATGTGAATGAAAAATAAAATCATGCATCAGAATACTGCTTTAAAAACAAAGTCTAGGGCATTATCTGTTTGATTTCTCAGAATCATACACCCTCTTCAAATGAGAGGCTCATGCATTGAATCAGTTTGTGAGCACTTTTTCTCAATAGCGCTATAGAATGAAGAACATTTTATATATGGCCTTACTATATCACAGACTACTGTTTTAATTCTTGTAAATTGCACTTTGTACATGCTTTCTTTGAAATTACTGATAAATCACTTTCTAGTTGAAGAATGCATTTACTCTCCACCATTATTGGAGTAAAGTATCACTTTAAATAGCATAGCTTGTAGTTTGTTGATGTATTTAAAATTCCTTGTGAGGTTCACGGAAGTGCATATAAAGATATCTGTGTCCACAGAAACCTATACTTTTGCACATGAATCAATGGTGGATGGTGCTGGGATCCAAGTCAACTGATGGAAGACACTGAATTTAAATCAACTCATTTGTTATGCCCAATAAACTAGGCATATTCATTCATGACCTTCATTCATACATTCCCCAAGATATGACTAGTTGCTCCCTTTCTCATCCTTATTTTCTCCCTATGGAAAGCAACTGATCTGCACTGAATAGGTTCCTATGGACAAGTAGACTCTTCACATGAGCCAGAATCCTGATTTTTGCATGCATTCACACTGCAGAATCATGTACTAAAGGAGACAAAGGAGAAGGGAGGAATTAGACCAGGGTTTCTCACCTTTTCAAGCCAGGGGGTGGATCACGCTGCCTCAGACAGCTGATGGGGCCGGATGGCCATTTTGTCCTATCTGCATGATGGGAGTGGCTGTTTTGAGGCAGCCATTTTGTCCTAACAGCTTCAAAGGGATGACCATTTTGTTTCTTTCTGGATGTTGGGAGGGAGACACCAACCTTCAATGGAGGCTTTGGACCACCTCCCCTCCTGACACTAATGAGATTAATTGCCTACTCGGGGAAAGGGTGAGCGGGGCTTTTTAACTAGGCTAGTCCTTCCTTGTGGGGCTGGAGGTTATTCCTTGTGGGGCTGAAGGTTATCCTTATTCCCTGGAAGGGGGGAAGTTTGGATGAGACACCCCCACAGCACCATTCCTTGTGGTCTGCTGCCTTCGTTCCTGTTGCCAGAAACTGTGCCATGTGTGGTTCCTTTTTAATGTAAATAGCTTTGAAATGCTGTTTACATTAAAATGGAACCACACATTGCACAGCTTCCACCAGCAGCAGCAGAAGCAAGGGTGGCGGGCAACATGAAATGGCACCGGGGCCCAGATCCTGCTCATGGGCCATAGGTTGAGAACCCCTGAATTAGGCAGTCATCGAGTATGATGAGTGTCTCCATGAAGGCAGTGAATGAAATTCTCAGTGAATTCTTGGGATGTGGAATTTTATAGCAGGCAAAGTAGAATTATGAATGTGTTGTGTTCTCAAACACTGTACCTTTATACAATGTACCTATTCATGTGTAACCAATGTATCCTTCTACTTGTAACATGATAACCCTCAGCTGCATCACTGTAACCCTAATAGGACGCGAGCTAGTGACCACCAGATGGCAATAGCGAGCGTCCAAGCTCATTGGTCCAAACTCACCTAAGAACAACAGCGCAGGAAGATTCCCGCCACTACCTTCACCTGGACAAGAAGGGCGTGACCTACAATGACGTCACGCGGACAGTAACCAATAGACTGTCACGGAGCCACATTCAAATGTATAGCCACTGTATATATTGAGCTGCTCGTCCGCCATTACCACATGTTCCCTCTGACCAGCATGTAATAAAGTTGTGTTAAGCCAGCTCTTCGGCTGTCCTGGTGTCTTTGGTCCCATACACTAAATTGGCGACGAAGGTGGGATAATGGCTGCCCACGGGACCAAGACATACGCCGGTTTCGACATCAAGAAACCGCAAGACTGGGAACTTTTCGAAATGGACTTCCAAGGCGGGCTGGTGGAGTTCGAGGTGACGGACGAGGCAAAGAAGAGAGCCATCCTCACCAGAATGCTCGGGCATGACGCCAAGAGGGTATTGATTGACCTCATCGCACCCAAAAAGGCGGCTGAATTCAAGGCGAAAGAGCTCCTGAAGGTGTTGCGAGACCATTTCCGGCCCTCGGTAGCGATGTTTCCCGCTCGGAGCGCATTTTGGAGGCGAGTCCATGCGCCTGGTGAGTCGGTTGCCACCTTCGTAGCGGCCCTGCGTCTGGCTGCCGGCCCATGCAAATGGGAGAACTTGGAAGTCACCCTCAGGGACTGCGTGCTATGCGGCCTGAAGGATGCCGAAATCCAGCGCATGCTGATGAATCAGGAGCCGCCCCCACATTGCAGGAGGTCCTGAAAGCGGCACAAGCCGCGGAAGCCACGAAGGCCGGGGTACAGGAGCTCCAGGACTGGCGTCCAAAGGCCGACAAAACAGAGAGTTCGGTGCACGCAGCCCGGCGAATTTCGAAATCGTCCGCCGAAAACAGCGACGACGAGGACGTCCGGAGGGTCCGGAAGGAGGGCCGGCGCTGCAACGGCTGCGGAGCGGCTCACGACCACGCCAGGTGTCCTTTCAGAAAAGCTGAGTGCCACAACTGTGGACGACGCGGGCACATCGCCAAAGTATGCAGACAACGGCGCAAGGACCGGGGGAGCTCGCCCGACCGCGCGGTGAGGCCAGACCGCTCGACGAGAATCAAGGATGGCGCCCGGCCCACGAGGAAGCAGGACGGCGTGGGCCGCATCTCCGACGACAGCGACGACGACGCTCCAGTTTTCAGCGTGTCCTTGGGACACCCCCGCTACTTTGTTAAGGTACTGGTGCAAGGGGCCCCTGTTAGGATGGAGATTGACTCTGGCTCCTCATATTCCCTCATTTCCCAGAGGGAGTTTTTGAGAATTGCCCCCCGCGTACGGCCCAAGCTCAAAGCGTTGAGGTCCACGCTTCGGGACGTGCAAGGGAACAGTATCCCGGTGTTGGGGGTTGGGAAATTCCAGGTCCAGTATAAGCGGCACGTCGCGGAACTCCCCCTAGTCGTTCTCAAGGGGGTAATTGCAGCCTCCTCGGGACTCAATGGTTCCAGCCCCTGGGTCTGTTCATTGGGGGGGTGCACGCCGTTGGGACTGATCCAATACAGAGGGTGTGCGACGCGCACCCTGAAGTCTTCAAAAAGGGACTTGGGAAATTCAATGGACCCCCAGTAACTTTCGACCTGGACCCGGAGGTCCGCCCAATAAGACTCAAACCGCGCACAGTGCCTTTTGCACTAAAGGACAAAATAGAGGCGGAACTGGACAAATTAGTGGGCCAGGGGATTCTTGTTCCTGTTGATTCTGCGGAGTGGGAAACTCCAATTGTCACGGCATTGAAGGCAAATGGGGAGTTTCGCATTTGCGCCGATTATAAGTGCACCATTAATAAGGCAATCCGCCCTAATGCGTATCCGGTGCCGGTGGTCAGCCATTTGCTAGCCAGGTTACATGGGGGAAAGTGTTTCGCTAAGCTCGACCTGGCACAGGCTTATCAGCAAATCATGGTAACCCCTGCCGCAGCTGCTGCACAGACCATAGTCACGCATAAGGGGGCGTTCCAGGTGACGCGCCTCCAATTCGGTGTGAACTCGGCGCCTGGAATTTTCCAGTCGCTCGTGGGACGCCTCCTCAAAGGGCTGGACGGCGTTTTGCCATATTTTGATGATGTTTTGATAACGGGGGGGAGTGAGGTTGAGTTGGCTGAAAGGCTAAACAAGGTCCTGGAGGCATTCGAACAGGCGGGGTTGAGGTTGCGAAAAGACAAATGCGTCTTCTTCGCGAAGGAGGTTGAGTTCTTAGGGTTCCGAGTAACACCCGAGGGGATCAAACCGTCCAAATCCAAGGTGGCCGCCATCAAGAAAGCCCCTCGCCCCACCTCCAAGCCCGAGTTGCAGTCGTTCCTAGGGCTCTTAAATTTCTACCACTCCTTCCTTCCTCGGAAGGCTGCAGTGGCTGAGCCGCTTCACAAGTTGCTCAAGAAAGATGCGGCATGGAAGTCGGGCGATGAACAGGAGAGAGCATTCACGGAACTGAAACAACTCCTGGCGTCAGACGCCATTCTGACCCATTTCAACCCCAAACGGCCGGTGGTACTGATCTGTGATGCATCCCCGGTGGGGGTGGGGGCAGTGTTATGCCACGTGTCAGAAAACGGGAGGGAGGCCCCAATAGCGTTTTACTCCAGGTCCCTGTCCCAAGCGGAGAGGAATTACGCCCAGACAGACAGGGAAGCGCTGGTGATAATTGCAGGGACCAAAAAATTTCACGATTTTCTATATGGCCGCCCCTTCACCATCGTGACCGACCACAAGCCCCTACTAGGCATTTTCACCGCAGATAAGCCCACGCCACAGATCCTGTCCCCAAGGATGCTCAGGTGGGCCATTTTTCTCAACGCCTACCAGCACGCTTTGGTGTACCGGCCCGGGAGAGAGATCAGCCATGCGGACGCCCTGTCGAGGTCCCCCCTCCCCCAGACACACAGCCACGTGGGCGAGGAGGAGCTGGACCGCCAGGTGCTCATGATTGAAGTCTTAGATTCACCTCCCATAGTACCCGTCGATATCGCTAAAGCGACAAGCAGAGACAAGACGTTGGCGGTGGTTAGCTCCTGGGTACAGAAAGGGTGGCCAGCGTCTTCCCCAGCGGAAGAATTCGCTCCGTTTTTCAGGAAAAAATTGGAGCTGTCCCTAGAGAGGGGGTGTCTCTTGTGGGGGCAGCGGGTGGTGATCCCCACATCCCTCCAGCCGCGGGTGCTTAAACTGCTGCACGTCAGCCACCCCGGAATCGTGCGCTCCAATGCGCTGGCCCGTAGTTACTTTTGGTGGCCCCAGTTAGACACCGACATCGAGCACATGGTCGGCACTTGTGAAAATTGCCAATGCTCCAGACCGGAGGAGGCCCATCTTCCACACAGGGAGTGGTTGCGGCTAAGGGGCCGTGGTCCCGGATACACATAGATTTCGCGGGCCCGTTCTGAGGAACTCTGTTTCTCCTTGTTGTGGACGCTTTCTCCAAGTGGTTGGAGGTCATCCCAGTCACGAGCACCTCCTCGGCCGCGACAATAAAGCATTTGCGGAGAATTTTTTCCACGTTCGGCATACCCGACACTCTAATTAGCGATAACGCTAGTTGCTTCACGTCCGCTGAGTTCAGGGCATTCACAGAGATTAACGCCATCCGGCACATCACCTCCGCCCCTTTCCATCCGGCCACCAATGGCCAAGTGGAGCGCCTCGTACGCACCACGAAGGACGCGCTGCGGCGCATGGGCCCCGGGGACCTCAACCTGCAAGTGTGTCAGTTTCTGCTAGGGTACAGGGTGACCCCGTTGGCATCAGGATACTCCCCCGCGGAGCTTTTAATGTGCAGGAAACTGGCCACCATTCTGACCAGGCTAGACCCCACGAGAGTAGAAGAAGGGGAGGAACATCGGGCTAGAGGCCACAAAGAGTTTCAGCGTAGGCGCCCCCGTGCATTGCAGGAACTATGCCAGCGCAGGGCCAGCCTGGGTGCCGGGGGTTGTCGTGGAGCAGACCGGTCCCGTATCATACCGCGTGGAGACCAGCACGGGTCTACTGTGGCGGCGACATGCGGACCAGCTCCGGAGCCAGGTCCCAGAGAGGCAGGGCTCAGAAAGCACAGACAGGGATTCAGCGTTAGGGTTCTCCCCCACCCGTTTAGCCCAAGGGGGAGGAGAGGGGGGTCATGGGTCCCCACCGAGGGGGGAGGAGAAGGAATTTGTTCTCGTAGATACCCCGCGGGATCACCCAGCAGAGTTTGATTTTGAGTTTCAGAACCGGGGGGGGGGGGGGGGGGTTCGGAGTGGTCCCCTACCCATCCAAGTGAGAAGAGGGGTTTTACGTTAGCCCCTAGTGCCCCCGGTCTGCCCACAATGGAGTTTGTCCCTTCCCCTAAAGCTGCAAAACCGCAGCAAGCCACTAACGAGTCTCCCTCTCCCATTACAGGACAAGGGACCAGGGAACAAGGAAGCGGTAGCCCCCCCAGGGCGGGCCAGCCCACATCGCGGCCCAAACGCAATAAGCCATCTTGGCTGAGAGACTTCGTCTCATCCTAGGGGGGAGGGATGTTGTGTTCTCAAACACTGTACCTTTATACAATGTACCTATTCATGTGTAACCAATGTATCCTTCTACTTGTAACATGATAACCCTCAGCTGCATCACTGTAACCCTAATAGGACGCGAGCTAGTGACCACCAGATGGCAATAGCGAGCGTCCAAGCTCATTGGTCCAAACTCACCTAAGAACAACAGCGCGGGAAGATTCCCGCCACTACCTTCACCTGGACAAGAAGGGCGTGACCTACAATGACGTCACGCGGACAGTAACCAATAGACTGTCACGGAGCCACATTCAAATGTATAGCCACTGTATATATTGAGCTGCTCGTCCGCCATTACCACATGTTCCCTCTGACCAGCATGTAATAAAGTTGTGTTAAGCCAGCTCTTCGGCTGTCCTGGTGTCTTTGGTCCCATACACTAAAGAATGTCTTACTGGAAAGGATCAGAAAATCACATGTTTATAAAATCCTTCAGGACTCTTTTGGCTTTTGCTGCAAACATGAAATCCTTTCACTTGCCACGTTATAATATATACATGCATTAATTCTTATTTTTACTCTCAGGGCATGTACAATCTTAAAATGTCTAAATAATGTCATCACCGGGGGGTGGGGGGCACATGTCCAGTTCATTATAGATCAGGGTTTCCCAACCTTGGGCCCCCAGATCCTTCTGAGGTTGGTAAAATGAGTATTTCGCATGTCAGGAGCAAAAAAAAAAAGATGCTAATGATCTTGTGAACTGCCCAGAGAGTGCTCTAAGCCGTATCAGTATATAAGTATAATTGCTATTATTGTTGCTATTGCTATTGCTATGTCATCTTCATCAGCACAAGCTATCTTCCACAGAGAATGGGCAAGAGGAAATTTGGTTTCCCACTTCTCCTTGACTCTGTTGGACATCTGTGACTCCAGAATGTTAGTTATGGAATAATGATTCAAGGAGGTAGCCAAATGACAAGCTGTAACTGGAGTAGGATGAGATGTCAGCTCATCCCTGGAAATAGACCACTTATGGAGCCTGTGGAGACAATGAGAGGCACAGTTTGACACAAACCGTGCCAGTATTCACAATCCCACACAGTTTAGTCTTGCTCTTCCCCGATTCATAATATAAACTTTCTTTTTCTTGCATACACTCGTTCATTTACCAAGCTTTGACAGTATTGTTACTGATGGGAGAGGGGGAGATCTCCTTTCCTCCTTCTTCTGCACTTTCTTACTGGTTCTTTGGATGTTACAGTAATAGCATTGCAAATGCCAGGGACATTAGGAAATTTAATTTTCCTCTATGCACTGGATCGCCTGGGCCTTTCCAGTGCATTTGCAGTATTGTTCTAATCGATATCTCTAAAGCAAAGAAGTACATTACTATGTCCTTTATGCACCCCCCCGCCACCCCCTGAGAAGTCACCAGAGCCTACTTTGCCTGTCCCTTTGGTCAAACATAGGGGACTGGATGGTGCGGGTGGGGCGCTAGCCCCACCGGAGAAGATCACAACAGTGGTGGTGGTGCGGCAGCACACACCAGCGCACTGCCGTCAAAACCGGGTGCCTAAAGTGTGTCAATGGCACTGGAGCGCCTGTGCTCACCAGCACAAAGACATCACAAATGGGCGCCCAATGCTGACATGCTTGCATCACCGCCAGTGCATCTGCATCGTTGGCGGCATGCCTGCGTTACCATCAGCAGCTGACGGCTGCCAAAGGCGGGCACCTCTGCTAGTAGTGTTCTAAACAGGAGTTCTCAACCTTTTAAAGCCAGAGGCCAGGTCATGTTCCCTCAGACAGCTTCAGGGGCTAGATGGACATTGCCCTTCCTCCACCACATGGCACTTCCTGGGGTGGTGGAGGTAGTGTGAGCCACACAAAATGGTGTCATGGGCTGCATCCGGCCCATGGACCACAGGGTGAGAATCCCTGGTTTTAAATATCAGGAAGCACAAGAGGAATCCTTTCACCTTGCCTGTCATCATCACCAGCTTTTGATATAAGGTTTTGGTGGCTTTCGGAAATAGGTAGTGATTTAGGATTTGTCATGCAACAAGTAGAGTGATTGGGGAGGGTGAGTAGGAATGTGACTGAATTAACTGAGCTATATTCTAGGAATGAAACAGCTCTATTTATGGAATCCAGATGAAGCTGATAGTCTGAGTTATTCATATCTTTAGGTCAAGATTAAAAAGGCCAACGCTGTGCTTGTTTTTAACATATGGTAGGCAGCAGGAAGGTTTTGTCATACTATGTTTATAAATACTGTAATGAGAACAGCAACATTCTGTTCTGAGATGAAATAACATTAACTTAAGACATAAACCAAAAAATAGAATGATATATTCATATGATGAAGATACTTATGCTTCTTGATAGAAGTAGATTTGACACAAAAGACGGAAGGTTCCCCAGAGGTTCTGTTATGATGTATCTTGTTATCAATAACCATGCTTTAAAGGGGTGTGTGGGAAGAACTCTAAATATGAGACACAGATTTTCTCATGTCAATAGTGCAGACTTGAAAGAGTCCTTAAGAATTGCAGACCCATTAAGGTTTATGGGATCAATAATAAATACACTAAAGGAGGCGTATAAATGCTTTTGCACAACATGATCTCTGAATCTGTCTAGTAAAAAAAATGCAAATGCTTTTGCACAACATGATCTCTGAATCTGTCTAGTAAAAAAAATGCACTTGAACACTCATTAAAATGTAAGTGAGCTAGAGGCCATGTCTATACTGGTCTTCTAGCTAGTCTATTGTGGCTTTAAATAAGCTGTTTGAGGTTGGGGAACAATGTTGTTACTTGATGTTGCTTCTCCAAAGGAGTAAGATGGGGACTGATGTAGCCCCATCAGTGATAGTGATAATTCCCCCATTAGCTGGGCAATAGTTGCTACAATGCCACTGCTGCCACTGATTGGGCTGCCACAGCCCAGGAGCAACAGCAGACTTATAAGCTACTTTTATTTATTTATTTAATTTGTATACCGCCTTACTCAGCACAAGCGTGACTCAAGGCAGTTTTCAACAAAAATATGATATAGTTACAAAATATAAAAAATGCAATTACAATTACAACACATGACAATAAAGATACAATACAAAATATTATACAGTACAATAACATCTCACATAATAATAATGATAAGCAATATACACAATGATCCCATAAGTCATATCACAGTATAGAACAATACAATAAAGCACAGTTATACAAAACTCATATTGCAATATAGAACACTACAGCAATATCAAAATACAATAACCTCTCCATACCGGCCCCAGAAAAAAGTCCAATGGGGGCAGTGGTGCAAGTCCTATGAATTGGATGAATTGGAATATCTAGGTGATTTGGAGTCACCATTAGAAGCTCTGTGGGTAAGAGTACCAGGCCACAAGGATGGTCTAACAGTAGGCATATACTATCGGCCTCCGACTCAAACTCTTGAGGGAGACGGGCAGTTGGAGAATGTTGTAAAGGAGGCATCCAAGAAGGGAAGCCTGGTTATAATGGGGGACTTAAATTACCCTCACATAGACTGGGTGAACTGTTGTTCAGCACATGATAAAGAGATAAAGTTCCTAGATATGCTAAATGATTGTTCCCTGGGACAGATGATTGAAGACCAAACTAGAGGTACAAGAATCCTTGACTTGATCCTGAGTAATACTCAGGTTCTGGTGCAAGATGTTAATGTGACTGATCCAATAGGGAACAGTGACTACAACTCAATTATGTTTAACTTGATCATAGACCGCAAGTCACTGATAAAATCTAACACAGAGACCTTAAATTTTCAAAAAGGAAATTTCCCAAAGATGAGGAAACTAGTAAAAAAGAAGCTGAAAGGGAAAATTGAGAGAGTCCAAACACTCCAAGAGGCATGGAGGCTGTTTACAAAAACAATAACAGAGGCCCAATTGGAATGCATACACAAAAGGAAAAAGGGCACTGCCAGGTCCAAGAGGACTCCGATGTGGCTTACAGGAGCTGTTCGGGAAGTGATCAAGAGCAAGAAAAGCTTATTTAGAAGATGGAAGGCTTGTCCGAATGAGGACAGCAGGCAGAAACATAAATTCTGGCAGAACAAATGCAAGGCAACAATCAGGAAAGCAAAGCAAGACTTTGAGGAGCGTATAGCTAAAAATACTCAGAGAAATAACAAAGACTTCTTTAAGTACATTAGAGGTAAGAACCCAACTAGGAAGGCCATTGGACCATTAGATGACAATGGAAGGCAAGGGGTTATTAAAGAGGAAACAGAGATTGCAGAGAGACTCAATGAATTCTTTGCTTCAGTATTCACTGAAGAAGACAGAGACCACATGCCCAAAACAGAGCCTATCTTCATAGGGAGGGAAAGCGAAGAATTAAGCCAGATAGAAATAACCAGGGAGGAGGTCCTTGCATGTCTTGTTAAACTAAACACTAACAAATCCCCAGGACCAGATGGCATCCATCCACGAGTTCTCAGGGAACTTAAAGATGAAATTGCTGATCTCCTAGCCAAAATATATAATCTTTCCCTCAAATCAGGCTTTGTGCCTGATGACTGGAAGGTAGCGAATGTAACACCAATTTTCAAAAAAGGATCCAGGGGTGATCCAGGAAATTACCGGCCTGTCAGTTTGACATGTGTCCCAGGTAAAGTGATGGAAACCATCCTAAAAGATAGAATTAATAGTTACATAGAAGAGAAGGCGCTGCTAAAGGAGAGCCAACATGGCTTTTGCAAGGGCAAATCATGCCTCACTAATCTGTTGGAATTTTTTGAGAGTGTCAACAAGCATGTGGATAAGGGGGATCCAGTTGACATTGTTTATCTGGACTTTCAGAAGGCTTTTGACAAGGTCCCACACCAAAGGCTCTTGAATAAACTCACCAGTCATGGAATAAAGGGACAGGTCTTGTCCTGGATCAGCAACTGGCTAAGGGACAGGAAACAGAGGGTAGCACTAAATGGACACTTCTCCAAGTGGAGGGAAGTAAAGAGTGGGGTCCCCCAAGGTTCAGTACTGGGACCCCTGCTTTTCAACCTCTTCATAAATGATCTAGAGGTAGGAGTAAAAAGCAAGGTAGCCAAATTTGCTGACGACACTAAATTATACAGGGTAGTGAAAACTGTGAGAGATTGTGAGGAGCTCCAGAGGGATCTCTTGACACTGGGGGAGTGGGCAAAACAGTGGCAAATGAGTTTCAACATTAGTAAGTGCAGAGTGATGCATGTTGGGGCAAAAAACCCCAATTACATTTATAAACTGATGGGGTCTGAACTCTCTGCGACAAACCAGGAAAGGGACCTTGGTGTCCTGGTGGACAACTCAATGAAGGTGTCAACCCAGTGTGCCTCAGCAGTGAAAAATGCTAGGGATCATTAGGAAGGGTATAGAAAATAAGTCAGCAAGTGTCATTTTGTCTCTTTATAAATCTATGGTGAGGCCCCATCTGGAATACTGTGTACAGTTCTGGTCGCCATACCTCCAGAAGGATATTATGGAGCTGGAAAAAGTGCAGAGGAGGGCAACCAGAATGATTAGGGGACTGGAACACCTTCCTTACCATCTGAGGCTGCAACGGTTGGGCCTCTTCACTCTAAGAGGTGACCTGATTGAAGTTTATAAAATCATGCACGGTGTGGACAAAGTAGATAAGGAAAAACTGTTTTCCCTATCGCATAACACTAGAACTAGGGGACACTCCATGAAACTTTTGGGTACTAGTTCTCAAACAAATAAGAGAAAGTACTTTTTCACCCAGAGGATTACTGGTCTATGGAACTCCCTGCCAGAAAAAGTGGTGACAGCTGTCAGTCTTGACAGCTTTAAGAAAGGATTAGACAAGTTCATGGAGGACACGGGTATCAATGGCTATAATTATGGATACTTAAGGACAATCTTCGGGTTGGAGAGATAGGCAAGATATCTCTCAGTGCCATTTCCAGGGAATCCTAAGCAGGTGAAGGCATCTGCTTGGGAATACCCTGAAGGAAATGGTGAGCCACTGTGTGAGACAGAATGCTGGACTGGATGGGCTGTGGCCTGTTCCAGCAAGGCTGTTCTTATGTCCTGCCACTGCCGCAACCATTTGAGCCCTGGGCGAGGGTGAAGGTGGGTCTTGGGACACCGGCAGTGATGGAACTCCCGGCGTCTGGCTCTGCAATGGTCCCTCTGCCCCTGGTAGGGCCCACTGGGTCCAGCGGCGGCTAAAACGAAGGGTGGGCGATGGGGAGGAAAGTACTTTTGAGCACGCTGAGCCTTGCCCCAGGTGTTTTGAGTTCCCCCCGGCCTGGCTGGCCAGAGGGCAGGCGACAAAGGCATTGGTAGGGCCGGCAGTAAGAGTCTTTTTGAGGCCACTACTTCCTACTCTATCAGCTAGGAAGCAGCTGCTGATACCATGTTCTAATTTATGCTATCCCCAGTATACACATGTACAGTGAAGTAACATTGCCTCGCAAAGGAATCTCTTTTCTAGAATGCTAACTTTAGAATTGAAATACTGTATATATATAAAATATAAGGAAATACAAAATAATGGGGTGGGCGGGTTGAATTCTACACCATGAAATTCCTAGAGTAGAGAAATGCACGAATGACAAGCTAGTCACCAAATTGCTGCCGTTATCCTGGCATTTTGCTGGTGTCAAATAGCAACAATGTTTTGCTGGCATAGCAGTTTGCCATTATAGTAATTTAGTCAGATCACAGTTTTTCTGACTTGAGGAAGCCAATGCAAATTGTCATAGAAACATTATAAGATATAGTATATGGGGCAGTAGTTTGCTTCATCAGCAAGTCTCAACTGTGGACAGATTGAAATGAAATGTAAACAAATGAGAGAAATATAAGTATAGGGAAGTGAAACCCAGACAAATGTCACATAGTCCATATACCAATAACACAGATATCAGTCAATAATCACCAGACATAAAAGAGCAGATGGCAATGACACAGTATGGGGATTTATTTCCAGATTGGGGGGAGCACACACATATAAAGAAAACATAGACATGGTACAGAATGAAAGCGCGGCGCCAAAATGGCCGCCGGGCTCTTTGCGGGGCCTCCCACCCGGACTCAGACATCTGGGTGAGTTAAGGGGTGTGGCCACCCCTCTATAAAAGGGGTGGCCATGAGGCAGCAGAGCTGCCATTTTGGAAAAGCGACGGAGAGGAGAAGTTTTCTCCGTCACTCTTCGTCTCTTTCAGAGAGCCGCGCTTGGCTGCAGAGCCTTAGCGGGATCTTTGCTTCTCAATCTTCGGCTTTCCAGCCATCGGGTTCTGATCCCTGGAAAGGGATCGTGTTTTCATTATGCCTCCTAAGAAGAAGGCTATGGCGGCTCAGGCTCTCGCAAACAGGAGGCAGCAGTCGGGTCGGAGGACCGCGACTACACCCCCGCAACAGGACTCCTTACCGGAGGCACCCACCGGGACCGGTGGGATGGGGCAGCTTAGGCCATGGCCCGTGGCTCTCCAGCCTCAGACTGGCCCTACAGGGGCTTCGGCCCCCGGCCCGCAATTGCCGGCCATGGGCTTCGAGCATGGGGGAGGGCCTGGTGCGGTTGCACAGCAGGACTTACCCCCAGCCCCTCATGGGCTGGAGTTTTGGGCATGGCCCTATTTGGGGCCTGGCTCTCAAGTCGGGGGCCCTGGACCATTGCCCAGCGGGCCGTCCGGCCCACCTGGCCCCCTTTATGCAGGGGGATCTGCGACGGTGGATGCATTACTGGCCCGTTTAGCGGCGCGAGAGGCATCCCTAGGGATCACCAATAACCCCATTGGGGGGGGGCTTCATTGCCATCTGGGGCCCCCTTTTGCCAGCTTGCTACCACGACAGCAGCCACTCTCCAGCTGGCGGCCAGTCGGGTTGAGTTGCTTGAGGCGCGCAGGCCTGTGCCCGCCGCGGTCTCGCAGCTACCCGTACATCAGGAACTGCAGACAGGTAGTGGTCGGATGTGTCCTCAGAGCTCGATTTCGGTCGCGAGCTCCGACGCCCGCTGTGGGCCGGAACCCCCAGTGTGGGCGGCTCACGGGGGTGCACCCAGTGAGTATCAGGTTCAAGCTAATGTTCCCACATCACACTCCACTTCCGGGGATAGGTTTCAGTGGCCATGGCCTCGTAATGTCGGGGCGGGTGGGCATCAGTTCCCAGTTTACCCGGGTGCAGCTTGGTCCCATACTGGCATCACATTGGGCGGAGGATTTCTGCCCCCAGGGCTGCACCGGGTGTCGCAGGGACGGTCCAGGCTCCTCTCCTGATACCCCGGGTTAATACTGTGCCGGTGTCGGCATTGCCGACGGCCGGGTATTCCTTGCCCCTCGTGGATCATTTGGCCCAGGCCACAAGGGAAAAGATTTGGCGGGGGGAGTATGTCGATATTTTCTCCCTATTGAACAGGGAACCCACCAAGGAGGAGAAAGAGGGGCAGGATGAGGAGGACAAAGAGCTGTCTCGCCGTCGCAAGCCACCACGCACCTGGGCCAACTGGTTACCTGCATATCTCATCTATATGGCGGTGTATCTCAGGGCTCGGCCTGACCTGGCCATTCCTATGGTCCAATATTTGGACAATATTTACAGGGCAATGGTGGATTTTCCTGGCCCATCGTGGTTGGCTTACGATGAGGAATTTAGAATGAGAGTGCCCTTACACCTGGAGATGAGGTGGGATGAGCCATGTCAAAAACTGTGGCATTTATACATGACCCCCACGCGCCCGGCGCCTGGGGAGAGGTACCATTGTGGCCATGTGGTCCAGAGAGCTGCTCCAACACAGGCTCCCCGCCAGCTGGCGGGGCAGGGGGTTCCAGCCCGCTTGCTGTGTTGGAGTTTCTCGGCCAATGGTGTATGCAGTAGAAAAGAGTGCCGATACAAACATGAGTGTCCCTCTTGCGCTGGCCCCCACGCCGCCGCTGCGTGTCCGCGAGCCGGTGGGTCACGGGGAAGAGGTAGAGGTGGACAGGGAGTGGGCAGACCTGCCACTGAGGGAGCTGGTCACTCAAAAGGCCCCCTCCCCGGTTAACGTAGCTATGTTGGAGCGGTGGCTCTCGACTTACCCGAGGAGAGAGGATGCTAGGTATCTCCTTGAGGGTTTCCAGCGGGGCTTTCGCATCCCATTCAAAGGGGAGCGGTGCCCTCAAGATGCCCCTAATTTACTTTCCCTTAAGGGCAGGGAGGAGGTGGCCGCTCTAAGTATTGCTAAGGAGGTTAATGCAGGTAGGGTTGCTGGCCCCTTTCCTATGCCGCCCTTTCCCAATCTGAAGGTTTCCCCTTTAGGGTCGGTGCCCAAAAAGACCCCTGGGGAGTTTTGTTTAATTCACCATCTGTCATACCCGGCGGGCCATTCGGTCAATGATGCCATTCCTGATCACCTTTGTTCGGTCAGGTATACATCATTTGACCGGGCCCTGCGCATGGTGCGCTCTTGTGGCCCAGGTGCACTTCTGGCAAAATGTGACATTAAGTCGGCATTCCGTTTGTTGCCAGTGCACCCGGGTGACTTTGAGTTATTGGGTTTTAAATTCCAAGGAAAATGTTATGTTGATAAAGCCATGCCTTTTGGCTGCTCTATTTCCTGTTCAGCATTTGAACGTTTTAGCACTTTCCTTCAGTGGGCCTTTGTTCGCAGGTCTGGGTCCCGGTCTGTAGCCCACTACCTCGATGATTTCTTGTTCGGGGGTGAACGGGGCTGGGACACCTGTACACGTCTCCTCAATACATTTCAGACGCTAATGCAGGAACTCGGTGTACCTTTAGCACCCGAAAAGACCGAGGGCCCATCAACTAAGCTCACATTTCTGGGTATCGAAATTGACACGGTCTCGCAGTCATCCAGGTTACCCATGGATAAGGTTACCCGGATCACTGCGTTGATTTTGGCCTTACTGGCCAAACGCAAGGTGTCACTTCGTGAGCTCCAGGTTCTCCATGGCCACCTTAACTTCGCCTGCAGGGTAGTCGCGCCTGGCAGAGCTTTTGCTCGACGCTTATGAGACGCCATGACTGGCCTATCCAGGCGCTATCATAGGGTCCGACTGAACAAGGGCATGAGGGCTGACATGTTGGTTTGGCTTAAGTTCCTGAGGGACTTCAACGGGGTGTCATTCTGGAGATCTGACCTTTTGGTTTCCCCTAGGTTCCAGGTTCAGTCGGATGCCTCGGGGTCCCTGGGATATGGGATTTACTTTGAGGGGAGGTGGGCCTACGGCCGATGGCCTCCAGCATGGAGGGGCACGGATCGTCTACGCGATCTTACATTCCTTGAGTTCTTCCCGATACTGGGAGCTTTGATGCTATGGGGTGAGGAGTGGGCCAATTCAGTGGTTCATTTCTGGTGTGACAATGCTGCGGTAGTGCACATTGTCAATTCCCAGACATCTAAATCACCCAAGGTCATGGAGTTAGTTCGCCAGTTTGTGTTGCGCAGCCTACACCTCAATGTGCTCCTCAGGGCCAGACATGTACCAGGTATTAATAACGATATTGCTGATGCTTTATCCCGCCTGCAGATCCCCCGGTTCCGCGCCTTGGCTCCGGACGCAGAGGAATTCCCCTCGCCACTCCCGGACGAGATTTGGACGTTTGGCAAGGAGAGGTGAACCGGGCGATCGGCATGTTGCTAGCGCCCCGCACGCGTAAGGCGTATCACCATGCATTCAGTCAATTTAAAAAATTTTGTGCGCAACTCCGGTTGCCCGAGGTGTGGCCCATTCCAGTTACACACGTTCTCCAATTTATGGTCTGCCTATACAGTCAGGGCCTAGCTCCCCGCACCATAGCATCCAGGCTGTCAGCACTGGCATTCATGGCAAAAGTGAGGGGCTCTGCTGACAACACGAATGATTTCCGGATACGACATGTTTTGGAGGGGTGGACACGGGAACGTGGACCCCGGCCGGACAATCGCCACCCTATTTCTCCAGGGGTTCTTACCCACCTTGCACGAGGCTGGCATGACCTGTGTTTTGACAGGTATGAGGCAGCTCTGTTTCATGCGGCTACCACGGTGGCCTTTTTTGGAGCACTCCGCATCAGTAAGCTGGTGCTACTGTCTAAGGCGGATGTGGCTCGTAGGGCACTGGAACTCGAAGATGTCTATGTCTCCAATGAGTGGGCTCAGTTGAGGATACGTTCCTCAAAGGTTGATCACCACGGTGTAGGCAGTGGTGTTAGACTGCTACGCTGTTCCATTGCAGACATCTGTCCGGTTGGTGCCCTACAAGAGTTCCTTGCAATGCGTGGTACGCACCCTGGCCCGTTTTTCTGCCACCAAGATGGGTCTCCCCTTACTAAATTTCAATTTTGGAAGGTGACCGGTAAGGCACTGTCCAGTGTTGGCCTCCCCGGGGCTCGTTACGGCACCCATTCTTTTAGAATAGGAGCTGCTTCTACTGCGGCTGCATTTGGGTCCTCTGAGGCTGATATATGCCATATGGGGAGGTGGGGATCGAAGTGTTTTGAATTATATGTTCGCCCTCTTCAAGTATGAGTACCAGTTAAGTCACTGTCCTGTCTCTTTTTTATCTTACAGACCCTGTGTGTCCCCGCACACCGGTGGCAGTATGGCTGGTGGGCCACAGCTATGTGCACTGGGCAGCGCAGTACGCTGCGGCGACAGAGTGGGGACCCCAGCTTGGACTACGTGCAGCCGCATGTATCAGGTGGTATGGTAAGTGCGGAATGTTATGGCAGGAACTTTTGCCATTCCTTTTCTCCATCAGGGATGCTGAACCGCCTGATGTCCTGGTGCTGCACCTCGGGGCAATGACTTGGGCCAGGTCACTGGCCTTTCTTTAAAACATACGATCTGCAGTGACCTAGCTTATTTGCACTATGTGTG